>CM062827.1:3459176-4080111 GCA_031772345.1 Himalopsyche anomala
AGTTGAAATCTTCGGAAAAGCTAAAAAAGGTCCCACGTTGTTTATTTGGGGGAATTCGCAAATTCCTGAGAATTCCTTGAAATTCGAATTTTTGTGGAAAAAAACACTGGTATGGGGGCCACAGAAAAATAAAGAGACTCAAAAGGAGCCACGGGTTCAAAAAGGTTGAGAAAAACTTTATTAACCCATTGCACTTATTTCTGTGTGTTTACAAAATAATAAATCACCAAATTTTCAAAAAGTATTTTCGTTTTTAAAGGTATCGCTGGCACGCCAACCAGCCGTCCCAAGATGCTGCACGCCCTCCGTCGAGGCGCGTCGGTCTTCAAGGCGTCCATGCCGAAGATAAAAGACGTTAACGTCATCGACAAATATTCCCGTGTCATATTTCCGGTTTCGTTCCTCATATTCAACATAATATATTGGGTGTTTTATGTCATAGAGTAAATATTTTTATCACCTCGTACGTACGCATAAAACTTTATCGAATTCCTGTAGATAATTTTATTACAACATTTATTTTAAGTAACCTAGTAAATATCATATGTGTGAACAAATACTCTATTTCCGTATTTCAAATCGCATGCAAAATGTAGTTCGACGAACAGCTTAATATCACAAAAAAACAATTGTCATTACTGGGCTGCGATATATTGTTGTGTTTGCCAAGTTATTCACATTTTAAGTGCCAAATATATTTGATAACAATGTAAACGCCAGCCCAGCCTTTTTTCAAATTTAAAACTGTTCTGACTGTAAATTTTATCAAAAATCATTAAAATCATATCGACTGTGGAAAAGAAAAAAGGACGTAACCCACACATAGCAAATTTTACAGGAGGCACGAAAAAAGTGTTTTGACGATTTTGGGCCAAATGAAAATTATGAAATATACACAACCTTGAAGTGCACGGAGACTTCTAAACTGGTGTTAAATTGACATTAAGAAACTGTCTGGGAAAAACCGTTTTTTCAGTCTTTTTCCTTGGTTTCAATTGTCACAAGCTCATCTCTTTACAAAATTAAAATATAAATTTAGAGACTAATTCGGTATTTGCAGCTTACACCCTTTTGATAGAACGTATATTAAGTTGGATACATTGTATTAATTTATTGATTTGGTATTTACTTGGTAGAACTCCATTTTAATAGGGTAAAATATCAAGGTATTTCAGTTCTACAGTTTTTAAAAAAGTTAAAGGTTGATAGCTATTTCGGCTTACGCCATCGTCAGAACTATAGATAGTTCTGACGATGGCGTAAGCCGAAATAGCTATCAACCTTTAACTTTTTTAAAAACTGTAGAACTGAAATACCTTGGTATTTTACCCTATTTGGATACATTGTGATTATCGAAAAAAATCTGTTTTAAAAAAAACTGTGGGCTACGTCCTTTTTCCTTTCCACGGTCGATATTTACCTGGATTTTTTAAATAAAATAAAGAAATCGTAACAAATAAACATTCACGATTGAGAAAAATGTTAACTACAATGCTATCTATACTGGATGTCTAGAACTAAAGTACTACTCTACAGCGAAAATTATCACAACCCGATTTTCATACATAATGACGTAGCACATACATATATCTCATGTGGAAGAAATTATCTTGTGAGTCTAAAACAAACTTATCATGACAGTTGCACGCAATAAGCAAGATTGAAATCAGTGCGGTGTATCTGATAGCATCCATTACGTGCACGGAAAAGACACTGGACAAAGAAAAGGTTTAAATGTTTGTGATCAATAAAAATGCACAAACATTTAAATAAAACGTTTTTTAAAAAAAAAACAATATCAGATTCATTGATACACATTGATTGTCCATTGCTTGTAATGCAAAAGTACGTAAATTATTTTTATTGGTTTTTCTTCTAGAAATTGCGAATTTCTTTTATAGGTACTACCTACGGGTGAAAAAAATAAAGCAATAAAAGAGAACATATTTTGTTCGGCCCGCGTATATTTAATTAGTTGAATAAAGCATACTTTTATAATTAATAAATGACTACTAAATTATTTAATAGCATCGCGTTTAGTTGTCCCACAAACACGTACACCCATAAAAACGCAAATGTAATTTTACATTAAATAACGTTTGAAGATTTGACTTCAGAGAACGAAATTATGTAATTGTCAAGAAATTTAGCAAAAGTGATTTTATTTTAATTTCACGTTAAAAGATACATAAATAAAAACACAATATTTCCACTTTATTTCCACTGATCAGTTGACAATGCTCGCCATGAGCAAAACCGGTCCTGATATTTTTAAATAAAGTGGAAAAAAAGTACAAAGGAATATTGTGTTTTTGTTAATATGATACCTTTTCACCAAGTATTGACAGTGAGCACCCTAAAAGTGATTAATAGTTACGGTTATAGTAAAAAAATGTATAAACAAAAAACCGGCAAGCTTTTTAAAATACATTCTTTATATTTCAATACATACTATGTATGTTTATATATATCAACAGAAATGATGGAATACAATATGGAAAAAAACGTATTTAAAAAAAGATTGCATTAAATCAGAAGTGACATGCATCAAAATTACAACATGTGTAATTTTGTAAAACACCAAGCGTCATTCCTTTAAGACACATTATTATGCTGAGCATTGTGAAAGTTGTCAACTTTCAAAAGCTTAATTGATATTCGATTCAAATATAATACACAAAAGAACCTGCAAACTTTATCACATGCTTTGGAAACCTTAACAAAAGTCAATGCAATACTGAAAAATTATTATCAACCAAAGAAAATTATCAATGAAATTTTTAGTTGTCATAGATTCATTTTAAATTCAAATTCATATCACAGTTGTGTTTTTATAACAATGAATTCTTTTTCCCGTTATCACAAACAAACATAGTATTTGAATAACTATTTTGTTTTTTTTATCGTTATTTTATTTTGACTATTCATTGTTGAAACGATTTATAATTATGCAAATATATTTAAAACTTTGAGATACAATTAAATAAAATAAATGAAAAGTAAAAGATTAAATAATATACTATTATACTTTCAAATTTGTAACATATGTGAATTAACAACCCCCTACATACCGTTGAGGTTGAAATGGGAGGGAGAGCCCTCCCTTGTTACATTTAAAGGATGGAAAACAGTAAGAGGGGAAGGTTTTAATAACCCAGATAACTATCCGTTATTGAGTTTCTAACTTCTTAAACAAGATTCACAGTTTATCATCCTTAATCAAAACAAAATACACATACAAAAGAAGAAAAGAAGCAATGACACAATTTTAAATTATTCTTCTTAACTCGGGTAGCAATGAAACGGCGATTGATTTTACAAGTCCTCTGAACAAAGTTTATATTTTGAGGCGTAATATCTACACTAAAAACAGTGATAATTTGAAAACAATAGAAATAGGAAGATCTATTAACAAAGAAAATATCTAATTCCTAAATATTTTAAGTCTCCAAATCTCCACCTCTCCTTAGGTGATGTAGTCCTGATTGTTTGCGCTATAATTATTGATGTATATTTATTATTTATGAAGTTTATTTTATTGGATTATTAAAACAGTATGTAGACAATTAGAATCTTTTTTTCACTAATTTATTGATTAATGAATATTTATAAATAGTTTATCCATCTGTTATTCTGACTTTTTTAAAACTGTTTAGATTCATTTTATAAGAAAGAAACAAGAGAACCATAGTAATAAAATCACTTAAGATAAATAGAATTACGTAAAATTGAAATTATTATAAGCTTAGAATTAAGTAAACAAGTTATAAATCTCGATAATAGTGCATGAAAACGATGTAATATATTTGTCTGCTTCATTAGAAAAGAATAAAAAACTCCTAATATATATAAAACTACGAATCATGTATCCCGGCTAGACAGGAATATAAAATATTTTAGGAAATAATTAATTATTTTAGAAGTAACAAATATACACATATTCATTTTGTATACTAACGTCTTGTTCCTGAATTAATTAAAAATTTATAGCTAAACAATGACTTTGTTCTAAGCAGATCCATTTTTTTCAATAATTATAATATTAAAAAGATTGTATTATTTGCAGATTATGATTATACTTACACTGAGCTTAAAGTAATTTATATTTTTTTGAAAAGTGTTTTTTTAAGTATTTTTTAGACACTTTAAAGTTTAAACAATCTAAATCGAAATGAATATATACTTTATATATGTAGTTCATAAAAAAATGGGAGTTCACCTTTTTAGATTATAATGTGTTATTGAAAAACTATATGCAATACATGAGAAAAATAAAATACTTTTTTGTACTCTGAGCATTATCAACCTAGTTCGTGATGAGCAAAACCGGTCCTGTGGATGTTAAAATGTGGATGTAGTAAAAGAATGTGCTTATTTTTTTAATATGATGCTTTTCCACCAAGAATTTTATTGTTTAAAAACAGTGATTATAAATGATGTATTATTTTATGACCGTAGAATGTTTTCAAATAAATTATAAAACTGCAAACAATTTATAGTTAAATAAATAGTTTTTTTGTGATTTAAAACTGAGGAGAGAAATATTTAACCTAATTATATAAAACAATATATTCGTTTCATTAAAAGATAATAAATATTTATGATTGTGTTGTTAATTTTTTCATATACTTTATCTGTTAATTGAGAATGTCTTGGGAAGAAAAAAAGTTAAAACTATAACTAATTTTGTATGTAATTATTTGAAATAAAATAAAAAATTCAAATTATAGTGACCACAAAATTTTACTGTAAGATTTGTCATTATAAAATATTATACATTATAAAATATTATACATAGATGCGTTATTAGTAATGCATTTTACTAATTATAATTTTAAATCGAATACTTATTATTGTAATGTTAAAAATAAATTAAAATATTCTATGCCCTAAAATGATATTATAACGTTACAAAAAATCAGATACTATTCTCTTATAATATGTCTGTAAATGTTGATTGTACATATTTGTAAATAAATAAATGTTTTAAAATTACTAAATAATACTCATTTCAACGGTAGTGTTTTTTGTTTTATTCTTTAAGTGTATATAGAAGTGTGTAAAAGATTATTCAAAATATAACAATTGATATTGCCTTCTATGGGAGGTCGGGGATGAGACGTGTATTAATTATATCTCTAAATGTTATCATTCAATCTTTGATATTAACAATTTATTTTTAAATAATAAAATATGATGTATTAATAAAATATGAAAATCGAGTTAGTTGATAATATAATATATTGGTAGAAACAGTGAAAAAATACTAATTTAAAACTTGTTCAAGAAATTTTATGATAGAATATTTTTTGACAGCACTATTGAAAAATTCTGTAAATACCGAAAGTCTCAAATATATTTCATTATAATCAAATAAAAAAAATGCTTACAATAATTAATACTCATTTAATATCAGCTGCTTGATTTATTTTATTTTTTATTACGTCATTTCAGGAAGGATTAAAAATTGTTTTAACCATGTCCTCTCTATATGTGTAGGGTTTGATTGCAATACGGGTATTAAAGAAAAATGTTTCAATAAAGCAAAAAATAAGGTCAACTTTACTGTGATTGTAATTCCGAGCGAGTAAATCAAAATTGTTATTTCGGTACAACATAATATCAAATACCGTGGTTAAGATATATATCATAATAATAAAAAGATATTTTCATAAATAACTAACAGTTTCTTAATATTAAAATGTATTATTGAAATGCTCATCAATTCTGAAACATGTTATTATTGATACAACTCTTAACAGATTTAAAATATTTCAATTCTTTAGGAATATAATATATAGATAAAATGTGTGATGGTTTCTTCACAATCAAAATAATTTTGGTTTTTTTCAATTTCAAAATAATAGTATTTTCAAGATCGATACTTCAATATTAAATAAAAACATTAATACAGGGATCCCGGGTTCGATAATACAGGTATTGCAATTCGTACTTCCGATGAATTATTTCAACACAAGCCATTTCAAGAAATTAATCTTTTGTTCCTGGTAAGGTAAGAATAGAATAATGGAGCTTACGAAAAGGTTGATAGTTAGATAGTCACACTACTGCGTTTTGGGGTCAGACAGGGTGTGTATGCTTGACAATAAATGTTTTTTTTTTATAACTTATCTTGACAGAATTTTCTACGATAGCTACTGTATACACATTTGCCCAGATATTCTCTTTTCGACAGACAGTAAGTAAGACTGGGGTAAGTATAGACAGTAAGTATATATTGGTGGTTAGATTATTGCACCTCGTTTTTGAATCTGACGAATGAGAGGTAATTTTTGAACATCACAGACATCCATCCCTCGGTCACAAATCTACAAATCAACTGAAAAATCAATTTATAAAACTGACACTCGGTTAAAGACTGAAAAATCTTTCTGGATAATTATTGTCATGTTGCTGTATTGCATACACAAAAATACAATTAACAATCATATAAAGTATCTTAAATATATATCTATTATGAGTAAATCCATAATATATATAATTTTGTAGTATAGATGTTAAAAGCCAAAAGGGTGTAATCCACATTTTTTTTAATCGACTTAATACATGACCTGTTAAAAAGATGTAAGCTGCAAATGCCAAATTAGTATCTAAATTAAGCTTTCAAGTTTGAAAAAAAAGTGTATGTGAAAATTGCTACAATGAAAAAGGACTGACGTAGAGGTATTTATTGAAAAATTGATAAAATTAATGTAAAGGTTGTGTATATTTCATATTTTGACTTTGGTCAAAAATCATCAAAAAACGTTTGTTATGTGTGGATTCCGTCCTTTTGCCTTTTAACAGTCAATAATATGTTGAGCACATATCACGAAACAAGGCACACTTCAAGGTAGAGGATTAGTAATATAGACAATTTTAAATATGCACCCTCATTTATCTTAGCTGTAAATTTAATCTTTCATAAACATGTCGCAAATTAGGTTAAAAAAATGTCAACCGCATTGATAATTTATCTCGTTACACGATTAACCATCTTCGCACTGCGATTACTGTCATGGCATACTCTTATTGTGTCGCCACATTGGAGGGGTGCAACTAGGGGCGTTAAAATGATAAATTATTTGGGATTCATTGCTCCCTTTATCTATTTTACTCCCCTACCATCGACATATTAAAATATGCGAATATCTGCATTGAATAATATTCAACGAAACGAGTGCACATGCCATTTGCAGCGTTCCATATATTTCTATAACCTACTTATTAATTTATCGGTGAAATAAAATTGCGTAATATAAATAACGCATCGGGGGTACCACACAGTAGATAGTTTATTTTATTGCCTTTTCAGGAATAAACTGTCACATTCAGTGACTAAAGTATAACATAATATCAGTTGGAATACATCTATAGATTATATATTTAAAAACCCCTAACTGACACAAATAATAGTACTTAAAATATAACTTTGGTGACATTGATTCTTCCATGATATAACTTTGAAGACGTTACTAAAGGACACTAAATTGTGTAGTAAAGATATATTTTGACGATTAATAATACAACATCTCATCTCTTAAATTTTTAATCTGTCAAATATTGCATTCAAAATGTATATTCACAATAAATGAGTACATTTTTAAATGATAATTGGTTTTTGTTACTAGGTTTCTTACTAACTATACTGTAGTGTAGAAAAACCAAGATTGAACAGAGTGGTAGAATGCAGAATGCTGAGGTTCTTGGTAAAGAGAAGTTCTCTGAAGAAGACTATAGCTTTATAGTAGTTTTAAAGTAAAAATACGGCTTTGTTAAATATATTTTTATAAGAATCTTTATGGTTAGTTTAAAACAAAGCAGTTATTTGTGAGTCATTATAATCTTCGCTACCGTTTAGATATTGTTACAAGATATTTTGTAAACCAAACATATTTTTGAATTTATATGTTTAAACAGACAATACTTTTATATAAATAAATATATAATTTATGATTAAATTTTCTAAATAAACGTATTTATTTAAAAATAAATAGAATCGTTTTAATAACATTCAGTTGTCTAAATTTAACTATTAAATGTAATGTATTCATAATCAAACTTATATTCTGAAATACAAGTTTTTATAACGATTTAATTTTTTTATATTTTTGACTTTTAAATGTTTATATGATAACTATATAATATGTGAAAATATCCGTGATTAGATCTGTAAGGAACGATTTTCTGTTTTTTTAAACTATAAAGTTATGAAAATTGTAAGGAATCCCATGTTTTTAATTATTATTTACTTAATTATTATCTTAAGTAAGTGATGTAGAAACTTGATAAAATTAAATGTGATTTAGGTTTGTGAATACATTGAGAAATATACAATTAAAAGCGCTCAATTGCAGAGGGGAAACTGTCTAAAGATTTCGGCGATGAACATTTGAATTTTTTATTGAATGGGATTTAATGGATTATTTGAAAATCCATTTAATTAGGCATAAATAAAAGTAATGTCTCCCTGGATGTAAATCAATTATTGTTGTTTTGACGGTAGTGTGGCGTTCCAGTGTGGCCATATGGCGGGGAAAGCAATTCGGGGTTCGGAAATGCGATCTCAAAATAGGGGTTCGAAAATCCGCCCTCAGTTGGAGCTTAATCGCCGTCCGGGAACGTCCTGGAGCGTTCATAGCGAGTCGTTCCTCCCACAAAAATACACCGTTCTATGCATCATACAGTGACAACGAAAACTGCTTAAAACAACCTGCGGACGTTACTAAAATGAGTGTTGTTGAATCAAATGACTTGCTGTGGTATATTTTAAATTCTGTGAAAGTTTTAAATGACATTTCTTATGATATTGTCATCAAATAAGTGAAAGTAGGCGGCCAACGCGCTTAATGCGCCGATCGCGGATAAAGGTAAAAATCATCACGTCCAGATAAATCATCCCTGAAATATGATCAGAATATAAAAAGTTTTAATGTAAAATCTCTATAAAAATAGTAATTGCTTTAGACTTGAATCCCAAAGGTTCTATTAATAAAATATTATATATATATGTACATGTTTTTTTATTTTAAATTTATTCGGTTATCTACCGCGTAAGTTTTTTTTATACTTTACTATTTGTTACTAATTATTTTTAATTTACTACATGGATTTTTTTTTGCATATTCAATGATAAAAATATTACACATATTTTAAATGTGATTATAACTTCTTGCCCATATTGTTTTGCTTAAAGAATTCAATGAGTATTATTTTTTTATTTGTGATGTAAAATTTGAATTTTTCAGTGATGCGCTGAGATTTTTTTATTTAGAGGGCTGTGTGTCGCTAATGCCTGTATTAGTGATGTATTTTCATTCGTTGTATGAGCACAAATTGGAGTTATAAATATATTGCGTAGGTGGTAGGTAACTATGAGATGATGGGGCACCCCCGTTTGCGTCTGCGCACACCAGCCTGGGATCGATCAAAAATATTAAACACCGTTTTATTATATTTACATTTAAAATACTCATCTTATTTTTATTAGTTAATAATAATAAAAAATCTATTGAAATTTTATGCAAAATGTATCTATGTTTTATTTTATTGTTATAATATAATGAGATAGGTCACGCCCGGGAAAAATGCTATATTGTATTCCGTTATTTTATAATATATAAAATTATCATTTAGTTACATTTAAATATAAAAACGTTACAACTTTTAGAAACTTGCAGCATTAAGATGTTAAAATTTCTAAATTAATAATATATTATAAATGTTTCTCTTTAGTTTGTAAAAAATTAAAATCTACAAATTACTGTTTTAGTTTATTTAAGAAAAATAATCTTTACCAAAAATATATTATAATTGTTCTCTACGTAGTGATATATTTAACAATTAATTCATTTCAAATTTTCAAAGGTTCGGCCATTTTATTTATATATTTTTAGCTCAATTTTAAATAATTTAATAATATTATAATTGTGTTTGTACGAACTATTCTTTGAATGTATTTTAGTGCTTTCAATTGGATTCGATATAATTGAAATGAGTAAATTAAATTGTTTTTTTTCAAAGATAAATACGCGTACATCTTCTTGAATGAAGTGTGGACAGAGAGGATAAAACTATTTATTATTGTAATAAAATTACCAGTTATGTTTTAAACTAATCATTTTACGTATTTTTGCAGCCTTATATTTGAATTGTGGTGTGGTAAAATTGGCAGCCATTTATGTAAAGATACTAAAATTATGCACAACATTATTCCATGTTAGCTAAATAATAAGCTTAAACTAAATGTGATAAATTCGCCATCGTTTTGAATAAACACGTTATTTAAGAAACACAAATTTCGAGAAAAATTTTCTGGTGAATATTTGTGTATTCAATGATTTCGATCTAAATCAATCTTTGAGTTTTTACAGACTCCAGACTTTTCAAATCGAATATTTTCATATACGTAACTAAAACACGATTTTCTAAATACGCGATTTACATTTATCGAAAAATAAATTTAGACATTTCGGATATTTTTCTGTATAAGATTACAAAGGAAGTCAATCAATGATAATAATTTGTTATTATAAGTATCTTTAATTTCTCTTTTTTGTTGCATAGTAATAAGAATCAGATCGTCAATTATATTACTGATACTTGTCGATGGAAACTCAATTTAATATATTTTTTTATGATTTTGTTATTAAAAATTCGTTACTCACATTTCCTCATTTTAAGATTTTAAGTACTCAAACAAATGTAGTACATTTGATTTATCATTCATAACCCAGAACTATCAGTTTGAGATTAGATAAAATAATGCAAAAAAACAATACCTGGATTGCAAGCGACAGACTAAAATTATTAATAACACTATAAATAACGTAAAGTCTAGGGAAAACATGAATTATTTTAGAATAGAGCTTAAATCATTAACTAGACACCAAAATTAAAATACATGAAATGTGTCTTACCACAATGGAGTCCGTTATATGCAATTACTTTAAATGATTAAAATATCATGATCCAATATTCAAATTCAAACAAAACCAGGTTTTAAAAAAAATATATTAAATTCATTCTTTATGAATAAAGAAATCTGTAGTCAGTTGACTCGGGAAGGGAGCGGCACAAACTATAGCGTCATTCATGGTGTAAACATTCATACACGAGACTCTCTCTTATTTCACATCACACTGTGCTTTGTTCCGCTATTTTTACGTGAATTTACTAATGCTAGTGATACTGTGCTATCTTTCTAAAGACAGAAAGAACTCACTGCATGATATGCCACTTTTAATGTGTTCACTGTCTATACGTGGTGGAAAGGCATTATATTAAAAAAATAAAACACTATTTTACACTAATTTCATCTGGAGTGTTTTCGCTCATCACGACCATTTTAATCTGAAGATGATCGTGTGGAATATAAAAGAGTATTTTATTTTTTGTGTAAACTATTTGTAGGTTTCAAGATACAACTATTAATATTATTTTGTTACGAATTGTGAAAAAGAATGTGTAAGCATCTCCAAAAATAGTTAGATACTAAAAACCTTTCATTTTAAAATACATTATGCACTTTTTTCGTTGAATAGTAATATTATGAATATAAAATTAAATTTGATAACTTAGTTATTCCAGTTGTAAAGTTTACGAATAAACTGAACTAAATAATGATAAATAAACTTTGTCCATTCGTAAAATTTGAAGTTTTCTGTTTAATGATGATTCTCAAAGAAGCGAAACACATATCAATCACACTTTGTATCACAACAAGTGGAATAGCAATGTTATCAAATTGAATTTTATATTAAAAATGAACTTCCACAATGTTACCGTCGAATCCATCTAAAATATGGCAATATCATGCTTTTATTTTTATTTTTTATTTCGATATTTCCTGTTTTTTTAATATTATTTTACTTTTATTATATTTATTTACGGTAAATTTGAGACAGTAATTTAAAATTATTTTTTTCTGAATACTTACAGTACGGTTAAGACTTGTGATAAATGTGAAAATTTGACTCTTACCAGTGTCATCAGTAAAACGTCATCCAAAAAAATAATAAAAATAAATAAATACAGAAATGTGATTTAAATAATATCACCGTCGCCAACGCATTCATCAGTGATGTATCAATTAAATACATTGCGAGTCATCCAAGATGAAGAGAGAAAAGAAGAAATCCAGCGGATCGAGAGAAGAAATCGAAGAAACTCACTGTTCCAGCACTTCTGGAGCAAAAGCATCGTCCACCAGCTGGCCATCTTGCTGGTATTCGTTTTCCATGAAGGTAAGAATATTTTTTATTACTATTTGTACAATTATCATGATATTTATTTACTTACTATTATATCTTATATTTGTGATGTCTAAAAAATTCTTTCAACCTTTAATTACGCTCTTTTTAAGTCTACATTTTTTTTTATTTTTGAAAAAAAATATTTTTTAGAAACATATTTGGCATTACAGCTAATGCCAATGCGCCAAATATTTTAAAGTTGAAGGATCATACGAGAAAAACTCGATGTGAATTTTAGTAACATAAGACACTCGAGATAAATTCTAGATAAACTGACATCACAAACACCCATGTCTAAGGTCTCAAATTTAAATTGAAAAATCTAAATTTGACACTGTCCTTACCGGGGCTCGAACCCAGAACCATATGGTCGGTAGAGTAAGCTCTAATCAACTATACCACAGCGGGCGTCTCTTCAATTACTGGGCGTAGAAAGAGCGATTGGTTAATTACTAGTCCTGTCATAGCCGTATCCTTCTATCCGTACTTCTCTCTTTTGGAAAGAGAAGTTGAGCGATGGAGCAACATTGGGAGCGGATATGGATAATAATAAAAAAATATTTTGATAGCTGAAGTTTCTACGTCGGCCCGTAGTGCAGTTGTCAACGTCGTTGGTTTTCGTGACGTCTCTTAAAGGTTCGAATCCCTGTACGAACGGCATTTTTTAAATCGATTTCTGTTCAAAGGCATTGATATTTGCGGTTTAAAAAAAATTTCTCCCACTCTTCCAATCCTAAATATTTGTCCAATACCTAGTGTTCAAAGTTTCATATATTTTCAGCAAAAACAAAAAATGTGCGCAAGTATGAAAGTAGGTAGTCACAGACCCACTCAATTACGTTTGATGAATCAATTTATTATATCACGTTGCTAAAAAAACTCTAAAAATCAATGAAGTTTATAAAAATTGTATAATATTCAAACCCAATAGCTTGGTGCTTTATCCCACCGAAGTCCAGTCAGTCAAACTATAATTTGCATATGTCTTTAAAACATAACACTCAACCTAATATTTTTATATCTTATGGTAACAAAAATATACCTTAAAATTTAGCAAAACTTTGCTAAGTAAAATTTCTTTTTATAATATTTCTGTGTGTGGTCTAGGGATTCTGAAGTCTCGGGGTTTTCAAAGTCCCGGGACTCAAGACTTTTATTTCCCCTTCAATAAAATTCAATATTTGCATGGATGTATGTATTTATATATTTCATACACTCGGCGCTCTTTGAAAGTACGCACTAGTAAAAATCACGTTTTTTTAATACAATGTTTAATAATTATTATTTTTCTTATGTAATGTATATTTGCAATGCTTACGGTTAATTTTTACTAAGAAGAAATGTTAACGGTACATGTAATGAAAAAATATCAATGAAGCCGCCTTCAGAAGTAAATTTATGACCGTAACTTCACAATACAGCTTTTAGACCTTTTTTGTTCTTTTGAGACATTGGTATCTTTATGAAATAGTAAAAAGACATTTTCACATAAAACAACATCAGGAATGAACATTTAATTTTTATATTTTGTAATTTGCTTTTGCTACAGTTATATTACAATATATAAACACATGGTATTTGAATCTGTTTTTTTATTAGATCCCTTTTATATTTACATACTTAATTTTGCTAAGACCCCGGGTAAGTGTCACGTCCCAACCATGTCGTGTCCGTTTTTCATGGCGCTCCCCTCTAATATCTGCTTTCATTCAATGAAAATTAGCCCTTTTGAGGGTTTCTTAACCACAAGAATTGTCTTTTCAAAATTAAAATTTTATTATCACATTATAAATCGTCACAATTCCGGGGACTTTTTTGGAAAATGTCCCGGGACTTAAGACAGCAAAAAACCTGACAAGTCCCGGGACGTCTCGACACAGAATCCCTAGTGCGGTCTATGCGGGAGATGAAAAAATGTGTGCGGTCACATTTTGGGCATACCTTAGCGGGAACATTAGAAGTGTCCCCAGTGAAAAAAACATTTTTTGTTTAGACGATTAGTGTAATCAATGAACTGGAGATATCTTAGTACACCATAATAACTCCCGCTATAACCTAACCTGTTGCACGATGTCAGTTTTCGCATGAGAGGATGTCCAAGGGGTTCGAAGCTTTTTCTTCCATCGTTGAATTTCTTATGCATTTAATTTTAATTTCTAAGCAGTATGCGATATAAAACACAGTATAATTTATAGTCATTTTTGACTTCTGTCTAGTTCTGTTAGAATTTCTTTACATCATACCTGTTCGAAAATATAACTGCTTTAATAATAATAAATATCAATTAACGCTGTACCGAAATTAAATTTATTTTTGAGTGATTTGGTATTTGATAGATCAATCTCCATTGTAATTTATTGCAATTGAAAAAAATCGTAGTAGAGAATGTCATTAGCTTTTGTGACAAATCTCACGGATTTGATTCTCACGTTAGTATTTTTTTTCAATCGATTTATCGATTTGTGTTTAAAGACATGGGTGTTTCTGATGTCTAAAAATTACCTCCCACTCTTCCAATAAAAAAATAACAGGGCGTAGCGAGAGCGATTAGTAAGCCACTTGTCTTGTCATAGCTAGGGATTCCAATTAACCGGTCAATTAAGCTAACCGGTTTTCGTTTTTTTTTCAAATAAATAAACCGGTTAACCGGTTTAAACCGGATTTATTTTCAAAAAACCAATTTTAGTATCCAATAACCAATGTTTCAAAAAAAAGTATTTTGATTACTTAAAAACAGTCAATTAGTGCATACAATTAGAAAGTAAATAAAATATCGCTTTTTTCGTTCGGAAGGTTCACTTGTTTTATTATCATTATTTTATTATCATATTATGAGAATCCTTTCGTATTATAGATATTTGATTGAAAGCAGTATAGTTGTCCATGATTTCGACTACATACTTGTTATACAATACTTTATTATATTATACTTCTTATAATACTACTATTATATACAACATTTAAAAATAATTATACTCTACATATGAATAGATTAATAAAATCTTGTGGTGCTCAAACCAGAAAAAAGATTGTTTAATTAACCCGGTTAACCGCCCAAAATAAACCGGATATCGGTTTTTTTTGAAACAGCGAAAAACCGGCTTAGAAGCCCTAGTCATAGCCCTATCTTTCTTTCCCTACTCTCTTCGATAAAAGAGGTTGAGCAACTGACTAACAATAAGTTTTTATAGAAAATTTCTGTTGACATACCTCTATAAAGAGGCCATATGCTCCACTTTGAAAACGGAAATAGATTTTTAAAAAATGTTGAATTTTGTTTTATGTCTACTACACGATGATCGATTGTTATCGAAGTTATAGTACAGTTAACTTACAGTAGATGGCACGTGTGTCGTAGCATAGACAATCGGCAAAAAACACAAACACTTTCTTTACTTTCGATGGTTTCGGCGGTAACTTTGTGGAAGTTCATTTTATTATAAAATTTAAAATAACTTTGATTAACGTATTGTGTAACTAACTGTGACACGTGTTTCGCCTCTTTCAGAGGCATCTTCAGACTTACTATTGCAAATTTTGCTTAAGTAATGAAGCAAGATTGATTCTAAAAATTTTAAATTATGAAATTACAATGGAGTTTGGGTTTTTTTTCTCTTTGCTTTCCTTAATCAAAGCTATTTTAAATTTTATATTAACACTTTCTTTCTTTGAGTGGCATTGCAACGCTTGCCGGAAACCGGCTGGTAATATATAAAATATAATATTTATTTTAAAGAAAGCCAGTTGATTATTAAAAAAATATATTTTCGTGAATCGCTTACGTACACAGCAAACAAATTTGATGCAAACCTGCATTGAAACCATTGGAAATGGAGTCTTTGCGTGTATTTTTAACATGGCTTAATTTTCCCAAATGTTTGATAAAATTGTCAAAAAAAACAATCACCTATGCATCGTAGTTTTAAAACTTTAAATAATTAGGCGTATCAGAAAGGACGTGGTACGAACATTAAACGAAATATAATGACATTTCAGGTATCCATTATTACATGACATCACGTCATTCAATTATATTTCAAAACGATCTCGTTTATTTGATAAAAAGTTCATTAGGGAAACACTAGCAGTGCAGAAACGCATTCATTCACCTGTGTCAGTAAACATGGCATGTTGACTGAAGAACCCCTATTTTAAAAAGAGGGTTGTTATGGACTTCGACACCCCTACGTAATCAAAGTTGTTTATATTATTATATGATCAAAGTGAAGTAAAGGTCAGCTAACAGTATTATTTTTGAAATGATAAAAGTCAGTCATCTACATAAAAATAGTAATTGTAAATATTAGCTTTAATTTAAATTATCCCTACAATTTAGATAGCTTTGTGATGGGTGTCCGTGTAATGAGAGATTCTGAAGTCTCGGATTTTTTTTCCAGGGACACGACACATTAAATTGTCATTTCAGGGAAATTCTCGTGTCTCGAGACTGTAATACTCTAGTCAATTTTCCATGCATGCATACTGCCGTTGTTTTAAAACTAATGCAAATTAAATTTTTAAGTTAAATATTGCAAAAATGACAATATTGTGTCGTCAATATTTATAACGCTTTTTATTACACATTATTCGAAGGATTCATTTTATTTTTCAGATGAAACCATTTCCTTGTAAATATAATAAATTAGATCAGTTATTTAATGGTTATCATTACAAACTAGCAAGATCTAACATCTGTCACACGTAGATACAGTGATGATATTTTTTATTAAATAAGTTGAAGATTTGAAACTATTTAAAGTAAATATATTCTTTGCAATGTACATATGTTCTGAAGGCACAGATATTGACAAACTACATTTGTATTTAATGGATAAAATTTACTTTAAACATATTTTATTAATGAATTAGTAAGTCTCGGATTGTTTTATTCGAATGTCCCGGTAACCGAGACTGGCAAAAAGCGTCGATTTCCCGAGATTTTTGATAAAGAATCCCTACATGTAAATCTCTTCTACTGGATTTCATGTTAAGTTCATTTCACTTATTCATAAATAATAATGGGGGGCTTAAAAATGCTTTGATAATACATATTAATACATATCAGTAAAAACTGTTTTTAACATAATATACAACGCCTTATCTTAAATCTATTTACATTGCTTTTTTTCCCTTTTTAATACAAACATTAATCAAAGTTTGTTTTCCATAAAAATTTACATGTTAATTCATTCTAATATTGAAAGTTCTGGCCACTTTATATTGGTTAGACAGTTGTCTAAATATGCTTTTTGAAGAAGCGAAACACATCTCGCTGAATAGAAGTTATCAATTTTAATTTTGTGTTGATCAAAAAATATTTTTCATTTGACAAGATTTCTTTATTATCCGAAGCACATTGCACATCGTAAAGTAGACTGTTGAAAATAATTGGAAATGTTTGTTTCCTTGAATGTGAAAACAAATTATTACTTAGGCTGGAAGTAAAGGCATATTTTAATATCGTGCTTGTGTCAAATTATTCATTCTGTTATGGTAAGCGAGGAAAAACCTGGTGAATGTAAAAAACATGTTTATTGGGGAATGAATCAAGATGAGGGAGTAATCCGCCCACTGCTAGCAAGGGCTGTGAGCTCTTTTCACCCCTCATGAACATAAATGATATATCATTTTTATAATTTGTGATGGTCAGAGCAACCACTCTATAATTTCACTATATTCATTTCATATTCTGATTAGGCATGTTAATGATATTAATTTACATCTTAGCGTTTAAAACATAATATTGAAATTTCATTAAAGATTCTTGAATACGCTGGAACAACAGCTTTAAACACAATTTATTATATATCACTTTTAAGGTGTTCACTGTCAATACTTGGTGGAATGGCATTATAATAAAAATAATAAAAGATTTTTAGTACTTTTTCCACATATAATTTATTTGATCAGGACCGGTTTCGCTTCTCACGAGCATTATCAACTGATAAGGATTTTTTAAAATATTATATATTAATTTATTTTGTAAACTGTGAATCTTTGAATTTGATGAAAAGTAATAATTAGATTGTTAATATGAATATTCATTGAATGAATTGACGTTTCATTGGTAGATTTCCATCACAATAAAGTAAAAATATTGCAGGATATACATATACTTCAAAATTAGCTTATTCCGGTGCTCGTCATCTGAAAATTATATGACGCAGTCCGAGTGAAACGGTACGTTTAACTATTTTTTATTATTAGAATTTTAGTTTTTAAAGTACATATTTTTTGGAATAAAATGATCTCATATTTTTTCATTATATTTTACGTCACGTTTTTAGCTTAATTTCTGGCATCGAAATATGAGAAAAATTGATAATTTCCACACAGTATTCGAAAAAATTGTGAATATTCATAATTTTATGAAATCGAATGATATATAATGTTATGGTTTATTGCTAAATATAATATATATTATATAATCTGATACACGTGTCGTAAATTAGTAATTTTTATTTTAACTGACAATGCAGCTGAAATATTTCATTAATTATTGCGTCATATTTAATACATATTAATAAAGCAAAAGATCTTTATAGCTATTTATAATGTAGCATAGTTAATAATTTGTCACGCAAGGCAAAAATAGTTGGGGAAGTGTAGAATGTATTGGTAGATTTATTTTAGTGGTGGATATTTTTCCACTAACTATTCTAAAAAATAAGTTATAAAAGTTATAATTCGCAAAATGTGTTTTTTTTTTTCATCCGGGCTGAAAAACAAATAAGAGGCAACGAGTGCCTGAAATATAAATATAACATACATTTATTATTGTTTTCCATCTCCGCTCCATATGTAAGAGCATATATCCTACTAATAAAAGTATCTCGAAAGATTTTTTTGACGAAAACAGCTTGGTACTCAGATGCTCAACCTTTCTTTTCAAATAACGTAGTAGGGATAGAATGATAAAGCTTTGACAGGCTTATTGGATAACTAATCTCTCTCACTCCTGCCTTTTATTTTAGGATTAGAAGAGTGGGTGGGAAAAACAAACACCTGGGCCTTTGAACTGATTTTTTTTGTAAACAATTCTACTAATATTATTCTTGGGGTTGAGACAAAGTACCGAGAAAAAAATCATTTTTTTGATGACGTTTAAAAAAATTATTCTCTGTTGGATTATAGTATTCGAATATTAACATGAAGTGACATTAAATGACTTTCACCATGAATATTCATTAATTTATTTATCGATGGCGAAAATAATTTATTTTATCACATACTAATTTATTTGTCTTGAGTGAGTTTTATGGATTTTTAAATATAAAATATTTTAAAATGTTATTTAAAAAATATATTTACCAAAATCGTTAAAAATTAAAATCTTTAAATAGAATCAGCGTGAATGCCTTTCGAAGTGCCGAAAAACGTGTCACAATTTATTAGTAAGATAAGCAATGAATAAAAAGTTTTCTTTATTTTGATTTTAAATTTTAAAAAAAATCAGCAAAGCTACAAAATAATATGATAAAGTGCGACTTTTTGTTGACCTAGTGATTAATTTTATAAGAAAAACTATAACAGCATAATTTAGTATACACTCAATTGAAATCTATACAGTTTTTTTTTCTTTTTGTATGCACATCTGACTAAAGACATAATATTACTCGGACAGTGGAAAGATATGAAAACAGAGTTAAACGTTGGTAAATAATTAAAAAATAATCTTACATTATTACTTTATACTATTGGTACAAAAATTAAGAACAGGGCGGAAAAATCATTAATCATGCCCAGAAAACTTAATAAGAATATCACATTTTTGTTGAACTATTGATAATTACATTAACTGATTTTCTTAGAGTTCCACCATTAAAACGAAATAACATTATTAAAAATTCAATTAATATTTAAAATAATAATATTGAGATTTAAATGTGCATTTTTCATTATTAATTCGCGGAACTCTATTAGGGAAAAGTATATTTAATATGTGAATTATTATACGCATATTACGTGAAGTATTCCTACTAAATTTTGACAGCTTCCAGATAATTAATTTTCGATACAAAGTTACGTAAAATATCGAAGCATAATTGAATAAATTAGACGTCATTAATATACTGCACAAATTGATGGTATATAAAGCTTATAGATATTTTTAAAACACATTTATATTTTGAGTGCTTAAAGCAGAGCGTGTCAAAATATTTAAATGCGTCGCATAAAATATTTCTTGAACTTCGTATCTGATGATATTCCTTGCGAATAGGAAAATCGTCTCCCACGGTATGAAAATGGGCGCGCGTACATCTTGTTTGTGTCGGAAAATGTCGTATCGATCTGCCGCGCAGGCGTCCAGGCTCCATTCATGAGTTTCTCTCAAGCCTCAGCCGTTGTTATAGCCTCTTACTTTGTATGTATAATGCCACAGATGTGGCGGGGTATCTCGGCTAGCAACTTAGTACTGGCGTACTCTATAATATGTGACAAAGCTAATCACGAATGAAAAAACTTCATTCAAAAGAATCTACGATGTTAGGAATACAAATATAAAAATAAATTAAATCAATGGATAATTTTGACAATGATAATTCCTTCAAATCAGCCGTAGGCTTCCAATTCGTTAACAATGCTCTCGCTTAGCTATTTGCTATCGTCGGGGGAAAAGGCGGAAGTTTTAATCACTTTATATACAATTGAATGAAACTTAACATACTTGTATTGTGTAACAATAGGCAATGTATAAACAAAAAGCATATATAAATTAAATTTATAAATGTTCTTTCACGGTAGCTGCAGATAGTTTCATATACATAAAAAATCATATAATATTTATATGTAGCAATTTGCAGAAGTGATGGTTGCAATAGACTCATTTATTAAGACTTCCAAATTTAGACGATTTGATGAACTAAGAATTGATTGGAGATTAGGCGAGCCCCTTGTTAATGTATTGGCAGCCCACCGCTGGTTTGAATAAAATTATTATTTGATAATAGTGTTTCGGTTGATGAAAATCAAAACTCAATAAATTCAAAGACATACCATTTAAATTGACATTCTAAGTTATTTGTCAAATTAAAACAGGTTTAAAGAATATGATATTTTTTTTCACTATCTTACGGTATTTCCTCGATTATAAGACGGACTTTTTTATTTAATGGTGCCTCTGAGTTTAGGGTACGTATTATATTCGTGTTATCGGATGATTGAGAAAATACTGTATCTCAAATCGAAGGCACATTTGTTAAAATCTTCACAATATTGATAACAGCGTATCAGTCGGTGCAAAAACTTAATAAATTTGACTAAAATTAAAAAAAGTACAATAAAATATTTTAAAAATACCGATAATGATAATGAACCATACATATGATTTTAAATCGTCGGAGCTTACTCAGTTGACTTTCTTGCCATTTTTTTCTTCTGCTTTTAATTTTAAATTGTACAATTTTTTTCTTCATTGTAAAAGTTTTAAATTTATAATTTGTCAACCATGTGCAATCACTTTTAGGGTGTTCACTGTCAATACTTGGTGGAAAGGCATTATATTAATAAAAACACAATAATCCTTTGTACTTCATTCCACTTTATTTAATATGTCAGGACCGGTTTCGCTCATTACGAGCATCGTCAACTGATAAGAAATATAATTTAACAGTGCTATTTATACAAAAATGAACAGTTATAAACAACAATTGGCATTGAAAAGAAAATACCAATTACATTAAAAGTGATTCTAAAATAGCACAAAATTAAAATGTTTAACACATCTAACATATAATTAAAAAGTCATCTCAGATTAATAAATTTAGAATGGGAATTGAAAGTAATTACAAACATAATTAAAATTTGGGAATTCTTTGACAAAGTGATACAATGAAAATAATGACATTAATAATGACAATAATATAGTGAATAGGCTTAATGATAGTTAAGAAAATTTCCCCGCTTCCAAATAGTTAGTAAGTGTACATACTTAAACAAAATCGACAGCCAGGAAGATTCTGAAAAAGAATTTTTTTAAAATTTCTACTAATTTAAACTACTAAAAGTTCTACATTTAAATAACAAGTCTGTCAAACTAGACAAACAGGAAATCCTAGAAATCAATAGATTCAAATGTTTACCTGATTCAGATCTTTTGAACGATCAATTAATATTTGCTAGTTCCCCGTTACTTTATCCATTGCATTAGCCCTTGTTAACTATTCTTTTATATAATTTAAAATATATATAGGTATGTATATATATATATATATATATATATCTTTGTTAGAATT
The DNA here is from genome assembly GCA_031772345.1 of Himalopsyche anomala. NCBI lineage: Eukaryota > Metazoa > Arthropoda > Insecta > Trichoptera > Rhyacophilidae > Himalopsyche > Himalopsyche anomala. The sequence goes on from CM062827.1 coordinate 3,481,666, forward strand.
GATATGGTCTTTGAAAAATTTCTTTTTCAGAATCTTCCTGGCTGTCGATTTTGTTTAAGTATGTACACTTACCAACTACTTGGAAGCGGGGAAATTTTCTTAACTATCATTAAGCCTATTCACTATATTATTGTCATTATTAATGTCATTATTTTCATTGTATCACTTTGTCAAAGAATTCCCAAATTTTAATTATGTTTGTAATTACTTTCAATTCCCATTCTAAATTTATTAATCTGAGATGACTTTTTAATTATATGTTAGATGTGTTAAACATTTTAATTTTGTGCTATTTTAGAATCACTTTTAATGTAATTGGTATTTTCTTTTCAATGCCAATTGTTGTTTATAACTGTTCATTTTTGTATAAATAGCACTGTTAAATTATATTTCTTATCAGTTGACGATGCTCGTAATGAGCGAAACCGGTCCTGACATATTAAATAAAGTGGAATGAAGTACAAAGGATTATTGTGTTTTTATTAACCTTGTGCAATGTTAATTAAATAAAAAAAGTATTTGTCATACATTTAATGTATGAAAATTAAATACTATTCTTAATATATTATATTGATTTGTGTTAGATTAAATATTATGATCGTAATGATACATCGGTTTATGATTACATTAAACATAAATAATGTAGTCGGCCAATATGAGATTTGTACAGTAATATTTCTTCAAAATGAGGTCAAATGTCCTAAGAGACGAACTAAATATTAGGTCATTATATACGTAATACTTTGGGGCTCTTTGTTAATATTATGTAATTTTATCCGAATGAAATCTATTTACAGATTTTAAGAAACATAAATAATCGGTTTGTAGAGTATCTTTATAAATCAGAATGCATGCATAACAAGTGCTTTTTTTAGTACCCCATATATATTACTTACCCACTCCTTTAAAAACGAAGCGTTGGATGATTTGTTTCTTTCGTATTTCAAAACTAATCCAATTTGAAGCAATTATTATTGAAATACTACATTAAATTAAAATGTAGTACTGTATTTTCAATAAACTTATCACCACCATTGGTAACGACTGTGGAAAGGAAAAAGGACGTCAATCACAGTTTTTCCAGAACAGTTTTATTACATAATCACAATTTATACAACTTGATACACGTTCTATTAAAAGGGTGTAAACTGAAAATGCCGAAATAGTCTCTAAATTAAGCTTTTAAGTTCGAAAAAACAAGATCCTGTAAAAATCGCGATCAAAAAAAAAGGACTGAAAAGAAGGTCTTTTCAACAATTTATTAAATTAATATCAGGCTAAGTCAATAAAAAAAAAACAAAATTTAAAATAACTTTGATTATTCCACGTATTGTGTTACTAACTGTGATACGTGTTTCAGAGGCATCCCCAGACTTACTATCGCAAAGTTTGCTTAAGTAATGAAGCAAAATTGATTCTAACATTTTTAAATTATGAAATTACAAAATGGAGTTTGTTTTTTTTCCCTTTTAAGGGAAGCAAGGAGAGGGTGATAGAATCGAAATAAAGCAAATAAATAATGATACTAATGAGCTGCAATCAATCAGATTGGGAAGCAAGGAGGGGGTTATAGAATCGAAACAAAGCAAACAAATATAAGAAACACGTGTCACAGTTAGTAACACAATACGTGGAATAATCAAAGTTATTTTAAATTTTATATTAAAATGAACTTCCACAATGATACCGCCGAAACCATCGAAAGTATTAAAAAAAACCAGTTTATCAGTCACCGTGCACTTTAAGGTTTTGTATATTTCATAAATTGCCTTAGTTCAAAATCATCAAAAACTGTTTTTTATGTCTCCTGTAAAAGTTGTTATGTGTAGGTTACGTCCTTTTTCCTTTCCACAGTCGATAAGTAAAGCGGTTTCAAATGTGATTCTCAAATGAATAGTATTATCCAAGACTTAATTGCTAAACGCATTCCGAACGAAATGAAAACATGTTATTGTAAACTTTCTATGGATTAAAATCTATTGGTTATCTGTGTAAACAACACTGTTATTAAATCAGTGGCGTAGCTAGAAATTTGGGGCCCTCGTGCAAACATCACGCAAACCCCCTCCCAATTTGAGTACACGCAAAAAAATACACGATAGATACGTTCCACAAAAAATGTGTAAAAAAACGAGTAAAAAAAGTGATAGACCTTATAAATAATTTTAAGTTGGATCCCTGGATTTAAAACATCATTTAACTTCACAGAAGAACAATATTAGACGATAGAAAATCGTTTAAAAATGGTAATAATGAAAACTCAATAAGTAAATTACACAAAATATTGTTTAAAAAAATGATACTTGATTATAATCGGGGGACGTATATGAGGGACTGGACATAAATCGCTTACATAGCAAGAAATGTCTTGACACGTTTAGGTCTAACTTGTTGAGATCCACTGAAACCTTTTGTTTGTTATTTGTTTTGTGTAGTTGAATTTTTTGTTATTAGGAAATCTGTTATCAGCTTGGGTTTTTTTCCTGGGAATCATGTTAATGAGGAAATAATTCGTGTAAAACAGAGATCAGTGTGTATAGAAATTTGGGGCCCATTTTTGCTGGTACCGCATGCATTGTATGGCTCTGTTATGAGGTGGCTACGCCGCTATATTAAATGCAATACTCCCATTTGGTCTGATAGTTGACCTGACTGATTTAAGTATTTTGGACGTTTTCATGTGATGTGATTAATATCGAGTACCATTAAACAGTCTAGGCTGGAAAAGCTATCAGCAAAGTCACCAGTAGCAGTAGATATATATTTTTTAAATAATGTAGAACTTTGGAAAGCCTATATTCTCTTTCAATATGAAATAGATACTTATCTTAGGCAACGCAACTTACCTCACCTTCCGGACTGCTATTAGCACTATTCGTAAAATTATTTTCAAACAATATTTTTAAGCTAGTTCTCTGAGAATTTAAAGCCTAGTGAAAATATTTCATAAGAAACAGATACTCTATAATTTCTCTATTATGCTCCATATATAATATAATAACGATTTCATATGAATATTATGTTGAAATATGTTTTCATGACAAGAAAATATAGCATATATTTTTATTTATAAACAATCAAGCCGGTTTTGATTCACAAATAAGCAATTATCAATCATTCAGTGTTTATTTAATATAAACAATTAAACATATTTAATTTTATTATTATGTCAATTCAATCTTAAACTACCAATATTATATTGTATGTTTATTATGTAAGATACCATTCACCTAAAACATCGTAATGATTCTTTCCATAGTCTAGTGATCTACTATCTAGTTTTCTCAATAAGAGAGATCGTATCTTACGAGGTTGGTATTTTATAATTTTGTATACGATTTGTCAAGAATGGCAGAATTTAAATTAATTTATGTACCTGTAAAAACAAGGGAAAATAAGTCGCTTACCATCTGGCTTAAGCATACCCTAATCTTCTTTAATAAGTTGGTTAGTGATGAAAATGACAAACACATAATACAAAACTATAATTCAAAGAACTCTTTGGTGCTAATTTCACATTTATTCAACACTAACGAAGCCGGCCATGATACATTTGTTAAATGTGGAATACAAGAGTCTAATTTTTAGCACACAACAATTGTAATTGCTTTACAAATATATCATTATTATAATTTTATTACATATTATTCTCCTTCTACTTGAGAAATATAATTCGATATAAAAAAATGTGTTTTAAAACTTTTTCATTTTTTTTGCATTAGGAGAGGCTGACCAATCCGGAGGCTCAACCATCCATTTACCGGCGACTGAAACACCAATACAACGCGGTGGCCCTCGCATTATGATAGAACCTGGTTCGCCAAAATCCGGCGCAGCAGTACCGGCATCTCCACCCTCTCCGCTGCCGCCAAGGATAAGTCCATTTGATATCCAACCCCCCTCACACATGGTTCCATTGCCTGGATATGAACATTTACCAGAGCATCAAGGTGAAAACGGAGCATACGCTAGAAGTGGGGCTAGACTGCCTAACGGAGGTGGAAATTTGTTCGGAGGAGGGCATGTACCACCTGTGGCCAATGGCAGAAATGGAAACCGGGAAGTTTACAGTGGAAGAGGTGACCATACAGCTGGTAAAAGTAGAGTTGTCAACCCTGGTATAAACCCAATACACCGACAAGACTTTCCAAATCACGGTGGCAGCATGAATCGAGACAGTGTAGTCCATGGCACTTTGATCAAACACGCTGTCGGCCGAAACTCGCGCCTGATGCACGCCGGTGACGAGGACTTGGCCGAAGATGGCTCCATGGATCCCGATTTGGATTGCAGGGTTTGTGGACGAGGAGAGTTTAAATGCTCTGCCACTTGCGCGTGTATTAGGATTGAACAGCGCTGTGATGGCCATCCGGATTGTATGGGTGGAGAAGATGAATCGGATTGCAGACCAGCACCAGCCAGAGCACCCTGCTTGGAGTCAGCTGGACGGCTCAGGTGTCCTAGATCATCACTCTGTATATCGAGGGATTGGCTTTGCGATGGGGATGACGATTGTGGTGATTTTTCGGATGAAACACATTGCGGTAAGAATCAAAGGTTTTATTTATTTATACACATTACTAAGCTTTGCACTTTTACGATTTCTATCATTGATTACGCAATTTATATATTATATATCGTTAGTAAACTATCAAAAAAGTCAAAATATTTATTTTTTGGTGAATTGTGATGAAATTGTGGATTATCTAATACAAATTCATTACTTTGAGAGTTTAGGTAAATTTTATTCGAAGTCTTTTGTATATAGAAGCAAAAGATATCGGCAGCATTTTGTGTTATTATTGGAATGATTAATCAATGGTTTGTAAATCATATAACGGATGCTTAAAGATCATGCTGATTTTGTGAGACATAATGAGTACCAAGTAAACAAACTTGGTTTTTTATTCCAATAGAAGATATCTTCTCGCATAAGGGTTGGGAAAAAAAGTTCAGAAATAGATAACTTCGTGCACTGTGGAACCTGTGAGCATATAGTCACAATATGAAAAGTGAAATACTACAACCTTAAAGCGATAGGATTATTGATTAACACACAGAATGTAAAAAATGTTTTATTGTCCACGGCTGTCACCAAGTGGTTACGGCCTAGAACAGTGGTGGCGAAACTATAATCCGTGGGTCAGACACTGACACGTGAAGGCTTCCTCCTGACTTAGTGACCCACGGGCTGGTATTAAAAAAAACTGATTTAGTTTTTCACCCACTGCTTAAAAAAGTTTGCCATCACTGGTGTAGGTCTTCCGTCCTAAATCGCATTGTTATTGAAAAATTTCCATCATTATTTTTTTTAAACAAAATGACGCTGTAATCCATTCTTATACATCAAATAAAGTTGTGTTGAAAGGGCGAATAACAACTATTCCTCTTCAAACCTCTTCCTCACATTATTATTAATGAATAAAGAAGTTGACTGATGCCATATACTCCATGTTCGAAGGAACCATAGTTAAAGAAAATTTAAAACAAATAAATGTGCGTAAATATTAATGTTGACTATTTATTCACGTAACGTCATTATTATAGAGATGAAAGAATCTCGTCCACGACTATTGATTGAACAATTAACATGACTTGACTGTAAGATAACCATGTTAAATCCCGATTGGTAGGAGATTGGATATGTATTTTTTTTCGATTGGATCTAATTACGGTTTATTTTATTTAGGAGTGGCGTCAAACTGCAGCGCTGATCAGTTTGAATGTGCAAATGGACTCTGCGTCCACAGGTCCTGGCTCTGCGATGACGACAACGACTGCAAAGACAACTCTGACGAATTCAACTGCACCAAAACTGAGTAAGTGAACCATTGACTGGTGTCTTTCATCTTTTACAGAGAAAAGATCTCTTGCTCTATTGCTTTTTCTTGTCTTGTATTTTGATGTTGTTTTTTTATCGTTTTTTCACATTATTCGGTGTATGTTTGATTCTTATAATTACTTGTGCTCAGTGTCCTTTTAATCTGTTTAGGGTTTGAAGTCATCAACCAGGTAGGTGAAATAGGGAATGGGAGAAGTAAAGAGCTTAGGGAAGTTTGAGCAAAATTACCCTCCATAGTCTCACGTTGTACGTATGAGGATAGCCTATGTAATCGTCAAGTAATACTTTTATCGTTAGGTTAGGATGATCAATAATGTCTCTTGTTAAATTTCTTTGATAGCTTTACGATGTGATCAAGGATATGATTGATAGTGTGGTCTCGTGTCGTGGTCATGGTACGCACTTACCAGAGAGCGTTTATCTTCACAACAGTTAACCATTTATGCTACTTTTCTTTTTAAATAAGGCTGCTCCTCATCTTTTTGTCAGAAGTTGGTAACTAAAAACTTGAAAAAAAAAGTTAAGTATACAAAGAAATTCTTTGATTTAATTCTTTGCTTGGAATAACTCAGTTAACGCATTAACTATACCAGTTTGTCAAAAAAAAGATTTATTTTTATAGGCAATTATTATTAATACTGATTTAAAGACGGGTCTACGTCCACGTTTAATAATTTAAAACACTTATTTCTGTTAGATCGGCATTTATGTATTTATATTTTGATATTGTTATTAATCTATTTAACACAAAATATCGATGCTAATGACTTTATCATAATATAAGCTGAAAATACAAAATTGTTAACAAGATGATTTTGTTATATATGTAGTTTATATAAGAATAATTCTACAATATAATTATAATGGTAACAAACCATGTTAACTTATAATAACTATTAAAAGATTTCTGGTAAAATCTTGGTAAATAAATATTAACGAAATATTCATATAATATTTTTATATAATTTTCTCAGACAGATCATGAAATGAAAATCAGTATTTAAGAAAGTGACACAGTGAATACCGAAGCAAATTGCAGTCGTTCTAAATTTATATCATCTGACAGTTATATTTAGCCATTCAGAAAATCAAATATACTAAAATTAAACCAATTACATCCAATCAACTCCACATGACCAAATGTGGTATTTATTTTGGCTATGCGATAACATCGGATTCTGTTACTAAAATTATACTTTGTCACAGTGATATAATCGTAAAGTCAGTGCCACAGGAGTAAAAGATGTCTTTTTAAGATTTAAGACGATCAATTATCAATTTTGCCGGCATTTCTCAATTCTTATGATACAAATGAAAGACGATCTGTTAAAGATAGCTATCTTCATTTTGGCATAATCTCAAATTCACTATACGTGAGTTTTAACTAAATGTTTTTTAAGGATATCGTTTGTTTGTCCATTATTATTCTTCTGATATTTATTAAAACTTTATCCTTTGCGTCAAAATTAATAATCTCTTTAAAAACCAGTAGAGTGTTTGTATTGGACAAGATTTTACGGGTGGCAGAGTCATAGAAAGAGTCAACTTACTACTATTAGAGTCGAAGGATTTATAAAGAATCGTAAAATATATTTTTTTTTTATTGTTACCAAATTAATACGGGATTATTTTAAAGAATTAACTTTGTGTCACAACTTTTGAAAAAATGGCCTTAAATGTTTTTTTATTAACAAATTGTTACTTGTGTCATCCTTCTCCTAAAGTACTGAACTATTAACAATGTCTGATAGCTATAGCACAAAACGGTAATATATAATTAAAAATATGGATACAGATAATGAAGGAAGTCCCATTACAAATAATGTCCCGAGTCTCTCCCTGAGAAGTGAAGTGAGCCATGTGGTATTTTAGGGGAAAAAAAATTAGATGCGTCATAGCATTCTACATGCCTTTTAGTATCGTAAAAGTGAAGTGAGATTAATATTTACACATTGCAATAGTGTTTTCGTTCTAAAATAAAAATATGCAAACCACAAAAGTTTGATTTTACTCAAAAGTCCAATAGAAATCCAGTTTGCTACTTCACTTCTCAAGGCCCATATTATATACATATATTGTCGCCCGCTGTGGTCTAGTTGGTTAGAGCTTGCTCTACCGATCAGGTGGGTCTGGGTTCGATTCCTGGTAGTTCAATGTCAAATTGGATTTTTTCAATTTTAATTTGAGATCTAAGACATGGGTGTTTGTGAAGTTAATTCTCCTCGAGTCAATCTCATGTGACTTTCAAAAAATTCTCTTCGAGTATATTTCGTATGATCTTTCAACTTTAAAATATTTGACGCATTGGCGAAAGCTGTAATGTCAAATATTAAAAAAAAAAAATCTTAATAAATAAAAAATATATTTTGATTAATCTTTTAATTGTTTCGGGTTCTGGTAAGTGCAGCTGTCTTACATGACAGATTTTTATAAATACCACAAACTATCATCCAAATCTTAATATTCAAGAATTCTTCCGATGTTAACTATTTTTTGTTCAAATACTCCATATTTTTTTCGCGTGTGTCGCGTCGTATCGAAAGCAGTTAAAAAAACATCTTCCAGATAATTTTATGCCTTTTAGACAGATCAGTAATACAAAATTATGTATATTTATGTATTTAATTTTAATCTAATAAAATATTCTAAAAATGCTCGTTAAAATGGAGAAATATCGTATTGATTACTGATTTACTATACCGAGCGTATTTCTTAAAAAATATTTCCCATTGCTACAAATATAAACAATATAACATCACAAGATATAAAAAATTAAAACATTACGCAAAATATTTGAATTGATTTGAAAAATTATTGCATTATAAATTGTATCGCAATTGTATCGGTCCGATGATTTGTGCGCATTATTATTTTTATCTAATAAATTTACACTCTATAATGTTGACAATATAATTTTTGGCTGGCAGATTCTCTCTCAGCATTGAGACGGTGGGTTTACATCGCGGGGGCGGTTTTGGAGGTTAGACGAGAGCGGCAGAGTAAAATGGGTGGCCGGGACGGGCGGGGCCAGGGGCAGGTTGAGTTTTGAAGGGGTTCGCGTAGGCGGGAAAAACACCCGCCCGACACCACGTCGATTCTACTCTCCCACTTGAATGACTGCTTTGAGGCGGCAATAACTGCTATATGGGCGATTCCTTTTGCTTCGGTGGTAAAAAAAAGCTCTCATTCAAACAGTGTAATCCCGATGGGCGCAATGAAATATGGTCGCCGTACATGTTTATTTCAAAATAAGCATTTTTTTTAAATTAGTTTATCTTCAGTATAAGTTAAGTCTTAAATTCAAATAACTTCAATTTAAAACACTGCTTTATTCTGAAACGTTAATGTAGGTACACAAACTAATAAATTCAATATTATCTTAATTAAATTAGAATATTCTATGATGAAATGAAACAACGAAACAGGTTCGTTGAAATATCAGAGACATATTTTTGTGTCAAAGCAAGAAGGAGTTGAGATGTCAATCATTAATTTAAAATAAAGAATCATTTTTTTGAAGATTTAATAGTCTTAAAAATAATAAGCTTTAATATTTACTCAAAATGTGTGTGTGTTACTATACTATTTACTAATATCATTTTTTTTTTAATTTGAGAAGTTATCAACGCTTTTGCCACATACATGCATTATTACTGATGCGTAAAATGATTTTGAGCAGTTTAAAAGATAAGTTTTTAAAACAATAATATGGATCTTTTAAAAAAAATAGTTGACGTCATTATGCACCATATGATTTTTGATAATTTTATACAAAAACCTGTCTGTTGAAATAAACATTTATGAATAAGGTTGATTTACCAAAAAATATAATAGAAAATAGAATACATAAGAACAAAAATATTGAAAGATACTAACGGAAAAATCGTAAAATATATTAAAGTGAAATAACATTATAAAAATAGGTTAAATATATCCCGTATACTTGCAGAGAAAAAAAAGCGTGATAGTAGCTGGATCCACCCCTCATCTCAAAATAAACTTTGTTATTTATAATGATGTTTGATCGTGGTGAGGTAAAAAATTGTGTGCCCCGACTATAAAGGGTGCGGGTGTTACCCTTAATGCAAGAAAACCAACCACCTTCCATCAAAAGCTGATAATATGTACGTATATTTATTACCCTGCTACTAAAACCGCTTTTAGGAGGGTTCGTAAATCTAATACCTATGCCACGAGCCCGAGACATGCATTACTTCCCCTAGGTGCATTTCGAGTTTCGAGTGATAAGAATGTAAACATATATGGGGAAAGATATTGATTTTTCCCTCGAACATAATATACACGTCTTTCTTGAGGGACAGGAGAATTCTTTTACAAACTTCCAGCGTGGGTGTTCAGCTAGCTTCAGGTTTTTTACTTGTGATTTTGTAATGAGCTATTTTTTTTGGTAAAGACTTAGAGTAACGGGTTCTTTAAAAATGTTATTTGCCGTATTGATTGTTCGTTTTGTTCTAATTTCTCGTATACGCCTGATTATTACTGAATAATACAATATATAACTCACAAATGTATTGCTTTTTGCATTTATAAAATTGCTAAGTGCATTAACAGTTTAGTTAAAATTGAAAAAGAAGTCTGTCGATATTTTGTTCCGCACTTAATAATATTTCTGCAATCAAATCAACATTGTTGGAAAATCTTAATGTTTTCCTCGGTGTCATTAACATCGACGCGCTGGTGCTACGTTTTGGAAGAATCTGATTTGTAGCACTATTTTTTATGACCGACTAGTATTAAATAAATGTAAGAAATCCATTGTTTTTATTAAAAACATAATTTAAAATGACAGATTGAGATCGATGTATTATAAAGCAGTGCTTCCTAACCTGGGGTCCATAGGTTTTTTACGGAGGTCCGCGAAAATTTTCATTCTTTCAACATTCTTTGTGATAAAATATGAACATGTGAAATAATTTTTTTTCGGGGGTCCGCAGATTATGATTTTCAGATTTAAGGGTCCATGGAATGAAAAACGTTGGGAAGCACTGTTATAAAGCACTAAATATGATTTATTTATAGTCCAGCAATCGCATAACAAACATTTGTCAGTGTGCCTACTCATTTTTTTATGTTATTATTTATATTAAGAGAAGAACACACGACTGACTCTTAATAATTTCTCATAATAGCTAAATAATTAGCCTTCAATCAACATGAAACGTAGTAATCATAATATAAGATATTTACTACATAATATGTCTACCAAAATTGACACCTCATCAATAAACAAATTACCTCGTAACACGCCCACCATAGTAATATTATTCAGAAAGAAAAACATTCAGCTAAAAGATTCGATTATGCCGCACTGAATTAAGTTGTATTATCCAAAATCGTTGTAAGCAGGCCGACTTGCAGAGATTTTTCATTCACAAGTCCGTAGAAAAAGACCATTGTCATTATTCAAAGAATAAAGGGAGTCGACTGTGTTGCCCTCTCGTCGGCGGCTGACGGGGAAAATGGCGCCCGAAAAAACAGATGAATGATGGAAAACAAACACCAAAGCGAATGGATATAATGCTTACAAACAAAACATAAGAATGTATATTGGACGGCGTGTAGATGTTACTCTCTCTCGGGAATTATGGAGTACATATAATACAATATATTTGGATAGTTTTAGATGAAACAAAAAACACTGAAGTTTGACGTTTGTATAAGGAAAAAGATTTGTATTCGCGTGAAATTCGAATTCTATATTTGAACATAAGTAAATGTTTCAAATTAAATATGAGCTGATTATATATTGTAGGCATAGACTAATATACTTATTGTAGGCTTAAATGGGTACAAAGCAATTAGTTTTTTTTAATATATCTGCTATGTAGCTGAGTGAAGAATGTTTTTAGACGTACATCTTATTCATATGTGGCGGCCACAAGTTCGAATTCCCAAAATGACACATTAATCTGTACTCATTCTTTCTCATACATTCGATTCTTAATCGGAAAGTAGGGAGGGCGGTTACGTTGAGATATTAAGCAACAGCCAGTTCTCGTAAAACAACAGTTGTTGAGACGCTTCGTTTACTAACTACTGTTAACATGCTCTATAATATGAGTAATGGTTGGAAAAAATTGATTGCGTACATCTTGCAATAAACGAAAAATTCACTGAAAAAAAATAATTATCGATTAATATTTGTCACTGTTTAAAAATCAAAGCAAATTTGTCTGGGCCATAAATTGAACGGAAGGACGATTAATTGCTGGATCATTATGAACTTGAAATGCATGAAAATGCTATCAAAACTGTTATCGCATTGTTAAAAAAAACGGAACAGATAATGCCGTTAATTTTTTATTCATTGCTATAAAATATCACATAAATAGAGTATTTATTCGATGGAAATATTCATATTGGAATTGCACTGACTTCATTTGTCACTGTCAAAGGTTTACGGCATGTTTACAGTGTAAATAAATTACTTTTGTATTTATAAGCTCGGGATGCAAGTTTGCCTTTGTTCGATTCATTTTTCGAACACGTCGCATTCTTTATGTTGTCAACCAAACCTTGACCAAATTCGCGAAGATGCATCTTTAGTTCTTGGTCTCAAATACAATGCAAATTTAAAAATAAAGTAGTAATACCAATGTGAAATTTTCTTTGTTCACGAGTGTTTGAATCAAAACTATAACATCGAGTGAACTGAATTATAACTTTTTAAATTTGAATTCTTCACATCTTCATGTTGGTTGACACCACCGCGAGAGCTCGAAGAATATTTTGTTTTAAATAAATTCAAAATAAGAATATTGCGTATTTTTATAAAATAAACTATTCTAGACATAGTGTGTGGAATAGATTTAAATTCAATTATAAGTATTAAAAAATATAATATACATATATGTAATTGCTTTATTTTAAATTGAGGTATTTCTGTGATAACATAAATATTTTTAAATAAACAAATATTTTACAGTATGTATTTTTTTTCACGACCACTCCCAATGAGAAGCATATGGCCTCCTAATTGAAGTATTTCAAAAGAAGTTTTCTTCTAAAAAAAACTGGTTGCTACTCAGTTTCTCAAACTCTGTTTTTTCGAATAAAATAGGGATAAAAAGGATAAGGTTAGGACAGAACTAGTAGTTAGCTAATTGCTTGCGCTATGTTCGTTATTTTAAAATTAGAATGGTGGGAGGGAATTTGTAGACATCACATACATCCATGTCTTCGAACAGATATCGATAAATCGTTTTAAAAAATGCTGTTCGTATTAGGATTCGAGCCCGTGAAATCCAGCACGGAAGCTAACGACGTTGAGCACTACACTACAGACCCGATAGCGTATGTTTAGGATTAGAAAACTAGTTCTTAACTTATGACCTTCACTGTGCGCTATTTTATCAATTGGATACAGTTTGAAATATACATACAAAATATTCCTTTGTATATAAATAATAAAAAAACAACGTTACCGGTGATCTTCAACGACTTCGATGATCGTCTAATCAGTGGCGGATTATCCTATAAGCGAACGAAGCGCGCGCTTGGGGCCTCCGAATCTTAGGGGCCTCAAAAATGGCTTATATCATATAGCAACTATACTTTTTGTTCAGATTTTTATTATTTAACATGATTTTTTAAGCGTTTTTATGTAATCCGAAAAAAAGGCCTCCAAATTTTATTGCGCCTCGGGCCTCTCGTGTGCTTAATCCGCCACTGCGTCTAACCATATTTACTTACTCTAGTTCACATAGCCGTAAATTAAAGGCAACCTCGGGCAGGTTTCACCAAAATATATTAAAATGAGGAACGGAGATACGATGCAATGTATGTAAATCATGCCTCGCTTCAGACCCCAGACCATTTTCTGACAATAATAACCAATACATGTTTTGAATAACCAATAAAATAATTATTAAAAACACTGAGGGTAAAAAATCCTCCAGTGTATACATAGAAACGTCATACAATACAATTATTCCGCTGTGATTCCGCGACCTAATCCACTTTTGCGCTGATTGCCAATAATGGCTTGACGATTTGCATTCAAAATGTTTGCGAAGCCATTTATCTTAAAATCTGGTCATTCGGTTACACTTGTTGATTCAGGGAATGAATCGCTCCCTCACGAATAACTTAGGGGTGCGAACCTGACCTAGGATCTCTCCCCTCGCGGAGAGATTTCTATGGTAACTGCCGCACACCGGTAAACGTGTTGCCCCAGCCTCCCCCATGATTTCGTTACAGAGCCCGAATAAATGTTCTATCACGGGGTTCGCAGGGGAAGTTTTTGATTCAGATCGCATGTGCAATACATACTATTAGTATTATACTTACACCTGTCTTGTTTGGGATCGCTACACTTCAACATATCTTCATATAAACATTTATCGCATGATACATCAGACTTCTAATTATTACTGGTACATATCCTTGAAAAAAAAAACACAAAAAGCTATACAAATATAGAGTTTGAAAAGGTTGTCATTTGAAAATGTTTATTTTGGTAATTAAATATATTAAACTATAACTGTCTACAAAAATTCTACTTTATTTAACCTTTTTTTTGTTTAATATCAAAAATATTCCCTGATTTATCAACAATTGTTTTAATTTTAAAATACACAAATACAATCTGAATCAATTATTTTACCGTTATTTAAATCGTTTAAGTCTTATAATAAAAATCCAGAAAGATCATCTAGTATTCTAACACACTGGACATATGTTGCTTTAGGATTTTTTCTTTATTCCAGTTAATTACTTAGATACATGTTTTTTTAAGCTAGTTAATACCGAATTGAATGGATATTAATAAAGTTTTTGAAAAAAATATTTTCGATTAATTTTAATGCGATATTTCTAAAATAATGCAATCGATAATTTGGTAAAAATACTAAGTATGTAGTTATATTATATATGAGCTCTCTAGGGAGTTATATATAATGTTATTTGCAAATGAATGCGTATGGTGTACCCGTGAACTGGCTTCACTAAGGATTTCTATCGCCGGTAGCGATCACGCCCTTCCGTTGGCAACGATAGTAGGGAAATAAAAACTACCAAACTATTAGCGATGAAGGAGACTCGAAGAACTTTGATGCTTACCCGCTCTAGTACTTAATGCTCCAAAAATTTGATATCCAAAAAAATGAGCCAACTAAAATGGTAAAACTTTTTTCTTGAACTTTTAGGTACAATCACATCTTTACTTGGTGTTTTGGCGAACTGCATATTTTTATTTTACGGAGATACCACTATTTTAATGTTTATAAACTGAGGTTATTTCACTTTTACGATACTTTTACACATGTGGAATATTACAACGCATCTAACTTATTTTTTTTCTAAAATACCACATGGCTTACTTCACCTCTAATGGGTCCGTATGTGATAGTTATTTTTGCATCACGCCGTCGTAAAAAGTATTCGAAACCTAATGTTTGTTTGATGAAATTTTACAATTATATTGGAATACGTTATTATGCTATTGTATCTAAATATTACAATGAAAAAAGTCTTGGTTAATGTCAATTCTATGAAAAAAAAACGCTAGAATTTTTGACTCAATAATAACAGTCTGGCAATTTTGAATGCATGTTCTTAGTGTGGTAATGTATGTGGTAATGTGGTAATGTATGTTTGTATTTGATTTCAGCTAAAATGGTAGTCAGCTAAATCTTAAAAGTCTAATTTCACAAAATCCACGGTAGCAATATATGTGAATTTTAATCGTTTTCATGAACAATTAAACAGGTCTAAATACGTTGCAGTCTAAACCTGAAACCCATACAACGTAAGAAGCATGCATGTATCCCTTGCTGCACTTTCTCACACATTTATACAATAAATAAAAAAAACACCGAGCTAGCAATTTTTGCCCAAATCCTCTTGAAAAAGTCTGAAATGACGTACCTGGTCTATTTCCTGTACAGAAAATATATGTCTTACCAGACAATATTTAAATGGGTGAACGGATTCTACCGAACATTACTTTTCCGAACACGAACACTCCGAACAGGAATAGTCCGAACACGAACACTCCGGCCAAGAATACCCCGAACACCGATTCTTTCGGACTCGGAATCTTCCGCACACAGAACCTCCCGGATATAGAATACTTCGCACACCGAATACTCCGAACATTTAAATAATTTTAATAGAAAAATCATTGTTTTATTGTAATGTTAGATACGAAATGTAGTAAATTTTAGATACGAAAAACTTCGTATTTGCCAAGAACATCCATTTTATTTTGATGTTCCGGAAAATCAGCTGAAATGCAACATTCATATTCGTAAGAAAAGTTCTGTAATCATACGATCTAGCTAGATTCTAGATTGGGAACGAATCTCCAGTGGTGAAATAAATACGATTGTGCACGGCATTTCCATCTAAAAATAGTATAACTTAGTTATTCTCAAAACAAATAGAGACGAATTCTATGACATTGAATATTAAATTAGTTTTATCTGCGTAGGTTGATAATGTGATGAATTTTATTTATATTAAATGTATATACAGCGAATTCGTATCAAAATAATAAAAATATTATATTATATATATGTAAGGGTGTATTTAATTCTACAATACATATTTGCCATCCAGTATAAATGATACCTATTATGAAATCACGATGGATTAATTTTTTATCCATGTCCGCTCCCAATGTCTAGCATATGGCCACCTAATGGATGTATCTCAACAGAAGTTTTTTCTACGAGAACTGTTTTTTACTCAGTCGCTCAACCTCACTTTTTTCAAAGTGAGTAGTAGGGAAAGAAGGATGAGGCTAGAACAGGACTAGTGGTTAGCTAATCGCTATTGCTACACCCAATTATTAATCACAGGCGTCAGATTTATGATTATACAAATCATATTTCGTGTTTAGACAATTTTTAATAATTACTGTCATTAAATTCTGAAAAATCTTTCAAAGTGCGTAAATATTATATTTATAAAAATATATAAATAAAATTATACGATTGGCATGATTTGATAAAATTTTTGGTTGATTAAGTTCCACCACCTGGCTTCGTTCGGTTCTCAAATTTTGGCTTCTTTTAAGAGTAGAAGATCGAACTGAAAATTGTCACTGTCCCCCGGATTTGCAAGGCACACTAAACTACACATGTAAATTTCAATGAGTTTTCGTGAGATTTATCTATACGAATATTTTATTATATATTTCAATAATAATATATATGTATGTGCTTAAAAAAGTATCTTGAGACTAACTAATAATATTTTTTTTACTAAAATAATTTCTAGTAAAAATATATACACCTAAGCCTCGTATAACACGGTTATATGGTTCCACCAAAACAGCGTGTAATACAAATCCGTGTTATGCAAGGTTTGAAGTTCATACAAAATTAGGGGTTACGTTCCAAAAAAAAAATTAACGAAGATAATTCAATAAATATATACTTTATTTTTTTAAATAAACAAATATACATTTACATATTCATGAAAAAACTCTAATAACACAATATAGCATTCATTCGTCATCACTATCACTTATAATTCTATATATTTTACTCTTTTTCGAAATCGGTTGTACGTTTTCATCATCGGAGGACTCTGGAGTTATTGTGGTTTTAGCCTTCAAAAATTCGGTAATAAGCGATTGTCTGCTTTTAGCGTATAAATCCTTACGTATTTCCTTATAAGGTTCCAAAATCTGTTGCAACTCCCTCTTAAATTTTGAACTTCTTTCCATTATAGGATCCTTTTCAATAAAATAGTTTTCTAATTTTATTGCCAATTCCAAACCGTCATCTATCGTTTTTAATGTGAAACATGTAGCTGCTTCGCTGCAACTGCTTTCTGTGTCGTTAATTGTGGTGGGTTCATCTAACATTTCGACTAATTCTTCTTCGTTCAACATACGATCCTCCAATATTTCTTGGATGTCATGAATATCCATGTCATTAAAACCTTCTCCACCAATACCACGACAAATGTTTATTGTCCTTTGGTATTCATCTTCTATTGGTGGTAGAAGATTTGCTCCAGACACTACTTCTGGCCATAGTTTTTTCCAGCAAGAATTCAAAGTTGATTGTTTTATTTCTTTAACGGATGCAGCAACAATATCGACACAATTTCGAATAGAAAATTTTTTCCAAGCTTGAGTAAGTGTTAAATTTTCACCTTGATCGATGTCTTCTAATATTTTTTCAAATGTTCGACGAATGTAATAGGCTTTGAATGTTGAAATTATACCTTGGTCTAAGGGCTGGATTAAAGACGTAGTATTTGGTGGTAAAAATAATATTTCCACATTAGGATATTTTAAATCGAGCGGATGTCCTGGTGCATTGTCCAATATCAATAATATTTTAAAATCAAGATTCTTTTTTCTCATATAATCTCTTGCATCAGGTATAAAACAATTGTAAAACCAATCTTTAAAAAGAATACTTGTGGTCCAAGCCTTTTTATTGGCTCTCCAATAAACAGGTAAATTCTTTTTTTCATAACCTTTTAGTGCTCGGGGGTTTAAGGATCGATTAATAAGTAATGGCTTCATTATGGAATCTCCTGAAGAATTAGAACAGAATAGTAAAGATATTCTTTCTTTTGCCACCTTGAATCCTTTCGCGTGTTTTTCATTTTTTGATATGTAGGTTCGTTGCGGCATCTTCTTCCAATACAATCCCGTTTCGTCCGCATTGAATATCTGGTCTGGTGTGTAGCCCTTATTTTTTATAATATCTGCGAATTCTGGAACAAATTTTTTAGCAGATTCTATATCAGCTGACGCAATTTCTCCTCGAATTTTTATATTATGTAGTGAGAATCGTTTCTTGAAATTTTCAAACCATCCTCTACTAGCAGAAAAATTGTGAGATGAGTTTTGATCTTCCGATGACGATTATTCAGTTCTTTTTAAATTATCATAAATTTTTTGTGCCCTCTTTTGTATAATGCTTCTGTCCATAGGAATGTTTTTGTCATTGCAGTCTTCTAGCCATATCATAAGAGCTCTTTCCATTTTTTCTATTATTACTGAGCGTATGCGGGAAATCTTTGTCGCACTGACAGATGATCCTGCTGAAGCTATAGATCTAATTTTGTTTTCATTTTTTTGTATCGTCCTTATTGTTGCTTCATTTAAATAAAAAAATTAGCGAGTGATGACGGCCTCTCCCCCCTTTTAAGACAATCTAGGATTATTTTTTTTTCAATAGAAATAAAGTTTCTCTTCTTTTTAATTTTATCCGTAACTGTCGACATTTTGGGGTTTAAATATTTTTCATCTACAAATAAATAATAAATTGATACGATTAAATCTATAAAATTTGTATAAATTATAAAGGGTTATTATGTACATATACATAATGATAAAATGAAATATGTAAAGTGTATAAATACATACAAACAATAACCCAGAATAATCTACGGATTACGAAGAAATATGCACTGCTCCATTGACTGCCAGAGCGCAACTGCAATTTATCGAAACAAACAAAATTGATATGTCTCGACATGCTCAGTAAGATTTGTCATGTGCACATTACACAGACGTACAAATTAAACATTTTAATTATTTTTTTTTGAAACCGTGTTATATAAAGCGTGTTGTATAAAAAATATGCCACAATTTATACAACCGTGTTGTATAAAACCGTGTTGTATAAAACCGTGTTATACGAGGCCTAGGTGTATATCTAAATTAGGCATTCAGGGTTACCTAATTAGGACATTATAGAGCACAATCATCAATCATCTGGATTACAATTTTTCTCATAATGTAAAATACATGTCGACTGAGGAAAGGAAAAAGGACGCAACCCACAGTTTTTTCAAAACAGCTTTTTTTCGATAATCACAATGTATCCAACTTGATACACGTTCTATCAAAAGGATGTAAGCTGCAAATGCAGAATTAGTATCTAAATTTAGCTATTAAGTTTGAAAAAAGATTGTCTTGTGAAAATTGAAACCAAGAAAAAAGGCTGAAAAAAAAGTTTTTTCCTAGACAATTTCGTTAATTAATATTATATTATGTCAATTAAACACCAGTTTAGAAGTATTTGTGCACTTCAAGGTTGTGTTTATTTCATAATTTGCATATGGCCGAAAATCATCACAACACATTTTTTGTGCATCCTGTAAAATAAGCTACTGAGGCTCTTGTTTGGTTTAACATAGAATATCTTGGTAAGCTTTTATTTGAATTTATCTACATATGAATAAAAAAATTAAATTACACATTTATTCAGTAAAATATTTCTTATATCAAATAGATATCGCGTTTTTTCAGTAAATTTGGGCAATGTTATTGGTATAGGTAGGCGGCTAACGGTAAATATTTACCTATATATGACAGTGATAGCGTTAGCTGGGAAAACCCGCTGGAGGCTCTGGCAGTCGCTGGTCACGACGAGCCTCCCGTATTGAGGTATACACGTGCGGAAGTACCATCTGTCATATTTCCTGAGAGAAAATCGATTCGCGTCCTGTCTTATTTTTAGTTCATATTATACAGTCTTTGTATAAATATATGGATATTTGTGTACTCCTTCGTTGAACGTTGTTTATTATACGTTTTGGTTTTTCCTACTATTGTATATATTTCAGTAAAAGATGTGCAAATACTCCAGGGGTGGGGTGGAAGGGGACTCGGAGTGACTCGCGAGAGCCCCTTGTTAATTTAACAGAAAACGGTATTCTAAGATAAAATTTGTACATAACTGCAATTTATTATTTATATATTATCTACGACAGCTTCAGTGTAGTACATTTTTGCCATTTACATTGATTAGTTTACGGTAAATTTCACATTTTTACATATTACAAGTGTATTAAGTAACAATCGATTGCTTATTTAACTATTGCATATAATTGCATAGGAGTGATAAAAAATTCACTCATTCCCCAAATAACCGAGAATTGCTTTGAGATTAAGCGAGCCCCTTGTTAACGTATTGACAGCCCACCACTGAAATACTCCCGGCCGTATGCATGTAGTATTAAATGGCTTACAATGCGTTTGATCTGCAATATGTGTATACGTCTAAAATCTATGTTATAACTTATTTCCTATGTAAGAAATTAAAGATTGGTCTTTGATACAACACGAGTAATTATTTAAACATATTATTGAAACGTACATATATTAAAATTAAATTGGAATATGAGTGCAAGCAGTAGCCTCACCAGTATGCAGCGGAGCATATGCATCGCATAAGGGTTCTAGGCCTCAGGGTACCCCAAAATTATATACATATTTGAATTTTGAAAAAAAAGGTTATTAATACTAAAAAAATAATAATTTTAAATTTAACTAGTGAGCCTAAAAGTAACTGTTTTTTGTTATTATTACCAGCTACAAATTTTCGGCAAAAGTCTTAAACTGTCTCTTTCAATAGAATAGAATTCGTCATTTTATTGCATAATTTTGTTTTTGTAATAAAAAAATAATAAAAAGTAATACTTGCCCTTTGATAACTTTTGCATGTGGGTCCAAATTTTCAAGATACTTCGTCCTGTATTCGATTGTACAAAAATGCCATTCTTGATTATTTTAGATTTACTTTGACGTGTACATACATATTGGCTCGTTTTGTGCATATGCTCGGGTAATTTTTTTTGTCATAAATGGATTTCAATAGTATGACGAGCGATTTCGAAATCACGTTTTCAGCTGACATCAGTGGAAAATTAAACACCTAAGAGTTTACAGGCGCAATAAAGTAAGGAGGCACTGTTTTTAGGATAGTATAAAAGTGTAAATAGTACAATATTCCATGATAAATAAAAAGATTTTTGAAATTTGGTCTTTAAAAATCTGTCATTTTGGAAACGCATAAAATTTGGAAGCTCGAAGCACGTACATGCGTATGTAACATGGTAATCTACCACTGGATAACAAGAAAGAGATGGACATTATGTTAAACAAGAATTTTGAGATCTTTGCTATTTCACTTTTTATAAATAGTCGTCCATATATGACGTCAAATGCCTTTGGCTATTTTTAAATTTTAACCTTACCTTCCCACCGTCATAATAAAACCTTTTGAATTTTCGTATAAAATCGACACATTACATCAGACCTCTTCATCTAGAGAACGATTTTATAGACGGTTCCTTATGATTTAGACTGTTGAAAAGAAAAAGAACGTAACCCACATATATCAAACTTTACAGGATGCACAAAAAACGTGTTTTGATGATTTTGGGTCATATGCAAATTATGAAATATAAACAACCTGGAAGTGCACGGAGACTTCTAAACTGGTGTTTAATTAACATAATCTAATATTAATTATAGAAATTGTCTGGGAAAAACCTTTTTTCTTGGTTTCAATTTTCACAAGCTCATATTTTTTCAATCTTAAAAGTTAAATTTAGATAGTAATTCGGCATTTGCAGCTTACATCCTTTTGATAGAACGTGTATCAAGTTTGATACATTGTGATTATCAAAAAAAGCTGTGGGTAACGTCCTTTTTCCTTTCCACAGTCGATATAATTATATACACTAATATTAAAATATTACATAGCATAATACAATAGAAAACCTAAAAATGTTATTCTATTCAAATTTCTCATGCTAAAAAAACATGACAACATTCTTACATATTTTTATTACTTGACTAGTTTATTCTCTTTATGCAACTATGCAACTATAAAAGCCTTCCGTGGTTCAAAATGTTATTAAGGCATTAAGCGAACGATTATCCTGTTAAGGGACAGATTTTGATTGTCCTACCCCACTAAGATATTCCACCATGTATGGTCAACGAATGCCGAGATGTCGAGGCTACGATCCGGGCGCGTGGGCTGGATCCTCCGGCGGGGGCTCGCCTGGGTAACAAAAATACTGGAGAGAGGAGTCACTCCGTCTGGGGGATGGGGGCTCTGTTCTCCGTCACAACGATCGATAAAGGACGTGAGACGCCCCCGCGCGGGAAGCTGCTCAGTGCGGCTGCCTCGCCATGGCAACGCCGCCCGACATTTCCCGAACGCGTTTCCGAGACGCAAAAGCCGAGAGACAGAAACGCCGCTGTCACATTTGCGGCGGGTACGGGAAACAAAAACATTTCTTGCACCGCGATGACCATTTAGAAACATTACCTACATATTTTTATTTTATGACAAACTAAGTCTTTGATTTTCTAGAAAGTCAGACGCGATGCAGATATTGAAATAAAATTGATTAATTTGAATGGTTACTTAGCAGTATATCTGTTTTTAGCACACAAAGCTCTGAATAGAATTACTAACAATTTTGAATTGTTTTTCATTTATAAGCTATCTAATATTCGAAACAATACAATGAGGACCATTCAGGAAAATCGAAGCAAGGGCCAAATACTGTATAATATCGATGCGTGTTCGAAATTTAGCGTTAAAAAATTTCTTCTATAATTATAGAATAATGAAATTTATGAACTAGCTGGTAATTTATTTTTAATGTTGCCACTCTTTTACCTCACTCTTGCTCTATAATCGAATTCCAGTACTAACAAACTTTCTTGATTGTAAAATGTATAGAAACGCTTGATTCGTTTTCAATATTTTAAGTTGAATTAAATTTGAGGCCTCTAATATCGTGAGGTTCAGAGAAACAGCCCCTCTGCCCTCTTCTCTGATAAGGCCTGAATATAATTATCTTCTCAAAAACCGAAAGCAGAGCTAAATATAACATGACAATGAATTTCTATAGTATATATTTTGAAGTAAAAAATAAATCGAAACATGATTCGTCACCTTAATTACGTACTAATTAAAGGATATTAGACAAATTATGAAACTCTTGTTCTACCCACAGCTCAGTCGTATTTTAATTATTCGGGTAATAATTGTATTATTACTAAAAAAGTTAAAAAAAAAATTTTTTGCATTGTCGCACCATCTTTAAATTTTACGTAACGTCAGCTATATTCCAAATGTCAGAAAGCCCATACTTATTTAAAAAAGGAATCTTTAAATCCTCCTCCGGTTTTTCTTTAGAAAATGGATGACGTAAGGGTTTTAATAAACTTTTCATCCTTATTTTTATAATGTTCGCGCAATAAAATGCTATAATTCTTTTGGAAAAAATAAATCTATTTTAGTCTTACGTCGGAGAACATAAAATATTCATTTTCTTGAAAAATTAGGATAATTTATCATATTTTAAAGTATTTTATGTACATACACCATTTTTAAGAGAGTTGTCTTGTGTACTGATTTTATAATATATCGCGTAAACAATTTATAAATTAATATCTGCTTATCATTCCAAATAATATAAAAGTCACAAAAAATTTTATTCGAATACCTGAGAAATTTTCAAAAGTAAAAAAATTACATCGTTCTAATATATAAAAAAAAATATATTAGTAATACCACTATGAACTTGTAAATAAGAGTTAAAAACTATTTTTCATAATTGATTAAAATTGAGTATAATTTTTTTCAAGAAATAGATTCAACTCGCATCATATTTTTTTATTCTCAGCTATCGTCTGATATATTTAGATTCAATTATATAATTTGAATATATACGTGGTCTTTTTAACTTATCTTTAATCATAAATCATCATCATTGTTTGTACTGGGATTCAAGCCCATGAGGTCCAGCATGGAAGCCAACAACGTTGACTACATGTAATGCCAATGTGCCAAAATCATATGAAATAAACTCAATGAGAATTTTTATTAGCCACTTGGAATCTACTTGAAGGAAACTATTGAACGCTCATGTCTTAGATCCTAAATCTAAATTTAAAAAAAACTTTATTTGAAATTTACTTTACTGGGAGTTGAGCCCAGACCTGTTTGAATGAGCAAATTCTTATCAACTAGAACACAGAGGACGACAAAACTTATTAAAAAAATTGGAACAAAATAAATGGTCAGAATTTAAATCAATTTTTTGTCAGAATTCAAATAAACTTTTAGTCTGAATAAAATTCAATTTTCGGCCAGAATAAAAATATGAACGGTTAGAATAAAAATATTATACGGTCAGATTTTGATTAGGTTAGGTTAGATTTTTTTAAATTAATTTAAATTATGACTATTTTATGTAAATTATGACCATTAATTATTTATTCTGCCCTCTGTAATTCTGAAAAATACATTATGACCATTTAATATAAATTCTGAATAATATATTAAAAATTCTGACCGGTTAAATACGAGCCTTAAAAAATATGTATCTACAAAAAAAATTAAGTTTACCATCATTATAGATAGTTAAAAAAATAGAGGCTCAAAATTTACACGCTTTCAAAATTACTATTTTGCCAATCGCAGTTACCATAATACAATTAAATATTTAGCTAATAACTTGTTCTACATGATCACATAACTGTGCATGAATTATACAGTAAAACTTTTGCTTCACATCTTTAATTTACTGTCATCATTTGAGCTCAACTACCCAAGATGAGAAATATATACCTTTTCCATCAATCTCAAATGCTGACGTTTACATACTATGACACTTAAATCATTGTAAATCTCTCACTGGTACCAATTCTTCTAGCCAGGTGTATGAAGCCTAAGTCATGCTTTGTTATTTTATTTCGAATAATGCTCATTTGGATTACTTTCATTATTTCAAGGTGCACCGAAAATGAATACAGATGTTCAGATGGAAAGTGCATAACACAAGCCTGGCGCTGTGACAGAGAGAACGATTGCGACGATGGATCAGATGAACTTGACTGTCGTAAGAATAAAAATTAGTACAAGTCATTACTTTATACTATATGCACTGAACTACCATGAATCCCAAGATAATAACCCAAACATTTTCTATTCACGACTAAAGTTGACATTCTTAAAGTGGTTAATGTTCTAAATATTGCTGATTTGCAAATTAATTGTCATACAACTTTTATAATATGTATCAATTTGGAATTATTTTTCTTACTGACATTCTGACACTGAAATTCTGCAATGAACAATAGGTTGGTTAGCAAAGTTTCACGGTAAACATTTATACTTGATTTCGCTTCACTAAAATTGATTAGAAGCCGGTTTTTTTTACTAAAATATACTTAATTTCAGCTGTTGATCCGCCTTCTTGTCGTGAGAATGAATTCCAATGCATGAGCAGGAAATGCATTCGCCTCAGCTATCGTTGCGACGGAGACAATGATTGTGAAGATTGGAGTGATGAAGATGGATGTCCTATACCACCGGGAAAATGTAATCCAGGAGAGTTCAAGTGAGCAAATTGATGTATAAATTTAAGAATTTTGAAATATAAATTTCGGTCTCTCAAAATAAAACTCTTCTCATTTATTTTTTAACAGATGTGAAGATGGAAAATGTCTCCCGCCAAGATGGAGGTGTGATAAGGAGCGAGATTGTGATGAAGGAGAAGATGAACTTAACTGTGGACCAGACAACTTCAGAACATGCACAACTGATGAGTTCACCTGCGGTGATGGAAAGTGCATACTGGTAAATAAAACTTAAAACTGTTAGAGGAAATATAATATTTGTAGAACATTATTTGCTTGAATGTTTCTGTTGCAAGGGAAAAATGTTGCCATATATATAAACAACATAAAATAAAATATCCATTAAGCGTTCTTTCAAAATTAAAAAAATGTTTCTCTCTCTTGGCACTTTTTTCTACCATAATCTATTGTAAGACAACAGTCATCCTACAACATATGGTATCAACTGTATTTCACCAAGAAGTGATAATTTGAGAGTTTTTTTATTTTCAGCAAACATGGGTGTGTGATGGTGCTCCAGATTGCACAAATGGTGATGATGAAATCAAGTGTGAAGTGTCTTGCGAGGAAGGGCAGTTTATGTGCAAAGCTCACACCAACAACTCTCTGAGCAGCGCGTTTCGTTCCTGTGTCAACCGAAAACATATATGCGATGGACAAAAAGATTGTCCACTCGGGGATGATGAAGATAACTGTCCACAGAAGAAGGTTTGCGAAACAGGAAGTAAGTGTGAGCAGCAATGTATTACTACAGCCACTGGGAAGCCTGCGTGCGCTTGCAATCCTGGATACATCTTGGAAGAAGATGGATTTTTGTAAGTTTGCTCACGAAAGTATTTTATTTCTGATTCAAATTATGCGGTATTTGAATTGTCTTTACTGTCAAAATACAGTCTTGAAAATACAATAAAAACTATGAAGACATGAGAAAATGTAAATTTAACAAACAAATCTATTTTTAATTTTAGGTGCAGGGACATTGACGAGTGCATGTACGCCCAAGACCCTGTATGCTCACAAACCTGCAGTAATACGGTAGGAAGTTTTAAGTGCGGTTGCATGACAGGATACGTTCTTCGACCTGATCTGAGGACTTGCAAGGCACTAGGGGCGTCACCGACACTTCTGTTTACAAACAGAGCTGAAGTCAGACAGGTAAATTATAATTGTGATAATTTTTGTACGGTAGATTTAATATTTTGATTATATACATTATTAAGTCTGTCGAACTATACTATTAGTACGCAAAAAAGTTATTTTGAACTTTTATTTTATAAATGTATACTTGACTAAATGACATTATTAATTCTTTGTAACTGTTGAGTTTAGGTTTCGCTGAACAGTGAAAAGTATACATCCATCCTAAAGGGTTTACATAATGCAGTGGCCTTGGATTATCACTATGAGAAAAAACTGGTTTTCTGGGCAGAAGTGATGCTAGATTCCATTAGAGTTGCTTTTGTGAATGGAACTAATATAAAAGGTCGGTTTGAAAATATGTAATGAAATCAAAATAAATAATTTTCATGATAAATATGTATGTATGATATGTAATATTCTATAAGAGCTATTTATATATCACTTTCAAATATTATTAATATATTTATGTTATACCTCATTTATGATTTCTCAATAGACCTGCACTCATTTTTAAGTCCAGTTTCTCATTTGTACTGATTCAATGAAAAATAGGTATAGATAAAATTTCAAGACTAAACTTGTAAAAGGGCTAATTACTGTTGTGTTACTCCTAAATTTCTTCATATTTTCCATTACCAGCACTGCATTTGAATTAAATCAAAATGGTTCCTAGCTCTTCAAGAGTTTTAAACATGCAACATTATTTTTTATCTGAAAAGAAAGCAAACCAAATGGTTATCATAGCTTAAAGCTTAAAATTTTAGAGAGAAAACTTTAAGCTTGTAGTTTTGAATTTTTTCTTCAATTATTCATATCTCTTAAATGTTTTATAAAAACACAGCTCATAATAAGCGTTTTGGATGTATAGCATGTGAAATTAGTAATTTTTTAAGGAACACTTGATTGAGTTTCACTTTTTGAGACAAATATGAGACATTAACAAGTAAGCCAAAACACAAATGTGATTTTAAAGATGCTCTAATGACAGTAAAAAGGTGCAGTTTCCAGAGTGTATAATAAAAATATTTTAATACCTAATGTAATTTTGTAAATTTGCAGATGTAATAAAATGGGGCTTAAATACTCCCGCCGGAGTTTCCGTGGATTGGATCCACAATCTTCTCTTCTGGACGGATTCCGGAACAAGGCGAGTGGAAGTTGCAACTCTTGACGGCAGACACAGGGCTGTGATTGCAGCATGTGATCTTGACAAGCCGAGAGCCATTGCTGTCCATCCTGGAGACGCTATTGTATTTTGGACAGATTGGGGTTAGATTTTTTAAATACATTTTCTGTAATAATTTTTGAGGTAGATGAGTTAATTAAATATGGCTTGTGTCTTAAAGTAAGTGTCATAATTTGGTGTTAAAATGGTTCCAGGACCTAATCCGAAGATTGAGCGTTCTGATATGGACGGTACGAATAGGAAAAGTATCATAACCGAGTCCATATTTTGGCCAAACGGTTTGACTACTGACTACACAACGAGCAGAATCTATTGGGCAGATGCCAAACATCATGTCATAGAGAGTGCCCATTTTGATGGGAGCGACAGGAAAAAGGTAAAATTCTATAGCTTCATCTTTAATATAAACAGTTTCTTTGATTTAATGATTCCACAATTTAGTATATTACGGTTTGTGAATAACCTCAAAGAACTTAGTCTAGAATCTTTGATAGAAATATTTATGTTGTATAAAAGTTCTTACAATATACTAATTATAAATTTGTTGATGTAGGTTGTAAGTAAAGGTCTTCCTCATCCGTATGCCATTACTATATTTGAAGACGCAATATTCTGGACTGACTGGCATACCAAGAGCATTTCAACTGTCAATAAAAAAACAGGTGTCGGCTTCCAGACTGTTCACAGTGGATTAAGTTTCCCAATGGATATTCACAGGTATGCATTTTAATAACATTATAAAAAGATGTCAAAATTTCACATTGACCTTATAACAACACACTTAAATGACAGAAAGATTATTGCACTACCTGTTTTTACTATATTCTAATACGGATTATCCATAAAAGAATTAAATGACAGGAGTCTCCTGAAAATTGTCTTAGGAAGTAAACAGCAAACAAAATGAAGGTGATTTATTAATTAAAGTAAAATAATACATCTACAACATCACTTTATCAATATAATCTATTTTATAATACAACCTGCAAGCAAGAAAAACCTGCTATAATGTTATGATGAAATATGACAATCCAAATGTCCGTTTAAGATATTCACAGATATTGTTTTCAATCTATTTATTTCAGTTTCCATTCTCAACGCCAGCCCCCTTATAACAATCATTGTGGTACAAATAATGGTGGATGCTCTCACATGTGTTTACCAAACAGATCTTCATACTCCTGCCATTGTCCAATTGGAAACATCCTCGGAACTGATGGGTATGTCTCCGTGCTCTAAGTCTGTCAATTCTTGTATCTTGTCATTAATATAGCAAAATATAAAGTTATTTATAGAAAATAGGATACAAGAATGATGATTCCATTCATATTTTATTTTGAAAATGTAGACAGCAATATTTTCTAACCTATCTTCTGTTTGAATGTTCAATATTTTTTTGTGTCTTGCTAGTTTAATCTTTTGTATAACTGTGTAAACTTTCAAATGAAAATAGGTAACTCTTTTATTATAGACGAACCTGTGAAGATTCTTCAGAAAAACTGCTGATATTTGCAAGAAAACGTGAAATACGTATTAGGCATCTTGAAAATCAAAAGCCGGACACTAGTATTGATATGGTACGGTTTTACACTTATCACTGAAAATGTTTTACTGCAAAGCATTTAACAATATTTCATCATAATTATTACAATATCGTCACCATCCATCAGAACTTAGTAAATTACAAAATGATAGATCTGTGGAAACATCACATAAACAATTTGAGCTTTTAAGGTCTAGCATCAATATTTTATAGTATATAGATATTTATAATATCAACATATTGATGCATTTATGCCAATATGACACACATAAATATAGGAATAATAAGATGGGACATAAATAATAATTACCGAATAAAAAAATGCTGTTTTTGCCAAACTAGTACAATAAATACACCAACTGAGTTATTCCAGTCAAAGAATCTTATTGTGCACCTACTTAGCTCATTGTTGTCAATTTGTTACTTACCAGATTCTGCCAGTACGACGACGGTATATAAATTGATATGTCTGTCATAATAACTGTCTGTCTGTAACTCAGCACTGCCCCTGTGCATGAAATACAATGTGCAGTAAGAGTGTGTGTTGAGCTCACTGATGGACATACATATGTGTGCGTGAGTGTGTATAATATGAATTGTCTTGGATGTTTTAGGTAATTCCACTTAATGGTGTAAAATCTGCCTTTTCACTGGCATGGGATCAGCAGACGAATTCAATTTTTTGGACTGATATTGAAAAGTTTACAATTAATCGCGCTTCAATCAACGGCAGCCAGCAATCAGTTATCGTCAGCACCAGCATTGGTGAGTGAAATCTTATTGTGTCGTTACTTTATCATTTGAAAAGAAGAGTGCTCTGTATGTAGTATACGTACAGTACAAATCTCAGAGCTCCATTGATGAGATCAGCTATTTTGACTTTCCCTGTCCTCATCATCCTATTTCATTACAAAATCTTTGACCCTCCTGTCTAAATAAAATTACATTTTTGAAACCTCTTGCTGTAAAATTTTAGATATAATTACATCTTAAAAAAAATATATTGTTGTATTATTAAGGGTAAAATTATATTTTGATTAAATATTTTTTTATAGGAACTCCGACTGGTCTTGCATATGATTGGATCACTGATAAGTTATATTGGGCAGACGAAGGCTCCAAAAGGATTGAAGTTTGCAAAGCTGATGGAAGTATGAGAACTGTTCTTATCTGGGACCAGATCGACAAGCCTCGAGATATTGTGGTTGATCCAATAGGTAATTATCAAGTTCTCACTTTAAAACAATTACCATGTCATCATAATTAATAGCAATAATTATGAAACAGGATCTAATTATATTATGCGATCAATGTAAAACTTTTTTATCCTATATCAATAAATCATTGTGAGCTTACAATAGAATAAATCAATTATCTTTTCCTATGTCAGTACATTTTTGGAGCAAAAAGCAGGGAAAAGATATCTTTCAGTTTATAATATTTTGTGATTCATTTGACGATTTGCCCTGTTTTAGGTGGTACAATGTTTTGGTCAGATTGGGGAAACTCTCCGTGCATCAGCACTGCAAATATGGACGGAAGCAATAGGAAAAAGATTGTCACCACTCATTTGACTTGGCCTCAAGGATTAGCTTTGGATTTCAGCAGAGGAAGAATATATTGGGTGGACACTGGAGCCAAGCGAATTGAATACTCTCGATTTGACGGAACTGACAGAGCTGTTGTTATCTGTATGCATCTTTTATTTATAGTAAACATAATTTATTTCAGTATACTATAGTAATCATTTGAAAGTGTTTGCTGCTATGTTATGAGATATGTCCAGATACCAAAAAAAGGAATATTATTTCTATGCCAGTTGAAAAGGATAAATACCTCAATAACAATCTAGAAATTCCCCTAACCCCCAAAATATGACGTTATGAATATAATAAATTATCAAACTAGTCACAAGTGATGTATCACCGCACCTTTTGTAATTGTGTTTTAAATTTGTATTATTATAGCAACAGGATTGGTGCATCCAGTAGGTTTCGACATTTTTGAAGATGAACTGTTTTGGACCGATTGGGAAACGGCGTCTATTCATTCAGCAAACAAAATGACTGGCAAGAGTCAGAAAACGTTGCTAACAAATACAATGATATTAAATGATGTTCAAATCTTCCATAAAGACAGAAAGATAGTCGCTAACAGATGTGGAAAGAATAATGGTGGATGCTCTCATCTTTGTCTTCTAAAACCGGGTGGATTTTCTTGTCGATGTCCTATTGGAGTAAAGTTAGGGGTAAGTGAATACATAAAACAACTTTTAACTCGTATCATATTATAGTATGATGTAAATTAAGGTCAGCTTATCTTATAATATTATAAGACATTATTGTATTAGCCATTACAGTAAACTTTGGAAAGTTTCTAATAGACATCTACCTAAATTAATCACTAGGCGTTTTTAAAAACATACTGTCACTCATATTCATAATATTTAATGCAGTATAAATTAAGATATTGTTTGTTTATATATCATTTTTGTCTTAGGATGACAAGAAAACCTGCGCTAATGGCCCAACAAACTTTTTGATATTTGCCCATGTTGTTGATATTCGGCAAATATCATTGGACGTCCCGTACGTAATTGATGTTGTTTTACCACTTGCACGAATGAAGAAGGCTTTAGCGGTTGATGTTGATCGTAAAACAGGTAAATAATATTGAATCACTATTATTATCCAGTAATTGCAGTTAGAAACATCATGTCAAAATACTTAATTTTAAATCAAGTCATAAACAGACCCATCTATCTTTAAAACATCAAATATCTTCCTGTGAAACTTCACAAATGTCAGCATTTTTTTCAATAGTATTTTTCTACTTATAGGAATTTGCATAGAATAGATAGTGCATTGATTTATCTCATTCATTACCACAAACTTTTTATATGTATGCAACTGCAATAAAACTAAATTATAAAACTTGAATCACATCACCATGATAAGTGTGAAATAAAATTGACCTGAAAATAATTTCAGGTGAAATTTACTGGACTGACACCGGTGAAGACATTATTCACAAAGCTACACCTGATGGCAAGAATAGATCAGCAGTTATTACAAATGGCCTCAATAACGCTGATGGAATAGTAATTGATTCTACTGGACGAAAGGTAAACCAAAATGGCTCCTTGATAGTTTTTGCATTGATATTTTAAAAAATAACATGAGTTCATATTAATATCTTCATTGCATTCATTGGAAGTCCTAAAGAATTACCTATTGATACTATTCTTTCAGGTTATGTGTAATTCTTGATAGTAA
This sequence comes from Himalopsyche anomala, assembly GCA_031772345.1. Classification (NCBI taxonomy): domain Eukaryota; kingdom Metazoa; phylum Arthropoda; class Insecta; order Trichoptera; family Rhyacophilidae; genus Himalopsyche; species Himalopsyche anomala. The sequence goes on from CM062827.1 coordinate 3,514,819, forward strand.
ATATAATTAAGCAGAGTTGCTTAGAATACATTGATCTGAAAGATAGTTAGAAAGCTTCTATTCTTGTTTGTAGATTTATTGGACTGATTCTGGCCGTAATAGCATTGAAGTAGCTGAACTTGATGGCACCAATAGACGACTGCTGATTTGGTCTGGATTAGGTGAGCACTCATGATGGCTATTGAATATAAATGATGTATGTATATGTTAAGAAACCTATTTGAGACATTGTAAAATTAAATTAATTAAAATTTTCGTTTAAGATTCACCGAGAGCCATTACCTTACATTATCATAAAGGTGTTATGTTTTGGGCAGACTGGGGAACTCATGCAAGAATCGAACAGGCTGATATGGATGGTCAAAACAGGTACATATAATATATGCATATATGGGCCATAAATAAAATGAAAACTAGATTAGGTGAATCTGTTGAGTCAAAATGAAGATGGTATGCTATTAATTGTCTTCACTTTCTTGCATTCCTTAGGTAATTAAATATGAAATAACAATTTTTTTCATTTTTTACCAATCTAGGAAATTGATTATTAGTGACAATCTCGTTTGGCCTAACGGATTGGCCATTGATAGACCTGCCGGCCGACTCTATTGGAATGATGCAAAACGATTGACAATTGAATCATCAGACCTCGCTGGAAAAGATAGACGGATTGTCCTGAAGGATATTCCTTATCCATACGGCTTAGTGGTGGTCGGATCACATGTTTACTGGACAGATTGGAAGACGGAAGCTTTACACAGGGCTGACAAGAGGAATGGAAATGAAAGAACTATCATAAAAGGAAAGCTAGATGGCATTATGGATGTCAGATCAGTTCAAGTAAGATATTTTTCCTTGGCATTCAAATGTGTTCTAGTTGTTAACCCCTTTCCTAAAGAGTTATGTGAATAGTATTAAAAGGATTCATTGTTTTCATTTATATATCTGTTGCAGGCTGATAACATTGCTGAGAATGCATGCGGTAAAAACAATGGAGGATGTACGCATTTATGTCTTCGATCCCCAGTTGGATACACTTGTGCGTGTCCTACTGGGACACTCTTTGTCACTCACCCCATGAATCCAAAGAATATGTCAAAATCAGAATGCCTGCCACACCCATCCAATTACTTGGTCTTTGCAACACATACAACTCTTGCCAGAGTATCTTTGGACACGCCAGAATTGTGGGATGTCACTTTACCTGTAGCGAATATTGAAAACGCCATTGCTGTAGACTTCAGTTGGGAAAAAAAGCTCATATTCTTCTCTGACGTGAATGCTAATGTTATTAGGTGAGATTTTATTGTTTATATTTGTAAATACAGTACAATAATACAATTTTTTTTTTAGTTATATATAAAATAATTTATGATTTTGTTTGACACCAAAGGTCTTACCGTCTTTATACTTAAATTTACAGTCCTAAAATCGTGTTAGTAATATTAAATTTATTTAGAATTATACGATCCGAGTAATAGCAAATATTTCTGATTTACCACTTATAATAAAAACCCTCCAAAGAGAGAATTGTTACTTGACATTGAAATATTGTTCAGACATTTATTAGTAAATTTCCTAATATCATTTAGTTTAAAGCCTTCAATTCAATTCAATTGTACACATTTACATATTGATATTTATGTATATTTTTTTCTGAGCATAATCAATTGACACTTCGATCCATAACTGTAATAACAACTCATTTTCTATACTAATGGGCATTTTTGAAATAAATTAATATTCTGTAACTTAAGCATTTATTTTATTACAGGAGTGTGAATATGTTGGATAATTCAGATACAAAAGTTATCGTTTCTCAAGACCTTGACACCCCTAACGGACTGGGAGTAGACTGGGTGGCAAACAATATTTACTGGACAGATAATGAACTCAAGGTAAAAGAATTACTTTTCTGTAAATGTTATTTAATCAATTTAAATTGACAAACGCATTCAGAAATGAATTAACGATACAGATTGTCTTTGTTTCTTTAACTAATTTTAGCATCAACAACATAGATAATGTGCGAAAGCGTTTATATTCTTTATATTAATGTAACTCCTAACAAAAGCTCAATATATTTTACAAAGAGTCTGATCTATATTTTTTGAAACCATGTCAGCAATCAATGTGTGGCAATTTGACTCTTTAAGCTTTCCTACGATAACAGCTCGAAGAGAATAAGGATAGAATGTTGGAGCTAAGACAGCATTAGTGGTTAGCTAATCGTTTTCCCTACACCTTGTTTTGAGGATCAGATGGGTGGTAAGGAATTTTTACCAACACCCTTCGAGCACAAATCCACAAATCAATTTAAGAAATTGTTTGTACTAGGATTTGAGCCTGTAAGTAACACAACCGACCGCTCAATTACAGGCCTGACCTTTTTGGTTGTACATAATAAATTCATTGTTGTCTATAGTTTTAATAATATAAGACAAACATTTAAAGGTTTTGGAAGTGGCGCGACTTGACGGGAGTTGCAGAAAGAAGATTATATGTGAAGGTCTCGATGAACCTAGAGCTCTAGCCGTATTTCCAAGAAAAGGGTGAGTCTTTTTAATGCATAAATTAGTAAGTTTGCAAAACAAATATATATAAAATGCCATAGACAAAAATCATCAGAGGATTGAGAATTGAGCTAGCATGCAAACTGAATTAACACTGTATTGAGTGAATGGTGACGCAAACAGTTGAAAGTAACTTTGAATCATTTCTATAACTGAATATTTAAGTAGTACATGTATTTCAAAAGTCTTTATAAAATATAGACTTTTGAAATACACTCTTAACTCCAAACATTTTAGTCTAAAGGCCACACTGACTCCTCCATTAACACCTAAGGGTCAAGACTTAGCTAGCTCATCATATCAACATACGGATACCGGGCATGGTCCAGTCCTGCAGACCAATTCTAGATTATTGGAAAAATTAGCGGCCTGGCTTACATTCAGATATTTGAAAATACTCTAATCCAATATTTATTTTTAGGTACATTTACTGGACAGATTGGGGAGACGTGCCTAGGATTGAGCGAGCCATGCTGGATGGATCTTTGAGGAAAATAATTATTAATACTGATCTCGGTTTCCCCAATGGCTTGGCTTTGGATTATAAAGCTAAGCGTTTGTACTGGACGGATGCGTTGAAAGACAGGATTGAAACGGCAGATTTACACGGGGGAAATCGAGTTCAACTGGTACCAGATGCTACGCATCCATTTGGACTGACACAGGTAGACTGACATATGCTCTCGATCAATCATCAATCAATACAAAACTATTTTTGAAACTTACAGAGTGACAAACCTTTCCAGATTAACTTTAATGCTCTATGCAAAACGATAATTATATTTTTATTCAAAATTGAAAAGTGTGACGAATGTATGACGTAGTTTTCCGCCATACTGAAAAGATATCTGCATTTTTAGGGGAGTGGGTTCTTTCGATCATCTGTAATCTGTATTTTGCTAGTGACATCTGTAAAATGAAATTTATGTTTGTAAATTTGCAGAAGTAAATTTAGTTTTACTTAGGAATGCAGGTACAGGAAATATTTTCAGAATATTGATTGACAGAAATCCATCTTTGCTTTCAGATCGGCGACCACATTTATTGGACAGATTGGTTCAAAAAATCTGTTATGAGGGCTCACAAGACTACTGGAAAGAATGTGACGGCTATAAAGACTGACTTGGAAGTTGTAATGGAAATAAAAGCCGTATCAGCTGAACGGCAAAAAGGATGGAATCCTTGCAGAGAGGCCAACGGTGGTTGTAGCCATTTGTGTTTATTTAATGGAGAAGGCTACGTTTGTGCATGTCCAGACTTTCCTGAAGGAAAACCTTGTACAACCGGTGAGAACATTTCCATTTCATGCATTATTAATATAATTGGTACTACGGAAGTATTTTGAAAAAGAGTTTGAATAATTCAAATTTTGTACACTTTCATAAAATTTAACATAGAACTCCCATCAAGCAGTTTCAGTTGATATCTTATATTGTATAAATATATTATATTATTATAAATTAAGTGTTAATTCATTGATTCATACAAAGAACATATTTATAATCAATAACGAGTTCAAATTAGTGAGCAAAAAGTGTTTAATGACAAATTGAAAAATATCGATGGCCTAGTTCTATTGTTGCAATAAATTTGAATTGAATTGTGATGATTGACTAAACAGATGAGACAAATAACGACTCAGTTAACATGCATCAAAACTTTGGCTAGCCATATCTAAAAACTACAAACTTCTAGTTGTGGCACTATGGAACTAAGCCATCGATATGTAAAGACATCAATCTAAATGTATTAAATAACCAGAATTAAATTCTCTCCATATTAGTTTTTTAGAATATGAAGACCACTTCTATATCATTTAACAGAATGCAGAAATATAATGGTCATTTTTTTTCAGAGTATCAAAATTTTATAGCTACCGAAATACCAAAAAAAATTTACACCACTGTTAGCATTTTGCAGTAACAATATTTTGATACTGAGATATCGATTTGCCTTGATAATTCATATGGAACTATTTTTTTTTGATTATGTGAATTCACTCATTGTCACTTCGTAGTAGGGCTTCCAAACCGGTTTAAACCGAAACCGGTTAACCGGTTTATCGCGTGTTTTGAAAAAACCGTAAAACCGGTTTATTTCAGTCGGTTAACCGGGTTCTATCAAAAATACTCTTTTCTTATTTTTCGTCGTTTTTTACAAAAAGAACAATGTTTTATAATGAATTTACTGCGTTATATAGGAAACAATTCACAAAATACAACAAACATGTACATATACATATATATATATATAAATTTTGTAGTACAATCTACTTCTGTCTCAAAGTTGTCCATGTTGTGAACAGAAATGACTCTTTCAAATAATTTGTCATTTTTTCGTAATTATTAACACAAGTGAATATTTTGGTATTCTACTCTATTTTTGTCTAAACATTGGATTTCTTGTCTTATCCCGTTGGTATTTTTAAAAATTGAATGCGTTTAAACATCATTCTTTTGGTGAATTATATAATCAAGCTCTATTTTTTTATCTGACGTATATTTTTTTTATCATAAAATATGTTTTCACATGTTATAGTAATTGATACTTTGCCATAGCAAACAGGTTGGTAACTAGAGTCCCATTAAGATAAATATTGTGTTTTTTGTTTGAAATTGGAGTATTAGCTGTTATGTCAAATATTGAAAAATTTCTACGATTTTTTTGCATACCTACCTAATCAAAATATATGATATTTCGGTTTAAACCGGTTACCCGGTTTATTTGTCTGAAAAAAACCGAAAACCGGTTAATGTTTAAGTCCGGTTAATTGGAAGCCCTACTTCGTAGTGTATGCTTGTATGCTTTGTGACACGTTTTTCTTTATTCCGTATTGGAAGATTTCATCATTTTTTTTTGTTTATTTCAGTTCCAAAGATGGTAGTATCCATGGTACGACCTGGATCAGAAGTGTCACCTGACGAGTACGATCAGGAGAAAGAGTACGATGACCGCTTTATGGTTGCCGAGATCTTCAACAAAACGACGCCAGTTAAGCCGCCGGTGAAGAAAGATATTGGATTGACCCTTTCGCTGATCGTAGTCACTTTAGTGATAACGGCGATACTTTTGATTGTGCTCACAGTCGTATTAATCAGTAAGTATAATTTGTTAATTTGTTTAAATAGAAACCTATCTTTCTTTGCAAATCGTTATTATACATTTTAATTCTTTTTTGTTTTAGTGCTATTCTACAACAGGAAACAAACCGCCAAGCAAGAATACAGCAGCCGAGGAAAGAGAGTGATATCATTTCCGAACCCCAACTATAACTGTAACACAGACGGAAGCGGTATGCCGGCTGCCAACCCTGACAGGCGGAGAAACAATCGCTTCCAAATTTTCAAGTATGATCGATCACAGGTAAACATTAGCTGTTGTGGATATAGATATAAAAAAGATATTTAATTATCAATCCTTCGTTATATTATATTTAGATTTGAGCACCTACTTGAACCTAAATATTTAGTTAGTAAGTAAATGTAAGCAGGTCATCCGAGCATTATTTTTTGCAAATCTTTATCTCAAAAAATGATAAACATTCATGAAATAAAAATGATTGTTTCCAATTTATTAAAAACAACTCTAAGAATTCCTTCTTTTGACATAATGTTTCAGCTGAATATCGATGGTCTCCCATAGAACTAGTAGATTGATCGATTTAAAAAATCCAGTCACGGGTGCGCATGAAAGAGTAACATCGTAAACTTTGGATCAAAAAATTCTCAATACAATATTGGTTACAGGAAAGAGTGACAAACGTTTATTCTGCGGAGGGAACCAGCCTGATAGCAACACCGTGTAACGGATCTCGCACGCCGACTTCCACTCACTGCACCCCCACTCCTGACTCGCATCATTCACCGCAGCACGACGGCTTCGATTCGATAGCTTTGAATCCGATAGGGTGAAAAATTCCGCACACAGAAAAACTGGCCATTTCAATGTATTAAAAAATAAATAGTTACCCGTCTGACTTAAACCGAACGTCAAGTATGGATAGTCAAAAACAAAATGATTCCGTTGAATTAGAGAGAAAACAATTTTGGTAAACTAAACTTCATCACGTTACTGAAATTAGTCAAGATACAGTGTGTTGTAAAAAATGCACCAATAGCTGTTTTTATATAATTGATCATGAATCCAAACATTCCTACTGAACTCAGGATGTTATAAACTGTAATTATTATAATGTTAATATTGAGTTATATTCCTGATATAACTGTTCTAATACTGTTACTATCATTTTACGTTAACTTGCTTGTCTGAAAATTGGTCATACGCACACTTAGCCCTCAAATCACTAAAGGGTTTGAAATAATAATAATAATACTTTGAAAGCAGTCATTTTAAGGCAAGTATTTTACATCTATTAAAGATTGTAATATATAATTTAATTATTACACAAAAATGGCTAATAAACGATTTGTACTTTTAAGTTTCGTAGAATTTCGATTTGCTCGTCTGACATTATGAGACGCAAAATGATACGAAGTGAAAACGGAGAATCGTACAAACTCGTTTCAAATTATCACAGCGATTAAAACGAGAAAGCTACTTTGTCGTAATTAGATACAGGGTTTAGGTATTTATTAAAGAGTGAACGGAGGCGGGTTTCGCACGGGGAAAATATATATTTTAGTTCTTTCTCGCTCATTAAAACAAAACAACATAAATAGATGCAATGAGATTAGTGTAAATTACTAAAAAAAATATATTTAAGTATGTTAAAGTGGACAGTTGACGTTGCAAGTCAAGTAGAAGTTAATTTAAGTGATTTCAGGTCTGAAAAAACGCTCACAGTGTAAAACCGAATATGTATACTCACTTAAACGTATACAGAAGTTACATTAATATAATTGTGTATTTTGGCATGTAATGAAATAATACATATTGTTTAAAATTAGATACACTAAATAAAGTAGTGTTATCTTATATTCATACATATCACATACCACTGTTATTTGCAATCTTAACAACAAAATAAAACAATTCACCGTCATATTCATTATTCATATAGATTTAAATCAAGTCATGCATTATTATCACAGTGTGTCACTAACCCAAAATTCCTTGTGACAAATTAATAAAATGAGATACGAAGAAGCTCAAATCGACTATGAGAAATTTACTGTTAAGTGAAAGTTCTATTCGCGGATTAATTTTGAATTCAACTTCTGTCAATTTTAGTAACCTCAGCTTGGATTTACTTACGTGATATTTATCACCCGAAGAAGATTATTAAATTACTGTTGTCAGATTTCACCTTCCCGCTTATTGAATGTTAAGCGAAAAGTGACTTTTCAATTGTTTCATATTTGCATTCGGTTTCCGATTAGAAATCAATTTGACTTTGACATATCTAGATAGTTTCATAATAAATTGAGAATGTTTAACCGGTTCCGACACTAAATATTACTACGTGCGGTATTCATATGGGTCATAATAATTATTATCGATGTCAGCCGCGTCACTGTTAATTTGTAAAGTTAATATCTTCCAGCAATTACTTTGTTAAATATTTTATAAGCCCTGTAAGGTATCGTAAGGGCCTAAGAATAATTTAAGGCTAATGTCATTGATATTAGATAAACGATCATAATGTACCTATCTACTGTATGCATTTCTGGATATTTTATGTAAATATGTTACACTTTATCTACAGTTCCGACACTATGACGGTAATCATTGAAGAATAATATTTTTTTTATACTTGAGACCATTCGAGTTTGTCTTTAAACAAGAAAAAAAATCTTTACAAATAAATTATAAAGTACATAGTGCGTACTTTATTATCAATTTCTGCAATTCTAACGCCAGATGAATAATAACCTAACTTTAGTTCTTTGTTGATGATGAAAACGATGACTATATAATACACTAGTTATTGACTTTGTTTAAAATGTTTTTACTTAAGATTGACTTCGTAATCGAACGTCTTTTAAGATTTCTCAAATTACACGTGTTCTTCAATTTACAGATCGGCACTTTACTCTGAATAGAAGCCTCGTGCCAGATTGGCTGTCAATACGATATGCCAGTAATCGTAACCGGAAGAGTACTTGTAGTTGCGAATTGATAGTTTTCATATATTTTGTAACAGAATAAATAAACATTAGAGTAACGATAAAAATTATTACTAAATATTAGAAGTTGAGCAAACGTGGCTGTGACTGAGACATGAAAGGAACTATTTTAATTGAAAATGCATCGGTTAGTGTGACTGTTATTTAGATTGTCTCTTTATTAAAGAGTTTTTGTATCTACCAATTAAGAATTACTAACAGAAGATCCTTTAAATTAAAACATCCACATTGCGCTAATAGATATATGTAATATTAACTTCATCGAGTGAGTGAAAAAAGAGAAAGGAACGACAGTTAGAACGCGATGAGTCTATTTATAAGTAAACTTAGTCAGTTGAAGAAATTAATGTAATAAAATAAATAGTTTAATTTTTCCAAATGAATCAAATGCTTTATTATATTGGAAGACTTAATGAATGGCGTAAAAGAAGTATGAACGGTATACGAATGGTTGAAGCGATCGTTTAGATTGATTATTGAAATAAGTGTTTTTATTATTTACTGTCAATTCTCTAATAATCAATGTAACGACTTTAAAAAGACATTCAAATAATATACTTACGCGTTATACAAAAGATTATTTTTTTAAATCAGTCTTATTGTATAAAGAAAAGTTCCGTTAAGTCGGAAATGTCCTCTGCCATATTAGTATTCGTGAATTTGTGTGAAAATATTTCAATAAATGAAATAACTAGTGAATCTTATATAATATATCATTAGTTTAATAACTAACTCTCACCGAAGGCATACTGAGTAGTGAATATTTATTCAAATGTAACGGTCCATAAATTGTATGTATTTAAGCGCTGGGTTAATAAATTTGCTCACCAGAGATCCTGATATTTTTCTGACGAATGTCACAATAATGTGGATCTAGTGTGACTCTCGAGAGAAACAAATAGTTTTGTTATTTTTTTTACAATAAACAGGGTGACTGACACTAGTCAAAGTGAAAATTCCTATTACCTACGTAGAATGAGTAAACAGGCGTTGAGTGCTCAGTGCAATGGTTCAATTTCCAGCAAAAACAATATCAAATTTTTATTTATTCAATTTAACATTTGAAATCTTGGACAAAGGTGTTGGATTGAGAGTGATTGAGATGTCTACTGATTAGTTGTCTGCCACATACCAATATAATAATAAAGGCATATTTAAAAAACAACTTGTGTACTGTATGCACTGTATGCCACACGACTCTATGGAAACTATTTTTGCATTAAATTCCATATTTTTTTTTGAGTTTCACCATAAAAAAGTTGTCTTTCATTAACCAAACAAAAATTTATGAGACTATTCACATTCACTTTGTTAAGGTGGAAAAAGTGATATTGCGTCTATAAAAGTAACAAAAACATAATATGTTGATTTTATGAAATACAACTGTACATATAACCAGTGGTGGCTCGTCCATACGCACTGCGGAGCTGCAGCACTCCCAAGTAAATTGAAAAAAAAATATTATGTACATACATACATAAATTTATGTATGTTACAGGAAGATATCAATATTATTTAGGCGTGTATTAAGCTCGTTCGTGCATTGATATATCCAGTATATATCAAGCACCGCGGTACTAGTATCACAAAGTGACGCAATACGTGCATACATTTTGTGCAGTACCGTTTTCGATGGAATATAGAGAGAAGGGCGTGGGAAGATAGCTTGCAGCTAAACGTTGAGTTTTGTACTGCCATTCCAGCAGTACCGGCACGCACGCAAAAAAAAATTATATCGGTCAATTTCAAACAATAAGACAGATTAATGAATTTTACAATGAAATAAAAATAAAATATTATCCAAGTTTCCATTTTTTTATTTTAAATTTACCGCAGCACTTAGTTTTTTTGCCTGATATTGGAATATTTTGATAACCAGAGTGTTACAAGCTATTATTTACAATTACAACATATTATGGTATACCTTCCACTGCAGCACTGTATGCGACTGTTTTCAATATTTAAGAAAAATACTTTAAAGATTAATATAAATTTTGAAACGTATTGTATCTAATTCGAGACATAAATTTTTTAATTGAATCGAATTGACACTAATTATTTAAATCTGTAATTTTCCACTTTTACAAGGTTTTATGCGGGTAATGGAATCCCAGTCATCCTGTGTAATGTCATTTTGAAATTGTCCTGTAGTACTAAAAAAATAATGTTTTTCACTATCAAAAAATAAATTCAAATGAACTGTAAAAATATAAATATTTTCAAATGAAGATAATACTGAAAGCGATCGCTCATTCAGCATGACTATAATTGTAATCTACTATAAGTGGAAACTAAGAAATCAAGAAAGTTTAAAAACCTAATTACGGCAGCTCTAAAACAATATTTAAAAAGCTTACTTGAATACGTTGTGTAGCTGTGAAAAATTCAAGAAATGTTTTTCTTCAACAATTAAGTTGTTTATTGTTGCCCAATTACATTTCGGTTAGAGAAGATTCAATGTTCTCTTTGAGTTAACTTTGCGTTTAAATTGAACAGAATTGCAAATGCCCGTTGATAAATATTACACTCTGATTGATTACATTAAAATGAGCATTGCTTTAACAATTGCCTACATGATTAATATGATAAGAATTATATGCTAAATTTGAGAAGAAAATATTTTTATCAAGTCATTATATATTATGAACTGTGAAAATGAATTTTGACATCTTATTAAAATTCAAATTATCATCCAATGTGTAATTTATATAGGAGACTTTATTTGAAGAGAAATTATCTGTAAATGAAAATGAATTACTCCTTACCCTTTTTATATACGTATTAATAATAATTTACCTGTAATACTAGGTATTGTAAAATTATTATTAAAACTGATATGACTTTATTTTTCACCTCTTTTTGTTTAATATATTTTCGTTTTTATAGAAAACACTTACTTACCTTGCGTCAGAACAAACGTAAAGTTAATAGGGTAAAAATAGCAACCTTTTTAGTTCCTCAGTTTTTATATTTATTAGTTGATAGCTAGATCTGACAATGGCGAAAGCCAAAATAGCTATCAACTAATAAATATAAAATCTGTAGAACTAAATACGTTGCTATTTTTACCCTATTATAATGGAGTTCTACCATGTCAATAAATAAAACGTAAAGTTATCTAAAAGAAGCTATAAATTGTTATAAAATTTTATATTATGCCATAACATATATGTATTTTGTATATTATAGAAGTAGAAACAAATCTTTAAGGAGTGAGTCTTTGGTTTATTGCTCAGGTATCCTCAAAGTCATCAGTCAATCCTGAATATTGCGAGGTGGATTAATACGCCAAAAAAACGATATCATTTTCACTTATCAATTATTGTATGTTTGAACGGATGTAGTGAAATATGTTGATTGATTGTAATCATTTTCACAACAGCAGAATATGCTATCAATTTAGGAAAGCACGAGATAGCCAAATGAAATATTTTATTAACTAAGCAAACTTATTCACTAGACTAGATATTGTACCATTAATAACTTCCGTCTTAACAGGAATATTTCTGATTCCCAGTGGATATATTTTACAAAGAACAGTGCTATGTCTTCAAGAGCGTCGAATAAGAATTAAATGTGAAATGAATGCATGTCTGAAAGTGTTTAATATGATTCGATTATCTATTTTATAATTCTCTCAAGATATATTCGGGATAACTTTTGACTGTGACTCATAACTAAAGAATACGTTGACACTTTTTTTTATTTATCCAATCGGTATCTGTTTAAAAATGCCACAGAAAAAATACTGTCAAATTTGATGTCGTCGAATGTCATTGTTTGCAGTTTTTTGAGCACGCTGAGGGTAAAAGAAAATAAGATTAAATGATTGAAAACATTTTATTTCATTTAAATATATATTATATACACAATGTGACTGATATAACTTCCAATTTTTTTTACATATACACAAATATAATATGCACTAGAAATATACATCTACGTATATATTTTTTAATACAATTTCTGTTGAATAATTTCATTCGGTCACCGATGAACCGTTACGGTATATTTATTTTTAACATATAAATGTATTCGTAAAATGAAAAACACTTTTTACCGAACGCGTGGAAACGGAGTCGTCCCAGATCGACTCTCGTAACTTTCCAATGTGCTGTATATAAAAAAAACTGTCGCATCAATGTCTCGAGACCTCGTGAGGTCCGACTGTATGTATTTTTGTAAGACTCATATTTCACTAAATATTTATCAATAAATATTTTATTCTAAATTATTTTATGCACAATAACTAACATAATAAATAAAATAGGAATTATCAACTGTGAAATTTATTTGCAGTCTTAAGGCTATAAGAAAAATCACACTCGTAAAATATTCTCGAAAATCTTTGGTTTCATAGTGGAATATCGTAATGTTTATTTTTTACTACACGTTTTTTTTCATCAGTCGGATATGCGAAGACATATTGTTATTTTTGATTTAGTAAAATACTTTCTTATGATATTGACACTTGTAAAAATTAATCTCATCTTCAATACTATAATTGTAAATTATTTTTTAAGGATGTCTTTCGATGAACATCTGAGTGGTCTGAGAATGAAATTGAAGAATTCGTCTGTGATAGAATACGGCAACATTGTGGACGATCGCCGATCAGTGATCGGCGATCGATAGCTTTCTGATAGGATTGTGCTCAATCAGATTATTCACTTGCGCATCGTCTGATGAATTTAATGAAATATATTAACAAAAATGATCATTGCATACTTAAATGCCTCCATAACGGTGTGTACATGATTACTTTATAAATACTTAAATAAAAATTTATTTTAAATGTTACCCGTGTTTTATTTTTAACGCTGCAAACAAAAAAAAAATCACAGAAGAATGGCACGTAGAAGGAATGGCCGACCAGGTAAAAATATAAATATTTACTCTTGAATTTCTACAAATCAAACTGAAGTAAGACATAGCAGGGGACAAAAGATTGTATAAAAAGATATTGAAATAAGGTGTGTACAATAAATATAAAAAAATAAGTCTTCACCTCTATGGCAAACCTCACCTGGAAAAACATGTGAATGGAGAACCATTAATTCCGCTCTTATTTTAAAACATTTTTTCCATTATGTTCTGTTCTAGGAATTCTAGAACAGTTAGGAGTGATAAAAATATTTAATATAAACATAACATTTTGTTTTTTAGAGGTGTTGTGTTTTTACTTTCTAAAATTTTAAATGGATGAATCACTAAAACTCGCTTTGGAAAAATAATTCGTTAGCACAGTACTCTCTGCATTCTCTAGGTTGAACGATACGTCACAGCGCTGCTTGTCCTGTCACGTGATCTTTTTTTAAAGCCAGTGTTGGTTCCATATTAGTTCTAGAAACCGCCACCACTCAGTCACGGTCAGAACAGCGTTGGCGCATAGTAGTGATTGGCAATTGATATTGAGCTAATATGGGTGCCCACAAGGTGAAATCAAGCATTGAAGTGACATGCGGAAATTGCAAAATCACAATGGCTCTACGAAACTTTGTTTGCCGTTTGTACATGAATTAAAATCTCAATGAACATATTTCAGAAAGATAATTTATCTTTTATGTACAAAGATTTCCTGTTTATATTAGGGTCTTCTGTTTGAAGCAAGATATTATCCAGGTTGACATAGTGCATGGCAAGCGTGTAATCGAAATTAATTATTGGATGTTTGTTAATGTTATATAAGTCATAATGAAAAAACTATCACTCGATGAAATAATTAAGAAAGTACAAAATTACTGTTAAAATAAAGAAAAAATAATGTCAATGAAAGAAAAATAGGGAACAAGAATTGAACCAGTAAAGTTAATAGTCATTGCCATCGTAAATAAGAAAGTCGAAGCAGAGGTTTTGCACTTTTACAGGAGCTATTTTAAAAATAATTACAATTTTAACAGGTTTTAACTGATTTTGAGAGAGAATGACTGATAATATCGCAGATATAAATCGGCAATGTAACAGTTGCAGTCCACAAAGTTGCCAAAGATAAACATTCTAAGAGACAGTAAATATTTAATTTAGAGGCAAAATACTAGTAGGTTTTAGCTATTAGTAAATTAAAATTAGTCGTGATATTATCACAATAAAGTGAAATAATTCAAAATCATTCCATTTATTTTCAGTAGGTATACTTCAACTGGCATATCGAGAAAGAGATACATCTATTAAAAATTATTATTACAGACCAGTATTTGAGTAACAATATATCAAAACATTTAAAAAAATATCACACATCAACTGTGAAAAAACAAAAGGTTATTATATATTATATCCCACATTCAGAATTTTTCAAGAAAGAAAAAAATGTTTATTTCATAAAAATATCAAAGTATATAAATCTTTGTAATTATCACATGTTAATTTTTATTATGATATATTAAATAAGATTAATTTAAAAAAAGGTTAAGTAATTTTAATTTTTTTTACAACTTTCAAAGCCAAAAAAATGACATTTCTTATGTCATGTACATCATTTAAATAAATGTGTATTTTGAATGCATAACCAACAAATTCGGCATTTTTAAATAACTGGATACAATGAATAGTAAAGATTACAATGATGCTAAAAAATGGCTCGTATTTAAACGGTCAGAATTTTTAATACATTGGTCAGAATTTATATATTACATTGGTCAATTTATATTAAATGGTCAGAATCTAAATGACATTGGTCATATTTATTTTGACACGGTCTGAATTTTTTTGATGATAATGATGTCATCGTATTGCGATGCTATTGGTGCAAAACTGCAAAGTGAAGTTGTTTACGGTAAATCGTCCAATAGGCGAGCGATACTACTAGCGCCACGGCCATTGAATAAATCACTAGTATTGCGAAGGATGAATTAACAGTTCCCATCAGAGACAATATTATACTAGTTCCCATCTTTTGGCAACGGTTAACGGATCTTCTTTACGACAGGGAAAGGGATTATTATCGCTGTAATACTGTAAAAAGAAGAGGGCAGCAATGTAATACTGGACTACATATTTTATACTGCATTGATAAACCTGACATTATTGTATTTAAAACAGAAGAAGAACATTCACATGAAATAAGAGCAAATGACACAATGAAATTAAATGATGACATTAAAAATAAGATACAGGCATTTTTTGATTTAAAAGTTAAACCTAAGAGGATGATGGAAATTTCGAATAAGTCCTGCATATTTGAGCACTAATTTGAAATTTAAAAAAATATTTTTTTTTTAAATGTTTAATGTGCAGTACTTTTTCTGCACATAAATAACATGTGTTGAAAAATTGACGCCTCGTAATCAAAGGATTAAAAATATTTTTTATTCTGACCAAAATGTTTATAAAAATCTGACTATAATAGTTTTTATTCTGACCGTATAATAATTTTATTCTGACCAAAATTGAATTTTATTATGACCAAAAGTTGATTTAAATTCTGACCATTTATTTTGTTGCCCTAAAAAATTATGGTTATTATTCCTTTTTAAGTCTTAGAAAGTTGTTAAAGTAAGTCATTAATTCCACTTATTGAATTTACAATTGTTGTCAACTGACGGTTATGTTTACAAATTTAAATGAAAATGTGTAAAATATGTATAAAACTTTTGTGTAAAAAAGGTTCTGTAATGAAGTACTAAATAATATAGTTATCTTAAGAGCTGCAAGTATTTTGTATTATATTTACAACAAAAATACCTTTTAAATGTTACTTAATTTGATATTCTTAAATTAATTCATGACTTACGATGAGATCATTATTGGGTGAATTGAAAATCTTTTTAATATTCGTATTTGGTATTGTAAAATAAAATGTAGATAAAAAATCCACACGTTTGTAGATACTCTTAATCGTTTTGATCAGATATCATTTTTGTTCATGTTAGTGCCTTTTTGTCTTCATAAAAACCTACTTTTGAAGTATATCCCTATTTCTTAAACGGTTGTCAACTTGTTCTTATTTTTATGAAAGCTCATTTATTTCCTTTTACTATGCTTTTCTGTTCTTGGTTTTGATGTTTTTGTGTTGACTTATGTTATTATGACTAATCCTAAGCTGTTGTTTTCTATTGAATATTTTATAAAAAAACATATCTATAAATGATCTAAAAAAAAATAGTGACACCAGGAAAATTTTAGATCAATGATGGAATTAAAAAATAAACTGAAATAGAGATGATATACCTACTTCTTAAAGAACTTTATCAATGTTTCGTGAACAGCAATAAAGTGTGCATGATAACTTTGGTAAATAAAAAAAGGTTTCAAGTAGAAAATGGTGGTTAAGATGAGACATAAAGAGCAACGATATGTTAGGATTTTACTATTAAATTCACAAACCTGTAAGTAATCAAAAAACCGCCAGATCAGATAAATATAATGAAAAAGAAGATACCAATGGTAATTTCTTCGGATACAATAAAATATATATATTTTTTTTGAGAT
Source organism: Himalopsyche anomala (assembly GCA_031772345.1). Classification (NCBI taxonomy): domain Eukaryota; kingdom Metazoa; phylum Arthropoda; class Insecta; order Trichoptera; family Rhyacophilidae; genus Himalopsyche; species Himalopsyche anomala. The sequence goes on from CM062827.1 coordinate 3,531,905, forward strand.
ATCTTTTGAAAATGAGTATGTATCATAATTTTTTAAACTTATTTACTATGCAGTAAAATTGTCTTATACAAATCACCAAACCTTAATTATAGCATAAATTGTTTTAAAAATAAGTAATTCCTTTCGATTACGACTGGGATTGAGTTGGTCTTATTTTTATATTCCAGTGGAATAGAACTATAACCCAAACGAATTGACAACGAAAATGGAGTGAGGATTATTTGATGTCTTTTATAAGTGTGACTTTTTTAAATCCATTTATTACATTGCAATAAAAATTGAGACAGTAATAAAAAGGAAGAATTTATTATCACGGGATTGTATTAAGTATCAAATATATTCAACTATTTAAAAATATCTTTATATAGATAGATGTCAGCAGTCCAGCCTGTGTTTAATATATTGTGTAATATAATGGACAAAAATATTATATCAGATATTGACATAAATATAATGTTTAATTGAAAGACAAACATGTTGATAATTTTAGGCTTGTCTGTACATTATTTCAAATATTTATCTAGCATACATATCAATATATTTATTTTGAAAGATTTTGCAGCCAAAACAACTTACCTAGTTATGTTATGAAATGATATAATACTGTTCACTACATTTACATCGTTAAGATTAGACCATGCCTAAGTTAAAAACGACTGACATATTTCCATTGTGGTAACTATGCCAGTTTTCAATTGCATTCTGGCAACATTGGCAGTGACATCATGCATTATTTTGTTAAAATTTTAAAAATATCTATGATAACCATCTAGTTCTGTTTTAATTTTGATTTGACACTCTTTTTTGGTGGAAAAACAAGTGTGCTTTTATTTTATAATTATTTATCTACTGAACACCAAACATTATAAAAAATATTTAATTTTTTTCAAAATAAACCTTTATAGTCTTGCCAATAGCCGTGGATTTAAAAAAAAAATATTTTTCAAGTATAACAGAGATCTGGGTTGTATGACAGGGGAGAATCATTAATTTGGTATATTAACTGTTAATTGTATTTTTTTTTGACCTTAGTGCTTCACAACTTTTCATATATTTAAAATTGCTGTGACTTTGAAAACGTTAAATACAATTGCTCTACGACTCTAAATTGTCACAACACATGGGGGGGGGCACGTCTAAATCAGGTAAGTTTGTGCGACAAATTGTTGGTGATCGTTCAAACAATTTTCTGTAAATTTACTAAATCATATCTAAAAAAATAAAAGCGGAAAAGATATGTTTTAATATAATAAAGACTTAAACTATGCGATATTTTATACAAACTTGCTTCATGGACATAATTTATCCAAAAAGTCAGTATAGATAATATTTCTTTTGGGAAAATGTATAATTTCATTCGATTCACTTATATTACTTTTGACTATATACATTGAGAATAAATAAAGTGTTATTGATAATTGACTGCCCAAAATTTTATACAGAATAATCCTACGTAAGAATGATTGGATACTGTTTCTTTCGGCAGTATCAATTTTTTTTTATCGGTATAATTTTATTTTATTTTACGGTGAATATTTATAATAAATGGTATTTCTTCGATTATAAGACACACCCATATTAAATAACGTAACACAGCTCATCTACAATACCAGGGTTTCCCAAACTATGTTCCGTACGAATTTGGAATGATTTTATAAGCTGCCACGTTGCCAACACATTTAAAAATAATCAACTTCATATTGAAAAGCGAGTGATTTTTATGACAATTCATTTTTCCTATCTTATTTTAGTATCTAATAACACTAATATTTTGATGTAATATTTGATGTTTTAAAAATAATTTCTAAGTAAATAATAAGTGTTTTAATAATACATTTATTTTTACTGTCATGAATTGCCCAACCTAAAAAATAAGCTAAAAATTTCATCAAAATTTCTGAATTTGCAAAGTGTTCTATTGCAGAAAAAGTTTGGAAAACCCTGTACTACGCCATTGATTATTATGCACACCCGAATTCATAAACACCAAAATTGGAAAAAAAAATGCATCTTGTAATCGTAAAGTAATTTGAAATACAAATTATAGCAGAAATAGGCACTTTTACAAAATATTAAGCGAAGGTCATTTAATGGAACCCAGCGTCAACTGAGCATCTGCAGAACTTTAAAATATAACTCTTGCATACGTTTAGGTTTTTTACAGATGAACCGGTTTACGTAGGATCATTGAAATGAAGAATCAGTCTTATATCAGCATTGATATACTTATACTCGGAGTGAACAATTTTATATACTTTAAGATATATAAATAATTATATTGTCTCATATGTATCAATGTCGCACGAGTGCTAAAATGGTAGTTTGTTTGGTATTGTTAAGATAATATTCCACTCAAAAATATCAGGATGTCACCTATGTCTTTGGATTAATATTCAAAATCCTTTTCATACCACACTTACTTATTTCACACTACAGTTTTCAGACCATCACAGTTTTCTTGATTAAATGATTATATTTGTATCACTGTTTGTATCAAAGAAATCAATCTAGGCTGCATTATGCGTTATGAGTTGTAGCGTGTTATTAATACAAAAATGGCAGTTACAAACATTGGCGACATCCCGATAAAGCTGATGAAATCATTTTCCCAAATTTTTAGTTGCACCTTTTAGATACGCAATGGCGAATTTGGCATTGATAACACAATAAAATATATAAGTTTTTTACAATAAATACTTAACACATTAATCTTATTGGAATGTTCGATGTGGCACAGAGCACTATCCCGATGTGATATCCTGTCTCGTTGTCTACCTCATGTATATTTTGAAGCAATTGCTGCATCAAATAAAGTATGCGGAGTGAAGAGACCATTTACCATTTAGATAACATGTTGCTCAGCTTGAACGATTTACTGATGCTGTTTCAGTTCTGGAAATACTTCTATCAAGAGCACTTCGAACAGTTCCTGAAATTAGTATAAACAAACAAATGGATGAGGATAGCCACTTCTTTACATGTGTTATGGGGGTGATGAATAATGTATATACACGGGTTTATATATCGACCCATAATAGGCAGAAAATCGTCACAGACAATTTATAAATTTTTAGCTTAAATTACTCACGTAATAAATTGTAAAAGAAATTCCTTAAATGCGGTTAGTCAATGCATATCCTGATATTATAATAAAATTGTCTGACTACATTCAGTTCTTTAGATCAGCATTTCTCAACCGGTGTCCACGTGGAACAAACGATAACAAGTCAAAACACTAAAATGCACTGGCCCTAAAAAAGATCAGGCGAATGACATAACACTCTAAAAGTTTTGTCACTGACGCCCTAGGCGGTATCGAACAATTATTGGTTAAAAACGCAATTTACTGAATTGTGTCGTTTAAGCTTTGCCGATTATAAACCGATATGTTCTTCTTTTTGAGTTAAAAGTCATGTAAGAGCTTATGGGGACATTTATAAAAACAGTCCTCTCTTCTGCAGTAAATAGAGCACAATGGAAAGTGATATAAACGGCGGAGAAAAGTTAAAGATACAGTTAAAGTCATATGTAAGAATAATTTTGGAGACAGTTGATGGATTGTAAAGACTTTAAAAGAATTGTTTCATGGTTAGTTTTTCTACCAAACATTAACGATGGCAAACATAAAAACCTACTAACACAATTAAATATTAAAATTTGCATTCAAAAGTCCATATCTAATGTGTTGGATCCAGCAAATATTCTCTTGCATACTTAGAAATACTCTATTGCCAGTTTGAGCTTTGATACAGAAGCACAGTTATTTTTTCCAATAAATTTAGCCCATATTATAAGAAAGGTATGTAAATAATCATCTTTTAGTATAGTTACATAAAAAAGCTGCTTATTTTGCCGATGGTTCTGCAATGTGTCGAAAATTTTCTGTGCTCCTCTTTGGGCTGATTGTGCACCCATTAAGCTCGTAAGGACTTCTGGAATGTTACTGATAAACTGCTCTCTTGCTAGTTCTCTCGTTTTATCTGAAATAAATAGATATTTTTTATGACATTTTAGATTTTTCTATACCTAGATAAAAATTGTAATCTCAGTATAGAAGTTTTAGTATTGACATTGGCTCAGCTAATCAATTTAAAGTGATCTTAATAAGGATAAAGCCATGGGATAGGACAGGGCGAGGACAGGACTAGTGGTTAACTAATCTAATCTCTCGCAATGTTGAATGTTATTTTACGATTGGAAGGGTGGGAGGAAATTTTTAAGCATCGCTAACACCCAAGACAGGTTGAGCAACTGTTTGCTCATATGCATTTGACGCTGTGTCATTTGTGAATTTAATGTACTTCATGTTGAACCTTAAGAAGAATTAACAATATCCGTTTCCCATGTAATATTGGTTGATATTTTCTCAGTGTCCCATTAAGCCGTATTATTTTTGTATTCTTTTTTGTACAGTTCCATAATATAATGATAGCTTATTAACAGTTGAATGAGGTATTTTTTCTTGCCTTTGATTTTCTGTGTGCGATCCTCCATGGGTACAGCCAATACGCCTCCTGGCCACCAAGATTTCATAATAATACTTATATAATAATGGAGCATGGGTTCTGAAAAAACCCACGTTATCGTGTCTCTTATTTGTCTGAAAACAATAAATGATAAATATCTTTGAAAACATAACATAAAAGTTTGAATAGATAGCTAAAAAATTTTTAATTCATCTTTTGTTGCTGTTTCAGTTGTAGGATGAAATAAATCTCTCTGTGCTGGGTCAGTCGTATTAAATTAACAACATTGAGCCACTTACAGAGATAGCATTTGCAGCAGTCTATTTTTCTTTACATTTTGAGTTTAAGTAACTCATATCTCTCATTGTGAGAAAGAAACTGAAGTGTGCACTATTAAACATTTTATAGTCACTATAAGATCTCTTCAGTGATTAGATCGTCACCTCATTGGTGATTTGATCAGTTCAGAAAATCTTCATTAAACATTTTGAGCATTGCTGCGGTGTTTAATATTTCCTTTTTTGAATACTTGACTTAACATTAATTTTCTTATAATTATTAATTAAAAAGTTTTACAAATATATCTTCGAATTTTTTTTTCCATTGAAGTTCCAATTGAAAATAATAACTGATTTCAATAAAGACTAGAGGCTATTTCATTCTTAGGTATGAATTGATTTACCACATTTTTACGTCCTTTACCAACATGGCCAGATTTGAGAAAATTTGAAACATAACATTTATTGAGCAATGGTCCGCAAAAAAATTAAATAAAGTGGGGAAACACGTGACACAATTTGTGACATAACAAGTTGAGTAACAAATTTATTGATTCTAATTTTATATTGAAAATGAATATCAATAAAGAAACTGCAGAATTCACTGAAAACTTAAATTGTACATTAAAAAATACAGCAGCAGTATAACCCTGAGTATTTAATTATTTCCCAATTGCATGTCAATATATTGATAATTACCGATTAATAGTTCTGCCGTAAGTTATTTGTACGAAGGAAATGAGTGTTTTTCTGAGCCATTTGAAAACGCCTCTCATATCAAACACTTCTCCCATCAGAGCGTAGAGAGGTTCAGCTATCGCATCTTTACCGTCATCCCCGCTTCCACCTTGTACGCCTAAAATTCCTCGACTTCCAGTGTGTACATTTTTAGTTGTCGCCTCTCCGCTTTCGCCGTCAAGGTAAAGAGATATTTCATCGTCTTCTCCGGATTCTCGGATTGGCAATTCGCCTCGTTCGCTTCGGGGTGCGTTCTCATTGCTGCCACTGTAAAAATAATAAAATGACATTGTAAATTGTCAATTCAAAAATGAGGAAATAAGTCGAAAATGTTTGAAATATAACACTTTTTGGCCACAAAAGATTTACAGTAATATTTCAGCAGACAAATTTTTTTTTTTTTTAAATTAAACTCGATTTATGGTAAAAAACCACACATGTTTGTAATGACCACACATTATTGATCCACTCTTTTTACTTCTCCAGGGCTGTGAAAGCATTCACCTACACACGGTCCAGACTTTCCTCACATCATATGTTATATATGCACCTGGATTCCTTCCTTCCGCTGAGAGTTTTTATGTTCATGTACACGTCGCGAAAGTAACTGTTGTAACTAAGAATACAAAGCTGCCAGCCGCTGCGCTTTAGATATAAAGAAGCAATGTGTTTTTACCTTTTGAAGAGCGTTGAAAATGAGAATCGTGATTTCTTTGGCGATGGCATGTTATGCTTGAGGTGTTCAGAGCTAGGACTCAGAAAGGCATAGATAGCTTCACTTTGGTTTAAATGTTCATCTTCCAATATAAACTGAAAGCAAAAGAAAGAAATAATTACTGTTTTACCTTTGAGAGGTTTCACAGAACAAGATTGGAATCAATACTGGCAGTCTCTATATATATAGTGTGTATAAAGCCATCGTATTCCATCCAAAACTTCCAATATGGATTTGCAGCATACTGTGGACGTCTCAATCGAGTATGTCTCATCTTCAAACAGAACTGATTCTTCTGTCCGAGACGGTGGCCGATAACCAATCATTGGATATATTTTCCAGAGCTATGGTATGCTAGCATGACTTGAAAAGAGATTGGAAAAGTTTGGTAGGATAGAGAATTTTGTAGGCGGCATGCGGTGGGCACGGAATCTGAATCGGGAGTAAAATTGCCCCACAAAGAGCAGCACATATAGGGTTCAAAAGCATTGTTACCATTACCCATTTCTAAAGCCATTATAATTATGTTCTCCTACGTAATTATAGACAAAATTTAAAGATTCTTTTTATACAGTTAAACAAAAAGTCAAAAAATACTTACATCGAGATATTTTTGTATTTGCATCTTCGCTTTTTCTAGAGAATTTTTATCATTTTTTCCAAACAAGAATTTGAATGAACTCGATGGTAACTCTAGGTTTTTGACACCCGCACACAGAGGTCGTAGTTTTCGATGAAGTTCCTGCGTAAAAATAGCATGGTCAATAATTGTTACATGAAAATAGAAAAATGTAGATTGGCATTAGAGATAAGAAGTGGACGTTCTAGGTGAGCCTGAATCTTGTTTAGCACTTCTCCCAATTGAATGGATCTTATGTTTTCGGTGGCCATATGATGTACTCAATGAGCTGCTTTCCCAGGACATGTCAGTGTCTTGGAAGAAGACAAAAAGATTGGTGACTTATTATTACTGAACATAAAACATTTTGTTGAATATAGCTGTGTAATTCATCAATATTAGTTTGGTATAAGCTCAATTATTTTTTAAAGTATAAAATATTTTAAGTTGACTCTAATGATATATTTTTTCAGCATTTTTACAACTTTAATGTTACATTTTTATTCTCAAGCATATTTTCAAAAATAGCAGGAGGAAGTAGCTCTAGTTTAAAATCGTGTGGGATAGAATTCGTGGATATTTAAAAATGACAAACTAAAACAATATTTTTTTACAGGTAAGCAATAATAAAGATTGTCAGTGTTACCTGGAAATGAGTCAGAGATCTCAGCAAAACCCATCCCGTGGATATGGCTTCAGAATCATCAGTGTCGCCTTCTCCGGACGGCTCGTCTTTTTGAACAACGAGGACAAATTGCGGCGGTTGAGATTCTTCAACAATCTACAAAAGCAAAGATTTAAAAATCGTTCCAGGTTCCAGATAGCAGTTGCCTAATCAACAGTTTTGGGCTTTGCCATACTCAACTGAATGTTTGAATCCCCAAATGGAAACTTGCACACGATGATTTGTTTTCAAAGACACAGATGCCAGGGAATAGAGAGATTGATTGGATAACTAAGTCTTTTCATAAATTCTTACCTACTATTTTACAAAGGCAGATTGGGCAACTGACTTATGGTAATCAGTTCTTACATGAAATCAACTAAAATACTTCCAACAGAAGTCTCCATGCTTGGCATTGAATGCAGATATGATTAAAACAACTACTGTAAATAAAAAAAAGTAAAATCGTCTTACTTCAGCGCTGCTAACTGTGGCCCGCCATTTGCCGAGATGTTGCGCCCAAGTATAAGCCCTAGCCAAGTGCGCTTCTAGTCGTCGCCTCTCTCCTGCGAGAGCAGCCACTTCTCTTTGGAGTAGCTCGAGAACTTTTGATTCAGGCTTGAGGGACACTCGTAATGCTTGAAGAGCCTTAAAAAAAAGAATACATTCACTTTAATCGATAATTCACGATCATTCAAAACATTTATTTAATATTGATGTAAATATTTTGTTTGCAGCAAAAGATCTCCTGGAGGGAATACAGATATGTAAAAGATACAGTACTGTTTTGTTTATTCAGTAAAGGAATGTAAATTTTTAACGGGTCATTGATTATTTTTATTTAATTTAATAAGAGTGGAATAATTTCAGTTAAGTGTGGTCAATTACCTGCGTCTTGTTGTCAAATCTCTCTTGCAGCTGATCTAATTTTTTCCTGGCATAACTGGAATGCTCTCCAACATTGAGCGCACCGGCACTGTCATTTGAAGAAACTGAGTCACCTGATAATTGACGTTCTTCCATAGGAGAGTTTTCCACAATCTGTTGATCTGAAATGAGGTAAATATTATTAGTTTTAGTAGGCTGCTATATCATATAAATGAATGATTGATATTTTCCATTGAATCAGTCTTGCCTTACAGTACTTTCGTAAAATATCGGTGGTTTTGAAGTTTCACAATATGATCTACAATCACTATAGATAACAAAGCAAGCATTAAACCTATTATAGTTGAGAAGAAAGTAATGCTGAGGCTCGGGGGGGACAAGTAGAAAAGTGACTAATGTGAAATCTAACATCTCGTGAAATTAATCAATGCAGTCAATTCGAAACTACGGTGGCTGTACACTGTCAACAGAGATTCAGTCAACTGGAGAACCTTGTCATAGAACAGAGCGAGGCGGGGATAATTTTCACACGACACCAATAACAAAAGAATGACTATGACAGCTCTACTATTATTTTTTTTGAATTAAATTACATATTTATGAATCAATTTGGAATAGTTTCAATGTATTTTTCTACACTATATTGAGTTAACGGAAGAGTTTTATTGAGATTCTGAACATTGCATTTACGTGAAAATGTAAATTGTTTCGATAAATCTTTTTTTTAATGTGGAGAACATGGGGCTGCTAATGGAGCTTATCTCAATAGGAGTTTTTCTACAAGAACTGCTTATTACTCTGTTGTTAACGATAGTGGTATGTTAGGGCAACACTTGTACTGAGCTTATTGCTCCCAATACGCCCTGAGTTTTCAGAATCAGATGGGTGGGAGGAAATTTTGGACATCGCGCACTGAAGAACATGTTATGCAAATGGGATTGATTTTAATATTTTACCCATGTGAAATGGAGAAAAATTTATATGATAAGTAATTCACAGTCTAGCTAGATAAATATGGATCTTACCTTTGTTGTCCTCGTCGCTTGCCAAGGCTTTAATTAATGATCTGTATTGTTCGCTCAAAACAAATGATTGGTAATATTTATCTTGCAGCGTGTTCAACACCATCTGTTGAACTTCATAGAACACTTCAGGTCCTTTGTCGCCCAATAGAAATGCTTCCATCCTTTTTCGAGTTTCCTATCGATGAAAAAGGTATGTAGAATGATGATGAATGATTAAATAGCATAAAGGGATCCGGTTAACTCTATGATTAGTAACAGTATTTTGTCATTATTGGCAATCACACACTTATTGTTGAATTATCATTATTTCTTGAGATACATATACTACACATATTCATCAATAAATTTTGGTTACAATATTTTTATTTTTTGTGGCGAATGTTAATTTTTTTTAAAAAATTGGTAGCCATATAATATTGAGCGTGAAATTTTATTTCGGTTCGAATCCTTTCCTGGAATCAACGTCAGTAGAAACCACATGCCAACACCTGAACGCAATAAAGATCTCGAATTAAAAGTAATAGCCTCTAGAAAATTATTCAAATATAATAATATTTTTTTTTCATTTACGCTTTTAATTATCAGTTTTAATATTCAAAAAAATATTTACTATTTGAAATAATAAGTGATATTCTTCTCAGATTGAGCCTAACAAAAATCATAATATTGAATAGACTAGAAAACCAGTGGGCTAGTGCTTATTTTTATTCAAATTCTGGTCTAAAGAGAAAATCTCTAAGGATTCTCTTTGATCATATAGAGTGGGATCTATACCATTCAGTTACTCTGTGGCTGATTCTTAATTAATAAAATTTTCTTTAAGGTAAATGGTGATGGTGGAACTATTTTCAAATATACTTTTTAGGCAGAAATTCACTGAATAAATAGTGCACACTACAAAATTCGAATCAATTTTTATTTATTAATCATGCAATATATTATAAACCCCTCTTACCTTATCAACTTTAATTTCTGCACTCGGTGATCGGATGTATGTGTAAAATATTTCGGCACCGAGTTGATGCCAGTTGCTTCGATGACTAGATCGCAATTCCTCCACAGCCATCCAATATCCGACGAGCCCATGAGAGCAGAGTGTTTCCAGGAAAAGAGAAAGATGCCGTCTACCCAATACGCTTTCTAATATTGTGCTCAGACTCATAACCTAGAATTAAGTATAGCCCTAATTAATTATTAATGTACCGTAAATAAAAAATTATTGATCCAGCAGGTACCAAAGTGTTGTATGCTTTCCAAACAAATCTTGGTAGAAATAAAGTCAGTAAGACTTACTCGATCGCGGAAGTAAATTCTACTACACATAAAAAGATATTTTTGGAAACTAACAAGACTGAAAAATGTAAAATATCTGAAATACGTGAGCATGTGCAAATTTACAAGACTTTCAAAGTGTCGATAAAAAAAACATTGAAGAGTGGTTAGAATATGATTCACTCGGTCTGAATTTTCAAGGATTCGGATATTATTTTCTTATCTCAGACATTCGAACTACAGAGAACTAGAATGATAGAGTAAAAGAACAAATTATCAATTGCATTATTCACAACACGACTTCTTTAACACTATTGGAGTACATTGAATAATGGGTACTCCAATATCACAACATAATAGCTCTATAGAGAATGCAAACTGATAAAAGTAAATATTTAAAAGATTCTTGAAACCAACCAAAATCACTAAGTAATACATATTAAACATGGCAAAACAGTCATTTTTAGAAAAGCTTAATAGTATTTAAAAAATAAATAAAAATTAATAATTTGAATTACAGTGTTATTTGATAATCTGTGTTACCTCTTCCTACTGTTAACCCGGATGATCAGGGGTTTACTATATTATAAATTAATTACAACGGCATATCTGTCTTTACTATTTATTCAACCCATCCATCATACCTGTAAGTTAAAAAATGAAAAATGAGCGAGGGGAAAATAATTACTGACCCTTGCGCTGTCAGAATCATGTGACGGGAAAGGTCCATCCCATCCGAGAGCAGTGAGAGCCACTTCGCATTGACTCTTAGCGTATGATAGTTGCGAAATATAACGCTTCATTTTTCTCGCAGCTGCAATCTGTCTTTTTCCACCGCTACTTCCGCCTCCGGTTCCGATCCCCATTCCTCCACTTCGACCCACTTCACTTTTCCCTTCTGCTCCTGCATCGACTTCCACTCCTCTGGCTCGGTTCATATTTTGTAAAGTCGTTGCTTGCATGATGTTGTTTAGAATTTTGTAACTGCATAAAATGATATAATTATTAAAGACATGTACAAACCAGTAATAGAATACAAATATAATTAAATATCAGATTAGCAAACTACTAGTGCTCTCCTAGCTCGATCCATCTATCTTTACTCTTAAATATTTCATTTTGTAAACTTACCGAATTGTTTTCAAAGATTCCACATCATTGCAGCTTTGTATGAACTTGATAAATTCTTCAAAGGACTTAGCATCTTCATTGGTGCGATTGTGAACTGCAGCCGCAGTCTGTTGGGCTTCTAAGTAATTCAAGACTTTTTGGTTTAAGTAATCTGGTTCTGTGATCATATGCACTGCAGGCTGAATAACTGAAAATAATAAATACATGTAAGTATGAATAAAACAGAAATAGACAAAGAACATTGTGTGTACATTTAAATAATACAATAATCAAAAATCAACACCAGCTATTCTAAAATGGCAACTACAGAATATTTTCCTTGAAAAAATCCTTGTTTCCATAATAGCAAATTGTCAATTTAAACATCAAAACAAATAATCAGAATGCTTGCCATTATTCAGAAGGAAAACATATCAAACAGTTTGTTGACCCATCAAACCCTGTTAACGTACTGTGCAAGCTGATCAAAGACTATTCCCAAGAACGGCAAAAACAATGCCCTGTTTTATTTTCCATTTATAAGCTAAATGGTTAACCGATTTTGTTCAAATAACTTGATTACTGAAAAGAATGAGTTGTGATTATTTTTTATCGTATTTGATTTAATTCGAAAAAGCTATCAACTGATAAATTTAATGTTTTTTTTGCGCCTATGAATCGGCAGATGGAGCTTAGAGTTATAGGTTAGACAGTCTGAGCGATATTTTTACCTGGATGGTTGCCACAGACAAGCTATTTCATAAAAAAAATCCTGCTTAACCCTTCCCTTGCTATGCAAAAAAGCACAAGCTCCTGAGCTGTGTATCCGTTACACATTAGGCAAACAGGAGTGAATCATGACAATTATATGTAGTACTGCTGTAGTAGTGTTATAGTAGCTTTCAAAGTATTAATTGAATGCAATGTTATTATAAAACACAATATAATATGTAATATTCAAATTATTTTTACAGCTGTCTTCGTAAAATAATATATTACGTCCCAGGGACTAGCAATCGATTTCAGGTCACTGAGCCTGAAAGGTTAAAAGCATCAACCTAAATGTTATGAAACTATGGTGAAAAGATATTATTTTAATTATCACTCATAAGCCTTCTAGAATTCCTACAATAAAATTTATTAGAAAGACAGTGTTTTGAAATTTTCAAAAAGAAGTATTTATATTTAAATGTTTTAACCAGGTGATGGAGATTATTATTTGCAATACAATGACATTTAAAACTCAACAGGACATTTTTTCTAATAAGTGCTTTTGATGCAGAAGCGACAGTATGTATCTGTGAAATCGATGGATAATGCCTTCTACTAACTTTTACACGTCAAAACTTCCCTCAGAAGATGGGTGGCAGGCGCAAGCGAATAGCACCTCGGGAGAAGAAACATTATAAATAGTTCACTGATTTGCCGGAGAAAATTCAATTCTGCCATTGGAGACATCAGATATGGCGACAGTGCAAACACCGGTGATTTAGTTGTTTCAGCTCTATAAAGGAAAGCAATATGTTAAATTAGTAATAATTATGTGTAATTGATTTGAATTTGCTTGACTTCTTAGAGAAATTGGTACATTTATTCAAATGCATTACAAAATTTTACTGTGTGTAGCCAGAAATTACAAAAAACATTAGTTAAAAGAAACTTATTTGTTTCTATGTACTATTTTTGTCTCTTGGATGCCTGTATATTTATTTAAAGTTTAGATAATACATTCAATACAATACATTGATCTGGACTGTCAAGTGCCATTTTTTTATACAAGTACGCTCCAAGAGTTTTGATCAAAGTCTTTCAATGATAAAAAAAAATAGATCAAGAATTTATTTATAAACTTTTTAATGACATAATTAACAGCAACTAGTATTTCCACTAAAACAACAACTTACACACAACTATGGGCAACACGTATTTTTTCAAAATGTAATGTAATCTTGGAAATCATATCTGTGGCTATTAATTTATCTCCGTCAACTCTCGATATTCTTTCATAAAGATCTTTAACAGCGCCCCAGAGATCTTCTTTAAATTGTTCAATTGTTATTTCAGGTTTATATGCATATTCTTTCAACCAGGATAAAAGAAAATCTCTAAGTATAAGTTCTATGAGTTGCTGAAGAAGTCCATCAACTGTGCGACCGAATACCACAGCCAAGTGATGGTGTTGACTGGCTGGTGGCTTTGCCAATTTCAGTGGTTCGGCCTAGAGTAATAAAATGGTCATTATTAATTAATTAACAAAATTGGTATTCATTTGAGAGAACTACATGGTAATGAGGTAAAATAAATTGGTAATTGTAGAGTATAGCTCGTCATGGATTATTACGGCGAAAAAAATCACAAACTAAGCTAAAAACGCCACGATTTAAAATTAATTTTTGAGGGCTTGATAATCGCGTTAAAATCACACATTAATATGAAGAACACTGACAAATAAATTATCCAAAATATGACATATTCTCACTGTGCACCAACAAACTTTTTAAATTATCCTTTACTTACACATAGACTATTGCGGCAAAGTATGTTGAAAACAACGCCACGATTTAAAATATTTATTGAAGCATTGATAAATCGCGTTAAAATCACACATTGAAAAGAAGAACACTGATAAATTATACGAAATATTTCGTATTTCGTATAATTTATCAGTGTTCTTTTTAATGTGTGATTTTAACGCAATTATCAAGCCCTCAAAAAATAATTTTAAATCGTGGCGTTGTTTTCAGCTTAGTTTGTGAAGTTTTTCGCCGTAATAATCCATGACGAGCTATACTCTACAATTACCAATAAATTATTTAGCTTTTAATAATTCTAGAATATAATAGTAAAATCATATATAAGAAAGAAAAAAGTTTAATAACATGATATGTAAGGTTCCGTTTTGCAATAAACAATAAATGGTAAGCTTAGTTATACAATTTTCGAAAAGGAATAAATTATTCAACAGGTGTAAACTCACATTTATACCGTCACGAAATTCTTGAAGATCTTTCTCAATGTGTTCTATTAGACCGGCCGGTATCTGATGCTGCGATGACAGATTGATATAGGCCCAAATGGCACAGGAAAATCCAAATATGAGGGAAAACACAGTGACTACACCAATGGTCGTCACTGAAAGAATCCATGGCCAAAATAATGCGAAAATTAAGCCGAAAATTCCCAAACAGATTACCAACCAGTTCATTCTATAATAAATTTCAGAAAAGCAATTAATCAAGTAGAATATAAATATTATAATTCTGATTTTAGTAGTATCATATAACATACGTTTCAGTGTTAATGAGGACTACAAAATACAAAAACGCTCATAAGGAATGGATCCGATAACATTTTGTGCGCATTTAATTATATGCAAACGAAAGGTACGTAATTATGCCATAGTTATTGCTACAATGTTTGAAATGAGTATTTTATATTTGATGTTTCTACAGTTGTGTACTGTAAACTTGACGTTTAATTGACATAGACAATAATTATAGTGACCTTTTGATTCGAAAAAAAATGAGGAAACATTCATACGAAAATGTTAAGGGTAGAAAAATTCTAGTTTATTTTTGGCGGCATACTATTTTTTTAGAAGCTCGTTGTCTTCAATTAAAATTATGTATCGCTTATCATGACCTATAGACACTCATATAGAAGCTTGAATCATACAGTTACAAAATTTTTAATAATATTACATTTTTCTATTGCAAAATTTATGGAACTGTCATAATCATAGACTAGTCACGAATGATAATAATATTGGAAAAAATTGACAGATTGGTAACCCTAAGTTTATCAACCTATTTTGACAGTGAGTCGTACACGAATTACAAAGGTTTCGATTACAAGTTATTTACACTTAATTGGATTTCAAGTTAGTTTAAAGTCATCACACTGGTGGCATATTAAAAAGTTTTTCCCAAAGGTAAGGAGATAATCAACGTTTCTCTCAAACAAAACCTATATTGTAAACTACGCATGACACATTATTATTATCTCTTTGTCTGATTATGAACACTGTTTTATTATTGCAGAAATACAATCATGCCGATTCTATACAGTGTAATATCTAGAGGGACGGTGGTTTTGGCAAAGTATGCATCGTGTGCGGGTAACTTTGCCGAGGTCACAGAACAAATTTTATCGAAGATTTCTCCTGGCAATGACAAGCTCACATACTCTCACGGAAACTATTTGTTTCACTATGTTTCTGATAACAGGATTATTTACTTTTGTATCACGGATGATGTGAGTGTATTTTCTCTATAAACTATTTACTATCATATTATTTTATCTGTATTATCTGTAATTAAGTACTGTGCCTGAGAATATAGTATAATATTGACAAACATAAAGTATTAACCCTTTAGGTACTTATACCTAAAATAGTTTTTGAACAATGACTCATTGTGCTATTCTTATATAATGAATAGCATAATTGATATTTTTTTATTGAAAAACATTCCGTTTTTGCATTACAAGCAAATACAGCAGTGGTTGTCAAGTTTTTAAATTTAAAGTTATTGTTCTAAAACCCTTGCTTTATCGGCGGCTAAAAAGTTCCCGCAAAATTATCGAATATATATATTTTTTACCAATTTTTTATAACACTTGAAAAAATAGCCTCATGAAAATATATTTTTACAATAATTGAATATGTCAAATTTAGAGATTTTACTATCTTTCCAAATTATGTGTTTTGCATTCTACGGTTTTTTTGGATTAAAAAAATACGATAAAAAATAATTATTACTAAAACTTCAATCTAATCTTTACAGAAAACAAGTTTTTTGAATGAAATCGGTGTACTTTTGATATTATAAATGGACATTAAAACAGAGCACTGTTTTTGCATCCTACACTTGATGGGTTAACGGAGGTAATAATTTAAGATATCGGACTGAGGACTTGATGGCGCTTCAATATCATATATTATACAAAAGACTTAAGTTCATATAAGCGATACAAACTGTTGAACTGCCAGCTCGAGTTCATCCGTGTACTTGATTCCCTGAAGATGATGAAAAGGGAATCTCATACTAGTATCACCAAGAATTTAAATATGTAATCTGGAGAAATATCTTATTTCTTCTGATTAGATGGCATATGAATGAAGTTTATTATCAACAATTTGATGTTTATTTTAAAATGCATGTATCAGTAAAAGTCACAGCCATCGACGAATCATAATGTGCAAATATTTGACATTGCAGCTGACATTCAAGGCAACAAATATTTTATATCACAAAATAAATTTTAAATGAGACTCGAGATCAACTAGAGAGAAAAGACGTAACGGAAATAATATAAATTTAGTATTAACCTTAACTCTTTGATGAGTATCAACGTACCCGCAAGTTGGAGTAGCTTGTCATCTATTATCTATTGCCATTCTCATATTTTTTATTGATTTTTTTTTTATTTCTTCAGATATGGATACTAGACACATCCACCAGTGACTTAGCCACCACATTATTTTTATTTTGTATAGCAAATGAAGAAAATGTTTTTAAAAAAAGGGTAACATTTGTAAACAAATCGGTAGCCATATAATATTGAGCGTAAATTCTATTTGGGATCAATTCCTTTCTGCAAACGACGTCTGTAGAGCGGCACATGTAGACAGATGAAAGCAAAAAAGATTTTTAAGATTTCGACTGAAGGTGCTTGGTGGAATTTCAATATTAAATTTGAATCATTCAAATTATGTACACTCCCACAGATTTTGTCACTAACGACCCGGGTTTCGCCTTTCGGCATCTTCAGGCGTTCAAGCGCACGGATGAACTTGAACTGACTTGAACTGTCAGTTCAAGTTCATCCATGCGCTTGAACGCCTGAAGATGCCGAAAGGCGAAACCCAGGTCGTTAGTGACAAAATCTGTGGGAGTGTACATAATTTGAATGATTCAAATTTAAAAAAGATTTTGACGCAAAAGCGAAGTAATAGTTTCTAGAAAAATATTTAAAAGTAATAATGAACTAGTTTACTTTACATTTTTAACTATGAGTTTTATAATTTAAAAAAAATATTTACTTCTTGAAATAATAAGTAATAATCTTCCCAGATTGGTCCGTATCCAAAAAAAAGGTTTTTATATTTTTGTGTGTAATACAAATAATCAAAATATAAGAAAAAACCTAATTTAGTAAAAATTAACTCCCATTCAAAGGGTTAAGTTAGTAAGGTTAAGCGTATGCTGAAATGCAGGTGACGCAGCGCAGAGCAACACAGAATTAGAAGGTGCAGGCAGGCGGATCAGAAATGTGAAATCTGCGAATGCTTGTGACAGCTGCATCACGCAAGTGTCAAATATGAAAATATTTCTTTACAAAACGACGTTCAAGTTTCGGAACAGAAGTTCTCAATAAATGTAAATAAAACTAATCATCTACAAAAGAAAACCTACCACTGCATAAAAAACACACTACTTGACCGGTCAAAAAGTGGCAAATGAACAACACATCACGATAACTCTTTTTGTGATTTTAAGAGTAGTCTAAATGAGTAGTCTATATGAGTAGTATATATGAGTAGTATCCATCGATGATATACAAACAACATAAACATACAAACATAATTTTTTTTTTTTTTTAAATTCTAATGACTCACATTTCTGTCATTTTATAGACACAATTTCTTGACAATAACATCTGTTTTCTTTTCAGCAATTTGAAAGGTCGAGAGCTTTTCTATACCTGTATGAAATCAAAAGACGATTTAATGCTTCCTTCGCTGACACGGCCACTACGGCTATTGCTTATGCTATGAATAGTGAATTCTCCAGAGTGCTCGCGGCAGAAATGAAACATTACAGTGAATCAAGAGATATCGATACCATGTCGAGGGTGCACGGAGAACTTGACGAACTGAAAAATATTATGGTGAAAAATATAGGTAAGAAAGCTTTGCTACTTATAGACTTCTACAATAATCGAAAGAATGCAATGTTGACAATGTTTCTATTGAATATTAGTAGTGTGCTGATCAGGAGCTCTATATGTTGGATTTTGAAGAATTTACATTACTTTTTGAGTCGCGACCCAAAGTTGTATAGTAATTTTGGTTTTCAAAAAGTAAGGTATTTCCATTATGACAGTTTTTCAATATGGGAAATTTCCTGCCAACAGGTGTTAAAAATATCTTAGCCTGAAGAAGATAAATTTTACAGCTTTACTATTTACGTTTATTTCATTTATTTGAGATTATTTCATTGTAACATTTTACCACCTGTAAATTTCTGTTTATATTTATCCTCTTTTAGATAATGTCACGTTACGAGGAGAAAGACTTGAACTATTGGTCAACAAAGCTGATAACCTTACGAATAATGTGAGTACATTGCTTTGTTATAAATTACTGAATATCTTGCATTCACTTTGTATTTTTGGTTGTAAACAAATTGTTATCCACCTGGCAATTCAATATAAATGTATTTTATTCCAATATGTAAATATAATACACTGAAAAATACCTCAAACAATATTTAAATTGATAAGCATTTTTCCTAATAGATTGAAGGCTATCAAATATTCCAATCAAGCATTTTGACTTTGGTTTTGTGTAAAATCGATTTGTTGTGTGCACATTGACTTCGCCCTGTGATAAAACAATAATTACTATATCATTAGCCCCATTTCAATCAATGCAGAATTTTTCAAGTTTCGAGTCGATGAAAGAAGACTTCTCTCGTTTTTATATAACATCAAATATTTATAAACTGCGATAATCTTGGCATGGACATGTGCTGCAGATACTTAAGGCTTAGCATTGATCTTACACGTCTTGTTTCACTCTTGTCATCCTGTAAAAGACGTAATCACGGAGAACTCGACCTGTTTCTGATAGCAACACATGTAGTACATTCACCATTAAAACGTACTTCAATTGGCTTTAAAAAAATACGAGAGTATTCTTTCTTGTGCAGATGATACAAGTTATTATTGGGAGACCTGAGTCTGATACTAGTTCAGTGAAGTCCTTTGTTCTCTCAATTTCTATGTTAGTCAGGATATAGTATGGTTGCTATGAGAAGAAAATAAGAATAATGGTTGTTGGCTAGTCATTATTATAGATAACTTAACATCTAAGTGATTTATTTTCTGCTTCAATTGGATCAAGAGACCGCAAGTTTTATTTCTTAATGTTCGACGCTATTGAACTGTGTTTTTATTTATTCTTACAGTCTGTGTCATTCCGAAGTACGTCAAGAAACCTCGCAAGATCAATGTACTGGAAGAACATCAAGCTGTATGTAATTTTGTCTGTCGTCATTATTGTTATTGTATACTTCATCATATCGATGGCCTGCGGCGGATTGGCGTGGAAGTCTTGTGTTGGATAATATAGTTTCTTTAAGCAAACTTCTACAAGGATCCCATTTTTTAATACACACACATAATCACGGAGAAGGATGCTTTCATATTTTTAGTAATTATTGATTAAAGGATTCAACGCGCTCCTGAAATTTTATGTATTATAAATGCTACAATTGTGATGATTCTGTTTTTTTTCAGTTAAAAGACTTTAAAGTGAACATAATTTTATAAGAATAAACAATGCAAATTGAATTGCAATGACTTCTACCAAACAATTTGCGTAGCATTGTTGCCTGACACGGTATCAAAGAGTCACATTGTATCATTTTTTTGAGAATGATAATCATAAATAGAGAGCCAAAAAATTGTTCATAAAGAATAAGCCAAACTTCATACATATTCCTCACATTATTAAATTCATTTTAAAGATATCTGTTATGCTATAATTTAAAAAATGGACAGCATAATAGTGAAATTTTTACTTGAACTCTCTGAGACCTTAATTTATTCTGCCTTTCTTCATCCTAAAAAGAGTATTTTTTTAAATATCAAAATGTCAAAACTCAACTTAAACCTCAGCATTTAAATTTTTCATTTTCAATTGTCAACTTGATGTAACATGTTGACAAATGTTTTTAATCCACTGCTGAGTGAAGGATTATTTAGTCTCTTTAACATATTCATTTAAATGCCCAGCTTTGTTTTCTATATTCTCAAAACTTTCTTATTCATTGATTACCGAAGTCTAAGGTGATCCAGCCAGCGAGATGGGGCTTTAAAATATCTCTATTATACTACATTTTTTTATGTTGTCTGTTGAAATAAAGGTAAACTATCTTTAACCTTTGATATACACGGTCGCTAGGAAACTTGCTGGTCGTTGTCTCCTATAAATTTAAATCTTATATTATTATCTTATTATATTGTTAGTTTCAGGAAAATATTATTCTATATTTTTTAGACACTTTGACTGAATCATTGGATTGGAAACGGTGGTTCAATATGATACATCGTGGTTTATATATTATAATTCAAACTGCCTTACATCAATAGATAGATCACATGGGCAATCATTGGTGAATATTCTATAATAATGTCTATCATACATACATGGGCATAAGAAACACAATGTTACCTAATCGCGCATGACTGTGTCCCAGTGTATAGATGTTTTAAATATAAAAATTAACCCTCTGCCTTTGATTTAGTATTCTTAAATTTCATATTCAAAGAACTTTTATAGAGTTATAATCTATTTGTTTCAATTGTTTTTTTACTTTCTTATCAGTTTTATAAATATATTTATAGACGTGGTTTGGTCTTTTTTGGAATCTTGCAATGTCAACACTATATCTAAA
Source organism: Himalopsyche anomala (assembly GCA_031772345.1). NCBI lineage: Eukaryota > Metazoa > Arthropoda > Insecta > Trichoptera > Rhyacophilidae > Himalopsyche > Himalopsyche anomala. The sequence goes on from CM062827.1 coordinate 3,553,363, forward strand.
TGTATGGTCCTTATTTTAATATGGTATAAAAAACTCACTTGTGCTTATTTATCTATAATAAATAATAATGTATGCCTTTTCCAATATTTGCTTGGCTTATTCACTATTATTGTGGAATTTTTGGGATTAATAATTATAAATACAGTAAAATCTCGATATAACGGGCTCGTGCAGGTTAAAGTATCCGTTGATGCAAAAAGTCTGTTATATAATAAGGTAGTCTTATCAAGCATATGAGACAGACATTCCAAATTTTGTAGGACTTCTAATTTTTTATTTTATTGAAGATTAAAATAATCCTTAACCGTTTGTTAATATTTTGACAGGGTATGCTGACAATGCAGTTAATTGATACCATGCTTATTATCCACAGTGTTAACCAGCAATAATTTATGTATTTTAATATAACGATAAACAATAACATGAAGTTTTTTTTTATTAATTTTCAAATATGACATTTTGCCTATTAAATATACAGTTTGTTATATGGAAATTTTACTGTACGAGTTTTGTATGATTTTTTAACAGTTTTAAAGAATAATGTAAATTAACTTTTAGTATTTTTGAATATTTAGAAATAATTTATTAATAGTTAGAATTACCATTGAATAAAATGAATGAATGAATACAGCCCTTCACTTTTATTGGAGAAATGTTTTTTTTGTGTAGAAACGTAATCATAGTCACATTTTCTTTCAACAGCAATGTAATCAACCTCTGTACTTTATTCCAAAGTACAAAGGAATATTGTGTTTTTATTAATATAATGCCTTTCCACCAAGTATTGACAGTGAACACCCTAAAAGTGATTAATCAACCAGTGTTAACGAGATTTCAATATACATATATCTTTCATACACTTTAATATTTTAATTTGAAATCTGTCAATATAAACCAGCAATGATGTAAAATAACTCCAAATATAAATTCAATGCTGTGTATTCTGTTATATTTGATTAATATATTAATTTTGCACCAAAAATAGAATTTATTTCGCACATTAATAGTATTATAATACATTTTCTATTTACATACGTAATATTATTGTATGCTATCTGATATCTTCTAACTATTAACTAATAGCTGTGGCGCTATCCGTTGAATCTGAACTGAAATGATTTGAAATACAAATATAAATTAACCTATTCCCTCACTGATATTTATTTTTAGAAATCATTGTTTTTTTCCATAAAGTCGATACAATTATGATATTATGGTAACATGAAAACCAAAGTATAGCAGAGTAAAAATAATCCGATGACTGAAACAAAGAATATCACGTATTATCACTAGTTTGGAAAATATTGAATAGATTTTACTGAGGTTAAAAGAATTGTTCATTCAGAAGTCTTATGGGCTAAAACAAAATATTTCAGTCAATTTAGAGCGAGAACTAATTTTGTATGTGGTATATTTTCGAAATAAGTAATGCAGGAAGTTTTTCCTGTGGAGGTGAAGATATGAAACACTGCCGAGTCATTTAGAATATTCAGCATAAGATACTTTATTTGTATTTATATTGTACAAAATGAAGATAATCTGAACTAAAAAAATGAACATTTGAATTGATCTGTAATGTTATTAAAATATGCACGCAATGATTTGCAGAAAAAAGATTTCGAAGTAGAATAATTAGAATTCTATTGAGTATGTACTGACTGTCATTTGATATTATTTGGTATCTTAATTAATTTATATTTTATTAAAACAAGGATTTTCATATGAACAAAAAATAAATATGTTTAACTCATTTCTATTTGAATAATGTCAGATTAAATTGAAAATCCTATTTTGCTAATAACAATTTTTAATGTCCAACTTTGCAATTGAACAAACTATAAAAAAAATACTGTTATAGTAGGATTGAAAGTAATATTCAAATACAAGATAAAAATTGTTTTATGAATATATTTGAACAAAAAGACAATGACTTCTAACAAACAATAAAACAATATTAGTTGGTTTTACCTGATGCAATGATTTCGATTATAAGGTATGCTTTTACTAAAAGCAATATCTCTTGTTTTTGTGATTACTGTTTTATTTGTGCTTTGGTAAAGCGAGCTTTTCAATAGTCCAATGAATAAAAAACGCCTTTAAGCAATATGGTTCGGTAACTGAGATAACTGAAAAAAAGGGGTTATTACCTGTTCATAAATTCACCCAATTGAAATTCCCGCAAAAATAAACGAATATATTTTCCTATAATGACCACTTAACACATTTAACTGTTTTATTTATGTGTGAGGTGGTTTCATATCATCACTGCGGGATTTACAAGGGGTTCAATATAGTGTGATAACATTTTTTTTTGAGTATTTGTTAAAATTTATTCTTAGTTCTATAATAGTTTAGCAGTCTTTCTTTTGACTTTATTATAATATAATTAAATTATTTTTATTGTTACTTTGTAGAAAAAAATATATATAAATGCGTGTGATATTAAGGAATTTTGCTTATTGTAAAAAGTATTCCCGAATACTATTTCATCGTGTTGAAGAATATTTTCAATTTTTTTAAAATATCTTAATATGTGTGACGTCCAGTAACAAACATGGCCAAGTCATATTTTTGCTGATGTACATTTTTCTATCAAGTATATTAATTCTGGTAGAGAATGTGCATTCAAATTTCAGTAAAATGTCAAACAAATTTTTGGGTCCCCTGAAAATTTAAATGAAACTGACTTGCATGTGTTTGATACTGGATGATGGAATGGATATAGAAAAAAATATTCAAATATGACATTTTCATTAAACTGATTCAAACTGCATTCACTAGAAATATCAAGTCAGTTATGAAAATATATCTAATATCTCTGAAGCTTCATTTGTGAACTAGTTGATCGATGGATGGATCTTGATAATTTAATCATTTATTGATGCATGTATCATTCCTGTTATATAAATTTTATGTACTATATAAATAAAATGATTTATAATAAAAGTAAAAAAATAATTGCTTTATTTAACCAATGCCTATAAATGTTGGTGGGAAATTACTTCTCAATATAATGGGTTGATGCAAAAGTTATGACGTTTTTGTATGATCCCAGCGAAAAAAGTTTGTTCTTGGAAATGATAAATAATATCTGATTTAAAATGTTCCATTGTATAAAGGATGCTTTTCCTCTACTTTCTATTCAGTTTTGGCCTGGCCACGCTACAGTCAAGAGCTCTTGTATTTTTTCGAAATGGCGGTCGATAAAGTGCATTGTTTACTTAATGAATCCAGTAAAGACAATACTGCGACTGTGGCAACCAAAAACATTTGCGATGTGTATGGAGCAGGTGTCATCAAAGTTCAACAGGCACAAAGATGGTTTTCAAAGTTCTGATCTGGGGATTTTTCACTAATTGATAAACCACGTACCGGGCGGCCATTGAAGTCTGATGATGATAATTTAAAAGTCATAATTGACACCAATCCACGTACAACTACCAGGGATATTGCATCGATGTTGGGAGTCAACCAATCAACTGTATATATATAGACCAGGATTAATAAACAGAAAAGATGTAGTGTTTCATCTCAACAACGCACGACCACATGTGGCGATGTTGACCCAACACAAGCTAAATGAGTTGAATTGGGATGTTATCAAGGACCCATCGTATTCTCCAGATCTTGCTCCTTCTGATTATCATTTATTCAGGATCACTGCAAAAAAAAAATGATAAAAAAATTGATACAATAGAGCAGGTAAAAACAGCCCTTAATACATTTTTCGCATCAAAGTCCACAGAATTTTACACTACCGGTATTAATAAATTAATAGAAAGGTGGGAGAAGGTTATAAGAACCGATGGAAATTATATAATTGATTAAATAAATAACAAAAAAATCAAATTTTTTTTTTTAATTTTATAAAAAAAAGTCTTAACTTTTGCATCAACCTAATAGAATGACTATGCTTCCCTTTGTTTTGTCGTATCCTGGCCTTCCTATTTTCCTGGTATTTGTTCTGTGACAAAAAATATTAACCATTAAGTTCATTGCATCACAATCAGGTGATTTAAAAAAATAACCGACCAGGTAAAATTGGTCAGGATAATTTATGAAGCTATTAATGAAACAAACATTTTATCAACATAATACTTTAGGGCACGGTTTCTCAACTGGGGCCACAGAGAGAAAGTAATTTTAAGGGAGCCACAGTACAGTTTTGGGGGGCCACGGGCAAATATCCATAAACTCGCAGGTTTTAAAAATCGGGCAGCGACAAAATATTTTCCAATTCCAGTAAGAGCTTTTTAAAAAAAGCTCTCGCATGTAACTATTAATTTAATTTTGGGAAATCCACAAATTCCTGGGTATTTTAAGAGCTGAAAAAAAGGTCTACTAGCGAGCCATCCCCGAGTCTCAAAAAACTTATTTGTATGAGTATGGGGGTCACAGAAAAATATGAGACTTTAAAGGGGCCACGGGCCCAAAAAGGTTGGAAAACTATGCTTTATGAAGTAATAAAACCAGTCATGTAGGCAAGTGGTAAAAAAATTTGGGCTTGCATCCAATTTGGTGGTAGTGTGCACGGAAACAGACAATTTAATGAATTTACTTTTCGAACGATTTATAAACTTTTCTTCACAAGCATGGATGTCTGTGATGTCTAATATTCTTTCTTAAGAGAGCGATCAGCGATTCTATCTTTTACCCTTTTTGAGGCTGAGTGACTGAATTAACATGTTCTCGTAAAAAAAAAAAAAACTGTTGAGATGCTCCATCAGGAGCGTATACCTATGTCTCGTATTGGGAGTGGACATGATTGAAAAAAAAAAACATGTGAACAAATTAAGTGTGACGGTAAGTTAACCCTTTCGTTACCGAGCAACAATATATTGCTGTTTGGATTCGTTGCGAAAAAGACTGCAATGTTATAACAAAGGATGTGGGGTTGGAGTCGGACTCGAAAAAAACTAATAACTTTAAGTCCCCTAAATGTGTACCCTAGTCTACTAAGCCTAAAAACATAATTAAAGCCATGCTTGAAGTTAAGTTTGGGGGTCTGTTAAAATAATATTATAAACACCTTATATATGACGTATATGTAGAAATTATCGATTGATATTTTTGTTTCTGGTATATTATTTTGGGCTCAAGATATTTCCTTTCACCCTCCCTTATTTTTATGACCAGTGTCTTATGTATTATATGGATTTTCGTGCGATAGGTAAAGCATTATCTGCATCAATGTTGCATGAAGTCAAGCATTAAAAAATATTAATTTGTGTAGTATATATTTTTCTATGGTTTCACTGTTCTATATCTGATGTTATACCAAAATTATGTTATTTGAAAAAAATATTAAACAGTATTTTATTCTACGTAGCTCATATTGTTTTTAATTGTGGTATTTCATTTTGTTAACTGAGTTCGAAAAATGGAGAACATATAATTTTTCTCCTGACACCCTAAAATTGGCAAAAAACCCCCATGGCTTCCTTTGCAAATATTTTGAAAAATCTCTTGGTGACAAAGGGTCAAGATGTGTTTTTGATGTGATAATTTATTGAAATGCTTTTTTTTACAAAATATATTTATAGATAAAAAAAATTAAGCCACTTCTAGTAAATACTCCTAGTTCAAAGTCAAAAAAATAATAGAAGAATATGTAGTTTCCTCTATATTTGATTAACCCGTTAACAGCTAGAAAAAAATAACGATTTTTGTCCTGTAAGCTAGCAATTTTATAAAAACTAATAAAGGAAAACTTAATATTCATTTTCTTAGTCCTTAAGAGATGTCGGACCCTTTTTTAATGATGCAAACTCTAAAAAATATTTATTGACGTCGTAATAATGACAACACGCTGGTGGGTAGCGTGTGTGGTTAGTAGGTATGCGACACACCAGTGGGTCGTTAGCTTTAGAGTGGTTAAAAACAAATATAGAGGAAATATTGGGGGCGGCAAATTCATGGACCGCCCCAGGCAACGGGACCTCTTCCTACGACACTGGGTACAGTCAACCCGCCTATAGCGTAGAGATTGGGACTACGCTATAGGAATACTCTGTTATAGTGGACTAGGCACTCAAGCAAAATTTGAGGTTAGGTTCTTTCAATTGTATTTTATGAATTGAATGAAATCAAACATTTTTCCCATTTATATATATTTATATATGTATATCATTAACGTCTAGAGAACTCGAGGGACAAATAACTTACTGACAAATATTTTATATAAAATATGTATTTATGAAAATTCTTATTTGACCTTGAACATTTAGTGTTTTGTAACAAAACTACGCTATAAGGATATAGGAAGCTTCTCTATAGAGGTAACGCTATAGGGGGGTTTACTATATTTACAATTTATTTCATCATAATTACAAGTAGGCTATTTATAATCCCAATAATCAGCATCGGTTAATGTTGTGCTTGAAAACTGTAGAAGATAAGAATATTTTTTGCATATTTATACAATTATAATTGAGTAGGATTTGAAGCTTAATTTTTTAAATTTGAATTTTAAATTTTTATTTTAAATATTTCGCATTAAGTGATTGCCTTACTGATTACAAAAGAAATCATCCAGATTAATCTATAGTCTAATAAACAAAATTTTCCTTAATTCCTACGTAATTTGTCATGTATGAAGTATTAAATAAATTTCATTAAAATCAGTCATAAATAATTATAGTGCCTTCAGGAATTCGCTTGGAAACGGGACCGAACTTACATCCGAAAAAAGCTTGCGCGAAAAATGTAATTTAAAAAAGTATTTTTTTACACTCTCGATTACTTTTTTTTTCTTTCGAAAACTTTACTGCTAATTGGTATTTCGGATTTTTTTAAATTCACTTAAAATCCACACCCCCTTCGAACATTGTTCAGAGTATACTTCCCCCTTCCCAATATATTCTTATTCAAAATTTGTAATCTATGTACATAAGTATCATACAAATATATAACATTGAAAATCTTTGATATTCGACAGCAATCCCCCCTCCCTTGCGGGAAGAATACCTGTCCTAAATTTTAGAATATGGGAGTTTGCATATCCAGTGGCGGATTAAGTACTTTGTAGGCCCTAGGCGCAATAAATTTTGGAGGCCCTGTTTTTCGAATAAAATAAAAGTGTTGCAAAACTCTTCGTAGAATAATAATGAATATTGAAAACTGAAATTAAAATATAAGGATTTATATAATTTAAGCTATTTTTGAGGCCCCTATAACTTGGAGGCCCCAAGCGCGCGCTTCTTGCGCTTATGGGGTAATCCGCCACTGTGCATATCTGTTCAATAACTTTCGACTTGTTGAATTAATTCATAAAATTATATAAATTTATTTCAAGCCCCATTATCTATCTTTATGATAATATGTTATAAAAGTTCTGGATCCAATAAATACTATTCGATTCGAGGCAGGGATGGGCTGGAGGGGGCTCGGGGGGGTTCGCGCGAGCCCCTTGTTAAATTTCGGCACGGCCGGCGAGCCCCTTGTTAAGTTGAGAAAATCATTCGTTTCAGATGAAATCAGTAGTACCTAGCTAAAATTTTTGTAGAAGGTTACATTTTATTCTGAAACATAAGAAGTCTTTATTGCCCCTTCAATTTTGTCAAAAAAAAACATTTACTTCGGCTGACTTATAAAAGAGACCTTCGTTGCTTATTGTCTTTTGTCTGACTATGTTGAAAAATACCGATGTTGGATATTATATTGTTAACAGATGTCTAGATTTTTATGAACTTACATACATACAATGCTTTACTGTAATTATTTTGCAGTTTTGGGATAGGTTTCTTACATTTCTTTTTGGTTTTATTTAAACCTTCTTCCTGGAACTACAAACATATTATTTATCTGTACGTAAGATAATAAACCAAAGCAGTCACTTGTTTGTTCAAGAAAGCGATATTATGGCGAGCTGAGGTTTTGAAAATTCATTACATGCTAATAACAATAGTTATTAGTAATGAAGTGGGCGAATTTTTAAAACTAGGGGGAATAAATATTTTTCGAACCAGTCTTTCTACCAAGGTACACGATTTTGAAATTTTAATCATATAAGTTCATCTTATAATGCAGATAATCCACTCGGTGTTGCAGGAATATTGCATTGAAAATAAAGAAAGGTGAGACATCAACATTTTTTTTGAGTCACAAGAAGCATGGCGGGTTAAGCAAACGAGAGGCCCCAGGTGCAATAAAATTTGGAGGCACTGTATTCCGGATATCATTAAAACGTCATAGAATTCCATGTGTATATTAAAATGTGCAAAATATTTCTATTAGCCGTGCAGAAGCTAAACGATGTTCAAGGGTTGTGAAGCCAACTGTCAATCAAGCATGTGTTATGTTTGAATAAAATCAAGTGTTTATCGCCAATCCTTGGTGTAAAGCAGACAGACACAACCGTTTCATCTAGCGGGCCGCATTTTTTTAATGATGATTTCAGGCCGCAAGTAAAATGTAATTTTAAGTACGCTCAATCCTTTCTTTACACGGGCATAGTGTAAAAAAATGCGGTATACATATAAAAACGAAAGATAGTTTACATTGCATTCGGTTATGCTATTTTGAACAGGAATTCGCAAAAGAGAATTCGGGGTATTATTAACATATTATAGGTCTGCACGCAGGGATGGGCTGGAGGGGGCTCGGGGGGGCTCGCGCGAGCCCCTTGTTAAATTTTGGCGCGGCCGGCGAGCCCCTTGTTAAGATGAGAAAATCATTCGTATCAGATCATCACATAACTGCAATTTTTGTAGATAAATAAATTTGAAAATTAGTTGTCGTTTCATTTTTCATTCAGCGTTGTGGGCGTCCGTGAGTCCCAGTACGAAAAAACATTTTTTCGATCGATTTATCTATTTTCTGTTCGAAGGAATGGGTGTTTGTGATGTCTTAAGATTGCTTTCCACTCCTCCGAGTCTTCAATTCAACCGGGCGCAACTATTAGTTAATCACTAGTCCTGTCTTATGCTTATTATTTTATCCCTACTACTCTCTCTGGAAAAGAGAGGTAGAGCGACTAAGTAACAAGCAGTTTTCGTAGAAAAATAACTTTCGTTGAGATACCTTCATTAGGAGGCCATATACTCGATATAGGGAGCGGACATGGATAAAAAAATGGATAACATTTACCGAGCCCCTTGTTAAGATATTGGCAGCCCACCGCAGTCTGCACGGGCCGAAATTTTACAAAATTAACCGGTCCGAGTATGAAAAACTTAATTATTTTAGTTAATTTAAAGATGATACATTCAATGGTAACAACAAAAACAAAGGAGCCACATGTGACCCTCGGGCTACGGGCTATCCATCGTCTAAAGCAGGATTTCTCAACGGGGGGGCTACAGCATGTCTTAATGGGGCCTCAGGGGGCTTTTTAGGGTAGCCACAGTAAAATTTTGGGGGGCCACGGGCAAATTTTTCGAAATCCGTACATTGTTGTTTTAGAAATTGGAATATCTAAGAAGACCTAAAAAAAGTCTTACGACATTCATTTTGGGATATCCGCAAATTTTTGGGATTTTGGATTTCAAATTCTGGGAAGGCCTAAAAAAATGGGGTTTCCTTTCGGGTCCCAAAATTCTTTATAAGACTTCAGTAGTGGAAAACAAGTATGGGGGGGGGGGTCATAAAGTAAGACACTCAAAAGGGGCCACGGGCCCAAAAAGGTGGAGAAACACTGATCTATAATGTGTAGGCATTTTGGCTGACATTTACCGAGCCCCTTGTTAAGATTTTGGCAGCCCACCGCTGATTCGAGGTTCTTCAGGGATTTTTTTCTGCTTAATCTTCTGACGGAGGCAATTACCAATTTAGAGGCATCTTTATATAGCCTCAGATGACCTATAGTAAATCCATCCCTGCTTGAGAGGAATATTACACAGAATCTGATGAATAATAATGTTTGGAATGTGGGGTTACTAAGCTGGTGCGAAAGCCAGTGACGTAGATCCGTTAATTCCTTAACATGCTTTAATTAAATTGTACGCAAATACTACATCCTTTTAAGCATATATTATTGATATCTGCATAAAATAATATAATTATTATTAAAGACATGTACAAATGTAGTGTAATAAGTGTTTGAGTTAGACCAGTGACATCTAGGTAAATTTACTTGAATGCAACGCAAAATATATACGGAAACGTTCCAGTTTTTTATTGAAATTGAATATGTTAAAAGAAACGACAAATATCATTTTAAGTTATTCCTAATACTCTGCATGTTTCCTGCTTTTTTCCGCCATTTTAAAATCACCTCTAATGTAAGTTCGAATTGTTGATGGGATTTAACGTTATGTCGTGTATTATGATAATTTAGGGCGTGATGAAAACTGTAAATATTTTTCGCATTCGTGAAACGACGCCTCTGCGAATAGAATATATCCTAAAACTAGACACAGCGTCTTATAGCTCTGCGAATTATACGATTGACGTAGGCGAGACAATGGCTCTAAATTTTGATTGGCAATTTCATCTTCAATTAAGTCAAATGGCAATAACCTCAAGTCAAGGAGAATGGGGTGGTAATTTTCCCTCAATTGCTGATTGTATATTAAATTTTGCCTTAGTTCTAAAATAGCTCGAATTGTCTGCTGATGGTTATTAGTATGCCTTATGACTTATGAGATTATGAATTTAAAATTGGAAAAGCTCAAGTTTTAAAGATGGTAGACAATGCGCCAACAGATTAAACAAAAATTACAAAAATAATATTTTAATCAAATCTTAGCAACGAAACAAAAGTTTAGAGATCATTTATAAAAATATTGTAAACCTCACTGTATAGTGCTGTAAATTTGCGAAGGAAAAGCATTAAATTGATAAAAAAATAAAGAATCAGTTTCTGTATAATTTCGAAACGAGCAAGGACGGTTTCATTTTAAGTTAAAAACGCTGGCAATGATTCTGATTTTGAAATGAACTATTTATATTCCATTGCCGAGAATGACTATCCAGCCCCCCTTAAGAAAAGTCACTAACTAACCGTGACAATCTTTCGAGAAAATGACAATAATGTGTTTTTTCTTTAAATTTCCTGGTTATGTGTTAATAAAAATAGCGATTTTTGTGATGTATGTCGCCTGTTGTGGCTCAGTTGGTTAGAGCTTGCTATACTGATCTTGCAAGTCTGGGTTCGATTTCCGGTAAGATCACAGTGAATTCGAGAATTATTAAATTCAAAGTTGTGATCGAAGACTGGGTGTTTGTGATGTAAATTCAAATAATTTCCTCTTCTCCCACCCTTCTGATCCTTTAATAACTGAGTGTAGCAATACCGATAAGTCAACCACTAGTCCTGTTTTAGCCTTATCCTTCATTCTCTAATACTCACTTTGAAAAAAGTGATGTTGAGCGACTGAGTAACAAACAGTTCTCGAAGAAAAAACTTCTGTTGAGACATGGATAAAAAAAATGAAAATAAAAGCATAGTAATTGTATATCTAAAATATTTAAAAATATCAAACTAACTATATATATATCAAGTGTTACGTTACAAAAACCTTTACGTTAAGAACAATAAAAAACGCATTTAATTTAATTTTCGTAATATTAATTTTTAAATTTAATATTTTGTTTGAGATCTAGCATACAGGTTTTTGAGAAAACTTTTTTCTTCAAGTGTATATCGATTAGCTTAGTTTAATTTAACTAAATTAATATATTTTTAATTTTGTATCTAGATCAGTTTTTCCTAACATTTTTAATCATGCTGACCGGTAAAAGGATAACAGTTAGATTGTAAAAGTTTTTGTATTCGGACAGAAAATTTCAGCGGAAAAACACAGGTCCGCGATTCATCGGTTGAGTATGACTGCTTTAGTCTCTAGCTAGATTATTGGTATAAGCCCGCCAGTTTTTTCTTTTCATACGATTTTGGGCAAGGAGCTAAAAAACATAATGTAATTCATAACAAGTTAGGTACATGAATATTAATTTATACCAAATTGAAATATAAAACAGAAATTATTTCTGGATTAGAATACTTTCCATAATTACGTCCTAAAATTTAGAAAAAAAAAACAACACATATTTTTTAGCATAATGTGAAATTGATAAACCTATTTGCATATTGTAATATGAACTTTAGATAAGCCGGGGGTACGATAATTTTCGGGGGACATTTCATTTTACATATTTTTTTTCGGTTGAGTAATTATCAATAAAAGCTTCAGCACAATAGAGGTGAAAAAACAAAGTTACACGTTTATCAAAATAAATATATGACGGCAACTGATTTGTAAATGATACCTAATTAATTGTTTAGCTTGTTATTGAAATCTTACATTCACGAGGGTCCACTGTCTTAACATAACATCCACCAATGTTGCACACATCAACCAAGGGGTATTAAAGCAGTACCATTATATAACAATATTCATTTTTTGAGTGAGGGATTTTGAAGGTGAAATTACACGATAGGATAATAGTACGATATCTTCATCTATAGACAGTCAGGGGTGAACGTTGCCTCCCTTAATTAGTAAAATCCACTCCATTCGGTCATCTGCCTTCCTCCGTCAATCGCTGACCTCGAACACTCGCATGACCTAGGGGGACTATAAGGGATCAAAAATATTAATTTTATTTATTTATTTCATTAAAATTGCACAAGATTGACAAATTATAAATTTAAAACTTTTACAATGAGGAAAAAAAATAGTACAATTTAATTTTAATATTAAAGGCAGTTTAAAAAAGGTAAGGAAATAAACTGAGTAAGCTCCGACGAACTCTACTTCAATACATAAAAAAAAGTATCCGTCGAAACTCACCCACATCTACGTGGAATATGTCGACATCCGAAGCAATATTGTTGAACACCGTCAAAGCTCTCCCCATTGGCAGGTCGGTTCTACACATTGGGTGAAGAAACAATTCATGTCCGCGATTTCTCAAAAAATAATCAGGAACATTTAGATTCACATTCTTAAGAATGGTGGAATTCTCATATCATTTGTGAACTCAATCAAATAAACTACTCACTTTTTAATTGAAGTATTTTAAATCAGCCACAGATCTTTTACGAATACCTTTATTTGACAATGAAATAATAAAGTGGAATTTGTTGGTTTTTAAGCCCGTATCCTATTGCTGATTTAAATTAATTTTCATTTTTCAGTACCTACACATAAATAGGTGAAATAAAATACGGGTATTTAAAAACAGTAAAGCATGATTTTAATATATTGTCAATAAAAAACTAGGCCATCTCATTTACCTGCCTGGCATAGAATAGGATTTTTAAGCATATTTTAAATATTTATTGAATAAAAAAAACCTAAAAAAGCAGTAGGTACTTAACAATAAAAACAAAACGTTAAACAATATGTAAAAAGTCAATATTCAATTAATTGATAAGTTTAAAAATCCTACAATTTTAATTAGTACGTCAAATGTCAACTTGGTACGGTCTTAATATATTGGGCTCTTTACTTACGTGGTTTATGCATTCCGAAGGATTTAGCGTAAGTCGAAAAATTCACTTTGAAAGAAAACATAATTGATTTTATACATTTTTAATTTGCTGTAAATACAAAAACACATACAAATTGATTCTGAGATTCTTGTCACAAAAAGAATATATCGAGTAACTTTGGCTTATATGCTTATGTTGTATGCAATAGTTTGCCAGGATCATTATCAGGATAATCCTATAATTGCTGGAAATTAGAAATCACCTTGATGTACTTACATCTTTACCTGCTTACAACATATACAGCTAACAAAGGATGCTATTTCAATATGCATAAAATAAAAGGTGTGTTCTCAATGATGTGACTTGCTAGGGTCAAAAAATAAATTTATAATATTGCGAACTTATTTTTCCACTGTCGTGTGCCGTAATACTTAAAAGTATTTGTAATAGTATTTAAAAAATATATATGATGCGTAGCTGAAATCATGTATGAAAAGCCCGTGTGGAATAATGATTCAATAATAAATAACATATTTAATATGTCGATTTCAGTAATTTTAAAAAATTTTCCACGATGTGATAGGACATTAAATTTTCATTAATATTTTCCCGCAAAATTTACTCCTACGCTAACTTCATCAGATTTTGCCGATACGTAATAATGTTTACGCAGCTTATCGCAACTCCAATCTTTGAACGATACATTTATTTATTTTTTCCGGTATTTTAAAAAAACAAAATAAATTTTGATGTGATGTGATGTTAAAGTCTCGAATTGAATTGAATTAGAAAAGTTATTTTTTAAAATTCTTTTGTAAATTTAAATATCTATCAAACAAATGAGTATTTGCAGATCAAATGAGCCCCCCGAAAAGTAAAATAAGCCATGTGGTATTTTAGAAAACATTGAGTTCGTTGCGTTATAATATTCAACATAAATTAAAAGAGAAAGATTTCGTAAAATATAAGTAAGCTTAGTTAATATTCACTGTAATAGTGCTTTCTCCCTGATATAAAAATATGCCATTCACAAACAAACATTAAATAAAAACGGGATTGTACTTAAAAGTCAAATATTGACCATTTTACTACTTGGCTCACTAATCACTTCACATCTCAAGGTCTAAGTGTGCCTCATTTTTTTGTAGTATAAAACTAAGTCATTAACTTAGTATTATAAAAAAAATGTGATATTCATATGTCAAGAAATGACGCATGAAAACAACTTTTCTTTCTTCAGAATTCATCTTTTTAACACTAGTACAAATCTGTCAAAATAAGTAGCGTACAAAATTACATCATTTCGTTTAACACCAATGATTTAATATGATGCAGATTTACAAAATCGTGTTGCTTTTAATTTGTTAGAAAGTATCTTGGGTCCATGCAAAGGTACATAATAATTTATAGAAATTTCGATACAAATCAATCATTTTCTTTTGATTTTATTCTTATTTTTACAATCCTGTCTGCTCCTAACATGGAAGACATTTATAAACTCCTTATAAGTCATCTCAACATAAGTTATTGTTCGATTGTTGGTTGTATCGTTGAACCTCTATTTACCAAGCGAGGTTAAACAAAGAATGAAGCAAAAGGCTAGGACGAGTCTAGTAGTTAATCTAGTTTTGCGATCCAATAGGTGAAAAGAATTAAAGACATCACAGACAACCATGCTTTTGAATGTTGGATATGTCTGTGGACTTTGCAGTTGAATAAGAACATATTTTCAAAAGCATTGACAGCTCTACTAAGGAACCGTCAAACTTTTCTCAAAAATTATCAGTTTGATTCGACATTACATAGATATTGATTCATCTTTTGTTTTTTTTTTTATCTACTGAACGCAGTAGATTATTCTAAAAAACTTGTAATACCCTGTTTCTTCATATCTGGTTTGTACTGTCGGCTTAAGCTTTATTGGAAAACAAGAATATAATATTATGGTTATCCTATTTCAGGGGCAATCCAATTTCATGACTTTTTCGGCAAAATAAATTTCTCATCTTACGCCACGAAGGTGATTTTATAAAATGATCATACATACATATTTGTATATAATTTAGGTTTGGATGTACTCAAGTTAGAAATATATCGAATATACACATCAAATTGCTTTTAGAAAAGTACCCGAACATGGGTAATTGAATTTCAGTAATGGAAATTTATTGATTTCATGTTATTAAGTTTTAAGAGCTTTTATGTAATATACGTGATAGGTAAGGTCACTCTACTTCACTAGTACACTTTTATAAACATAATTATTTTTATGTGAAAACGTGGAAAGGTTTTTTCGGCTAATATTATTATATATTACTGGTAATTTTCTCCATCGAGTTCCTAACGTTCGGAAGAAAAAACGAGTAGGGATGTGACTTTCCAGAGGAATTTGCAGCACACTATTGTCCATGTCTCTCTTATAATTATGATACCTTTAAAATAATTGAGTAATGCAGTGGCGGTTCGTGGGCTAAAAAAAAGTTTAGCATTGTATACAATATACGAAGTTGTGAAAGTTTCCACTTCACAATTTGCCGAGGCCTTTGGGCTACATGTGCCCTTTATGTAAATGGCCGTATTGAAGACAGTACATATAACAAAAAGTTAAATAATAATTTTAAAAAAAAATGTTTTTAGAATTGAGAAAATTAAATAAAGGACAAAAATATCATTAATATACAAAATTTATAAATTTGAAAAAATCTAGAAAATAATTCACAGAGTTATGTAACCGAAGACTCACATTGTATTTATGTTTACTATGACACATTATTTTATTATCTTCATACATCGTCAAAAGTATCTTGTCGTGATTAACAAAATCTCATAAAATATGATATTTTTATGACTAAACTCGTAGTTACTATATAATATCGACTGTGGAAAGGAAAAAGGACGTAACCTACAGTTTTTTCAAAACAGACTTTTTTCGATAATCACAATGTATCAAACTTGATACACGTTCTATCAAAAGTATCCAAGCTCCAAATGCCGAATTAGTATCTAAATTTAGCTTTTAATTTTGAAAAAGATGACCTTGTCAAAAATTAAAACGAAGAAAAAAGACTGAAATAAAAGTTTTTACTAGACAATTTCATTAATTAATATTAGATTATGTCAATTAAACACCAGTTTATTAGTCTCCGTGCACTTCAAGGTTGTGTATAATTCATAAATTGCATATGGCCCAAAATCATCAAAACACATTTCTTGCGCCTCCTGTATAATTTGATATGTGTGGGTTACGTCGTTTTTCCTTTCCACAGTTGATATGTAATGTTATGTGGTACTAAGCCGTTTATAAATCGATGACAATCATTTTTTTATGCAGTGTCGTTAATTATTAGTTTCATTTTGCTTTGAAAATTTTAACGCGTAAATTAATATTCATTACTAATGTCAAGTAGTTTCGATCGTTGTCGTTGATAAAATTTAATACTTGCATTACTTTATGATTAGTCAAACAAATAATGTTTATATTTAACATAAAATTATAGCAAGTTTATATTAAAAACTTCATATGATATAATATCCAAATCAGCCCTGCCCTCATTTTAAACTCACTTATCCAGTGTTTTATCCAAACTTTTTTACTTCGCGGCACACTGGTGAATAGGATTTGTTCCACTGCACACCAAATAAAAATGCTTTAGAAACGGAATTGTAGAAAATGTGTCGAGTCGACTACTATATATATGTGTATATTCGAACGTGACAAATATTTATTTGAATACGTAGATGTTGAATTAATTTAAAATTTAAGAACATTTGAATGAATAGGCATTTTTATGAATAAAATTTAAGCGAATAAATTTTTTGAGACGTCTTCTTTCGCGGCACACCGGAGACTTCTTGCGGCACACAGTTTGGCAGACACTGCACTAATCGATCGAGGGTTTTTGTGTAAAGCGGTAAAGACTCACTTACAATCGTGTGAAACAGACAGAATTACTGCAAAGTAATACAAAATTAAGAAAAAATAAAACGTCATGCATTCAGTGCTCATATAATTAAAATATAATAGCTTTTCGTTAATTCGTTTTTAGGCGATTGGCTTATTATTTTTTTAATTAATATTATTTAATTCAATTATTTTTCACTTTCAGTCGAAAGGAATTGAAATACATAATAAGTAAATTAAAATTTTTGATTGAAATTTGTAAGTGGGCGTCACATTGTTTTATTTATTGAAAGAAAAAAACAGGACAGGACGTAACATTATAGCTGAAACTGATACCTCGTTTACACATTGTGAGAACGCTGCTGAGAGAGTGAACTCGGCCGAAGACTAAACAAGCTGGACGCGACGTACAGTACTCGGCCTCGTGAGCCGCGAAATGAGCGAGCGAGTGAATAGAAACTGTTTATATTACCTGGACCGAATTTAACGACTCTACTGCCTGTAGCAATGACCCCGCTTAAGTATTTGGCGTGTTTGAACAGCCATTCGATAAAAGGAGTCTTTAGTTTATTGAAATCATTGTGCTTACGCAGCATCTGTGTTTGTTTTAAGAAAATAGAAAAGTCTTCGCCATATTTATATTCTTGTACAGATCTTCTTTTCTTCTTTTGGGTCCTAAATTTATACATATTATATGTATTTGGTTTTAATTCATAAATGGGTCTTTTCATAAAATCCATTTTTTATCACATCCGCTTCTTTTTGTTATTCAACTCATCTTCCAGGAACTTTATCATTGTTGGAATAGTTTGATTGGCATATTTACGGAGACTATCTATGTTGAAAGGATTTAAAATTGAAACAAAAACACGTTAAAATTAGCTGACGCGTTGAAAATTATGTATAATATATGCGTGTAGGCTGACACAGTCAATATTGCTGCACGGTCTTGTTAACGTACTCGTCAAGTGTAAATGAGGCATAACACATCATGTATTGAGTAAGCTTATTACATCGATAATGTATTGGGTGATTTTATATTATTTGTAAGCACTAGTAAAATTTAATAAGAATATAATGATAGTAGTAACATATATAATTAATATATTAATGATACCTTTAATTTGATACTTTGTGTCGATAATATTTAATTAATAGTTACTATGACTAAAACATAAAAAACAACCGCTTTTATGACCAAAAAAGTTAAGTACAAATTAAACAATCAATGCTCTACAATTTAATAAACAATTATTTGTATTCAAAAACGGCGTTAATGTTAAAATATTGAGTTTTAACCCTCCAGAGACGAGAGCTTTTTTTCGATAATTTTTTTTTTTTTGAAGCCATATTGAAATGACGGATAACGTTTATTCCTACCAAAAATTAAAAAAACACAAAGACGTTGTATAGAAACCCCGCATGACTATATGGCTATGCTCATTATTTTATTACCGTGTAATATTGTGTACGGACAGTAGTAAGGACGAGCGGGACCGTATGGGCACGCAAACATTCGGTGTTGAAATATAGCTGAACGTGATTTTTTTAAAAAATATTTACAATTTGACCTCTTAAGATCAATATAATTTCAATATATCAGTAAAAGAACTGTAAATAATTTGATATTTTGATAAAAAAAATAACTAACAGTTTCAAAAAGTCTATTAAAAAAACGGAAATTCAAAAAATCGCATGTGCTTTTGGTGACCGTTCCTGTCCCCGCGGCTGATGACTCACTCAAGTCTGTACCCTTCTTAACCAAATATGAGTGAAAGCAACGATATTCAGGTAGAAAAAGGATGAATAGTGGGATCAATAGACAACGGTGTTTACTGTGACCATATGGTGACGCTCGTCCTTGGAGGGTTAAGTTGGTGACCAAGACTTGAAATATCTAAATGTGGCTAGATTTGATTAAAAAAGTGTGTCCTATAACTGTGTCATGTGTGTCCAATTACTGTAAAATACTTCCCCATTACTATGTCTTTACTACTTTTGCAGTCAAATACGAATATCGAAAATTACCTTTAGTTTCTATAATTTGTATCTAACATTCTTTGAAGCTCATTAAATGCCACATCTACATACACCTGGTGTTAACTAGATGCTTATACGTTTGAAGTTATAATCTGCAGGGGTGGGCTGGAGGGGGCTCGGAGGGGCTCGCGCGAGCCCCTTGTTAATTTTTACTAAGGCCGGCGAGCCCCTTGTTAATTTAGGAGAAAACAATATTTGCCGATCAAATTAGTATATATATGTAATTTGACTTATATTTTATCTACGACAGCTCCAGTATAAACAGTAGTACATTTTTAGCCATTTACATTATTTAGTTTACGGTAAATTGCATATTGTTACATATTATAAGTGTATTACGTAACAATCGAATGCTTATTTAAGTATTGCTTATAATATCATAGAAGTGATAAAAAAATTCACTCCTTTCCCAGGGCACCAAGAATTGCTTTGTGATTAAGCGAGCCCCTTGTTAACGTATTGGCAGCCCACCGCTGGTTTAAAGGAAGTACTTCCTTAAGTGTCCTAGTACTATAGCATTCACCCTACGTAAGGCTGTATTTCATAGGTTAAAAATCTCGTCGTAATTGAGAGTTAGTCCTACGCTGAACTCTACGGGTTGTGCGATGATAGCAGCTGAGTTTAATCAATAAAATTCAGATGATAGCTGGTTATGATATTTGAAACGTAAAACTATACAATAATCAGCGTAGAAAATAATGTCTAAGGATTCAGCAAGTCGTGGCAGGAGAAGTAGTTTTAAAAAATAGCTGATAGTTATTTTATAGATGGGAGGTGTTGAAGACTCATTCTCGGCGTGCGTGATTAAGTTGAAAACTGATACACTAGAAAGGAGTTGGTAAATAGAGTTCCTACTGGAAACCACTTTATAAAAGAAATGGAATATTGAATGACTAATTTAATAAATATTTAAAAAAAAATTAGAATCCGTAATTGTTTTTTTTTTTAATTAAAATTGTATCAAATTATTTAACTAGTGTATACACAGACCGTGGTGAGAGTTATTAAAGTGTTATATATCAATGGTGATATAAGTACCGAGCACGGAAAATTTAAGCAGTAATTCAAGTTAGATAATTATTTTCAAATGTCAAATTGTGGGAAGGTATTGTTGTTAAGATGACAAATAATTTGTTTACTGGGACAATTAAAAAAATATATTTTACGTTCGAAAAGAAAATGATTACGTAAGATCCGCCCAGGCGAAAAGTTGAAGGTCAATACGAAGGACAAAAATCGTGCGCAATACTTTACGTCATAAAATATATAAGAAATATTTAAACAATATATCTTTATGATTATGAGGCTATGTTCCTACGAGATAATTTGTCCGAATTCGGCTAATTGAAGTTATACAATTATTTTATCGAGTATTGATAGCAAAAGTTAAAAAAAACAGTCGCTCACAGCGCCTGCGCGTAGAAGCGCCGGATCGTTGTACTACGGGCGTAGATACCTATGTAGGTATTACAGAAACCGCTGACATACGAAACGGCCAGAAGTTATATTGGCTTACTAGAATGAGGACATTTCTTGTAAAAATGTCGTTTTAAGGCGTTCCCGGGAAATAACCATGTTTTCGTTGTTAATATTAAATGATAAGGCTGACATGTGAGTGGTTTTCTGTTCAGCTGCATTTGTCTGGGATATATTAACCAGGTAAAGAAAGTATTTTTTATTACTATCATGTAATGCGTAGGAATATATTTTTGTGTGTATAAATTGAAACCTTTCGCGATAATATGTGGTCGATTCGTAAACCGCTTCAGGGTTTAACTGTTTATTGATTATAATTAATTGCAAATACACGTACACGGTAATTATTTGATAACACGTTAAGCGTTTATTTCATGACAATTTATTTTATGAAACGTAATAAATTATTGATTGTTATATCCTCAACAAACGCTATATATAAACATGTTATTTCGTGAATTTTCAACTAAACATATTACTTTAATATAATATAAACATATATAAATCGTTGATTTTTCTACATGCAGAAATTATCGTGTGTATTTTTTACAAATAAACATGATATTTTTCTCATCTTAATGACAAAAATAATAAGTAAAATATAATATGGCAAAACTAAATACTAATGTAATATTTCTAACATATACTTTAGCTTGTCATTATATGAAATTTGTTTCGACTGATTATGATAAAATTGCAATAAAATCGAAAAATGTACTTATTGTGTATAAATTGATTGAACACTTTATATTTTTGTGAATATTCTCAATCAAAAATTGAATATGTTTTTCATCAATTGATTTATATAAAAAACAATATCGCAAAAACAAAAATGTGAAAATTAGTAATAGGTCACGTTTTTTTACATTTTAAAAATGTACGCAATTATTATTGATATTTTACAGACCTTTTTAATTTTCGGGGTTGTGAAAATGTCTTGTATTAATCTCATTAAGTACTAAAATGTTTCGTTAAAAAATAATAAACCGTATTGTATTTACGATTTTTTTACGACGGAGCGTTCATAAACATGATTATTATTAAATCTTTTATCGTACTAGTAAAGGATTAGCCGCATCCAATTTTGCTCGAGGAAAATCTATTTTCCTCTAATATATACTAAGCAATTGTAGTAAGGAGTACTTATCCCGAAAACGAAGGAAAACGCCGAAATCAGAGCGAGACACAGCTATTAATTTTTCTCACAAGAGCTAGCTATCTATGTATGAGTAAAACCCATACATGTAAAAGTCAGTCTACCCTCTACGACAGAGGTGGAGAACTCGCGTAGCAGTCTTTGCAGTTCATGGTTTACAGTTTGTACTTGTAATTGTATATTAAGTAAGTTAATGCAAATTCAAATGGATTTAATTTTTTATTCTAAAAATATTATAAATATCGAAATTAAACGAGTTACTAATATTTTTTCAGAAATTAAAATTACTTTTTTGCGTAATTTTTTTAAATTAAAGCGAAAAATTTTAGGAAAATAGTCACCACAAGCATAAATTTCAAGGGGTTTTTAATATACTTCTAAAGAATGAAATTTGATATTAGCAAACAAGATAGGGCCTCCAATTCCGGGACCCACCGACAGACGTAACGTTTTTAAGGGATGGAGCTAAAAAAAAACTCTCACACTTTTAAATAATTTTGGAATCACGAACTGACGATTTTTGACAAAAAATCTGGAATCTTTTAAGTACCCACTTTTATCGGCAATGACCGCAAGCAATTGCGACATGATATTAAATGATCAACCCTGGAATTGAACGCATGTGAATCCCGAAATCATAAAAAGTGTCCAAGATTGGATACACAGTAGTATTAGACCTCAGAGGCTATCAACGACCAACGTGCTTAAAATATTATGATATGTGATATGAGAGTATGTGCATGAAGTGAAAATATATATTGACCCATAATCGGCAAAAAAACTTGAGTGACAGAATTCGGTAAATTGCGTTTTAAGCCAATAATTGTTCAATATCGCTTAAAGCGTCAGTGATAATTTTTTTAGAGTGTTATCTCATTAACCTTATTTTTTTAACGGCCTGTGCATTTTAGCGTTTTGACTAGTTATCGTTTGTTTCACGTGGGCCCCGGTTGAGAAACGCTGATCTAGAGAACTGAAAGTATTCAGACCACTTTATTATAATAAAAGGATAAGCATTGACCACATATTACATTACTATTTACTAACTGAACTTAAGATAATCCTTTTTTAAATTTAATTAAAAAAAACCTTTTGTAAAATTTAATGTCCGTTGCGATTTTCTGCCTATAAATAATAAAATTAAAAACAAATGTGTCGTAGTTATTTTATAAGTTTTTTTATATTTTCGGTAAGAAATAAAGTAAATGCAAGATATTATTCATAAAATTTAACTTCCAAGGGAACACGGTAAGAAATGAATCAAATTTATCCAAACCTATTACCTATTTTATTATTTATCGCCACGATTTTAAGGCGAATGTTAAAACCAGGAAAAACTTGTGAATTCCGAAATTCCAGGATTACAAAAAGGGTCCGGGATTAGATGCCCTAATCAGTACCCTAATAATGAACTGTATTAATTCTAAAATTTTCCAATTTCACTTTTTTATAATACCATACTTTTGTATTTTTTATACCATGGTAAGCAGTACAAATTTGTATTTTAAATATTACTACTTACTCTACTGAAAAGTTTGATACAGATACTTGATACTGTTCAGTTCTAGAGTACTGACATGTAGGGCATTCAGTCCCGGGATCCCGTTCGATTTTCTGATCCCGAAATCCCGTGATTAACACGGTCGCGATTGAAAATTTTTTAGCAAAAAAACGAGTTTTGAGACAATCGGAGGAAAAAGTATACCAAATTGTGGATTTCAAATTTTTCGATGAGCTAAAAAAAACGAGTTTTGAGACAATCCGGGGAAAAAGTATACCAAATTGAGGATTTCAAATTCCTCGGTGAGCTAATCCTAATCCCGGGATTGAAAATTAATCAATCCCGAATTCCCGGGATTGGAAAAAGGCTCCGGGATTGAATACCTTACTGACATGTCGCTTCCAAAATTCTTGAGATCTGAAACATTCGCAATTCGCTTGTAGTCGACCACTGATTTGAGATCTACGGGTACGTAAAGCGGAATTCGCACACACAGACAACTTATTGATCCCTTGTGTACAGACGCACCAGAAAATTTCACGTCAAATGTCGTTATGACGCACTTCACAGAGGACGTCGAGAAAATTTCTCCAGTGGGCAGAATGTCAAATTGAATTTAAATCTGTTTTTAAAAATAAATGCACAATCACAAAATTCAGAGTGCTTTAGGTAAAAGTAATCACTTTGTGTTGTTTTTGTTAACCCTGTTTCAAGGCCGCCTGTAGCTTCATAAGTGTGATATAAGTGTTGGTATTGGGTGTTTAGTGGTATATTAATGTGTGGTAATAATTTCCTACCCTGTAATTTAAAACACGTATGTAAAATTATACACACAGTATATATAACCTTACTTATGGAATATACTAAAATCGAGGACGGGCTTATTTGTATGGTGTAAATGTGTATTTTTATACACACATCTTATCTTAAAGTAAATACTTTCATAAAATATTAAAATTAAAATTTCCGTTTGCTGTAACCGACTGAATACTTAAAAGTGAAATAATAACTTAAAAAAATATATATGTACAGGTAAAACAAATAAATGTCGGGTCGAATAGCGCAGCGGTTAACGTTGTTAGCTTCCGTGCCGTACCTCATGGGTTCGATTCCCAGTACGATTTATCGATTTCCGTTCGTAGACATGGGTGTTTGTGATGTCTAAAAATTCCCTCCCACTCTTCCGGACCTTCAATAACTTGGCGTAGCGAGAGCGATTAGTTAATCACTAGTCCTGTTCTAGCCTTGTTCTTGAATCCCTCTACTACCCTGTTTGGAAAAGAGAGGTTGAGTGACTAAGTAACAAACAGTTCTCGTAAAAAAAACTTTACTTATAGTATGAGTATTTTTTACAAATAATATACATTTTTTACTAATTCCACAATTTTAAAAAATGGTCATGACCGGTTTTAAATAAAATAAAATTTGAATACAGTTGTTTATTTATAATATGAAGAAACACTTATCAGAAGACATACAGTTATGGAAGATAGTTATATTAAAAACCGAATTACGGCACTACTGTGATTTGAATTTTTTTTTTAAATACATTTACGTAAGCTGTGCTTTTACTCATTACCGAATCCCGGTACTGTTTTTTATGAGAATTCTTGATTTCTTTATTTCAACATTTTATTTGAAATCTACGCTTTCTCGTAAGTTAATGTTAATTAATTCAAATTGCTTACCTGAACAACACGATCAAAAGAATTTTAGTAACCTCCATTTTAAATAAATTTTAAAAGTTTTATACAGTCAGATTTTTGTAACCATTTTGGTAAGGTCAAGTCAGGTTAGAATAAGGTTTTTTTAAATTTCATTTAAATTATGACTATTTTATATGAATTCTGACCATTATTATTTATTTTTCTCTCTTTGCACTAACCGATATATTTACCATTTAATATAAATTCGGACCAATTCAATATATGTTCAGACCAATGTGATAAAAATTATAACCAAAACTGTATTAAAATTCAGACCAAAAAATACGATCCATTTGGAAATTTAATTAACTAACCACCAGTCATTTTCTAGC
Source organism: Himalopsyche anomala (assembly GCA_031772345.1). Taxonomy (NCBI): domain Eukaryota; kingdom Metazoa; phylum Arthropoda; class Insecta; order Trichoptera; family Rhyacophilidae; genus Himalopsyche; species Himalopsyche anomala. The sequence goes on from CM062827.1 coordinate 3,578,850, forward strand.
CATATTTTTCGGTCCTTACTCTTTCCGAAAAAGAGAGGTTAAGTCACTGAGTTACAAAAAACTTCTGTTGAAATACATACACTCTATTAGCGATACATATTCTCAAAAATTTAAAGTGCACATTACAAAAAAAAATGGAATCTAAATATTTCTTTATCGCTTAAATTTCATTGCTAACAATTGTATTTCTTAATTTAACTGGTTATTTTACATATCCTGCTCTTATATAATATGTACACGTTAAAGGTTGCATAGAGTATATTATTGACTAGTTGGCTGCTGGGACTATGACAATAAGTAGGCCACTTATATGTGTCAAGGTCAGCATAATGATTTTGGCCTTATTCTTCGGGTACGAGGTCCACATTAACGTAATAATTGTTGTACACGGCAAACGTCCACCCCAGGGATGCCCAACTGAATTCACTCGGTGGGGCAAATAAAATAACGCATGTCTCTGATGAGGCCACAAATAAATATTTAACACCTCACCTTTTTCTACGAGAACTGTTTGTTACTCAGTTGCTCAATCTCTCTTGTCTAAAGAGAGTAGTAGGGATAGAAGAATAAAACTAATTGTTAACTAATCGCTTTCGCTACGCCCAGTTATTGAAGGATCGGAAGGGTAGGAGGAAGACTTTAGACATTACAAACACCCATGCCTTCGAATAGAAATCTATAGATTGACCGAAAAAAAAATCTGTTCGTACTGGGACTTGAACCCGAATACTTATTTAGTAATCAACAATACATCTGGGTCTGTAAATTTATGGCTCTGCCTATTTTTAGAAGTTTTTAAAAATTCAAGCAGGCAAAAAATCCAAAAAATCGTCACAAATTTAGTATTACATTTTTTTAAAGGAATTTAACCAATAAAAAAATCCAAAATTTATAGAAATTTCCAAACCAGGCCACATGTGACCCGCGGGCCAAAGCTTGGGCATGCCTGGTCTACGCCAACTATCGTAGCATTCGACGGTCATTCTGGAAGTTAAAAAAACTTTGAAAGATGTTATTTGTTGTCACAAAAGACCAATAGCAGGGATACTAAATATTCGAATATCAAGAATGTTTTCGAATATTCGTTTGGAATCCCTACGCGTTTTTTATTCATGCCCTCTGCAAAAGTGGAGCATATGGCCTCTTAAAGGAGATATCTTAACAGACGTTTATGACGAGAACTGTTTGTTACTCAGTTGCTCAACTTTTCACTTTCGAAGAGTGTTGTAAAGATATAAAGGATGGGACAGGTCAAGATTAGTGGTTGGCTAATCACTCTCGCTACACAACGTTATTTTAGGATTGTAGTGATGGGGGGGGGGAGGGAATTTATGAAATCACAAACATCCATGCCTTCGAACAGAAACCCGTGAGGTCCTGTATGGAAGCCAATGACGTTGACGTTAATAGTTAAATATTTGTTTTAACATGTATACATTTTGAATGAATATAGTACAAAGTAGGGTATATAATAGGGAGTAATTTTAAAAAATTCACGTGAGATAAAGTAAAAAAAAAATAGTATTTTATCCGCGGCAGAGTGGTTATTGAAGAAAATGGCCTCTGGAAAATCGTTTTAGGGAGTTAATTATCGCTGTTTTACCTTGTTAATTTAAAGGTGTTTATACGTAATGCATTTTAAGGGTATTAACAACAATTATATTATCAGCGTTTCCCAATTATATTACGTTACGGAACATAGTTATATATGGTGTACCCAGTGGCGGATTAAGCTCTTTGGAGGCCCAAGGCGTAATAAATTTTGGAGGTCCTGTTTTTCGAATAACATAAAAGTGCTGAAAAACTCTTCGTAGAATAATAACGAATATTGAAAACAGAAATTAAATTATAAGGGTTTATATAATATATACTATTTTTGAGGCCCTTTAGATTTGGAGGCCCTAAGCGAACGCCTCTTGCGGTTGTGAGGTAATCCGCCACTGGGTGTACCGCAAGACGGAACTGCTAGTGTTTCCGGAAGAAACTAATCTTGTTTTAAAGTTTTTGCAAAACATTTCAATCACTGGGCCATCACTGAAAATTCAAACCCTTTTCGTAGTTTTTATTGCGTATATTCATTAATCCATTGATATAGTTAGAGATGTTTTCATGTGAGCTATGATTTTGTAAGCAATCGCAAGTATGACAAAGGAATCTTATTTATTGCCTCAGTCAAAGTCATTTCTTGCCATGCTCTTTATGTTACCGTGCATACGATGCAATGTGTTGAGCTTTAAATGTAGAAGTAAATTTAAATTTCTTTGCGCAGCCTCATTTGGAAAACGCTGGACAGTATTCAATAATATTTTTCCTTCCGATTATATGATTCTAAAAATGACATGTAGTGAGAACAATTGGCTAACAATTAGTCCTATGTTCACCCTACCTTTTTATCCCTACTCTCTCTGATAATGACAGATTGAACAACTGAGTAAAAAACAGTTCTAGTAAAACCATTGTAGTTGAGATAAGCTCTATTAGGAGTCCAGCTCTACATGATAACTGAATTTGCGTAATAAAAAAGCGCGTACCAAGCGAAACGTATATTTTGCAAATATTTATTTTTTAATAACTGTGTTATATTATACCTGCAATTGGAACTTATTCTGTTTTTTTTTCTCTAGGCTAAATGGCTGTATAATGAACAAATACGCAATAATACAAAACTATGAATCTGTAAAAGATATTTTTGAATATATGAATGAAAGCGATAAAAAACAGTGCAAATGCTGCCCCTTCCCTCGCTGCGTGAGCCGGTGACAAAACTGGATCGACACTTCAGCATTACGACTCTACGAATAGATAAGAAAGTAATTTACAATCAATACATCAACCATGGATATACAAAAACAGTTCCTATGTCCCCGACTGGTGGATTACTTGGCGATAGTAGGCGCTCGATCAACTCCTGGAACTATGAAGAACCAGTCAAGTCCTCCAGTGCAGGTGAGTGCTCAATTACAATCACCTTAAGTACTGGGTGAATTAATATACGCAGAATTACCTTAACGGGGTTAAGTAAAATACCCTTTATAAATCATTTAGCGATGCGGAAAAAGTTCGCGCGATTAATGTCCTCGGTGAACCTGTTTTATCTAGAGAAAATAATAGAGATTTTGAAACTATTAGAAAAAAAACCACGACTATTTGACAAGCTAGCAGTGAAGAAGACAAATTAAATCATCTTTTCTTATAAGTTTACGCGTCAATTAAGAATTGCAATACCGATTGAAAGTACATAAACCATCAAATATTTCAATAAAATTGTTCACGATACATTGAGATATTTTTAGCATGTTAAGAGTTATTATTTCAATGATGTATTACTATTTAAAGAAACGAGATTTTAATATATTTATGAAATTCATCCGTTTATTATTATATATTTTTAAAAGATGATATTTTATATTATGAAATATTGAGACACCGATTTTGATTTACCAACTCGGTATTGCGATCTTCGTATCTTTTTTTAAATACCGGTATTGATATTTGCAATACCAGTATTTATGGGTATTGAAATTCTTATAGTAGACTGTTTTATTTAAACATCGGCTTCTTGGGTAAATTATTCAGGACAACACTTTATAATTTAACCTTTAAGCGAAATTTTAGTATTCCAAAAATACACTTTGTTACTTCTTTAACGTAACAAAGTTTATTTTGGGATTGTTTAATTTTGTTTTCATAATGTAACAATTGCCCGTCAATTAATGTTTTGTGAACATTTCTGTCGTTTGTTTTAAATTGTTCTATGGGTTGCGATATCCACGGTGTCGTAATATTGTATACATGGTGTTTCAACTAACTTATTATCTATTTAAATTTGCCAGCTTATCATAGTCATCTAGTTGTTCTGGCGTTCGAGTGTATAGTATTGTTTTTTGTATTTAATAGTGTTATTATTCATTTGATCACTTGCGGCGCCTATGATTTTACCGAATTATATTATAATTTATTATTGTGTGGCATGACAAAAATCGGGTCTCGAATGAAATCCGAGCGGAGTCCGGTCTAAGCTCTTAAAATCTAGTCAGATGGTAACCTTAGTCACGACTAGGGTCTCCGATCAGGAATCTCGTATTCCGGGATCCCGTCCAATTTTGCAATCCAGGGATCGTTTTAGTATTTCTCCCGGAATTTTAGGATTCACTATAATACGTGAAAGTCCGTTAGTAGAGCTAAAAAAATGTTGCGCTGATCTCACTGGCAGTCGTAACTCTTTGAAAGTATGGACCTAGATAAAGGTCCCACACTTTTGAATATCTGTGAAAACTGTCAATTCGGTACTTTTTTAGTCGAACGAGGTCTAAAGGAAAGAATGTCTTGACAACTATTTTAACTTTTTGCCAGTGATCAATTCCGGGATCCAGAAATAATTTTTAATCACGAAATCCCTGGATCAAAAAAAATCCGGGATTGGATCCCCTAGTCACGGCGCAAAGTGATTTGATGCAATCATGCAGGACATCATTTTTATTACGATTATGTGATTTAAACATTATTTATGTCATTCATTTATTATAAATAATTTATTTGAGATTAAATAAACTAGTAAAAGAAAGAGAGGTTGGTCTTACTTATCTGTTTAATAACAAATGGTTCCCGTTGGAAGGTATATTAAATATGATCCCAAAAGCAAAAAGATTCATTAAAGTTTATATTAAATATGAAAACATGAACAGTGTTTCATTTTTCGTTAAGTATTAAAGACTGTTTTTTTTAAATATTCTATCCCAGTCGCTTTGACAATAATAATTGTATCTTCCATCTCTAAAGAATAATTGTTATTTTAACCGGTCGATTTTCCGTGTAATCTGTACTTTTAATTTCGTTTTTAAAACTAAAATAAAGCTATAACAGTTGACAATATATATTTTTTCTGAATCATATAACTTGGAAAATCTACCACATATTTTTTTAAATTCAACACACGTATTTGTTAAATAAAACACGACTTTTATTATCAATCGTAAAATACTTTATTATGATTTATTTGTTTCTGCCCAAATTCACGTGTTACAAACGTCAATAATATTAAGTAACATAACACCAACCTTATTATACAAACATCGAAATTGCCTTGGTTATTTATAACGTACACAAATATTAATAATACAGGATTATGTAAACGAAATGAGTTAGATTATGTAGAAAAAAACATCAAATATATACAATTGTGGAATAAATATAAAAGTAACAGATTACAGTAATAAATAAACTTTTTTATCAAACGTGTACACATCGACTGTGGAAAGGAAAAATAACATAACTCACAAAGCAAATTTTACAGGAAACACAAAAAACGTGTTTTAAAGATTTTGGGCCATATGAAAATTATGAAATATACACAACCTTGAAGTGCACGGAGACTTCTAAAATGGTGTTTAATTGACATAATCTAATATTAATTTTAAAAAAGTGACTAGGAAAAACATTTTTTTCAGTCTTTTTTCTTGGTTTAAATTTTCACAGTCTCATCTTTTTTCAGACTTAAAAGCTAAATTTAGATACTAATTCGGCATTTGCAGCTTAAATCATTTTGATATAACGTATATCAAGTTTGATACACTGTGAATTGTGATTATCGAAAAAAGACTGTTTTCAAAAAACTGTGGGCTACGTCCTTTTTTCCTTTCCAAAGTCGATATACTGAATACCATTTCGTAAATGTTTTGCTAATGATTCAATTCCATTGTCGTAATGAGTCTCATTAATTAAATTACGATGAAAACATAGGGAAATCTTCATTAAAAGTTTAAAATAATCTCTTAATATAGTTTAAACGAAAACCAAAAAATAAATAGACAAGCTATAATTTGTAGTATTAAAAACACCCGACTTCTCCAGCTGGTATACCTTTATCTTATAAAGCCAAGATTTATCTTATATGAAATGGGTATCTATTAAAACCCAATTAAAAGATATTAACTAAAAATAAATGATGTTGGTTTTAAGTATTTTTACTATACTCAACACTATTCGGACGTAATTATAAATACTTTGATGAACTCTATGTATATAAATATATTTATCCTTGAGATTTTACGCTTCGATGATTTTCTCTCAAACTTTAATCATTTATCTAATAACATGTATAATATATCAAAAACATTTTATATATTGATCATTCAAAAGTAAATTAAAATGATTATTCCACCTCGTCAGTTTTGTAAAATATCATGTATTTTAGGCACCGGAGCTTTTGCGTCGATACCCCCCGACTGACCACTCTGACTTTGCGCTGCCACTGGACATGGTATATTTTTGCCAGCCAGAGGGGTGCGTGTCAGTGGGACCGAAAAGAACAGCACTCAGAGAAGCTTCGTCTTTTGTTTTTACCCTCACCGACAAAGATTCAGGTAAGTCTTTGTTCTGATATCTGATATTATGTTCAAATTATATAAGACAGAGCTTTCTAAATTAAATTCTTGCGTCATTACCTGAAATATTACATGGATGTTTATTTTTAGTTCCATTATATTGTCACTGTTTTGGCATTCAGTTAGTGGAAAATTAATTGTTCTGAGTAAACAGCACTTATTTTGGTCTGCTTTTAAAATACAGCCCCTGAAATCGATAATTCTAATATCAAAATATAGATGCCGATCTAAGACAAATAAGAATTTAAAATTAATAGACACGGACAGCAAAATTGCCTGCCTTTAAACCAGCATTAACCAGTAAGATGCCATCCTAAAAAGTCACGTTCCCTGCCATGATGGCATCTTAGTTTTACTGTTTGTTGACAGTATTTAAACCTAAGTTAGCAGCTAAAAAATATTTTTAAAAATGTATGTATGCTAGAATACATAAAATGATAAATACTTATTGACAATATTAAGAAAAATATTGAATAACTTAATGGCTCAACTATTTACGATTGCATCATGGGCATGGAGGTGTTAATAATACTTGCATCAACAAATAATTGCTTTTATCTTCAAAATAAATTAAAAAGTGTCTGCAAAGACTTTATCAGTTTCTGCGAGTGATGCGGAAAAGTTAAAAAAATAAATATTATTTACTTTTGTCAGGTTTTGAAAGTTATAATGTATTCTTTGTAATGGTTGACAGTATATTAAGGTAACGTATTTTTGTTCAGATTCGGTTTGTTTTTCAGTATCTCATATCCAGGGATGGGCTGGAGGGGGTTCGGGGGGCTCACGCGAGTCTCTTGATAAATTTCGGAGCGGCCGGCGAGCCCCTTGTTAAGATAAAAAAGTCATTTGTCTCAAATAAAATCAGCACCTAACTGCAATTTCTGTAGATGATTAAATTTTATTATTTAACAAGACTTGGTTGCCATTTCATTTATTTAAAAAATAAATTAACTTTGGCTGCGTAATAAAAGAGACCCTATCTGACCGCATGTGGCTCGCGGGCCACGGTTTATGCATCATCTATATTCCATGACTTAAAGGCATTATGATTATGCTAGATTTACCGAGCCCCTTGTTAAGATATTGACAGCCCACCGCTGATCATATCTATGTTCTATCAAAACCTACACGAAGTTTATAATGTAATACTTATTTGTAAAAAATCGTACATGAATCATGATAACATTCAACCCAAGAAAATACGTGCAATAGAACGTATTTTTGCTGTAATTTTAACAAACTGTAAAAAACGCTGTAGCCATTGTGATTTTTTTTAAATTTTAAAAACAGGTAAAACGAGATATGGGATCTGCGTAAACTTTTACCGTCCCATTGAAAAGTCCGGTCTGAATGTGGGAGTGGGGGGAAACAGAACAGATCGATCGACAACCTTCCGCCGGGAATCCTGGAGGAAGAGCATGGAAAAGAGTTCCGACTCGGCATTTTCAAGGTTAGATTTCAATAATAGAAAGATATTTTAAATATTAAATTTAATATGATGTTGCCGCATTTTTTATTTGAAGCTGTGATAAAAATGTGAGCCATAATTCGGGGTAGCCGGTAAATTGCTCGAATGGAAATTGCTCGAATTACAAATTATTCGAATTGCTTGGTTATTTAAACGATTTTTCACGACTTTTTCTACGAATTTCATTTTTATCTCGTGCGACACTTGTTTAGAGAGTGAAATATAAAAATAATTTTCGTAAGTATTTATTTTAACCGTGTTCGCTCCAAATGCGGAACATATGATCTTTTAATGAAGTTTATCTCAACAGAAGTGTTTCTATGAGAACTGCTTATTAATTAGTTACTCAAACTGTTTCTATATATTTCCAGAACACATAGAAGACTAGGGCTAAGACAGAACAAACGGACAAAACAAACGGAAACAAATTGATTATCTTGTTATTCGAGCAATTTCCATTCGAGCAATTTACCGGGAACCATAATTCGGAATCTGCGGTTTTAGTTTTCCAAATATAGGTCAAATGATAATATTATACGTCCTACGCCAGTGATTTCCCAACTTCCCAGCAGTCCCGAATCCGAGCCGATTCGTCAAACTCAAGTATTATAAAAAGTTATTGATAGCACCCATAATGGGTGAAGGCAAAAAAACACTACCTGGGGTATTCATAATTATTCTTTGAATGTGAAGAAATTGTGATGTGATCTTTCGTAGATTTTGAAAAATATTTCATTAAAAAATATTACGAATACTATTCGGATATTTCCCCAAAAATCCGAATATCGAATAGTTAAAAAAAGAGCCGAATATATCCGGATATCGAATATTAGAATATCCGAGTTGTAATCCCTAGTGCTAACGTCACGCAAGCCCCTCTACGCAATTTCTTGTATTAGGTATGTAAAAATTTAGGCCCCTATTCGCTGGGCCCTTGTGCCTACTATGAGGTGGCTTCTCCGCTATTATTGATACATTGGCGGGAATTTTTATAATTGGAATAGATTACGTCATATAGTATGTTGAGCGATCGAAGGTTTGACGAAAATTATATGATAAATGAAGGTCTCCTGTTATTACTAATTCATGACAGTATTAGTAGACTGCGATAGCATATATCAAGGTTTCCCAATCTTTTTATGCGATGAAACACCTCGCAAGTCCGAAAATTTTAATTCATAAAAGTATAAATACAAAAAAATGTTAATAAAACACTTATAATTTTAAATAGGTTGTATAAAACCGAACTAAAACAATAATAAATTGTTTTGACACGTTGGAGGATTCTTCTGACAAACTCGCCAAGAAAGAATTTAATGACATTTATATCAGAATCAATGATATCAGTAAGATTTTCTTAATTACTTGAGCTGAATTATGTATGCTTGTTTTGCTATTATGGAAAATGGATTCAAAACCAATGAATCATAATTGCTTGTTTTTGGAAAACATTTAGAAATAATGATTTTTAAGTTACGTATGTGTTCGCGGAACACCTATATTTGTTCTATGGAACACCAGTGTTCCGCAGAACATAGATTGGGATACCCTGACATATATTATTTCTAAAACTTGATGCTACAGAAGCTGTATTTATATTCTTGTTCTTTTCGCCACGGATTAATAAGTTAAAAAAACATATTGAAATAGATACGGCTCAAATACAGTTAACAAAGTATAATATTCCTAAGTCAATGCTTAAAATGAAAATAAACGTTCTTTTATTTTGATATCAAAGATGGCTCAGAGGATTAAGCGTTCTTTTATTTATTTAAATTTAGAACGAAACCACAAAGCAAAGTACGTGACCTGCGGTTTAAAAAGTTCGTTTTAACCAAATTGCCTCTGGCTTATTTATGTTAGCATTAATTTATCTCGCCATAAAAAGGAATTTAAAAATAAATGTTTACATTTCTTAATATAATTTATTTACAATACTTGGTATTTGTAAATGAATGTAAATGTGAATTTTAGAAATTATAACATTTTATTATTGACTCTCATGTAAAATATTGTCAATCGAAGGGTTCATGCCAAACTCTCAAATAACAATTTAAATTAGATTTTAATACCACAAAGTAAATCATTCTTTTCCATACAAATAAATTCAAAATTTCAATACACCGATAACGTATATTTTTATGACCCATAATGACATTTGAACTTTCGAATATTCGACGTTATTTGAATTATATTTTTATATCATGATATTGTATTATATTTTTATTAAAATACCGTAATACTCACTCAACACACGTGATGGGAAATAGTTTGTGTAAACATCAATGCGAAACACGAAAAAAAATATCCATACATATATACATTATGAAACTGTAACTCTATATTGTTAGAATATATTCGAATATTCGAACACAATACAGTTTTAATACGAATATCGAAATGTTCGAACATTTTTTAACGAATATTCGAATTCCTTTTAACGATATATCATTTTTATGAAATTTTATTATATGTAGTCTGAAATAGTTTCAATGTTTTTTTTTGTTGATAACTTTTCTAGTGACTACAGAAGTAGCAATGTGGCCCCGAGTGACTCGGATAGAGAATGCTTAAGCGGTCCTGGGAGACGTGAATCTGATACTCCAGGGATGTTAATAAGTGGTGCTCCTCGCCTCGGAGTTATACCTGCACCAGATTCGGAAAGCGGTGGAAGTCATACTCCAAGTCCAAGAGCATCTAGAAAGAGACAGGTAAGATTTGTTATTTTAGAATCTTGATGACTTTTAGGTAAATAAATGACTAGAAACTGAAGTAATGTGAAAGCTCAAATCAAAAAGCAGCCCAGTTTGACAATTGCTAACTAGATGCTCACTATGTCTATTAAATTGTTAGGGTTGCTAATACTAATTGGAAAATAAGGAGCAGGGAACCTTTTCTTACCGGGCCGCAATTTTGTTTTACTTTTAATAATCGGGCCACAAGTTAAAAAAAAATATAACAAAAAAAACATATTTTTATAACTAGTCTACGGTGGATTATGGTCCGAGTTCATGTCTAATGTGTTCTATTTGTAAAACAGACGATTTGATTGATTATATGATTTCATTATCTTTCTGGTAATTTAATTATAAATAAAAAATACTTTTTTTATTCTGTTAATTTATATTTTTAAAAAATGTAAAAAAAAAACAAATGTCGACAAAAAAAGAAATTTTATGTTATATCAGTATTTAAAAAACTTTGTGATCCACTGAAACTATAAATGTGGACCGCTTGCAGACAGCAGAGCGCTGGTTACCGACCCCTGTTTTTTTGAGAAAACCGATGTGCACAAAAAGTTACGTTAATTTAGAATGATGCACTTCAAGGTCTCTTATATTTGAGTTGTATTTATAAGAATAAATATTAAAGGAAAAAAAATATATTATTAATTGAATTCTAGCAAAAATTACTGAGATAAAAATAATTATATATTGCGTAATATTTTTTTCCTTGAAAGTATAGTATGTACATACAAACATCAGGTCAATTAAAATTTTACAGGAGAGCAAAAAACATATTCTTTCGGTGAATTTTTGTGTTTTATTTGGAATAAAACTGATTTCTTTAGGTTTTTTTTTATGTTCACTTACGTGAATATAACGTAGATAATAAGAAATGGCAAAATATAACATAATGTTCAAAACAATTATTATTTTGGTAATGGGTACAAATAAAAAAGATGTCGTATGCCTCCGGGGTATAAAAGTAAGAATTATAAAATAAATGGATATAATTTTGTGTAAAAGTTTTGCGAAAATCTCTTTATATAAGATAATAATATTACATGAAGGTCTGTCAGTTCAAATCATAAATATTATCCCCCATTCATCATAATACCATATAAATCAACTTGATGTCGTCTTATATAATAAAATATAATAAAAGAAAAAGTAATTCAATTCCTTCCTTCTTACCCACAAAAAGTTCTCACATTTCTTTAGGTGAAATTTAATAATGAGTAATGAACCGAGATAAAGATGAGATAATGGAAAGAAAGCCGCTCACGTTTGGGTGTATTTTAACGTCGTCATAATTTTTCTTTCAGAGAATTCGCAATCACTCCCTCACCTCCCTTTGCCTTTTATCCCACCACCCGTTTTTTTCAATATTTCGTGAGTGCCTTTTTATCCTCAAAAAACTGATTGACGCCTGCAATGAATCTTCCAGCCCAAGGAGAGTAGGCGCTTCAAGACAAACAGGAAGGTAAATAATGGCAAATTTCTTTTGATTATTATGCGTATGTCATATGCATGCTAAAATATATAAAAAAAAACATTTAATTGTATCAATTTTGTGTGTAACGTGCATTTCATTTTATTCAACTTTGTGAAATCTCATCAGTTATAATTAACTAAAAACATGTTACAGCATAGGTTCCCAAAGATATTAGACCCACTAATCAGCTAAAAAATACACAAGGCACCCCTGAAAAAATATATTTTTTAAATAAATAAAACAAAAATATGTAGTGGATATTTTTTTTATGTACATGCCTAAGGTATTACAACTAATATTCACATATACTTAAATTTATTGTTAAAGTATTTAAAAAATAATTCTAATAAAAAAGCTGAACCTGATGAAAGTTTCAGTAAGAATATAAAATAGTAAATAATATATTTTTTTAATGTGATTTTATATTAATTTTCGGTATGTTATGAATAAGTTATGTACACTGTGTCATAAATGGCTTAAAATATTTATATAAACAGTTATAATACTACATTTACATAGTTGAAAAATATTAACAATTCATTTTTAGATTTCTGTTTGAAGACATGTTTGTCTAAACTTTCCCTCCCACCATTCCGATCCTTCAATAACTTGGTGTAGCAAGAGCGATTAGTTGACCAATAGTCCTATTCTAGCCTTATCATTATATCCCTACTACTCTCTCTGACTGAGTAGCAAACAGTCCTTGTAGAAAAAGTTCCGTTGTGATAAGGGAAGGGCACTGATACCTTTATTAGGAGGCCATATATTCCACATTGGTAGCGGACATGGAAAAAATCATTGTCCCCTTTTCGTTTCCAACTCTCCCTACTTTCCCCAGGGCCAGCATAACCACCTCACTTCCTTTCAATACCCCTAAGAGAGCCAACGCGCCTACTTTGGTAACCCTTATAAGTTTTAAATAGTCTATATTATGGTAAAATACTTTTAACGTAAATATTAAAAAAATAAGAATGTGTGAAAAAAATATTAAATGCTTATTTGACCTTTCAGAGATACAGTATGGTCAGTTCTAACTGGCCAGTCATATGACAATACTCCAAGCATAGTGATACACGATGTTAGAGAAATTGAAACGTGGATTCTTCGATTGCTATCCGCACCTGTTCCGATTCCTGGCAAAACAAGAATAGAAGTTGAAGTGTTATCGCCGACCGTTCACGATCCACTCACCTTTGCCTTACCCGATCACACAAGATTCTCTATGGTTGATTTTCCTTTGCATCTGCCGCTGGAACTATTAGGTAAGTGGGTCAAAGATAATAGAATTATATTACAAGCAATAAAAGCACTCTACAGCAGACGAGAGAACATAACAATTCCATTTTTAATTAAGTTTAAACATCACTGCCGAGCAACATTGCTACCGAGCGTGAAGTAAATTGATTATAAGGTAAAGTAACTCCGATGTAAAGAAGACAGAATTTTTGATTGACTTCTGCTTTTTATGTTGGAATTTTAAAAGCATTATTATTGGGTAGTATTTGAGACAATAAGTGGATTCCTGAAAGCTTTTATTGAATTTTCAACACCTGGAGAAGAGTGGTTGTAATTTTTATTGATTATGAATTGAATAACTTTCAAATAATGAGTTAGTATATGCATGACATCAATTTATCTATGAATAAACAATATGATAGGACTGGTAAGTTTAAAAGATGCCTTATGAATGTCTTATGGATGACCGAAAAAAAAAGACTAATATCTAATCTTATCATGATCGAGGTGTCGCTTGTCACACTTTTTCCATGCATAAGCTTATAAAAATTATTGAACAGAATATAAAAGGATGGAATTAAATAACAATTTTCACTATTGATAAAATTTGTTTGCTACAGAAAAGCTGTGGTATTTTGCTTATCGTCGTCATACTAAAGAAGATAACTAAGAGAACTTTTCACGAAAAATGACTTAAGTACTATTTGAAAGGTTTTTGAATTGATTACAAATATTACAATAGTTCTCTTGAACATTTTAAGCTTGGTCTCCATTTATTGTGGAGCATGTTTAGTCACAATAAAAGCATATTATTAAATATTAACATTTGCTTTTAGAGAAGATAAAGAAAGAAAGAAAGATGTTTTTTAGCCAGTTTTTTTCCACGCTTTTTTGAATGACTGAAGACATTGAATACAACCATTTGTAGCTATTTTGTACACGGATTGAAACAATGATTGGTCATAACATAATTAGTTTAGTATTTTATATTCTCAAATATCTAATTTTTCAATTTGACAATATTTTTACAGGTGTCGAAACATGCTTAAAAGTTATGACGCTGATTTTGTTGGAAAATAAACTGGTCTTACAATCGCGTGACTATAATGCTCTCTCGATGTCGGTTATGGCTTTCGTCACGATGATCTATCCATTGGAGTACATGTTTCCTGTGATACCGCTTTTACCTACATGCATGAGCTGTGCTGAACAGCTTTTGCTTGCACCGACTCCGTTTGTAATTGGAATTCCTGCAAGCTTCCTCATGTATAAGAAGAATTTCAGGTTGATATAATTTAAACTATTGATAGCTGTTGATAAAAATACATCAAGTTTGAAGTCAGTCACTTTTATAGAAACAGTTTTGAGAATATCATGATTGATACTAGTACAATAATTCAACTTCAATATCAAACAATTTTGAGCTTGCTTTTTGGTAAAAACTTGATAACAATGTACAATACACTCGACACCAATCTGTAATGTATTTCCTGTCTATTATACTGGATTATACAGTATATATCAAGTTGCCCTTCTATACTCTTTTCTCAGTTATTGAGTGCCATTGAAGTATTATATACAAATCATTACTATTTCTGAATATTGACAAGTTGCAATTACTTTTTTATATTTCCGAAAAGAAGCTAGTGGTATTGTCATTGAAAAAAATGGTACAATAGAATGCAATCATGTACATAAGCAACCTTAGTTTGTATTGGGCCAAAACAGATAACTCAATAATCCATACAGGCTGCATCACCGACAACCCTAAATTAGATGGGTAAAGAGGATAGGTAATTATATAGGTAAAAAATTATAAACCAGAAAAAAGATTTTTTAATATGTGTTTCCTTAATATTCTACAATTTTTTTGGTGAATCTTTAAAAAATGTGATGTTTCTTTTCAACGGATGATGAAAATATGTCGATAAATTATAATTTAAATTCCCCCCCTCTACTTACACTACACATGCTTGTAAACTTTAAAAATGAATCTTATACAAGTTTAGTTTACTCAGACTCATCATGGTGACATAAGCTTAGTTAAATAAAGTGCATTCAACTAAACTCAACATACTTCAAGCAACATCAAAATACACCAGATGAAAGGGAAATTGGAGCTCGGCTCCACCAGCCCCAGAATTTGATGTATAGATATCAATCAAAAACTCAAACACCTAGTTAATAATTCATTGAAAAAGAGCTGTTATTTCTTATTAATTTAAGTGATAAGCTTGCGTGCCATATTAAGAAGGCTTGTGGGCCGCATAAAGCCCACGGGCCACATGTTGTTCATTGTTGCTTTAGTAAATTTCCTTTTTTTGACTGATAAAACCTATTATGAAAAATACTAACTGTGAAGAAATGAAAATATTCTTATTAAAATCTCTAGTGACAGATTATGGTTTTAACCTTTTTTTGAACAATACAAAAATATTTACATTGTAAAACTGAGGTTTAAGATTATTAAAATAAAATCCGCCTTAAAGTGTATTTATGTTTGAAAAAATATAGTAAAATGTAGATTGTAATCATACAGAATTTAGCTCATTTTGAATGCTCTTAAGACAGTGATCTTATACGATTTTGGTGTATTCATGTATAATTTTCTTTTGTTTCCAGATTACCTGATGATATTTGGCTCATCGACTTAGACTCAAATAAGTTGACTCCACCTACTGGTAATGATCAAGACTTACCCTGTTTACCGGAACCCGAAGGAACTATTCTGAAAAATCATCTCAAACAAGTATGTCTGCTAATTACATTTAGCATAATAATTAAAACTGCTTTTACACAATGACACCTATTAACAGTATTGACACCCACCCACTTTGAATGTGTACCTATTTATTATTATATCATCATCTAAAATTATTTGGTAAATGTTTTCAAAATATCATCCAACGATAAACATATTTAATAATTGAAATAAAATAAACATAAAAAGGTAGTTAATTGATTTCAACGAGTCAAAAAATATTAACACATTGATTAATATCTTAACATTCTAAACATTTCTTCCACAAATAAAATATGACATTATTTCAGTTAATCTCTGTTAATTTGTATTCATAATTACATAATCAGACTTAAATACGTTATCAATATTTAAATAAGCTAAATTTATTCATAGTGTAAAAGCCGATGGCGGTGTGTTATATATTTTTATTTTGACAAGTTTTAGATATTCACCAAATGAGGTAAAAAGAAATACGATAATTTTACTGTATAATGGAAATCTTATAACTACCACAAAGGACGTTTGTACACTAAACACTATATTAACACTATAGCGAAAACTACATCACATGCAATTTAATGATACCTACAATGACTTTGATAAAGCACAATCTTTTTTTGCTTCAATGCGACACAGCAACTACATATATTTTTAACTTTATACTTTTCTCTCTTTTCAAATTTAGGCAATGCAACTGATGGACCAGGTTGGATCTACAGTAATTATACAATCTCTTTTTTCTGGATTGATTTCAAATCTCACATTTTCATTTACTACTTTAATCTGACATACGGATAACATTTCTAAATTTTACAATTCGATCATCAATATTTTTAAAGTACATCTTTATGGCTTCAAAAGAAAAAGAATGTGAGGTTGACTTCAATTTTCTTTTCTTCTTCTTCTAAAGCATGTTGTACTTAATTTTTAGTTCTATCTCCTTAAGAAACTGAATCTTCCATTATTTTATATTATATTTTTTTTCACCTATTGTATATACAAAATTTAATATTTTTGATCTAGGTAATATTGAAGAAAATTGAAAATATTTTCAATCAATCATTAAGTGACCAATTCTGACTTCTCAAGCAATTCAAAAAATATGAAAAAACCTTTTGAATTTTTGTGGTGTAAGTGAGAATTGATATTGTGTCAGATTGAGAGTTGAGAAAAAAGTTTACATTTATGAGCATATTTTATTCATATGTATTTGTAGTATAACTAAGGTCATTGCAAAAATAGTTTTAAAAATTAAAAAATAGACTTTTATCATTTAGAAATATTTTGCAATGTATTCGATGCATTCCGAAAAGTGGTACTAAAGGTAATCAAACAATCATAATTTTTTGCGATGACCGTCTTGTTGCACTCATCTCTCACTAGCATTCACTACTACGCAAATATGCAGTCACTTACTTGGTTAAAGAGCGCAAAAAATATTTACGTATTTTCTATGTAGACTGAATTTGAAAATCTAACAGGTTAACAGTTGGATAACACTGAATCATAAAATTTGAACTATGTACTATCATTGCATCATCTTTTCTTTTTTATGAATTGCTAATTTGGCAAAAAAGAACCTCACGCAGCTTGCGAATTGTGATTTGGCGACCGTTGACCCATTGTGATGATATTATCATAACTGATACTTTGCACTGAATACATACATTCATATTGAAGATATGAGTGTAATTATTTACAGATTATGTACAGAAACAAACCTCGAGTGTCAAAAACTTTCAATATTTATAATCAAACACTATACGTACATATGCATATTTTGTTCCTATCATATATCATTAGGTATCTAGTTATATTGCTTGGCAATTAGTTTATTTATAATCAGGTAGCATAAATTGCACAAAAACATTGATGATTGCACGCTTACTATTAATTTTATGCACAAAACATGAACACTATGTTTAAAAGTAATAAGCGGTAACTAATATTAGATATTTGAATTAGAACGTAACAGATATAGGAATATAGACTTTTATCTTGAGCAGTGGGCAACTGAAAATATATTATTAATGAATTATCATTCAATTTCAGGCCCTTAGCAGTATGGGCACAGGAAATCCGGGAAGTCATCCTATTAGCGGCACTCCGAATCTTCTTCCCTCTAGAAGAGATAGCTTGGGAGGAGCAACTTTAACGTAAGGATATTTATACTGCTTTCATATTATTTTTTTTGTTTCTAATATTATAAAGTGAGGTCCAGATATAAAATTTTGGGAGGCCCTCCCCATCTAAAATTTATAAAACACAAGGAAGAAAATATCACAACTTCTTTTTAATAAAATTATCAGAAACTGTTGCGCTTTAGCATAAGCAATTTTTCTTATAAGTTCACAATAATCTAGTTTGGCGATTCAGAAATTTATGTTAAGTATCGCCAGTCCATTTCAAGTCTTTGACACATTTTCAACACAATTATGGATCTTCCTCTTGTTATAATCATAGTTATAGTTTGAAAAATGATTAGCAATAATTGTATCACGTAGAATGTGTCAAATGTGAAGTACGCTTTAAAGTGAAGCCCACGGCAATGGTATGGATTTGGCCTTTTATCATGCAACAAATAATTAGATTTGAAAGTTTGTTACATTTTTTCTAATAATTCTTCTATAGAGATTGAAAAATAATTGAGACTTTTGTTTGTATTATAGAGTTCAAAGTGCAAGACATCATGGTTCAGATTCTTCCACTCACTCGTCTCCATCACACAGGCATCAGACGTACCAGGATCAAAAGTCAATGTCCGGAACTCCAGGTTCGCACAGGCCTTCTTTTGCTGGAACTCCAGGGCCTGGCAGTGGGAGACCTTCTATTTCTGCACAGGGTCAAGGATTCTCAGGGTTCAATCCCCTCATTTATGGCAACGATGTGGATTCAGTTGATGTTGCTACTCGGATTGCAATGGTTAGTAAGACACACCATTTAAACAAAGATAATTGAAGACGATAAAAATAAATTATTTTTTAACCTGTTTAACCCTTCAAGTACGTTGACGTGCTGTGCAAGCGGATCTAAAACCAATATGATAAATTTCTTGATTGAATAGATTCATATTTGAGTTGATTTGAAAAAGTTGTCAACTGACAAATTGAATGTTTTTTCGAGTGCCTATGAGTCGGTCGCCGAAGCTTTTTAGAGTTACCAGTTAGGACGTCTGAGTGATATCTTTAAATAGAAAAATGAGTACACTTCCATAAGTTTTGTCAGTAACAACTCGAACAGACTGTATACTTAAATTTATGATGATACTGAAAAAGATACCAGGTTTTAAATGACAAAGATTATGGGAGCGTACAAAATTTGAAACATCCAAAATATAAATGACTTATAATTTGATTATTGCTTTAGGTGCGGTTCTTCAACTCTCAAAATTTGCTGGCGAATTTTACAGAGCATACTCGCACATTGAGGTTATATCCAAGACCTGTAGTAGCATTCCAGATAAACAGTTTCCTCCGATCAAGACCAAGAACTACTCACTTTTTGAACAAATTTGCTAGAACACAGGTATGCAAGAAATTAAGTAATTATGCATTCACATAAATTATTAGGGATATTAAAAGATGTTAGACAACTTTCTTATTTAATCAAATCTGTGCTGCCCTGATTCACCTGCGTCTCCGCATACTTCTAACCTAAATGTCATGGATGCGTGATTACAAACAACGAACCTTTCAAACAATCGTGTTGTTTTAATAATAAGTTTAATATAGCAGTTGAATTAAAATGAGTATCGGATCAGTCAAAGTGATTTTTGAGATCTAGAAGTCAAGTAATAAATACTACATAATTTACGATATTTGTTTTTCAATAAGGCTTAGCCACATTATATGCATAAAAGTCTGACATAATGCTTACTATTTCAGGCTGTTGAATTCTTGGCAGAATGGTCTTTGACTCCGAGCAATGTTGCTTTCCTAAGAGTCCACACAGGAGTGTTTGACCCTCATCAAATTGGAGACAAACCCAAGTGGTTTGCTAACGCTTTGGACCCAATCAGATTTCCAGTTTGGGATGATGGTAGTTCATTAAATGGAGCATTGAGATGTCTGCAGCGACAAGAACATCAACCTACTGGTATGTGCTGTTTTCGTTAGCAACATAAGTGTTCTAAGAAGATAATTAATGGTCGGTCTCATTAAATAATTATTCACTTATTTTGTTCTCCTATGTTTAAATCATACATGAACTACCCATACAGATGAAAGCGGTTCTGACTCTGAAGGAGCCGAAAGCACGAGTTCTTCATATTCATCTCTCAGTGATTTTGTTTCGGAAATGGTATCATCTGATCTTTCCCCAAGTTTCCTGGCAGGTAGAGAAGGTCATCATGGCTTAGGAGAAGTTTACGGAGCAGTTGTTCAATCTACCACTCCAATGACTCTCGGATCGTCCCTCGATCCTAAGACCGTATGTAGCTTATTGTATTGCTTTAAAGTAGATGGATAATAACTTGCAGAATACAACATAACATAAATAATTTTGTTTAAAGGTTTATCATCCTCCATCAAGTCTTCTTTACCCGACGGGTCACGGTCCAGCGAAATCACCTCACCCGTCTCGATCGCCGAGTCCCACTCCTTCCAGCTCTGACAGAAGTGACTTGTCTGATGATAATGCTGCGGTAGATAATACTGGAGTAGAAGAAGCACCGTTTAGCCGAGACAGCCCTTCGGTAAAGAAAAATGTAAGTGAATTTGAGTCTGGTATATATGAAATTTTTAACAACATATTTTTGTAAACTTCCTGATTTCAATTTCTTCGCAAATATTTAAGATAACGTGGAGGTTCAAAGCGACATGAATGGCTTTAATAAAACCATGAGTGCCATGGAGTATTATTAAATTAAGTTCGTGTCGTTTTGCAGGGCAAAGAGAGAAGCGGCAGTTTCGAAAACGAGTCCGATTCAAACTCAACTATCACTCCCAAAACAATAGTGAGCGGACAAGCTTCTCAATCTCAGGCATCTCCTCCAAAGCAAGACAGCGCAAGCACAAGTGATTCTGATTGGCCATCAACACCTAGCAATCGTGGTCATGCTGGTAATAACCAGAGGGGATCGTTGAGAGGAGCAAAGCCCATTGCAAATGTGAGCTCAATCAGCTTTGACTTTTTTCACTGACACAAATTCAAACCTTATTTTGTTATTATTACTTTTTTATTTATGTTTGGCTGTCTAATATTCCAAATTCAAACATATAATTAAATTGAAAGGGGATAGTTCAGAAAAGATACTTCAGGGATACTTCAGTTTTGTTTCCTTTTATATGTTATTAAATTAAATGTCAAAAATTGCAGTTTCTTAAAAAATCTTCATGCTCAAGCTGATTATTGACAATTTCAAATATAATGATATTTGCATTTTAATAGGGTAAAAATATCAACGTATTTCAGTTCTACAGTTTTTTATATTTTATGTGTTGATAGCTATTTCGGCTTTCGCCATCGTCAGAACTAAGACGATGGCGAAAGCCGAAATAGCTATCAACGCATAAAATATAAAAAACTGTAGAACTGAAATACGTTGATATTTTTACCCTATTAAAATGGAGTTCTACCAAGTAAATGCCAAATCAATAAATATTTGCATTTAATCAAAAGTCCTACAAAGTAGAAACAAAAATAATGTAACATTTATATAGTGTACTTGATGTACTCATTGGAAAAGGATATGTGTGTTTCTCATTGAATAAAACATTTAAAATGATAATGATCTGATTGTAAGGATGTGAAAGAGATAATGTCATTCTGTTTTGCCCCAGAAAATTTTAATATTGTATAAAAACCTTGCCCAAACATAATACTTACATGATTCAAGAAAAATATTTTTTTCTAGAAACAAGCAAGTGTAGGAAATGTTTTGGCTCGCACCGGTTCTTTTGGTTCGAATCAAGGCGGCGCTGGTGGTTCAGCACCTGGCGTTACAAGGCAAGGATCTCAAGGTTCTCTTTTAGAGCAGTTCACATCGCAAGCAAAGGATCTGGTGAATAGGCAAGGTAGCCAAGAAGGATTACTTGCCCATATGGATAAGGTAATTATTCTATAATAGCCCATAGCATAAAGGTTGCACTTCAATCTTCAGATTTCAATACAGCGACATCTAGAAATAGGTTTTTTTTAAACTTTGTGCATTTAATGAAAGCTAGCCAGAATTTTAAAAAGATTTCAGTTAACTGAGGCATTCCTTATGAAATATTTTAGTATCACATAACCTATTTTTCCTTTCGAAATTTAAGATGGCTCCATTTATCAATAGTTGCTTTTTCAGCACATAATTAATTAGCATAGTATTTCTTATGAAATTATAAAAATATTCAATGAAATTAATTGATTTTTATTATTTATTGTTTGAAGTATTTTTCAATGTTAAATAGGACATTTTTATTGAAATGAATTATTTTTTGAGACACTTTACCAGGCGTGGGGAACTTGCGGCCTTTTGGCTACTCTAGTGCGGTCTAGTAATATATGTAAATTCGTAAATTCCTGTTTCCGACCAAAGATTCCCTAGTCAATGTTTACTGTGGCCTTATGTCGAATCAGAAAAATGAATGCGGCCTTTAGAGACGAAAAGATTCCCCACCCCTGCACTATACAGTAAAAAGTAAGTGGAATAGTATATGTAGAGTCTTTTGGTGAGCAAAATTTTGTCAATTCAGCAAATTTTTATGAAAAATGAATTTGACAAATAATTGTTCACATTATCTCTGTGCTGAAATTTGAACCTTTACAGTTAGTTTTAACGATGTTGTATATGGATATCTACTGTTAAGTTTAATTAATCGTTACTTTGTACACTAAAAATAAATACTGATTAATTGGAGTTTAGTATTTTACTCTTCAAATTTTACTGTGCTAGCTCTGTTCAATTTAGAAAATGAGGAAATAAAAACTTTTATCATTAATTTAACTCGATGGTTGCCACATACGAGATATCTCGTGAATTTTTTCGTGCTCAACAGGCCAAATACGAGTTATCTCGTCAATAACTAATTAAATTAATAGTCGCAAATTATAGCCGGCCTGCTAGGTAATTACTATTAATTATTTACGGCAACGATAAAGTTAATTAAATTCAAGTAAGATTTTTAAGAAGTAAGAAGTTGAGAAACTATAAGGATATTTGCAAATGTGATATTTTGGTGGTACAATGATGTATAATTGCAGTTGACTGTACAAGCCAAGAAAGCTGCCGGAGAGGCATCTAAAAGTGTTCAAGTGGCATCTAAGAGTGCTTTGGAAGCTAGTAAAACTGCAGCCGGTGTCAGCAAAAACACTTTTGAAGATCTAACTTATGTTGGAAAATCTACGCTTGATGATTTAACAAAGAGTGCTAAAGAAGTCGCAACCAAAAAAGGATTACTGAAGGTAACATTTCACTTGAATATCAATTTCTTGAAAGGTATTATGTCTGTAAATTAATCTTTATTTGCATGGGTGTCACTCCCTTGTCATTACATTACGGGCTGTTTGTTGAATGTTATGTTGAAATAATTTATGAACCTTAGTTAAATTTTAAAAAAGCTTGTTGTCTTATTGAATTCTTCATTCATTAATAATATTATGAATAGAAAATATTAAGTCTCTTCAGACTACACAATAACTGCATATTATACAGTTTTTTGTCAATTACATTAATAATATCATATCTCTTAATTAAACTAGAAATGAATATGTTTGTCAACTGATTTTTTTAGACTGATTCATGGAGCAGTGGAAGCCCTCCTGGTAGCAGACGAGATTCTTCGCAAACAACTGTACAGACAACAAATATCATTGCTGCGACACACAGAGATTTCTTCTCAAATATAAGCTCAGATTTGAATGGAATTGCTGCTTCTACTTCGAGTATTTTCAGCGATCTCTTCGGGGGAAAAGGTCTGTAGCTATTTAAAAAAATGTACTTTTCACTTCAAATTAAAAATAAAAAAATTCTTAAATTGAATGAAAAGTAATTTTGAATTTGCTGTCATTTCTACATACTTACACTTTCTCCCATAACTTCAATGATGAGTTTGAATCAAAATTGTTGATTTGTATAAATGTGTCTTATCATATTATAATATATCGTTGGTCTACTGCCAGAAAACGTCATGTCAAAAATTGTATATTTTGAGTAATGAATGCAGATTGATAGAATTAAACAGGCTCTATTGTCTGAAAAAACAAGCTCACTCATAATAGATTTATTTATTTCAATATTTAAAGAAGTAATACCTATGAACAAAATCAATTTTGTTGTGAGTTATTACTAGCAGAAGCCTATAAACAACTTTACACTTTTCTTATTTCTACGGTTACCCAACAACCATTAGACGACTTAACATTTTTGAGCTGTAAATATCTTGGTCAATTGTTGTTTATTCATTTCTCTTGTTGCCTAAAGCCAGGCTGCCAGTTTTCTAGCTGTATATCGACAGTATCTGAAGTCTCATTATCACAATAGAAAAATAAAATCATAAGTAAAACAATCAAAAAATACTAAATTCTATACTTAAATTGAAATATGCCCTCATCGTCTTCTGAAGTCTAGTTGGTAAGAACTTTGTCCTAGCGATCAGACAGGTCTAAGTTCAAGCCTCAGTTAAGTCTTTATTAAATTTGGATTATTTCAATTTAAATTTGAGACCTTTGGACATGGATGTTTGTGTTGACTCTTCTTCTCGAGTTGATCTCAAGTAACTTCCCATTGTCATTGAGTTTATCATATGATTTCCAAATATTTGGCGCATTGGCATTGTAATGCCAAATATTTTTATTAAATAAATTTTAAAATACTTAATTAATTTGTATGTTATAGGAAAAAATACAAAACAAGTACAATCAGCTCAACAAGCAAGACAAGCGCCACCTCAAGCTCAACCGGCAGCTGCCAAAGTTCGGCCTGCTGGACAATCACAGTCAGGGCCATTTCCTCAAGGATCCAAAGGCTTGGTACAACGATCACCACTTATTCGACACACCAACGCATCACAGCACGATGACCCGCATAGATCTCAACATGATAGGACCAATACAAATACGGAGAATCAAAGCTTCCTGAATGATGTAATTATAAATTTTTTTAATATGTTTTCCAACACAATTTGAGTTGACCGCTTGGCTAGACACCCAGATAAACTGCACTCGTACCGATTGCATACTTTTTGTTCGGTAACAAGTAGTGGGGCAAAGGAAAAAATTAAACTGGTGCATTTTATACTGAGGAAAAGTTTTTTTTCACTGAGATCGCTGATAAATATTACCTAGTACCTAGTTGATTCTTTGAAATTCAGGTTTTATAAAATAGCTACATGGTGAATGGAGATAAGCGAAACTCATAATCCTAATTTTCACACCAGCCAATTCATAACCTGGCACGTTGGCTTTGCTGTCAAACTTTTTCAGCTTGGCTAGTTGTGTGACAGTGAACCACAAGATGTTAATTTCATCCTTTGGATTCCCAAAGGCAAAGAATGAAAGAAATGAGTTATTCAAGTCAGTCTGATGGTGAGACTGGTCAACCATTAATATTTAATATTGATTTAGTAACTACGTGGCATCATGCGGAGAAAAATTAGATCTAAAATCTTTACCACTTCAAGCAATCTTTATTTTAGCACACTTGAAGTGCTTAGCAGTAGGTTTAGGGTAAATGCCATATGAACACTCCTAGCAATGAGTTGAAAGTGCTTATCGCTGCTATGTTACGAGATACGCTCAGTAAGGGCTGTAAATATGTACTATTTTTTGGCTGATACAATGTTGAGTATTATGGAAAGAAAGATATTTGGGAAGCTATTGAAGCAGAGAAGATGGTTTGATTCTATGGCTATTGTCTTTTTATTTACAGGTCATCACTCAAGTGCTAGAGGGAGAAGGTGTTGGATGGCTGAAATTAAACAGACTAAAGAAGTTAATGGAGGACGAATCTTATAGAAATTTAGTCCTCAGCAAATTGAACAAGACATTGAACAACAAAATATCTCCTGATGATCACATTGAAGATGTTGTAAGTATATTTTCACAAACTATTTTAACTTTTACACGCCCAGCGGTTTCGTACAAAACCATGAGTTTGCGCCGATTTGTCCCCAGAGGTCTCCAACTCACTGGGATTCAAACTCAAAGACATAAGACGTATCTAAAGAGTACGTTGTTGACCACTCAGCCACAGGTCTGAATTACTGTTCATACTGGTGATAATATTGTTTTATGTTTTAAAAGTTTTGATGTAAAATAACAATCATTGCAATATAAATTGCTTTTTTTCAGTGTCTTTCGAAAGGTATATGGAAAGGAATCCTCAAAATGCTGTTGTCTATTGTTCACGGACTCGAAGTTACATTCGCAAACTTTGGCCTCGGAGGGATGGCTTCCGTATTCCAGTTGACAGAAATCGCTCACACTCACTTCTGGACCAAAGAAATCATAGCTGTCGATGATTCAGGACAGGGGGATATGTCTACATTACAATTAGCGAGGAGTTTCAGCCCGTTTGGTAGCAAAGATAATATTGGATCTCCGATGAGCCCGTCTTCTTCACCGTCATCAAGGAAAAACTCCACAGCTGGTAACATATTAAATTAGCTTATATGAATATCATATTGATAATTTAGACAGTGAATAGTAGCAACAAAAACTGTTTAAAAAATAATGTAATAATTATGTTGAGTGTACATTAATAGAGATTTATGCAATCATATCTAATGCAATGTCCTAGAAATTGAAAAGATCTTCGCTGAGGGTTCCTATACCGGTATTACTGAAACTGGGATCGTAGGTTTTTCAATACTGTACTGTTTTAGAGTTCTGTGTTAATGAGCTGCTAGATCAGTTTTCGGGAAATTGCGGCCTTTTGACCTGATCGGCCAATTCTGCTAATTTTGGTACTTTTGGGAAATCCGCAAATTTCTGGGTTTTACAAATTGGCATTTCCGGCCAAAGATTCCCTAGCATTGACTAGTCAATGTTCATGCCATGTCAATGCCTTATGTTGAATCAGATAAATGAATGCGGCCTTTAGACAAGAAAAAGTTCCCCACCCCTGTGCTAGATGAAGACTTCCGATCCAGTGCATCCTTGAGAGTACTAGTCAATATTTTCTTTGATAAAAGTGTTATATAGCTAGTCGTGGATTAGTTCGGCGAAAAACCTTACAAACTAAGCTAAAAACAACGCCACGATTTAAAATTATTTTTTGAGGGCTTGATAATCGCGTTAAAATCACACATTATTACGAAGAACACTGATAAATTATGCGAAATACGAAATATTTTTTAGTACTTCGCCTCCATTATTCATTATGGCCGCGCGGCCATTGTAAATACATATGTAAATACGAAATATTTACTAACTTGTTTCCCTAAATAAATTTTCTCATGTTGTTTGAAAAAAAAAGAAAAGAAAATAATTTTATTTTCTGTACACGCAGTACACATAGTTCCAGGAAATAGTGCGTTTTGAAAAAAATAAACATTAAAATGAGGAATTTAAAATACTTTTTACCATATGCTAAGTTTATGAAGCAGGTCAATGATTTCAAAATAATTTATTGTATGATTTTTAATTGATTCAATCATAATATTATGCTTGAGTTGTTCGCTATAGTTTTTTTGCCTATACTGAAAAGTTTGATTTTTGGAAATAGTACGTTTTGCATTATAACCACATAATTCTGTGCTACCCTGTGTCTCAGCATACGTTTAGCCTTGAATCCTTTGCCTAGTTGAAAATTTTTAACACAGAGAATCAGTGACAGATTATCTCATTAGCGCTCCTGGGGCGTTCGAATCTTAGGGCCTTAAAAACAGCTACATAATATTAAACATAATACATACATTTTGAATTCAGTTTTCAATTTTTATTTTTATTTTACATGTAATTTTGCAGTACTTTTATTTTATTCGAAATACAGGGCCTCCGAATTGTAATGCGCCTAAGTTATTAATCTGCTACTGAAGAGAATAGCAATATATTTGCAGTATGTAATATAATGAAAATTATTGTTTTCAGAACCGCCTTCTCTCAGATTTCCAGACCAAGATATGGAGCCGCCGGACTCGCAAACAACCACCGACATGTTCAAAGATATGCTCAATCAAAAGAGAAACATGTTTATAAATAAACTGATATCTTTTGAATCGGAGGTGAGATACTTTGAAAATCTACTATCAAATGCTGATATGCTGTTGTGTGACCTTTTTCTGAGCAGTAAATACCTATGTCAAAATAACTATTTCCTTTTTTCTATCTTCATACTTTCAAACATTCTTGCAAAGTAAACTGAGTTAATTTATTTTCTAACCTAACTTTTTTCTTTACGCTAAACAGGTAGTTTCTACTCAAATTAAAATGTAACATATTTAATCCACTCAAACTTAAAATACATTATAAATTCAAAGAATTATAATAGTCAACGATACTTAAAAATAATTGTAACTATAACTCACTGTCTAGATTAGAGAATCATGAATTAGCAAAGTATTTGCTTTTGCACGCTATTTTTTAGATTTCTTGATTATTCAGTTTATGAATTTGCATTTTTATATATCAAAATCATTTTTTTTTTAAATTTTTTGAGCAGAACATATTTAAGTAATCTAGATTATTTTTTGTGCTATTCAGAATATATTATTATATTTTAAATTCATTAAGCTTTCTATCCCATAACTGATGCGCCTATCTGTTACGATTACTGTTAAATTAAAATTTCATATTTTACAAATTACAATTTACAACATTTCCCTGTACCTTTAATAATCTGCTGAGTTTAGTTTGTGTAAGTGTTAGTTACATTATCGCCACCACAGCCATAAAATGAATTAAGTTTAGGAAAAAGAAGCCCTCATTTCATATGTTTGAAGAGTTATATATTTTTTTTATTTTAAGCTGTTTAGTTAAGTAATGTTTATTAGAGTAAAGTTAAATAATCTTGTGAAATGTCTTTGGATAATACAATTGTAACATTTTATTGAATTTAACTTTACTCCAAATGAAGTCCAATTGTTTGCTTATCTCCTTCCAATTTAAACGAATTGCAAATTAATATCCTGTTTGAACATCTTCCCCGAAGAGTTTCTGAAATTGATTTCGCTTTGCATCGCCCAGATAAAGTAAGCATGCGTGCATTAGAACCTAGTAGAACGTGTTGTCTAGTTGTGTGTATTTGTGGGTTAGGGAACACTTCATGGCTCTGAATCCTCATTGGCTGAGACCGGATCCATTACAACCAATCACCCGAATGCGTTTGCCACACACCGTGCATCGTTTAGGTCAACCGTCTCAGACACTGAAGTTCAACAAAGTAATGTGAGTAGTGCCTAACACAAATTTTATTATCTATCTGCTATTTGTGACTATAACCAAACATTTTGTGCTTTGTGGAGTGCATAATATAATATTACTATTTACATAAACACTATCGATTTCGAGAGACAGACATTTTAAATTTTAAGTGATCAAGGACATCTAAGTAATCTTGAATTGAAGCTTTTTATTGTATTTATTGGAATCTTATGGAAACCTTTTATCAAAAAATAATCACCACTGCAAATTTAAACTAAAGATATATGTATATGATTTCAATATTGGCGTCAATTTTATTATTGTTTGCAGTTTAGTGATGTAACTATTCAAACAAATATTGAAGGCGTTTCCATTGAAATATTTAATATGTAATTAAATTAAATAATTTTTATATTTTATCAGCATAATTAGCTTATTCCCTATGCGAAACTGGTCCTATTGTGTAAATAAAATATATGTATTATATGCTTTCATTAAATTTGAAAAGAATAAAATGAAGTCTTGTTTGAAAAAAGATAAAAATAGTGTTTCGTTTCTGGTTTATTTTATTGTTATCCTAGTTTGAATGTTATAGCATATCCCTCTAAATTTTGATATCAAAAATTTTATATTTGTAAACACAAATATAAGAATAAATTATGAAACCAAGCTCCACAATATTTTATAGATATAGTCCTGTAGAATAATGATGATAAAATGTGTCATATGTTTTATTTAAACTCTGCAGGTAATACTTCGATATTTATATAATAGAAAAATCTGAAATAAGTTTTAAATATCCAATTTCATTAAACCAGTTTAATTTTCTGTTTAATAAGTGTTTTTACATTAAATTAAAAGGAAGCTACATTGTAATTTAATATTGAATATTCCAAGTATTGCAACATATTATGTATCCGATTTAGTAATTCTGAAAACGGTTGATATTTCGACCATTAAAATTATTTCTACACACACTTAGAAGGATTGCATGGTCTTACAGATTTATGAAAATTAAATTATTACAGATTGACTGACGTTCATCGAATCTATAACCTTGAACTAATTATTTTAACTGTTTAAGAAAATGACACGTCATGAACTGTGATTTTTCAACATTTTCTTTTATTTTCAGCATGTATCTAATGTGGCATATAAATTTTATCGGTGTGCTTTTTATAAGTTAGCAAATTTTACAAATAATTTCACTAGATAATGTTAAAATAATAAATAATTTGTTTCAAATATATTATTTGTGTCTTTTAGTTTCCACGAACAGCTAAACAAAGAACGTCTAGCGTTTGGTCATCAAAGTCATCCCTGAGTACAGGGTTCAGATACACAGGCGGTCACATTGTCAATACTTCTCCGACGCCATCTCCCGACAGTGCTAGAACTTATCTATTCCAAGGATTGATCGGTTAGTTAGTTACTGATTGATAAGCTTAACTTTTTCTCAGATTGGTATATGTTTTTTAAAGTAGACTCTTCAAAAAGAATCACCTAAAAGAAATAAATGACTGATAAGTAAAAAAACAAATTTGTAATCACAAAAAGTGTTATAAATTACTACGGATATGTATCGCAGGTGAAAGTTAGGACTTTCATAAGATGCAAAATATACACCATAAAAATACTAATTACCGATTGGTTCTTTCTAATCATATCATATCATATTATTCATTTAAGATGATGTGAACTTAGACGCCACGAGTGATTTTTGGCCGCAGTTTTAACGTAAATTTTAATACCCAACTATTTTTCAATGTTACGAAGCATTTAGATTTCATTGGCATACTTATATCAAAGAAAACCAAACATGGATATTATGAGTTTTGATACAATGCCCCTCATATATTAAGAGCTTGTTCATCAATGAGGCTTTTTAAGTCTTTTCTGTCTTCTTGCATTTTTAATTCAAAATGTCAAGTTTTGTCGATGCGATTATTAACTATCATTTATTGAATATATCATTTATTTTGATTACCTACAGGAAAGGAAAGGTCAACATTGTGGGATCAAATGCAATTTTGGGAAGATGCTTTTCTGGATGCGGTCAGCCAGGAGCGAGATATGATTGGGATGGACCAGGTAATTATTAAAGTATAAAATAAATATTTCTTTTACAAAAATGATACAAAACAACAGTTTTAGACAAAATTGAAAAATTAATTTGAATTAAAACAATTCTTGTCATACACATAAATATAAGTGTAAGAATAATTGTTAGCAAAAATTTGCCCAGAAACAATATCTTTGTTTTATTACCATAGCCGTATAAATTATTATACTTTGTTCTCTTAAGACACAATTTTGCTGCTAGACTTTTTAAGCAGCATGGCAACGTTATTTTATATGATTTGTTGATCAATCATTTAATGGATTTGTCTTCAAATGTGTGGACACTTCTGATGTTCAAATATCCTATTACCCGTAGGAAGTGTGATTAGCTTAGAAGGTTGAGTGACTATGCGTAGATTTTAATCATTTTAACACATTTAAGCAGTTTCAATGTTCTATTAGAAATTAAAAAAAAGATTTCATATTCTATATTTTTCATTTAAAGGGTCCCGGAGAAATGATGGAGCGGTATAAATGTCTCAGTGATACAGAAAGAAAACGTCTAGAGCATGAGGAAGACAGACTGCTTTCAACAGCTTTATATAACCTCACAGCCTCACTAGTGATGCTAGGTTGTGAACCAGCAATGGTAAGGAATAAAGTAAGAAGACTTCTGGCAAAGAGTCATATCGGATTGGTATACAGTCAAGAGGTCAATCAGCTGCTCGATCAGATTGGAAACTTGGTAAGTGAAAGATATGCTAACTACCAATGAACCTGTTTAAATATAACTAATTGACTAAGATAATAAACCAGTTTTATTGGGCTGTAATTTTTTTAACATGTCTTATTTATTCACTCGTCACTTCTAATGACAAAGTTTATATTTGAGATATAAAGAATCAATGCGTGGCAGATAATTTTTATAACATATTTAATCTGATTATCTGAGTTCAGCTCAACCAAGTCCCAAAAGAACTGTGTTGAAATTTTATAAAGAGCAATAGCAATTATTCATTTTTATATTTTATTCAATGAGTTGACCAATTTTTTCAGCATGGCAATGATATCGAC
This sequence comes from Himalopsyche anomala, assembly GCA_031772345.1. Classification (NCBI taxonomy): domain Eukaryota; kingdom Metazoa; phylum Arthropoda; class Insecta; order Trichoptera; family Rhyacophilidae; genus Himalopsyche; species Himalopsyche anomala. The sequence goes on from CM062827.1 coordinate 3,611,317, forward strand.
TTGAAGCCTCTAGGGTCCCGTTTATTACATCGGCAATCGTTCACTGTTCACCAAGGCACCGACGCTACGGGAGATTTAAGGTTTTTGGAAGTTCGAGACGATGGACTTGTCTTAAGAACAACACAAGGTAACAGCAGCATCATTCTTTTCACATTTCTAGATCAAGAGGTCTAAGTTCAGCCAATCGGCCAAATAAGGCAGATATGACCAAATTATATCACTCTTCTAACCTTCATTCATTTAGTTGCAGAGAATTTTTCTTAAAAAAAATATTGATTGCACGTACATTTTCTTAAGTGTCCAGGTTTTAGAAGTACTCAGTAGCACTTATTCTCTGCTGTAGTTCTTTTGTTGATTTCCTCAGAGGTTACATTCTCTAAAGAGCTAAAATAGACAAAGCTGTCAAACCTCTAAAAAGGAAGCTTGATGTTATTATTCATAAAAAGTTTTGTATACAAAGATAAAGGTTATCTTTTTTGAAACAGGTTCAATCGTAGAACGCTGGTGGTATGAACGGTTAGTCAACATGACCTACAGTCCAAAAATAAAAGTGCTGTGTTTATGGAGACGAAATGGTGGTCAGACTCAGCTTCACAAGTATTATACTAGAAAGGTAAATGTATAATTAGTAACCTGCAATGTATAATTTAATTATCATAATTTTAATGTTTGTAATATATAGTTATATTTTGAAATACACAATCATTTTTCTAAAAATTGAGATTCAGTTGATGCGTACATTTAATTTTATTGGTTACTGTTTCCCATGCTTAGAAAAGGGATTTTAAGATAATGATGGGTGGTAAAAAATATCTTATGCTAGGTATCATCAAAATTTTCTTTTCAAAAATCATTTGCTATCTTGATGATTCTATTATTTGATGTGATAAATTTGGTTTATGAAATAGGTACTTTTATTAACTACTTTGTGCCATGGTAATTCAAAAAGTTTACAGTAATTGTATAGCAAAAAATTAAAACACTCTGAACTGATTATTTAGATTCAACATGCTTGTCATAAGCAAAACTGGTTCTAATCATATTAAATGTGGAATTAGTACCAAAGATTGTTTTATTTTTTAAATATAATGGCTTTCCAACAAGTATTGGCAGTGAAAATCATGATAATTGATAATTGAAAAAAAAGTGATAATTGTATGGTATTGTTATGTAATATTTTAACAAATGAATAATATTCACGCCTTGAATAGACTATTGTCTGTTATAATCTACTGACTTATCATTGCAACATTTGGCTATTTCGGTATAAACGAGTAATTGTTGATTTATTAGAAACTCTTATTATTTACTAGAATTTTTTTTTAACCTTCATTCATGAACATTTTGCTACATACAGGGGTGGGCTGGAGGGGGCTCGGAGGGGCTCACCCAAGCCCCTTGTTAATTTAAGAGAAAACAATATTCTCAGGTCAAATTAGTTTATAAGTGCAATTTCTGACTTATATATTATCTACGACAGCTTACAGTATACACAGTAGTACACTTTTAGCCATTTAGATTGATAAGTTTACAGTAAATTGTATATTTTTACATATTGTAAGTGTATCAAGTAACAATCGATCGCTTATTAAAGTATTGAATATAATTGCGTAGGAGTGATAAAAAAATTCACTCCTACCCCAGAACACCGAGAATTGCTTTGAGATTAAGCGACCCCCTTGTTAACATATTGACAGACCACCGCTGGCTAGATACCAGTAAAGAATGTAATAAAAGCGATGTCATATGACTAATTTGTTTACGCTATATCAAAGAGAATTATTACATTAAAAATTAAAATTGCAGCATATTTCTAATGTATATCTGGTCCGTCATGTCAATATAAAAATAATGCCAATTTTTATGTGTTAAAATGAATTGAACGTTGAATATAATACGTTCTAGTGCAAGGCATTGTACTACTGCATAAAAGATGCAATGGAGAGGGGAGGCGGCGGAGGTGTAGGTGCAGAGTTGGGTGGAGAGTTTCCAATTCAGGACTGCAAGACTGGAGAAGGCGGCCTCATTCAAGTCTGTATGGAAGGAGTGGGGTTACTGTTTCAGCACAGCAAGGTACCCAACGTTTAAAACTTATGACGTTCACATTTTTTCATATTATTAGTGTTGTGCATTTTATTAAATTTGAATATTTCTATTGCTTTGTATTTTTCCATCTATTGTAACTTTTTAAATTATAATTGGAAACAGGCCAGGTTATCATCTTTTTTTGATTATTGATAAAGAAAATTCGACAGAAATATTTTGATGCATTTTAAGGAACGACGAAATCTATTTTATTCTTCTGTCTGCTATTTAAAATTCTTTATTTTATAAGATATACAATAATTAAATTATAGTATACTATAAGGTAGGGTAACTTCAGTAAAATAAAATTGATACACATTAATGGGTAATTCATTATAGATCAGTTCAGACAGTAAAAGATGAGCCCCTTACAGCACAAATACTTCATTCAATATACAATGCTTTTTATCATATACATATTATTCCCCATTGATTCCCCAAAAATGATAGAAACCAAACATTTAGCAATAAATTGTTTGAAAATAAACAATCAATATCTCTTTTGCTGCGGTATCACGTAGAAGACCTAAACCTTAACATTTCTAAGTCTTTTATTGCAATAATCAAAGTAAGATAGCACTGGTCTGCATCTATTGCTCTCCGGTTATGAGATGAGTGTTCTGTCTGACGATAACGAGTGATTCAGCAGCGTCGTTGAAGGCTAATATTGTCTTGTCAGTAACGATTTAATTATTTTACAAAGCTTATTGCCCTGCAATTGCTTATCTAAATTTTTAATCTGTCAGGTGCTTTGTTGTGAAAAGTGTCTAAAATATAACTATTCATTACACATTCAATTAAATACATTCTGGAAACAAACTTTGAAAAACAAAATTGCTACTTAGACCTGCCATTATAATTATACATCATAATGACATACTTATTGTATAATTTGAATTATGCTATTCATTTAAATACTAGTGCAGATTTTTGAATTTTAAAAAGGTAAAAATAAATAAGTTTGACATATTTCTTTGTCTCATATCCAGATTGTTTTTAATTGAGTGTTATCATATATTTTTTAAAAATGTTTGTCTGATAACAATAGGATGTTATTAATTTATAAAAGAAGGTACCTAGGTTTAAAAAACACATTCACTGAGAAAAGTCTCACAATGTATTTAATTTGACAGCAAAGGTATTGTGTACGAAGTATTTCCAAATTATTTTTGACGCTCAACAATAATTAGGAAAAATCATGATTCATTGTGATTTTTAGAGTTTAAATTTCTAATGTTTTATTACTTTCTGTAGTTTTTTTTCTTTTTTTATCTGTATTCAAATATTTTTCTACTTTGTATGATTAGTATACAATTAAATACATAATAATAAATTATTAAATCAAGCGTTAAACTCTTTTGTATGTGATATTTATTAACGATATGGTGACTGTTAAAATACCTTTGAAAATCTGATAAATTATGCAAGGCGATGAAGGAAAACAGTTATCACTTTTAAGGTGTTAATAATGTTATAAAAAAGCTAAAAGAAATAGTTATATAAACTGGCGTATTAGTTCTGGACTAGGGTTATCAAACGATGAACAACCAACAAAATGTCATTAACATCCTGAAAGATGTTATTTTAGATAAATACAAATAAATAATATATTTGTGTATTCATGAAAGGTGCATAAATATTAAAATAATTAAACTTTATGCTCTGGTGATTCTTCTCCAATACATAAAATAAAATAATACTATGAAAACAGTGAAAGATGAAAATATTCTTTAAACATAAGATGTTTGCTAACCCTATTCTAGAAAGAGTGCTGTCTTATTTCATTTATATAATGGTGAAATAAGGTAAAATAAAAAAAATTGTCAAGATAATGAAAAAGAATTCTGAAGGTGTTTGATTTTTTTTTTAAATTTACTAAGGTGTAAGCTAGAATTTGAATTAATGATTTAAATTAATGTCAACTGTGCAATCGCTCGGTTAAGTCCCTTTCAAAACAATCTCAAGAAGGGACCCGCCGTTGAGAATGTTTACCTTTTAGGGTCAATGATTGCCTGCCCGTTGAATGTGGAATATAACAAACGATGTGTTAGATTGTCTATGGATAGTTTTGAAAGAGCCAAAAAATTACATCTCATTGATATCAAGGACCACTCAAATTTTCCTATTTTCGTTTGTTAACCATAAGTACAGTGTGTGACATATGATGATCATTGTGGTGCATTCTATCTTTTTCTGATTTGAAAAATAATTCTTATATTTGATCCCTGCTCGCATTTTGCTCGCAACCTTTGTAATCATCTGTTTGTTATACTTTTTATTTAAATTCTAATTTCGTCTAAACATCATTTTGGTCGTAAGTTTGGAATTATTTTACTTATTTTATACACGGTACAGGTTGAGAATCCATTCGACGTGTTAAAGATTTGCACAAGTCGAACGGTCTCCCGCCGAGGAATCGCGGTTTCCCGGTCTCAGTGTTTTGCATGCTGCTGTCTGTTGGCCTTCTATATTCTTCCGTATCCGCTAAATAATATTCAAACAAAGCGATTCAGTTATCTCGACATGATCGCAGATCTCCGCTGAAATGTTATTATTTTCAACTGTTTTAAAGTGAAATGATGAAAACTGCCAGTTTGTCTATTCCGGCAAGTGGAAATGAGATTACTTTTAATAATATTTTTAAACCATGTCTTAATATTTGAGCTTTTTCATTTATGGAGCATTCACTGTGACGCAAAAACAATGGCGTTACGCTAGCATCCGAATCTGTCGTAAATGGAAAAGCTCCGCCAGAAGCTTAGGAACTTTTGAGATGGTCCTTGGGTGTGGCACGAATAAACTGTCGCAGGAGAGGTATCCGAACGGGCGGCCTCCGTTTCGGTTAACTAATGTGATGTTTTTGTTTTGTTGTGCGTCCGTCGGGACTTGCCGTGCGGCCGACGCCCCTTTCTGCAGGACTATGAGGTACAAAATGATTCTCGTTGGTTCTCATCTCCGTCCACACTCGTCTGCACACCCTGTCACTTCACCACGTCGCGTGACCCATCTGTCTTACGTATTTAGCCATTGACTGTTTAGAGTAGAGGGCTTTTCCTGTAGTTTGAGGCTTTCGAATCGTTTTGATCTTTTTAGCATCCTTTTAGTTATCATTTTCTGCAATTCACCCTCGCCCGGAGGATTGTTAATTTTTTCTGTATTTTTCTTGTTTGATTTCTAATGATTCATTTTTAGCGCTGTTTTCGTTATTTCAAAAGTTTCGTCGTCTGCAAAACACCGTTTCCGTTTAAGTTCGGAGCGAAGCATGCGACCGGCCGCCGTACGCAACGCGACACGCGGTGTGCGCGGTTATCAGTAGCGAGATAGAATGTGCGTAGCCAATTCACAATCACCGAGCCGCCGCCTCACCTCATTCTTTCGCATCTCTCCCCTGTTCGACATCTGTTATTATTTTACTTTTGGTCTCGCCCATTGTCGTTTTAGAATTCGGCGGGGCGGCAGTCCGGCGACCGGCTCGGTGCGAAGTTTCATTCATTGTTATTATGCATACATTTGTGACCGACATTAGAGCAGACCATCTCTTAAGTTTCACGGCGGAACTCTGGTCGGACGGAGTAAGCCGCGGTCTAGTAGAGTAGGCTGATGGCTGTCGCATCCCGGGCCGTTCGGTTAGCCGAAATTTTGCCTTATTTCTGATACTTAATCTCCACTTCATTGCCCATCTTGCATGTCACAAGCTTCATTATGCTTTACAGCTTGGCTTATGAATCTAACGATTTAGTAGAAACGCAGAGAGTGGCTGTCGCAAACATTAGATAGTGACTCCATATTCATTCTGTGATGACTTTCTCATTGCCTGCTACAAATTAAATTGAATGACAAATCTGACAATTAACCCTCGGTAGAAACTTAACCTAACATTCATTCCATAGTACAGAATAACTTTATACATTGTTAATAACAGTAATATTTACAACCTTACACAAATACTTCAAACTAATTCTGTTAATTATTTCCAAAGTGCTTTTCATTTGTAGTGGCACAACATTGTCAATGAAGCATGTCACTTTATTAGAACTATTATTTATGATATTTTCACAACATATTAACTATAATATATGTAGGGAAACCTAAACTAACCTTACTAATAAATAAACATATTTTATTTTTGAAAAAAGTAAATCAATACCATAAAATAGTAGTAACTATTATATTTGATTTTGATAGAGATGCCATCTAATTTGTGAAAATCTTACAATATCATTCTATTGACATTAAGCAGTATTGAAAAAAATAATCAGATAACCATGATGTATTATACTAAAAATAGTTTTTTTTATTTCGAAAAATATTTTGTGGAAATATCAAAACTTCATTCAATTCTTAGAAATTATAAATAATAAAAATATGATTGTAAATGATTGAAATGTGTCTTTTTTGCAGTTTTTTGTTCGCCTGGATCACATAAGAAAATGCTTCACACAAAAAGGAGGAATATTCATACTCGAAGAATTTAGTAAGAATCTGCTAATTACTAACAAGAGGGATTTAAAGATGTTTCTCTAACCTATAAATAAAGTAACTTTAAAGAATCGGTGACCTAAATAATGTGATACAAAAGCTAAAATATTTTAAGCTAAATAATTTCTTACTTAACCTTACATGCATGAGGTAGTACAATTTATGACAAAATGTGACAATGGATGGTGTCAAAACATACCCATTTTTTTTTCCTACTGAAACAATATGTGGTGTCCGCGAAGCGAACTCCTAGTTTTCTGACTAAAGTTACTGCTAGGGTGGGTACAGACTAAGTCTTTATATCCCTTTCCCGCATGTAAGCTAGCTACGTAATGACTTTCTTAAAGATTCTGTTAGCTGAAGGCTTTGTGTGGGGAAAACAATTAAGAAAAAACCGCTTACGAGAATGATTGGCTTTGAATCATAAAAAGTTCAATTCTTACCAAGAATTGCTCGTAGTGTTTACGTAAACTTGAAGAGTTTACTGTTCTTATTTTAGACATGCCCAGTCAGCTATACCCAAACTAATGTTATATCATTATAGATGTTACTTGTATGAAAGTTACCTTAAGTGATAATTTTTATTGCTAATCCCTAAATATTTTTTTCAGATCCCAAAACTCGGCAAGTTTTGCAACGGAAATATCGATCATCAATGGTAAGTAGGCTTAATTTATATGTAAAATTGTGAACATTTTTTTTATTTTCAATCATGGTAGATTTAAATCATTTATTTTATTCATTTCATTCTTTAAGATCATTCATTAATCTTTTAGAAGCTAAGATTGTATTATTCTTTTAAAAGTTGGAAAATATATTGAGTGAAATGATTTTAATTAAATAATTTTAACAGATACACGTAGTAGTAAAATCAAAAGTAAAGAATATCGTAGATAATTTCAAATTCATTGTTAAAATTATTTATTTTGAAAAAGTAATGTGATTTTTTTTAATCCATGTCCTTTCCCAATGTGGAGCAAATGAACTCCTAATGGTGGTATCTTAACAGAAGTTTTCTCTATTCAGTAGCTAAACCTTTCTTAATGAAAGAGAAAGGATATAAGGACAGGTCCAGGACAAAACTAGTGGTTGGCTAATCACTCTCGCTATGCCTGTTTTTAGGATAGAATGGGTGGGAGACAATTCAAAACATCACATAGTACATCCATATCTTTGGATAGAAATCCATAAATCAATTTTAAAAAACTGGCTGTGCTCAGATTCGAGCCCGTGACCTACGTATTCGAAGTCAACAACGTTGAGCACTCGAACAGGCAGTCGGCAATCTCAAAATAGATATTTGTCTAGTATAATATATAAATTGGTTAAAGATATATTGAGTTTTGACAGTTCAATGAATTTCTTCTTAACTTATCTACTCCGAATCCAATTGAACCGTTGGCTATCAAGCAGTTCTGCGGAGCTAATGACTCATCACTAGGCACACAAATTCAATTATTTTTGATGATCAATTTAGCCTCTCATGCATGTATTTTTTTCTAGGTTTTGTGCTTCATTTTTTCTTTTTTCCTTTGTTCTTGTGAGCTTTTCTATTTTGTTTTGCATGTGTTTCCAGGCCAAAGAAATCACAAAGTCCCTCCATCGATGTTTCACCATTTGCGTAATGCACCGAATGAATGATGGCTCCCTCCCAGAAAAGTTGTCTTTATATAAAGTAGAATTTCCTCTTTGATGTGGCGTATTGCATGTGCCCAGATCTTTGTATTCCATTGTAAGCATTTATATTTTGCGTTTTATTATTTTTTTCATCCCATTTTCTTACACCCTTCGAAATGTTTTGTTATTGTTTTATTTCGTTATTTATATCAATAGAAAAATAAAAAGAAATACTTCAGTTGTGTTTTCAAAGAATTTTAGAAAAGTAAAACAATACATTTTTTAAATATATTTATTGACAATTTTCAGTGGAACTCACCACGAGAATTATCAGTTAATGAAAATATAAATCGATAGAGGGTTATTTAAATAAAAATGTGCACTCAATTTTTTATAAATATCCCTGAATTGATTTGGATTTAGTACAAAATATGTTTAATTTTAAATATAAAAACTGTAAGCCAAACATTTCAGTATTAAAATTATAGAACAATTTACAGTGGTGTAGAGTAAGTAAAAAAGTGTTTGAGTATTAGGCTGATGAAAGAATGTTCGCTGAGTTATATTAGATTGTAGTCTTATGTAGTTATTGGATGATATATTTTGGATGACACCAAGTTCGATTCCTGGGAAGTCAATAAAGCAGACTGAACAAGTACATCCATGTTTTCAAAAGAAGAAGTCAGAAATTGTCTAGAAAAGTTATTGATATAAATTTTAGTAAAAAAATCACATCAAATCAATCTGCTAATGAGTAGAATGAGCTCCTTTTGAAAAATCTTTTAACAGCTTAAATTTTATAAAATTTGTGAAAAAGCACAAAGAGCAGAATTTTTTAAAATATGAATTTTAGTTGACTGAACAAATTGAAAATAAAACAAGTAATAAGTCATAATTTTGCAGAGTATGGAGGAAAAAATAAGAAGTAGAAATGTAACCATGAATATAAAATGTTAATGGTGTTTGCTAAGCTAGTAACGGGTTTGTAATAACTGACATGATTTCTCAAGTTGTAATTTCTACATAATTTCTAATCATTAAAAAGGAACAAATGAATAATCTATTTAGTAGTATTTATTAACATTAAATTGTATTTCAGGCCGAACAAATATGTTATGCAGTATTATGCGTATTTTCCTACTTGGCAGCCGGGCAAGAACAAAAGAAACAGATATTACAGCAAGCTGCACGCGGACCTGCAAATCTTCCCGACCAGTCTGCGACGGACGAAAGTTCTATGCCTCCACCCAATACAGCCGGCAAACCCATCAACATTACAGTAACAACGGGAGCTGTGATGAGAAAACATGACACAAAACCGGTTGCAAGCGTGGCTGGTAGTAATATCCACACAAAAACATCTGGCGGAGCTAATGTCAGTCAGTCGCAGGGTAATAATCCACAACGGAGCACTGAAAGAACAACACCCGGTCAACAGTCCGATAATCAACCGACGCCTGGTCAAGTAGGAAGTCAGGCGTACGGGAGTACCCCTCAATGGAGTGGGAATGACAGAGTACCCTCAAACCAAAATGTGGACAGCAGCTCATATTCTACTGAAAACTCCCCACCCAGACACCCCCCTCCTCCGTTGATACCGCCGCGACAGAATTCTCAAGGCCAGCTGATGAAAGATATGCCGGGACCTACCCGGCAAATGAGTCAAGGGAATCCGCCTGCTATACCTCCTCGAAGACCACCCGCACCGCTCTCAATAGGGAGACATAACACCATGCCTGACTCTCAAGAATTTAGGTAATAAACATAATAAATAGCTTTATTTTCACCGATGAATCAATTTAGTATAGTTTACAATTAATCCATGATTGATATGAATTGGTATTAAAAGCTGTCTATAGTTTGTACTCAAACACAATTTTATGTTTCATTACTACAGAATATTTTATAGTCTAAATGTAACAAGTGTTACTTTATATTCCTCTTGATTTTTTAAATATTTATTTATAAAATAGTACGTAGACAACTTTGAAACTAGTAAAATATTTTAGGATTGAAATATAGCAAATAATAAGTATACCTCTATGTTTTTAATTATAGTGTATTGAATAAATGATTATTGTAGCTCATAAAGTAGACAAATGAAATCCATTATAATTTAATATTTAGTCGTTGTTGTTTGTCTTTTCTGTAATAATTATTGAAAGCAAACGAATTTTAATTGGACAAATTTGTTAAAAACTTTTATCAATTTGAACTATAGAAGATTACCTAGATTTGTCTAGTTTTAATTCTTATGGTTTCAATTGTTATATTATAACTATAAAAATGGGAGCAAAACGCGTCACCAGAATCATGCACATCACCAATTGAAAACAAAACAATAGATACACCACTGCACATTAAAGGATATCGCAAAATAATATCAGAGCAATCTTTTCAGGTCATCATCGACATCTCAAAAATCAGGCACATCCATAAGCCCAATCTCACAAACAAGTCCCACATTTAGCCAACACAGCGGGGGGAGCCCCGTACAATCACAAAGTCCACCGCGCAGGATGCCGCAAAGGCAGGGCTCCATCTCGGGACCGTACTCAGGTCCTAATCCGTTTGTCACTCCCCAGAGAACGGCGGAATTTGTGATTCCGCAGCGGCACGGAGGGCAGAGAGGCAGCCTGTCACGGCAGTCCTCGCAGTCGTCCCACGAGATGTCATCCAGTCCTCCCAGGAGACGCTGACAAGGAAGGCTCTCGTTGCCCGTCATCTTTGGCGAGGATGACGCGGAAGCCTGCATTGTTCCCTCTTGTTTGCCTTGGAAATTTAGAAAATAGAAGTTTGTAGCTTTTCCCTAAACTTTCATTTTTGATTTTTTTTTTTGCGATAATTGATCTATATTACTATTGGTCAGAAGACAAAAATCTACAAGAAACTACAATCTAAATACATCTGTCACTTAAGCAACAGCGCCTGTAATTGAACTGATAATTTCACAAACATGGTAACTGACAAAAATGAAAAATTGCTTCACAGTGAATATGCGACCCAATTTTATTAAAGCGAGGAGTTTTATGTCAGTTTTGAAACACTATACATGAAGTATGTCACAAAAAAAAACACCTACACAGTTTTGTTCTCTCCAGACAAATTTGCTTTCTGTAAGTTATGGTGTTTCATTATTAAAAAAAAAATAGTGTTCTAGTTTTAATTTGTCTTCACTTGTTCCTGATGTCATTATTTTCTGCAATTGACAGATTTTCTATCACAATAATTCTAAGAATAATTCACATTTACTAACAAAATATAATTCCTATGAATTATGATAACTTGACAAGCTGGTTTTATCAAATATATTGTATCTCGAATCCTCAGACATTTGTATTTTTGAAATAAAGTAATATTGATTTGTAATTTTTTGACCCGTAGAATAAATATCAAAAACAGCAGTTTTGTAAATATGTTTTGTTATTGTTATAAATAAGACAAAATAATAATGTACAGGGTGCATTATAAGTCTTTCTCATTGACAAACGTTCATTCCATTCTGCTAAAAATGAATAAGGCTTGTATTGCACGATGTAACATATTAAATAAAGAAGAATTTCATTATGTCATAATATGTATTGTTCATGTAAAATAAATGTTTCATATTTAAACTTCATATCATCATCAATCATAAATAAATGTCGTGTTACTTTTGATTCTAGGTGTACAAATAACATTCAATATCTTTTTGGAAGTAGGTGTTACATTGATTTATCGGTCAAAATTGGGCTGGTAACCCGTTTCTCTAAAGACCATTATTCACTTCGTAATCACTTTAATGATAAAAATATAGCAAAGAGTTTATTGATAATGTACATATAACATATATTCAATGCTTTTTATATTATTGTAATATTTAAGTGATTTGAACACTTATCGCTTTAAACCTCATTCGTTGTATTATGAACCAAGTTTTAGCTTTTACTGTTGAAGTTATGTCTAAATGGAAACTTATGAATTAGATGTCGTAGGTATGGTATTTTTATAATATGAAAAATACCTCTAAAAGTGTAAAATAAATAATAAGAGTTATAGCAAACGGTTTGTAAATTGAATTAACATTGAAATTTATGAAAAAGCACTAGAAATACAGTAATATCATGATTGATATTGAAAATATCTTCAATAGTGTAGAAAAGTTTATTTCAAAGGATGAATAATGCATCAATTACGCAATGATACTCATTCACAATAGATTCAGTGCTGAAAATTCGACTATTTCTGTTAATACCAGTATATCGTCATTCTTTATGCGATTCTGCGTACTGACAATTTTTGTATCGTGCAGGATCTATGAATACACATTTGCTGAAGAAAAAATTTAACATGGGATAGCATAATGTTGATGTGTTGTTAAAACTGTAACCAACACTGTATTGTATGATGAATTCATTTAGATAATATATTGAAACTGGACATTTTTATGACAGAAGGATGCCTGTTCTAATGAATTGAAAACATTGTGTAATAACTGCTGTATGAAAACAATGACGTATCTGCAGTAAGCACTTTTTGTGAAAAACTAGGCAGTACCACACAGATGTTACCGAAGAGAATTATTTTCACAAAATATATTGCAATAAGCAATAGTTTTGAATCACTATTAAAGGACATATCTGATAGAAAGACTCGAATGGGAGAGTGATGCAAATAAAGATGACGTTGGTTTAATCATTTAATTTTGCAGCATATTTATATATGTACTGTATTACTAACTTGTTTGTAAAAATAATAATATATATATAATGATTTAATAAGAAATATATTTAAAGTGTGTTATGATGTCTCAGTCCTATGGTATGCTGTAGAAAAATTTTATACAAATTATTATTCTTGTTGCAAAATAATTTCGGCGACAAATTTTCTGTGATCCCTTAGTCGTAGTTTATATTATAATAACGAAAAATCTCTACTTAGAAAGCTTAAATGGTTTGTTTGATTAAATAGTAGTTTGCTCATATTACGAGACGTGCAATTATTTAAGAATTATTTTTTTTATTGCTTAAAATATAAACCAATATTTCACCAGTTATGTTGCATTTTCTTTCCTAATATGAATTAATGACTTTTTTAAATTAAATTTAACAGATGCGTAGAAACACGTTTAGACATTTGAATGTCTTAAATGGAAGATGTAAGAAGTCAAATGTCATATATTTTAAATCTAATAAGAAGTTGTCTTGAAAATTGGCACATCCTCCAATTACTTGTATTGAACAATTACTATTCTCCATTATACTTCATGACGACAGCATTAAAATCATTTTTTTTTATTGAAAAAGATATTTTTCAATGCACAAAAAAAATATTTTACTTCAATCAATGAGAAGAAATTACAATGATGATATCTTTGTATTGCAAAAAAAATCAGTGATTTTAATTTTAAAAAGAAATATGTTTCAAAATTATACCAACTTATAGCTAGTTATTTTTATGATGATTAAATTCGTAGAATTATGATCCATAAATTGAATGTTTAATAATGATCTACTGTTTTACTTGAATATTTAATTGTGATTAGGTTTTTTTTAATTGATTTAATTATTTAAATAAAATTACCAATACCGTGAAGAATTTCTCAAAATACTCCATTAAAATATTGTTGTATCATAAATAACGTCCCTAAATATATTTATTTTTGTCACTTTTTGTTTGTTTAATCTTGCTATTTATGTGATAAGAACCCTTTGCCTTGATGTTGTATATCAATAGAGAACTATGTACAATAGCAATAATCATACTAAAGTATTCATTAAAACACCTTCATGTTATAACCCCTTTATTATAAAAAAAATAATTGTAAACTTATAATATAAATTTAATATTATATCAGAAGCTTTCCTTTGCCAGAAATCTGGATTAATCATCGATTTGATTAAGTTAAAACACGTAATGGTTAAAATATCTAATATTATTAATAAAATAATGTGGTAAATTTATTATGTGTTATTTGTATTTTTTTTAACTTGTGGAATACCCAAGAATTTATTCTCTTTTAAATCAGCTGTCAAAAACATGCAAAAATAAATGGCTACAATCACCGTTTGAGAGTGGACGGAAATATTCATTATTGAACAACGGCGAAATAACAACAAAGTTTAAGCAAACTCAGAAGGTTCACATATAAAACAAATACAAACCCATTGCTCTGTAAAAAAATCTAGCTCTATAAAAATTTAAATTCATTATCGGTGAGGTTTGTCTGACAGTAAAAGTTTTTATGAAAAAAAAATCTTACGGAAAATCACCTTAAATACTCTTATCTAAAAAAACTATATTGAGTACTAAGGGTATATATCCTATTTTAGTATAATATAGCACATACTAAGTTCTGGAAGAATCTGAAAATATGTTTTTTTCATCAGGGAAAAGGGGATACTAATAAAAACCATTTGTTGGTAACAAAATGAAAAAATAGCAAAGTATTTTAGTTCTACAAATATTAGTTTTTTATATAGTTGATAGCTATTTCGGCATATACCTTTGTCAGAACTGTGTTTAAACTTACATTTACTTCGTTATATATGGCTAAAAGAAATACACACTATATCCTGTTATCCATTTTAACATTCTAATTTACATTACATTTATTAAGTTGACTTTAGCTTTTCTTAGAACGATAACAAATGTGGGATTATTCAAAGTAAATTAGTTTACATTAAAATGATTCTTTATTATTACTACTCTACATTAAGAGCTTTAATAGCGATGATTGATTATTATTTGTTTTGTCATTAAGGATGTCAATGGCTTGGCTATGTCTTTTAATTTATAATTGATCAAGTGCATTAAGCTCTTGAGCAATTCAAAATTAAAGCTTTAAAAACTATATAACAAAATAATATTTATATAACTAAAATACTTAAATACAAGATAGTTAGTTCTAGCTAGTAAATGCAAATTCAATCAATACCACATCTTGGCGTCAAAAAATATTTTATTGCACAACTTAACCTTTTGCACTATGATAACTTACCTTTCTGTTCCTTGATAGAAAGGTGTTAAGTATACATAGCTCAATTTAACTGTTCTAATATATCTTTCTTTTCTATGTGTTTTAAATTCATCTTAGTATGTTAAATTTTTAATTGAAAATAAGAATTATTGGTTCATTCCAATAAAAAACACATCATTGTTTCAAATGTCACCAGAAAGAAGAAAAAGAAAATTTGTCTAAAAATGATTATTTAGTTAATTGCATTCTTTGTTATTTAGCACATTTGTTGAGGATTTTGCTGATATATTTACAATATATGCAATCAATAATACAGTAAAGTAATATAAATAAAATTTGCTTTTGAAAAAAATGTGTTTTCTTGAATTATTTACCTTCTCCTGATGAGCTCCCTCTTCATTTTTTTATTCATGTCTGCTCCCAATGTGGAGCATATGGCCTCCTAATGTAAGTATCTCAACAGAAGTTTTTCTACAACCTATGTCATCGCTCTGTCGAAGAAGCGATAGATGATTTAAAAAAAATTCAAATCTTCCGACAGGGAATTAATTGGAAAATCTTAAAATTCTAATTTCGATACCATATGGTTTTTTTTAAAAAAAAATCCAAGTCTTCTTTCAATGTGGAGTATATGACCTAATTGAGGTATCACAACTGGAGTTTTTTTACGAGAAATGCCTGTTATTCAATGCTCAACCCCTATTTTTTTATTAAGAGAGAAATAGTCGTTAGCTAATCGCTTTGCTACTCTCCATTATTATAGGATTTAGAGAATATTAAGACGTAACAAACGTTCTTGATTTTGAACAGAAGTCGATAAACGAATTGGAAAAATGTTGTTCGTACTGGGATTCAAGCCCGTGTAATACGTCACGGAAGTCGACAATACTGTCAAATGCGCTACGGACCCAAAAATATAGTTAAATACGTCATATTTTTATTAACATTCAATTCATATTATGATATCAATTCATTTAGCAAGGTAAAGCTTAAAATTAATGAGGAAATATCCACGTTTAGTGATTTGCAAAAAAACATTTTTCTTCAAAAGATTGGCAACCGAACTATAAGACGTTTTCATGAAATCTGAAGATGGAATTGCAATCAAAAACTTTCTCGCGATAGAAAAGATAAGCAACAGGAATATCTGTCTGAAGCCAGAACTGCTGATAACCCTTCCTAAGTTGCACCTTACATTCTTTGTTTGTGCTTTATCTAATCAGATATTTTTGTAATATGGTATCTAATTCTTGAATGTCTGGATTATACATAAATGGAATAATAAGCCACTGTGGAATTTCCATATTCGAAACAACATTGAACCTGTTTTCAAAGTCTGCATAAAGAATAGTTAAATGTGGAACGAAGACCAAAACGTCATCATTCTGAACATTTGTTAATGGCAGTTGGAGAATTGAGAAAATTCAAGCCGTCCAACGTTTTTCTTCATAAGATTCATTTTGTCATGGAAAGCTGGAATGATGGACCTGCCTACATTAATACGCGCAGCGATCCATGCTGCACTGTGTTTCTATGCGTGCAGACCAAATAGCCACTGATCACATGGACCCCCCTCACACCTCGAGGACCCTCAACTTTTTTCTCGTTAACTGCAATTATCCTTTCATAGATGTTGACACATTTTGTCAAAAATTGAATATCTACATAAATTTTTAAATGTTCCTCACATTATTTTGAAATATGAAAAGTGAAAATTTTTCATAGTATTCCTACAAAAATGTGGAAATGAAAATATGCTTTGGTATCAAATCTTTTTTATGTACCATAATTATTTTGTAGGTGGTGAATAAATGATTGTAACTAAAATTAATTAACAAGAAGAAATGTGCGAAGTAGAAATTTGAGAATTAAATTACCTAAAAAGTAATATTGTTTACCAAATCGTTTTTTTCAGATATGTGCTAACTGTATTCTAGCCTTTTTTTTTACATTAACTGCCTATGAACATAATAAATAAAAAAATCAATGGAAAAATGTGTTTTTTTGTAAAAGATTGTCAGCCAAACAAACTTTTCAAATAAAAAAATCAATGATCAGGAGATTTAAATGAAATTTGAATTCAGTGGAAACTATTTGTGCATAGCTTAATATGTGGGTTGATTTTTTCTTTCGAGAAATACATTTGAAACAGTTTTACACTTTGTTATGGAAATATCTTTCATCTAAGCGCCAAGCTTTATATTTCAAATATCATAACGAAAAAAATCTCGAATTTAAGTGGTGACGTGTCGTTATAAAAACATGGTAGCTCTAAAATGTAGGTGTAGAAAAAATGTTATATTTATCAAAATTGTTGTTTAATATTTTTCACTAAATAATCACTGTTTTTTTAAAGTTTGCATACATCGATTAATAGCCCATTTTCTATTTATAAGCATACTTCTTTTCATGAAATTTAAATATTGTATTTACAATATGATATGACGTTGAAGTTGATCTTAAATTAAATATCTTTATATATTAATACACAATCGTGCTTCGTATAACAAGGTTATATTAGTTACACAGCGTGGCGGATTAGATGCGCGCTTGTGGCCCCCGAATCTTAGGGACCTCAAAAATAGCTTATATGATATAGCCTATATACTCTTTGTTCAGATTTTTCTTTTTTACATACAATTTAAACAGCGCTCCAAATTGTATTGCGCCTGGGGCCTCCCATGTTCTTAATCCGCCATTGGTTATACAAGAACGCTGTGTAATGAAAAATCGTTTCATACTAGGTTAAAAGTTCTCACAATATATAATATTTCTAGTTCAGTCGTAAGGAACCTGTGGCCTTTAAAGCGCATGCGGCCTTTTGGCTACTCTGGTGCGGCCTTTTGACTTTTCTGTCAATTTTTGAAAATTCGTAAATTCCTGAGATTTTGGATGTCAAAATCAGGGCTGTGGAGTCGGAGTCGGAGTCGTAGTCGCGGAGTCACGGTATTTTGGCCGGAGCTGGATTCGAAGTCGTGAAAAATGAGCGGCTCGATTTTTTTTGAAAAATATATTTAATGATGTGTATTTGAGCAAAATAGTCAAAAGTGTTAACATTTCATGCTTGGCTGATTAAAGATGATCTGATGGTATACATATATATAAGTTAAAATGAAATTATTGAAAAAAATTCTCGGAGTCGGAGTCGTTATTTATTTTAAAGCTAGAGTTGGAGTCGGAGTCGTCAATTATTTTAAAGCTGGAGTCGGAGTCGTCTTTTTTCACGCGACTCCACAGCCTTGGTCTAAATCCTTGGAAGACCTATAAAAAAGGTCCCACGCTGGTAATTTTTGAGAAATCCGCAAATTTATGGGCTTTACAAATTGGCATGAAATTGTTTCTGATCAAAGATTCCCTAGTCAATTCCCTGTCAATGTTTACTGCAGCCTTATGTTGAATCAGATGAATGTATGCGGCCTTTCGAGAAAAAGGTTCCCCACCCCTGTTCTATTTTATAGTATGAGGCTAATGATGCGAAACGATGAGGGCATAAGGTGAAATAGCTGTCAACCATACATAAAATAATATTAATCGTAGAACTGTATATTTTGATGTTTTTTCACATTATTACGAATATTAGCAGGACAGTTAATTGACATCTTTTGGGTATAGATAAATAATTATTCCAACTTTCCGAAATTCAAAAGGTTTCCCACCCATTTATTTGTCTATTCACAAAATAAAAACTCTTTGCCATGACAATGGCAGCTTAATCAATGCACTGTACTTCTCAAAATAATCCAATCGAAACGATAATTTAATTTCTTTAGATTTGTCTTTTTTTAAATAACACGAAACTACTATTATTTCCATAAACCTTTACTATAAAGACTAAAACTTCACCGCTTTGATTGTGTCAATTTTTTTTTCATAAAATGGATACAAATCAATATATTTTAGTTTAACAATCATTATTTTATATAGCTTCTACTAAGAAAATGCTAATTCAATCAATGAATTCAACAGCAGTTTTTTTTCCGAGAACTGGTTGTTTCTCAGTAACTATCTTTTTTTGAGGGTACTAAGGATAGAAAGACAGGGCTAGGACAAGACTAGTAGTTAACTAAACTCTCCCGCTTCGTCCTGTTAATTTTAGGATTGGAAGGGTGGGAGAATATTTTTTTAGATCTTACAAACACCTATGCTATCGAAAAGAAGTAGATAAATTGACATTTTGAAAACGATTGAACAAAAAAAATGCTGTTCCTAATGGGATTCAAACATGCGAGATCCGTCATGGCAGTCTTGTATTACTCTGAGTAATCACTGATCAACGTATTTTTAAGGATCGAAAGAGTCAAAGGTGATTCAACGATTTTGATGAACAAAAGAGACAATTCTGATGCGGAGGGATGAACTAAATCACGCATTCACTCCCGGGTTTTGGCCACAGAGTCAGTCAACGAACCCGGTATTGATTTTAATGTTACGGTTAAAATAAAAATAAAATTTGATTTAAAACAAAAAAAAAACGTCAAGGAAAAAGGTGCCGGAACGCCGTTCCACCACCTTTACATGGTAAAAAAGCCCTGTCAATGGTAATTTTCGGTTTCAGTCAAAAGAGTATTTACATCTGGATTTTTTTTTAATGATATGTAATGTAAAATTTAGTTATTATATTAAACTTGTATTCAGTATGTATCTATTAACAATAATTCGACTGTGGAAAGGAAAAAGGACGTAACCCACAGGTTTTTCAAAACAGCTTTTTTCGATAATCACAATCAATGGCGGATTACCCTATAAGCGCAAGAGACGCACGCTTGGGGCCTCCACATTTTAGGGGCCTCAAAAATAGCATAAATTATATAACCCCTTATATATTAATTTCAGTTTTTGATATTAATTATTATTCTACGAAGAGTTTTGTAACACTTTTATGTTATTCGAAAAAACAGGTCCTTCAAAATTTATTGCGCCTAGGGCCTCCAAAGTGCTTAATCCACCACTGATCACAATATATCCAACTTGATACACATTCTAATAAAAGGATGTAAGCTGCAAATGCCGAATTAGTATCTAAATTTAGCTTTAAAATTTTTAAAAATATGAGCTTGTTAAAATTGAAACGAAGAAAAAATGTTTTTCCTAGACGATATTTTAAATTAATATTAGATGATGTCAATTATAGACCAGTTTAGAAGTCTCCGTGCACTTCAAGGTTGTAGCTATTTCATAATTTGCATATGGCCCGAAATCATCAAAACACGTTTTTGTGCCTCCTGTAAAATTTGTGGGTGACGTCCTTTTTCCTTTCCAGTTTTTATGATATTAAAAACATTATCAAAAAACGATGAAGAATACTGCATTTGTTACATCTCGAGCTATAACGTTGTGGATGGAAACGTAGATACAACTGAGTTTTTTTTTACATCAAATTTTCATTTTTACATAAAAAGGACCGGCACACGCCGATCACCATTTTGAACGAGTTCAATTGTAGCTACATTTTCTCATTTTATGTGTCTCAAGAGTTTTGGAAAACATTTCAAAGCAAACAATATAAAATCCGCCCTGAAATGGAACCTTTTTTCCAAAGCCCTCCGTTTAATTTGATGTCACGTTTTTTTCGCCGAGCATTCGTGAACACACTCCGCCGGGAGATTAGCATAAATTTTGTTCCGAGAAATGTGTATAAAACAATATCGAAAGAGGTGCTCAATTAGGTACACCTATATGGCTATATTGTTTACGACATAATTGAACGTAAAAGAGAGGGAAAAGCAATTGAATGGCGGGAAGACTGAAGAGTGCCTATAAGCTCGAATCAAAGAAGGTGAGTAATGGATCACTGTACGATAATTATTACTAAAAAGTCAAAACACATTTGATAAACTAACAATTTCTTGTGAAAATCAACAACATTTTTATCGCTATTTATAAATTAATATACTTTGTCAAGAAGGCACCAGCGATATTGAATTGAAATCAGTGGCGGGTAACCTTATAAGCGCACGAGGAGCGTGACTGATAACTTCAAATCTTATGGTCCTCAAAAATACTTTGCATAATATATATATATATATATATTTGTACATGTCCACTTCCAATGTAGAGCATATGGCCTCCTCATAGAGGTATCTCAACAGAAGTTTTTCTACTGGAACTGTTTATTACTCAGTTGCTAAACCTCTCTTTTTTAGGATAAGACTAGTAGTTAACTAATCGCTCTCGCTACGCCCAGTCATTGAATGATCGGAAGGGTGAGAGAGAATTTTTAGACATTACATGCCATGCTTTCGAAAAGAAATTGAAAATTGATCGAAAAAATTCTGTTCGTACTGGGACTCGAACCCGTGAGATCCGCCACGGACCTGACAACAACTTGGGAAACGGGAGCCAACAACACTAACCGCTGTGGCATAGGAGCCGATATAATTTATAGTCCATTTTATGTACATTTCAGTTTTTAATAATTGTTTAGAGTAAGCATGAACTTTTTTATGTTATCCAAAAAACAGGGCCTCGAAATCATATTGCACCTGGGTCCTACGAAGTGCTAAATACGTTGAAACCAAAGCTATGAGTTCGACATTGACTCATTTTCAAAATGTCATCAAACACAAGTTTCTCCAATTTATAGTTTAAAAATACATGGACAATTTACTGATAATATGCGTTTAAAAATAACGAATGTTCATTGTGAAGAATTTCAACAAAATCCGAGAGAAATAAATAGATTTACTTATTTGCTATTGAATTTTAGGAGAAAAGTGAAGAATGAAGTTTAATTTGAAGAAATATATATATTTATATTTTATACATCACTGTTCGGGACTCGAATGACATTTTGTCTGAGAAAGGATCCATGGTTGGCATAATTTTAATATTCATGTTATATTTACAGTGCGCTAGTTGCTGTAAGGGTGGGTCACCCACAACTTAAGGGATCTTTCGGATTGTTTGAATTGTGTTTTCATAATATTTTACAAAAGAGAGAGAGAGACCGAGATTCCTTACAATTATTCCAATCGATAAGACATTCATATTTTGCAATAATAATGGTTGCTGTTACGGAAATAAAATGTAAATATTTCTTTCAGATGAGAGTGAAATTTACAAAAAAATAGTCAATTCGAAGATAAAAAGATTTCTGCAAGGAATTTTTGGACAGGATGTTTAAATATGATAATTTTATTTACAAAAGAATGGACGAATTAGTTTGTATCGAAAAATTCTTGTTATTCGTAAACTTGTATCTATATTATATATAATGTTATTGATAAATTGATTAAGGTGAAAAAGTAATTTAGTACTGAAATGTGATACAAAATTTTGCAATATGAATTATGATTTTAGAGTGAATGAGAGGTTGTATTTTGTATCTAAGTCAGTATATAATATTTAACTAATTATATTTATATATATATATATATATATATTATAGTGGCGGATTTAACAGTTGGGAGGCCCGAGGCGCAATTAAATTTGGAGGCCCTCTTTTTCGAATAACTAAAACTTAATTGAAAATATTATATGGGTTTTATAGAATATATTTTATTTTAGCACCCCTCAGATTGGAGGCCCCAAGCGCGCACCTCTTGCGCTTAGGGGTTAATCCGCCACTGTATACTACAACTAAATTAATGTTCTGAAACATAATCCTGATGAAGTCGTAAGACGAAATAGCTATCAACCATTTTATAAAATAATATTCATAGTAAACTAAAATACTTTACTTTTTTACATTATAAATAAATAAAGTTGTAGTAAAAACATAAAATAAAAATCGTGTATTATTTATAGATTTACGATCTGAATTTATTAAAATATTGAATTTATATAGTCGCCGTATGCGGCCAGAATGGTAAAATCTCTGCCCTAGAAATCAAGCCGATCTGGGTTCAAGTCCTAGTAAGTAAGATTAGTATTAATATTCGATTTTTTCTTTAATTTTCAGATCTTAGTCTGTGAAGTCTTTTCTAACCAAGTTGAGCTCAAAGTTATCGTCGAGTTTATCTCGTATGATTTCAAAATTTAAAAATATTTGGCGCATTGACGTTAGCTGCAATGTCGAATATTTTTCTTTAACCATTTATTTAAAAAAAAATAGTGACGAATTAATTACCTTGATTGGGAAAATATTTGAATAGAAGTTTATAAAATCTGTAGATTTTTCTAATTGAAGGTGATCAAAAGAATCAATCATCATTAGAAAGCAATCATGAAAGTTGTACTAGCATAGAAATACTGCTTTTTAACCGTTGAGTTTGTATTGAAACGATAAATATGATAACTGGCGAAGTATTTTTGTAAGAATTTTTCAATAGCTTAACCTTTTCTTGTCAGAGAAGGTAATCCTAAAGCAGAAATGGCGAATCTTTAACGTGTGGAAAATTTTTGATGAAAAAGAAAAAAATGAAATTTTTATGATTGTTTATTTTCTAGGTCTATGTTTGTATATTTTCGTGGGATTTTGACGTGAAAATACTTAATGAACATAGTGGCAATGCACCTGAGTCAACGAAATGACAGAAAGAATACTGTTGAACCTGAAAAATAAACGATTGAACCAGCGGTATATCTAGAAAATTTGGACCCATATGCAAAAGTTATCAAAGGGCCCCTATTTTATTTTGTTTTTTTTATTAACGATAGTAAAAAAAAGTTACTTTTATTTCGTACGTAAGGTAAAAAGGCCCTTATTATTATTTACTCGTTTGGCTAGGTGTTTTAAAAAATATTTATTTTTAAATATTAATTTTCAAATTTTTGTTTTGAAAATTAAAATTTGGATATAAATTTGGGACCACCTGCGCTCAGTGGCCCTGTTATATGGTGGTTACGCCACTGGATCGTATTTAAAGTATTACGATTTTTCCACGCTGGAAACGTCAGTCAACTGAACAAATTGATTATAGATTTATCTGCAGCGTGTGTAGAATTGAAAACTACTTACTATAAACCACGAATCGATCAATTTAGATAAAACTTATACAACACTATCTGTAAATTAAAAAAAAATAGATTTATTACCTTCATTTTTTACAGAATTTTCTTGATTTTAATACATTTTTTGTTTTATATAACAAGAATATTATATTTTTAGCACAGAGTCATCTACTGCAAACTGCGACTCTTCAGACATATACTCGTTTTTTACCCAAAAAATCAATATATATATAAATATACTACATATTTATGGCTCTCTGATACCTTTGTTATACTGTTTCCATACCAACTTGACTCAACCCACTCAAAGTTTACCTACCCCTGTACTATAACATTGATTAAAAGACAAAGACAATATATATTTTGAATAAGTGTGTTCATGTATTGATACTAACTAATTACTCATGTTATTAATCATCGTACACGTGAAGGTTTTTTTTAAGAATATGACATTAAAAATTAAGAAAAAGTTTGCCATCCCTGTTCTAGAGGATGAAACTAGAAAAAATTTAGCAGTTAGCTAATCGTTCTCCCTAGGCCCCGTTTTTAAGATTGGATGAGTGGGATAGAATTGAAACATAAAAGACATCCATACCTTTGAACATGTATGCTTTTGAACAAGCAAGACGTACGAAATATATATTATATTTAAATAATGTTAGTAACAATATTTATTACTGTTTGCATTGAATAATGAAAAAACTTCACTCATTATTTTTTAAGCTCACGCATAGTTGTCTCGTTATTACTCGGAAGCAAACAAGCACTCATATTTTTAAGTAGCCAATTGTTATTTATGAGAAGTGTGATAAAAACATGTTTCAATATTGAACATACATATTTAATGCGTGTGCCAAAGCACTTTAGTATAAAAAAATCGCTTTCGAACACATTTTACGAACATGTGAGTTATAATTACGCACTAATAAATTATTTTTTATGCCTTCAGCTTTTTTTATAGGCATGTTAACTTTGTGTAAACATGATTTAAGAAAAAAAAGCTTTTATCTTTCATATGAATATTTTATCATGAATATATTTTAAACTTTATCGCAGTTCAAAAAAGAACTTAGTCAATATGTATTTTTTCAAGTAACTTACCTACAGTTAAAATCACTTTGGGTAATGGATTGAAATGAGGTTTTGTGTATTCTATTTTAATTTAGTTAGGTACATACTGAAAAATTTGAACAATTCAATATTTCATGACCATTCTATGAGTTATATGTCATGGTGAATGTTTGTTACCGCAGACAAGAAGTGCCATACTCTATTATAAACCACTTTATTCAATTGATAGTAGCCAGACTTCCCATATCATTCTTTAAGTGATTTACTCTCGGAAAAACACTGGAGTCCAATAATAAAGTCGAACACTAAAGTTGCAATTGAGGATTTTAATAATCGGCGCTGCTAAAGTTATTAGAAATTCACAGAGAGTTACTATCGGAAATTGAAAATACACGAAAGAAAAGAATGACGTAGGAGTATGAAACTTATTTATTGATTTGGCATTTACTTGGTAGAACTCCATTTTAATAGGGTAAAATATCAAGGTATTTCAGTTCTACAGTTTTTAAAAAAGTTAAAGGTTGATAGCTATTTCGGCTTACGCCATCGTCAGAACTATGCTTTAAACGTACATTTACTTGGCTATATATACTGTCTAAGAAGAGATACACAATGCATCATATTATTCACTCTAACATACTAATTCAAATTCTAATTACAATATTGTACTTATTAACTGTGATTTTAGTGTTACAAAGAAAGATAAGCAGTCTGGGTTTTTAAAAAAACATTAATTAGAATACTTTAAACTGATATTTATTATTAATTATGCTACATTAAATTTATTAACTATGGCTTAAGTGATTTGAAAAACAATAAGCAATGTGGGATTTTCCACAAGTAAATTAGGAAAAAATATATTGATATTTATTATTGATTACATTAAGGGTTTTAACAACGGCGATGGATTAATAATGGTTTGCTCATTTAAGATGTTTTGTTTATGTCTGGTAATTTCAAGTTGTTCTAGTAAATTTAGTTTTTGACCCTTATGACAAAGATGCAGAACGGTTGGAACTAAACTTAAACTAATGTCATGAGACTCGGTCAAAAAATGATTTGCAAATTGTGAGTCAGATTTGTTATTTTTAAAAGATCTTATGTGTTCTTTAACACGTGTTGATATGCTTCTACCTGTCTGTCCTATGTAATTCGCATTACACGATCCACATGACATTTTATATATTCCGCTTCTGTCGAGGTTGTTGATTTTATCTTTACTGTTTTTAAGCTGCATTCCTAAATTATTATTAACCTTAAATGCTACGTTAACCGAATGTTTAATTAAACATGTTTAATTAAACATTCGGTTAACGTAGCATTTAAGGTTAATAATAATTTAGGAATGCAGCTTAAAAACAGTAAAGATAAAATCAACAACCTCGACAGAAGCGGAATATATAAAATGTCATGTGGATCGTGTAATGCGAATTACATAGGACAGACAGGTAGAAGCATATCAACACGTGTTAAAGAACACATAAGATCTTTTAAAAATAACAAATCTGACTCACAATTTGCAAATCATTTTTTGACCGAGTCTCATGACATTAGTTTAAGTTTAGTTCCAACCGTTCTGCATCTTTGTCATAAGGGTCAAAAACTAAATTTACTAGAACAACTTGAAATTACCAGACATAAACAAAACATCTTAAATGAGCAAACCATTATTAATCCATCGCCGTTGTTAAAACCCTTAATGTAATCAATAATAAATATCAATATATTTTTTCCTAATTTACTTGTGGAAAATCCCACATTGCTTATTGTTTTTCAAATCACTTAAGCCATAGTTAATAAATTTAATGTAGCATAATTAATAATAAATATCAGTTTAAAGTATTCTAATTAATGTTTTTTTAAAAACCCAGACTGCTTATCTTTCTTTGTAACACTAAAATCACAGTTAATAAGTACAATATTGTAATTAGAATTTGAATTAGTATGTTAGAGTGAATAATATGATGCATTGTGTATCTCTTCTTAGACAGTATATATAGCCAAGTAAATGTACGTTTAAAGCATAGTTCTGACGATGGCGTAAGCCGAAATAGCTATCAACCTTTAACTTTTTTAAAAACTGTAGAACTGAAATACCTTGATATTTTACCCTATTAGTATGAAACTTATTTATTACAAATATTAATGTGACAGTTTTGGCCTTTATTGCATAATTGTTATTAAAAGCTGATAAAAACAATAAAATGCATGTATATGAACATTCGTTGTGACGAATGACAATCGTGATACGTTTGGGTGATTCGAGCCACACAAAAGAGAGCAAGAAAAAAAGAGAAAATGTCAAATGATTTTTTTGTTTTTAATAAGTGAAAACTCTCAAAGATATCAAATATTCGACGGCGGTGGCAGTCCATTGGGGGCTGTGTAAACCGTAAAATGGGAGTTCACTTCCCTAAGGATACAAAACAAGACTAGTATGAAAAGCTGTGGTTAAGTGGAGACAATATTGTGCGTAAGTAAGGAATTCGTTTCGTCAGTTGCTTAGGTAAATGTGACGATAATTTTAGCCGCCAGATTTTTTTTTAAACAATTTATATTATATTTTGTATTTCGTCGATCGAAAACAATTTTTGCTTTCTGAAACCATCTGAAAAAATCTTTTGTTTTTTTAAGAAGGTTGGTAAATTCACCTCATTTTGGCACGTAAGACCAAAATATTATTATCATTTAAATATAAACCGCTTTTCCAAATCCGATGCTAATGTAGGTAAATTGTAAATTAAAGGTGTATGAAGAGCGTCTTAAAAAAGCGTGGAAAGATATTATTAAAGTAAGGTATAACTCACAACGACCACTTAGTAAGAGACCATGAGTGACAAAAATGATAAAACGATCCTTAAAATAAAATTAGGCAATGCGTTTTGATCGAAGAGTTATTTGCGTTATGTGACTCGCTGCGAAAATTTACATTTTTTGTAGGATTTTTTATCAATTATATATTTTAACTATTTTTTTAAAATTATATAAATGATGAAAAGAATGCTTTTTTTAGATGTTTTAGAAACGTACCTGTGGCTTGATTCTTCAATAATATTAATACCTATATGGAAACAAATTTAAAGGAATATTATTTTTCACACTATTACGCGGTCTATGATTCCGTGCTCGCAGAGCCGCGTTACGTGCTCGACTTTTCACACATTATATCATACTTGCCAACATCGATTATTATAAAAAAAGTATATTGTTTACACAGTGACGATTCTAAAAACGATAGTGAAATACTCCGAAGTGACAATTTATAAATATAACCAATATTACATTAATTTCAAAAAGAGCTTCGTCGTGAAACCAAAAAGCGGCACTATACTGGGTTGGGTAATGAATCACTGTTTGTAGAATATAATAAATAATATTTTGGGATCCCTTTTAAGTTAAATCATGATTTTTTAATAAGTTTTGTTGTGACTTAATTTATTATTAACGTATTATGTTTCATATTTAATTAAGTTTGAAAATTTTCTATGATCGGTCAACCCTGATGTTTCGTGGAAAATAAAGTTTTTTTTCAGTGGCTGCACAAACAACACACTGTGTTTTTATTTAGTAAGTCTTTTTGATATAGTTTCAATATATTTAAAAATAAAATATATATTTATTAGGTTTTATTTTTCGAAAAAATTCGCGGCCTGCTGAGTAGCACTACACTAATACCCCGTGGCAAACAAAGGGTTAAGTTTTAATGATAAATTAAAAATCACCTTGAGCTCAATCATTTTGGTGATTAAGAGTTCAATATCAAAAAATACCCCCAATCAACGATTGCAAATTAAAAAAAAATTAAAGAGAAAATGGGGACAAAAATAGCAAGATCAAAAATTGCCTCGGGTGGCAAAACCTCTTGGTACAACGCTGGTGCTACTGAACGTTTTGAGCAAACTTTTCAATTTAATTTTAATATTATAGTATTATATTATTTGTTATTGTTATCACACGCAATATTGTGAAAAATTGGAGGCAGACTTAGCGCCCTAAGAATCTTATTTGGTAAGAGCATGCCCATAAAATTTTCCACCTTCATCTTTGCGTGGGTTCGCCAAACAGAACGGCAAAGAAATAAAAGTCAAAAGTGAAATAAAACTTTGCGCGTCGGAGTGAATGCGGGCCAAACGGGGCGGGGGGTGTACGCACAGTGTGGGTTCTTAAAACCTTAATTTTTACCCCTGGCCCGTGTTTTACGCATGTAGTACGCAGGAATTTTCCGACAGTTAAAAACAAATTATGTGAGCATGGTTTGATGGGCTAATTTGGAGGGAACAGTTGGAATTGAGGGCGAATAGCGAAAAATAAGGATTTGCTTTACGATAGTAAAACAAAACAAGTTAAGTGTAAGGAATGAATTCCATTCTAACACTATATGACTATACCAATTAAAACGTATTCATATAAAACATCTCACAGTATAAGGGTTACTTCCTTTTAATAAAGTAAAGATCAAATCATTTTTATCGTTGTAATAATTTAATAAACAAATAAATGAAATCTTAAAACTCTATAAAAGTGTCATTCAAATATAATATAATCGAGCAACAAAGACATTTAAAAACAAAGAATCAATTGTTGATTGACTTGGCTTTTACTTGGTAGAACTCCATTATAATAAGGTAAAATTAAAAAAGTTTTAGTTCTACAGTTTTTATATTTATTAGTTAAAAGGTATTTCGGCTTTCGCCACTGGCAGAACTATGATTAAACTTACATTTTTCTCAGCTGTATATACTGGCTCCGAAGAGATACACAATGCATCATGTTATTCACTCTAACATCCCAATTTGAATTACAATTATAGTGTTACACTTATTAAATATGACTAGTGTTTCCAAGAACGATAAGCAATCTGGGGTTTTGTAATTTGAATTGGGATGTAAGAGTGAATAACATGATGCATTGTGTATCTCTTCGGAGCCATTAAATATAGCTGAGAAAAATGTATGTTTAATTATAGTCCTGCCAATGGCGAAAGTCGAAATAGCTATAAACTAATAAATATAAAAACTGTAGAACTAAATATGTTGCTATTTTTACCCTATTACAAATAATCAAATTGATTTGTTTTTACTGTACATATGTTTACGCTCAATTGTTTTCTCATGGAATAAATGATCTATACATGTGTATTTGTTTTTATATTTCATATTTTTATGTAAATTATATAATTTACGAAAACTAATGTTTGAAACAAATTTTATTGTTTTGGCTATACCGACAATGCAATGTAAATCAATTATCCACTTTATTGCAATGGAAATTTATATTGAGGAAAAAAACTAGTGGAAATTATTATTTTTTTCTTGGAAAAACTAGTTTAATAAAAAAATGATTTCGCAAACCTGACACTCTAGACTATTTCTCACAGGGTAGGTATCTTAAAGATTAAGCCTTCAGTGTTGTAAGTCAATAGTAAAAGCTGATAAAGGGTTTTCCTGAGATTGATTTGAGATAGAGGTTATGGAGCTCAAATATCGAGTGCTTTAAAGGCTTCGTTTTAATCAACGGAAGATTTTATCGACAACATGATTTCTCTCAGTATAGCTTAAGGTTTTGGTACTGAAGAGAATTTCATTTGATCAGAAAACTGAAGTGTCGGCTTGAATCTGTCACACGATTTTCTTCTATTATTCAGACACGATTGCCTAGCCGTTTTTGTCAATACTGTGAAAAGCTTCGTCCCCCCCTTTAAATTGATTTTTAAAGTCTGCGATCTTTCAGGAAAAAATGAATGTCGATTAACTTGAGGTCACAGTAAATATAACGTATATAGAAATAGTGCAATATTAATTAACTAGATGTCGGTAAAAATCAAATAAAAGTGTTACTTACTACAAAAAAAAAAACATATTTAGTTGTGAAAACGTGATTGAGAGGTTGTAAACGCAACTGTAAAATTTAAAAAAAAAATCGAACGAGTAATCAAAAACAGTATATCATTGTTTTTTTATCGTTTTGCATATTTCATTTAGAATTTACACATCGATTGTGGAAAGGAAAAAAGACGTAACCCACAGTTTTTTCAAAACAGCTTTTTTTGATAATCACAATGTATTAAACTTGATATACGTTCTATCAAAAGGATACCAGCTGTAAATGCCGAATCAGCTTCTAAATTTAGCTTTTAAGTTTGAAAAAGATAACCTTGTAAAAAATTAAAACCAAGAAAAAATACTGAAAAAAAAGTTTTCCCTAGACAATTTCTTTAATTATAATTAGATTATGTCAATTAAACACTAGTTTAGAAGTATCCGTGCACTTCAAGGTTGTGTATATTTTATAATTTGCATATGGCCCAAAATCATCAAAACATAAAAATAAGCAAAGAAAATAAAAAATAAAACGTGTCGTCAATAATCTAAAATATGACAAAGATTTTAATCATAGGCCGCCATTAAATTTTAAATGAGAATTTATTATGTGTTGGCTACAAAGTTTTCCTGTTAATAAATAATTAACGAAATTTGTGGTAAATAATTAATTATATGATAGTGCCGCGTTAATTGGTACTTATTTTTGTATCCTAATTAAAAACAGTTTTGAATCATACATTAATAAATTATCGGCGATTTTATGTAGCTGAAAGTTTTCAATAATTATATTGTTTTGTGGCTGTTTTCTATTTTCGTAAAACCATAATTAAATTGATATATCGAGAAGGCCAATTAATAATTTAATAGTAAACCAACTACACGTATCAGGAAACCAATATTCAATTATTTAAACTAGCAATATCATTATTTCAGAGAAATTACTATTAATACATGAAATAATATCGTATTTCAAATGATGATATTTAATACTTTTTACATACTGTATCTCAATTTATAACAGTTATTTTCAGTATCATAAGAAACCCTTAAATAATTACAAAATAATGTTTTATTATAAATACGCAATCAAATGATTATCTTCAAAAAAAGTTGGCAATGAAATCACATATATAAATCAAAGATCGTTGTGTTTCATTGGCTGTTTATAACTCGTTTGTGATTGGTTGTTTTTAAATATTCATTGTTTTGAATATTGGCTGATAAAAACGAGGAAAATCAAAATATTACGTATAGTCAACAACTTAAAAAATATTATGACTGCACTACTATGATTGTATTCTATCATAATAAAGGAAGAGAAAAAATTATAAATATTAGTATACAAATTAAGAGAGTTAGTAAATAATACATAGTTAGAATAGTTAAAAAGTTAGTAGAGAATCAGTAAAGATTTTTTCACCAGATGGGAAAAACACATATTATTTTAATAAGTTTTGAATATGCAACGTTCTTATTAGTTTTTGTAAAATAGTGAAAGTATGAAAAAACAAAACTTTGGTTATAAAGCAATAATATGAGCACGGGCAAAAAGTTTTTTTCTGTTTCGTTGGCAAAACTGGACAATGGGCATTTATCCAAAATGTTGCCACACATAGCAATAATATTATCTCTGGAACAGGTTAGGTTAGGGTCGCCATTTGTTCGGATTTACAGGGATTTGTTTTTGAATGTTTATTAGACGGGATCTCTTGGGTTGGACTGTTCAGTTTATGGAGGTTATTTGTTGATATGGTTTATAGGACATCGTAGAGAAGTAAAGGATAAGAAAAGGAGTATTATGCGTTTCATCTGAAGTAAAATATATGTAAGTATTGTCTTATCGTTACCTTATCCTTCGAGGTCATTGATGTATTGCTAAAAATGCCAAGATTTTAATAATTAAAAAAAACAATAATCAAAGTGTTGACTTTTTTTTATTATTTAAAAATATGAAAAAACACTACACTGGTTCCTCTTCGCAAGTATTTCGACATTTTAATTTCAAGCTATTTTTCAGTTTTTTCAATATTGACTCACTTAAAGAATCTGATCTTGTTTTTTTAATAAATTACATTAAATGGATGTGTTTTCTCTAAATTTATTGTAAAGCAGCGAGTATGAAACATTATATTGAAAAATATTTAAAATTAATGCAAATGAAATAATAACTGGTAGTGTGTAAAATAATACATAACAACTTTTTGTTTTGGTTGAAGTGATGAATTGAAAGAATATGTTGTCAGTGAATAGAGAAATTGACAAATTGCATTTGAATATAGATTTACAGAATTAACCTTTTAGTAGCCGTAGATAATTAATAGTAATTACCTAGCAGGCCGGCTATAATTTTCAACTATTAATTTAATTAGTTATTGACGAGATAACTCGTCTTTGGCCTGTTGAGCACGAAAAAATTTACGAGATATCTCGTCTGTGGCAACCATCAAGTTAAGACGCGATATGAAGAAAATAAGTGTCGTCACTATGGACTGCAATACCGGGATCCCGGTATTCATGATGTTTCTTCAATACAGAAACACGGTTTTTTAAAATGATAAAATACTGGTATTTTGGTATTGAAAATTAACCGAAATCGAATAATTTCATAAAATTGTTCCCGATGAATTGTATTATTTTAAGGCTGCTAAAAGTTGTTTCAGATTTGTTTGGCATTTAAATGTTGTATAATTATTTAAAAAAACGAGATTTTAAAATATTTAGTTTATTATTATGATATACTTAAAAGATTATGTTTTATATGAAATATCGAAATACCAATTGAGATTGCGAATTCAATATGCCGTATTTTTTTTTGGTTTATTGAAACTTTTTTTGTATTGTTGGTATACATATTTGCAAAACCGGTATTTATTATGAAATACCGGTTTGAATATTAATATTTTAAATTTTAAATATTGAAGAAGATTTTAAGCCAATAATTGTTCGATGTCGCTTAAGTGGCAAAAATTTTAGAGCGTCATCTCATTCGCCTGATCTTTTGTAGATCCTGTGCATTTTAGTGTTTTGACTTGTTATCGTTTATTCCACGTGGACCCCGGTTAAGAAACGCTGATCTAGATAATTGAAAGAAGTCAGAAAATTTTATTATAATTGACCATATCGACTGTAGAAAGGAAAAAAGACGTAACCCACAGTTTTTTCAAAACAGCTTTTTTTCGATAATCACAATCTATACAACTTAATACACATTATATCAAAAGGATATAAGATGAAAATGTCAAATTAGCGTCTAAATTGAGATTTGAAGTTTAAAAATGAAGGGCCTGTAGAAATTGCGATCAAGGAAAAAGACTGAAAAAAAGTTTATTCAAAACCAGTTTATCAGTCTCCATGCACTGAAAGTTTGTGTATATTTCATAATTTGCCTTTGGCCCAAAATAATCAAAAAACGTTTTTTGTGTCTACTGTAAAATTTATTATGTGTGGTTTACGTCCTTTTTCCTTTCCACAGTCGATATATTACTATTTACTAACCACACTTCTTTTCTCATCTTCAATTTCTTTTTCGAACTTAATTTAAAAAAACCTTCTCCTATACAATTTATAAATTGTCGGTTATAATTTTCTACCTATTACGGATCGATATATTCGTTCCATATTGCAAACCCTAGTTAACAAGGTTCATATGAATATTCGAAAAGATGTTTTTTTATCTATACCAGGTATTATATATATGAAAAATATATTAACACTTATATCAAACCTTATAAAATATTATCTTCACCAGGATAATACGCAATATATATATCGAATGTGGAAAGGAAAAAGAACGTAACCTACAGTTTTATCAAAACAGCTTTTTTTCGATAATCACAATTTATTCAACATAATACATATTTTATCAAAAGGATGTAAGCTGCAATTGCCAAATTAGTATCTAATTTTAGCTTTTAAGTTTGAAAAAAGATGACCTTGTGAACATTGAAACCAATAGAAAAGACTGAAAAAACGGTTTTTACTCGACAATTTCTTTAATTAATATTAGATTATGTCAATTAAACACCAGTTAATAAGTCTCCGTACACTTCAAGGATGTGTGTATTCCATAATTTGCACATGGCTCAAAATCATCAAAATACGTTTTCGGGTCTCCTGTTACGTCCTTTTTCTTTTCCACATTGTATATATATATGTATATAAACTATTTCGCAGTATTAACTGTACAAAGTATATATGAATAAAAAAGAAACTCTATTAAAATATACTACGTACATGAAAATAAGTAATATAATCCACGTTTTCTAGGCTTATCTTTTTATGTATTATTTATTATATCGGATGTTTTCTGAAACTACTTAAATCATTTTCTGTAAATAATAAAAAAACCATTTCATCATAATTCTGTTTCACTAGCAAAATCTTTCCACGTGTGTGACCTTCGCCGAAAAGTTAATATCATTATTTTTCATGAAATTAATATTTCTTAACGAAAATGGTGAAAGAGACTGACATGATATGTTGACTTGTTTACTGTCACAAAAATCAACGTGATTGTTTGTATATGAAAATATTGTACGAATAACAAATTATGTCGATTGAAATACGGTAATTTATTATTATTATTGAGAGCGATGAATTCATAAGCTGAATAATCATATTAAGATATAATTATTAAATTACAGTAATTTGCGTACAGAATTACATAACAACCGTAAGCAAGTACTTTTATAAGAATTATTGTAGACAAAAAATGTAGACTAAATGACAAGCTCGTTTTTATGCTATGGTGAAATAATTTACATATAGATCGAAGCAGAAATAGTCAAAAATTGTCTTTTAAGCGAAAGCGTTACTGAATAAATATATTTAATTGATGATATTATTTGAAAAAATTATAATGTTAAGACATAAACAAAATTGGTATTAACACCTCCATGCCCATGATGAAATCGTAAATAGTTGAGCTATTAAGTCATTCAATATTTCTCTTAATATTGTCAATAAGTATTTATCATTTTAGGTATTCTAGCATATATACATTTTTAAAATAATTTTTTAGCTGCTAACTTGGGTTTAAATACTGTCAATGAACAGTGAAACTGAGATGCCACCATGGCTGGGAACGTGATTTTTCAGGAAGGCATGTTACGGGTTAAAAAATACAAAAATTAGTTATTTCTCATTTTCATTGTATTCCTGTTGAGAATTTTTGTGCAGTTATTAGAAACAATATAATCATATAAAAACAGAGAATCGCCTATACAAATATTTTTTTATAATCATAATTATATTACAATAAATTTTTATAGTAAAAAAAATTACCCGGCAAAAAC
The DNA here is from genome assembly GCA_031772345.1 of Himalopsyche anomala. NCBI lineage: Eukaryota > Metazoa > Arthropoda > Insecta > Trichoptera > Rhyacophilidae > Himalopsyche > Himalopsyche anomala. The sequence goes on from CM062827.1 coordinate 3,647,535, forward strand.
TGTTTTTTTTTAAATTTGTAGTTCTACCCAATGCCACATTTTTTTTGTGAATGTAGTAAAAATATTCGTTTCTTAAATAATTTGTTTCATATTAAAAGATGTTTATTCATCATAATTTGAGCATAATGATAGTATACTTTTTACTTCGGAAAAGAAATTCAGACATAGCTTAATCAATTTACAACTAACTACAAACAAAGAAATTCATTGCGTCAAACGACGTTAATATTTAGTTCAAATATTGATAACCAGCCTGTTGGTTAAACAGACAATTTATGATACTACCTAATTTATTAACAAAATGTGACTTATCTATTGTTGCCAACATCAATCAATTACATAAATGCCGTATTGGGGATGTTTCGGATTTTCTGTAGAATTTATTAAGGGGTAATTATTATCGCTCGCTGTTAATACCAAAATAGTCCCCGAGGGGATTATTATTTTTCCTGTGGCCACCCCAACGAACTCTTTCGCCATTGTTGCCAGAACGGGATTAGTTTCCCGAATGGATCCGATTGATGGCGGGATAAGCACGCGGGAATCAAGATCAGGAAATTAAACACGTTCTGGCAATCACTGCGGGTATTAATCACGGACACACTCGATTGTGAGAGGTTCTTCGAGTCGCCATTTATTTTCGCCATTAATTTAATTAATGATGACAAAGTGGTTCGCGTCTCGAGCAGTCGCTTTTACTGCTTACAGTCGTCTGTTTTGTATAAAGAACAATATGATGTTTGAATTTAGTTTTGTTAAGATGTAATCACGTTGATAAACTTGACGCAATTATCTTATAGAAAGTTGTCAAAGAAAGCGTTACTTTAGGCGGGAATTCTTAATGTTAATGTTGGAAGATTTATATTTGACATTTTGTGGTGTTTTTTCCATTGTTGGATTAGAAATATTCAGCCAACAGAGAATAATATTATCTTGTTAGATTGAAAATATTATAATACATTTTGAAAATCATAAGTAAGCAAATGAAAAAAGTTTTCAATAATATAATAATCTTCAAGGTGAAACTCAGTTAAATCAGCGATACTCAACCTATTTTTCATCTTGGCTGCATGTCAGTTTTTTCTACACTAAGTGAGTCACAGCATATAAAAGTAATACGTAAATACACTACATAATATATTAATATAACAGTACATAAAAGTACAAATAACCCAAAATGTAGATTTGTATTTTTTTGCAAAACAGTACCAGATTATTGAAAAAGTATATATGTACTATGATTGTTTTCGACCTAACATAAAACCTGAATAAGCTGCAAGTTGAGTATCATTAAATCAAATAAAGTAAAAGAGGTCAGAGAGACAGTTTTTGTATTTATTATACTTTTTAGATTTAAATTATTTTTATTGTAGATACATAACGAAAAGTACATATTTAAAATTAAACAATAAATAAATACACTTAAAAATATAATTTACCCAAGCTTTTTGCACAAAATAAATGATTGATATCTCTATGTAAAAAATGTATATTCAGCAACCTTCTTTTACCTCTTACTATCGTTGATAGTCTAACAAATACAATAAGAAAGTTAACATTCCTTTCACTAAAATAAATGTTTAGTTTTATATGCGTCCTTATAATTATGGATGCCAACAATCCAGTGATTACGCAAGGAAACAGCCTAAGTCCACAGAAGTAGAAGGAGGAAAGGTAGAATCGTAGGCGGAAGAACACGTTTAAAGGTTTACTATTGTAGAAATTCCGCCCTAGCATTTATGTGAGTGAGCCGCACCTTTCGTTGCCAAGGACTACGCTAAACCATTAAGTCAGCGCGTACATTTTACCACTGACTCGATACATTGTATTATATTATAATTATCGCAAAAAACAAACAATCTTAATACAAGACGATGTTATGAACTGGCTTATTCATTTTATTTTGACATCAAAACATAAACTAATTTTGAAATCGTTTAAATCAGTTTTGTCATAAAGAGCAGTGATTTCCAACCTTTTCATGCCGCGGACCCCTAAATCTGATAACAATAATCTGCGGGCCCCAGGTTGAGAAGCACTGATTTAGAGGGCTGCAGATAATATAAACGTTATTACATTTGAAGATGATGCAATCAACATTACAAATCTTTATTAAACGATCTGATCAAATTATTTGTGTAAGTGTATCTAAATCCGTATGCATTTTAAACAGGTATGTAGAGTTTTGGGGTCGTAAAAAACGAGCAGTTTCAAATACTTTTTTGAATAAAAAATAATATAAGTTGATAAGTCAAGATAATAGTTTATTTATAGTGTGATACACAATATAAAATTGTTAAAATTTTCACATATGGAATTCTGTAAAAGTGTTTTTGATAGATATATTTAATTATCAGTATGGTTAGTAATGTATATATTATAAGTCACATTGGGAACTATTTGTAAGCATGTGTCATGTCGAGTTGTCAACATATGCACAGATATAACATTTTACATATATTTTTTTGAATCGGATATTTAAATGTGATGTTGGAGCAAACCGTAAACCTGATAACTTCACAAATATAAATCTGAATTAAAAAAAATGCAAATATGGCAACAGAAAAGATTAAAATTTATTGAATATTCAGTTTTGTCATTTCACCCATAAATAGACAATAACCGATTATGATGGGTCTAGTACAGGCGGGGGGAATCTGCGGTCTTTTGGCCACCCTGGTGCGGCCTTCTGGCCAATTCTGGAATTACATTTTTGTAAATTCGTAAATTCCTGAGACTTTTTGATTTGAAAATTCCTGGAAGAGCTAAAAAAAACAAAAGATGCCACGCTGCTAATTTGGGCAAATATCCTTGTAAGACCTAAAAAAAAAGGTCCCACGCTGATAATTTTGATTAATCCGCAAATTTCTGGGCTTAAGAATTTATCATGATTTTTTTTCCGGCCAAAGATTATCTAGTCAATGTTTACTGCGGCTTTATGTTGAATCAGAAATATCAATGCGGCCTTTAGCGAAAAAAAGGTTCCCCACCCCTGACCTAATATAATACGTATTTGCTATGTTTTAATTGTTTTCTACCTCACCAAATTCTGAAAAAAAATAAAGAAACAAGTAAGCAAAGAAAATATTATAGAAATACTCTAGAAATATTATTTATCTATTTCAAGCTGCTCTAAAAAGGAAACATATTATATTTTGTTAATATGTATTAAACTGTTAAATATAATAGTCATCCTGCAATTACTTATAAAAATAGCTAGGAATTGAAATCTTGAATGCGTAGTATATACTATTATGTTTAAGCAATTATTTCAGGTAATAAATATTAGGGTTTGTATTTCTACTTTGGACCTATGCGAGATATAAAATAAAGTCATCCGAATATCGATATATTTTTTTTATTATACCCGTAAAGATGCCCTTTAGTTAATCTTCTAAATGATCATTATTTTCGACTGGTTTCAAGTGACCCGTAAAATGTCAGTTCCGCACTAAGGGGCAGTGGTCGTTGGGCCCTTAAAGATAACCGCTTCTGGCAAATAAACCGTAAGTAGTGGGAAAGTGAAATTAATTTGGGCAAATTGATGCTCATTCGACAATGTTCATTTTCACGATTATGTTATTCTAGAATGTTAGCCAAAAGGGATATGTTTGTTGTTCCAAGAAGCTTTATATAATCTATGATATTATTTCCACAGTTAAAATGGTAATGTTTAAGCCAAGATCAACCGAAACAACCCTATAAGCCCACTTTATTAAAGTGATGTAAATTAATTAAAAAAAACACTCAAATTAATTACTTTTATTTGAATATTTAATCTACGTTTTGAATGTTACAATTAACATTTAATTTTGATTATAAAGAGTGACTGAAAACACTGCTACAGATTTTTTAAGCATTGGAAAGAAAATATTAAATTTATTAATTATACATACCATTGTCGTTGTGGTAAAATAACTTTACTATCAAATCACTGTCGACTGATTCGATGATGAATAATTCAATTTTAAAATATCTTGAAAAAATAATGGTTAGCTGTAATGGGAAAGCTTATGTTTGAATCATATTTAATATTCAACTTTAATATAATAATATTAAGTGTTTTGACAGAAAGTTTCAATTTTAATGAATATATCGATAACTGAAAGTAACAATAAGGTAAACCGGAACATGGAAGCAAAGCATACATAATAAAACTCTTAGATACAAAATAAATTAATTTAAAAGCCATTACTACGTTTATTTATATTAAATACCAGTCAGATAACTATTATAGATATACATAACAACAAACGAACTATTTTACGATTATCCTCTATCATAAATATCAAATGTAGTTCAAATTCAATAATTTAAAAGAATGAAACAAACCTTAAAATTAAATTATTTAGAAACTAGTATGTTTGGTTTATCTCACTGTTGAGATGTGTGTTGTTTTCACATGTGACTGGGCTTTGAAAATTTACATTGACAAGAAAGAATAAATGGTAAAACGGCTGACGCTTTTTTCAGACCAACGATTATATCATGGATACTTAATTATATTTCAAACATTATATACCAAATAGGAGTCGGTGGAATAAAAATTGCTATTGAATAAACATTATCAAGTGAGGTAAAATTGTGTCGAAGAGGATAGCATCTTTGAAACTGGATGACACAGATACGTGGCAAGGTGCAGTTGTTGTAGATGAAGTGAAGGCACTTGCTGTAAGAAGTCAAGACAAGAATGTGGAGCATATAAAGCTTATATTAATAGATTTGTTTTACATAAACTGTCTGTTTATCAGTTGCTTAAGATCTCGTTTTCATGAGAAACTCAGAGACTAGGTGACATTTTTTTTTTGGATATCAAATTTATGGAGCTTTTAGTACCAGAGCACGTTAGCACGTAGCACGTTTTGAAAAGTTGTATTCCCTTACTATCGATGTAGATGGAAGGGCGTGATCTCTACAGACGTAAGAAACCCCTAGTGAAGCCAGTTCACAGGGACTCCATATGCATGACTAGGTGACGTATAAAACAGCATCCCGTCACGACACTGCTTATGAAAAGATGGTGGAACTGGCTGGGTCATGTGCTGCTGATGCCTCCGGAGAGCCTTAACGCCTTAACTTTGCGCGCCTCTTTTTCCAACCAGTGGGATCCTGGACAATCGTCGATTACTATTCATAGGATGTAATCAAAGGAACTGAAGGACGCTGGCATGTAATGGGAAAAAGCAAAGACAGAGAGATATAGAAGCACAGAATGGCGGCCATACGCTCCGGTCCATAAAGGGAGCGAATATGGTCAATGAAGAATACGTTTTTAAGGAATTGTATGAATACATGTAAAAACAATTATTAATAAATGATATTGTTCATTAAAAGTGTTCATACCGCGTTGTTTATTCAAGATCTTAAATGTGTAATTGTTTTTAGCGAAGCACACGAACGTATTCTTGAGTTTCTTGCACCGGAATTATTATTATTTTAGCATTCAAATAAGATGCCGAGTCAACGAGACGCAAAAACTTTCCTTCAGATACGAATTATTTGATGAAACTGTAAATGAGAATTAACAAAGACTTGATAATAATTCCAAGTTTCTCTTTTTGTTTATTTAGTTTATCTCCAAGGTGAACTTTACTCTCTCGAATAAAGTAGAATATTATTTTATTATAATTCTGGAAGACAATTTATTTTGTATAATCATGTACATATTATGTTACGGTGGAATATTTTTTTAACTAACTGAGCGTTGAAGAATTTAAATAAATTCATGATTTTGTGAAATAATTATCTACTCGTTTGAGAAACGTTTTAAATAATTTAGTTTATGGAATAAAATTGTGAATTTTTAAAATAACTTTTAGAAAAATTATAATATATCTGAATAATTAACTCTCGCGGCTCGGAGACTAGAAAAATACTTCTCTGCCGATGGGGAGTCGTTTAGGGACCCCAGTGGTTTCCTCATTATTGGCCTTATTCTTATGAAATTCAAAAAAAAAAATAGTCTCAGGGCTTTAAAATATCTCTCTGCATCATTTCTCATACATTTTTTTTTATAAAATCCGCAGTTTTTTAATAAATAATCATATTTTAAGTTGCGCGTAAAAAAGACCAGCATCATCAGCAGACATCCCAGCACACATATTCAATTGCAACTGACGCGTTTAGCCCAGCTATCTTACGAACGATCGCTTGTCGCGGGCGCTTATCTCGTTATCGCGTTATCGCGTATTTATATAAACTGCAAAAGGTCCAAAAAACTATGATATAAAAAAATCTTAAATAAACTATAAACATTGTATCACCCATATTAAAATAGATATTTAAGAAAATGTGGGTATTGGGGCCGCATTTCTTGAGCTTAGAACCGGAAAAGTTAAATAAAAGCTTTGAGGTTGATCTGTCTAAACCAGGGTTTCCAAAAATTATTGTGCAATGGAAAGTTTTTAAATTATAAGTGTAATAGTGAAAGAAAGATTTATAATTAATCAAATCATACGTTGGTAAAGTTACTTGCTTTTAAAAAGAAAAAAGAATAGTATATTACTTGAAATGCATCAGAGTAATAATTAAATAAGCATAATACATATTATGCAGCAATACATAGCATCGAAGAGATATCATTAAATAATATAAATGAGAATCACGATTTTTCTTTCAAACATAATATGTCAATATTGTGTTGTCATTTTCCGTCAATGTGTTCGCTCCCGGAGCGTAAACACAACTCAACATATCTTGAGTCGGATGATATCTATCTATACAGCAAATTCTAAGCCATGCTCCAATTTCCATTTCGTTTAGTGTGTTTTGATGCTGCTTTTCCGCGTCACGTCCAGAACTTATCGGGGCGTAGGCGTGTTGCGTGCAACTCTGCAAAAAGTGTGCAATATTATAGCGTAACGTAGACTCTATGTTGCGGGCCATGCTGAGCAACAATTTGCTTTATAATGTATTCGGCGTTTCATAAGGAAGATCTTTAGTCGTATCAAGATTTAAACACATTCTAAGAAAGCACTCAATACCCTATTTCAGGGGTGGCGAACTTATGGCACGCGTGTCCAAAGTGGCACGTTTGAGAATTTGGATGGCACGCGAACGATTTTCAAGTTCGAAAAAAATATTTTTAAAGTTTAAAAAAATAAAATTTTGATTAAATAATCTTTGAATTATTAATTTATTCCGTTTTATTATTTTTCAAATATTGCTGTAATTGTAATTTTTAGGCTTGTAGATAAAATTCAGATTTTTTAAAAATATTTTTTCTATTGTGTTATTTGTTTTAATGCTTGGGCACGCCACGTCAATCAAGAAATAATATTTGAGGATTTTTGGCACGCGGACCCAAAAAAGGTTCACCATCCCTGCCCTATTTGATCATTGGTTGAGAAATCGACTAAATACGAATTTTTATTAACGCCATCTATGTAACTACAAAAAGTTTCATGAGAGATTCATATAAGCACTCTCCGTGATATAAAAAATGAATTGAATTATGCCTTTTGTTGATTACGAAACAATTAGCAGAACTACGTTTAAATAACGTTGAACAAGTAAATGTTGCCAATAAAAAATTCATATCTTCTTAAATAAAATAATTTTGCTCTATAATAATATATCTAATAAATCTCTGGCAAATTGAATTACTTAAGTTGAGTAAAAAAGTTTGTGATATTATTCTTACAATCCGATAAAATGTAAGGAATTCATTAACGTATTGTTTTTTCAATAAGTAACAATTATTTGACTTCTACTTACAAAGTCTTCTACGAATTCATTTTACGCTTTTAGATCTCGACATCCTCTAATTAAAATAATATTGAATTTGTTTATTCAGCAACCTCTGTGATCAAAAATTTTGATCGTAAAAATATATGATAATTAATTCACTGTGAAGTTTCTTTATGATACTTAAGAAATAGCTTTATTTGTCATTAATGAATAATTTTTCACATTTTTAATTAAATTATTGTAGAAGATGGACTAAATTGAATATTGAGTATCTTAACATAAATTGTTATCAGAGAACTATTTGTTATTAAGTTGCTATAGGTCCAGAAAGGTGGAGTTAAAGACATATCAATGGTTTGTTTATCGCATAAGATAGATAAGAGAATTTTTTATATCATATGTTTTTTTATTTTTTTTATTCCATGTCCGTTCCCAATATGGAGCATATGGACTCCTAATGGAGTTTATCTCAACAGAAATTTTTTTTCTACGAGAACTGCTTGTTACTCAGTTGCTCAACCTTTCTTTTTCCAAAGAGAGTGGGAATAGAAGGAAAGGGCAAGGACAGGACTAGTGGTTAGCTAATCGCTCTCTATACGCCCCGTTCATAGGATAGGATGGGTAGGAGGGGGGAATTCAAGACATCACATACATCCATGCCTTTGAACAGAAATTCATAAATCAATTGAAAAATCAATTTATAAAACTGCCCGTACCGGGATTCGAACCCGTGCCCTCCGTAGCGGTAGCCAACGATGTTGACCACTCGACCACACAGGCGGCATATGTAACATAACATGTCATATCATATGTAACAATCAAATATGAATTTGAACGTAAATTCATAAATTAGTAGCAAAATAATCTATTGAAATTGTCATACAGGGAATCCAACCTTTTTGAAAAATGATCAAGAAAGTTGAACTCTCGGCTAAAGGGCCAGAGATGAGGAAAAAATATTTATGCATTAAATACGAAGCAAAAAATGTTTTCTTGCATCATTCACACTAACTATGACATGTTATATTGTTAAATATCGTTTTGACAAATTAAGAAATCTTTGCGAGCTAGGCATATTGGTATTTAGACAGATGGTAAAGTGTGTTTTTTCCTTTTCTTGAAATTCCATAAAATGAAAATAGATTTTACGACTGGAGATTAAACTATTCATGGTCAAACACAAGAAACTATTTTCCAATCAACATAAAAACCCACCCCACTGCGACTCACCCTCAAATGACCGGTCGTAAAAGTTTGGGGTCTAAGTTTGACCGCCAAAAAGGTAAAATACCACCAGGTGTGTCGTCATAATTAACGCTTTCAGCATTTATCACTGATGGTTTATTAACATATAATGATACACCGTAATATAAGAGATAGCTATTAATAAGTATTTAAAGTTTTCTTTAGGGTAACGCATACCAATGTTGATCACCAATGAAAATAGTCGAGAGAGCAGGTCAAAAATTTGATTGGCTTAAAAAATAAATTTGCTACCCTAAGTGACAAAATCAATTTAAAAATCATTCTATTTGACCCTGTAAAATTAATAGATTTGGGTAATTTATTAAAAAAATACTAATGCAACATTATTTAAAATATGTATATTAGATTACAAGACCAGTTTCGCTGATGAAACATAAAGTGAAGCAATGTTATTTATAAAAAAATCGGAAAGACTAATAACATAGCGTAATAATGTTTCAAGCTGTACGTAAATGACATTATATGAGCCACTGAGAGGTGAAGTGAGCTAAGTGGTATTTTAGGAAAACTAGTTTATATGTTTTATAATATTCTACAAGTCATTAAGTATTTTGGTTTAGTAAGTAGTTTAATTTATGATTTTTTAAAAATAAATACTGCGATAGTGGTAACCAACATATTTTAGACGTGTACGGAAAAGATGACACTAAATTTAAAAATACACAGAAATTGTTTACAAAATTAATATTTTCGGGATGTTATCACTCAACAGTTTTTCCATACATTGCTCTTTCCAACTATCATTTATTTAGATCATTGCAAAATTATTAAAAAGGAAACAGCACAGGTAAAAAAGTCCCTTAAATTTTTCTTGCATAAAAGTTAAAAGAATCTCACTCAAGCGGAAAAACTGTGTTCATAAAAAGATGGTTTATAAGACAAAAATAAAAAAAATGCTTTTGTTTCCTACATAAAAAAACGTCAAAATTTTGACCGTAATTATATTAAAACATAAGACATTTTGGTACTATTCTACATAAATTTAGATCAAGACAAGTTTCAGCCATCGCGAATATTTTCATCAGTTTGATAGTGGTTACGATGAGCGAAACTGGAAGTACAGAAGTGATTTATTTTTTAATATTAACAATACAAACAAAATATTGATTTATATTGAATAATATGACACAAACTCATAATTACTGTCTCATACAATTTAAAATTTCGACTGAAGGTGCTTGCTGGAATTTCATTATTACATTTGAATCGTTAAAATTATGTACGTTCAAACAAATTTTGTCACTAACGACCCAAGATTCGCCTTTCGACATATTCAGGCGTTCAAGTGCACAGATATTCAAGTTCAAGTGATCGGATGGTCAGTTCATTCAGTACATGATTTGAACGATTCAAATTGTCTCATACAAAAATAATTAACCATAAAATCAGCAATTATTATTAAGATACAAACTTACATATCATGTTATACTAAAACATTATTAATACCGAGCATAGTCGGCGGAACTACTAGTCAAAAGTAAAAATCAGAAACTGACTGCATTCACAATCATAGTAATATGAATCGAAAAAAAATATGCGTTTATTAAAACCATGCCTGGAACAGATTATTCGAATTTTGTATTCGGGTTTAAAATCACCACGTTTCAATTATAATAAAAACATTTTTTTGATTCGTTGTGTGTTAATATATATTTTGAATATTCAAACTGGTTTTTGCAAGTCAAATATTTTTGAAAGACAGCAGTTAATTTTTTTTTTTTAATATATATATATTCATAGTTATTTAGCTGTACATTACATTTGTTCATTTGGAATGATTCCATAATTTGATCTCGTAATATCTGAGAAGTTTTGGATTACACTGGCTAGGTAACTTATTTGCATTGTGTTGTAATACTTGTCATAAAAGATGAACGGTGAAATAACTTGTCATTATTATTCATTTTGTAATATTGACCTATAATCGCCAAAAGAACTTAACCGACACAATTTGTTAATTTACGTTTTAAGCTAATAATTGTTCAATATCGCCTAAGGCGTCAGTGAATTTTTTTTAGAGCGTTATCTTATTCGCCAATTTTTTTTAGGGCATGTTGGTTTTTTTACTTGTTATCGTTTGTTCCACGTGGACCCCCGTTGAAAAGCGCTGATCTAGAGAACTAATAGCAGTCAGTATAATATCTAGTGGGGCATTCGACCATAAATTACTACAATAATATTAACTGCACATAAGAAATTCCTTTTTCGAACTTAAGTATATAAAAAACATTCTCCTGTACAATTTATAAATTGTCGGTAACGATTTTCTACCTATTATGGGTCGATATAATAATTAATACAGCTTGAAGCAAGAAAAAAACTGATTTACCCTTTATTTGCAAAGTTAATGGACTATGAATAGGTTGTTCAACCCCTACAAATCATGTATTAATTGCAGTCTCGATGAAAAAAATATTTAATTCAATCCGTTCTTTACTTTTAACCTGATACAGAGCTATATGGTTCGTATCTTTTTTATTAACTAGCTTTTATAGAAAACTGCAAAACCATGTTAATTCCTGTTTCTCATTTACACCACATTTAAGCCATGGTAAGATCAATTTTTTCGATTTGACTTGAAGATTTAGGGTTTGTATTTTTGCAGCGAGTTTGCCTTAGTGTGATTTTAAATATTCGAAATAACTGGTAAATTGTCTATTAAGAGCTCGAATTTCAACTATTTGATTTTTGTCTTTTACTAAACTTTCCTTAATCACAAAAAGAACAATTATTACAATACGTATACCGAGAATCAGCCACTTACATATATTGAATGTTGAATATAAATTATGGAGAGTCAATAAATATTATTCTAGTTACGAGTTTATTTCCAAAAACATTTTCTAAATTGTATTAGAATTTTAATGTTTATTAACACGTGTTGAAAGAGACGCATAAATTAAGTAAGACTTACATATATGTACATAATGCATATGTTTCAGTTCAGTTGTCCAGTGATCAACGTTATTGGACGTTATTATTGGTTGGTTACGGGATCACATGTCTTCACTCCTAAAATAACAATAATATAATTTAATCTAATTCTAAGTCTTTGTTCAAATCATGGATTTAGACATGTTTACATCTCACTCACCAGATTTGTTGAGATCTTGCATTTGAAGCGTATATTGTATAAACAATTAAATTTTGTTAATTGAAAATATTAGAAATAAAAAACTAAATGCCACTAACTTATTTTTTTGTTTATATAAATTTAAAAAAGAATGTCATTTTGTACACTCAACTCTTATTTTACACGGTAAATAAGTTCCTTAAAAACCAGTTGAATTAAAAAAATCGTGGTGTTTGAAAAAAGTCGATCAAAAAATCGTGTAAAAAAGATAATAATAAAGAGCAAAAAAGTAAGTTACATACAATATTATTCATAATGCGTATTTCAATTAAGAGCAAAAATAACTATTCACCCTTGATTATATACGGAAACATAAATCGCTTCCATTCTTAGAAATGTCTTGACTCGTCTAATATGTTAGGATATAATGAAGCCTTTTGTTTGTTATTACTGCCTCGTGTTGTTAATTTTTTTTTACGAAGAAACCAGTTATCCACTTCTGTGTTTTTTTCCGAGACTCGTGTTAGCACAAATAATTTGTGTAAAAATATACTATTCTTTCATTCAGTTTATATTGTTAGTGGAGTTTTTTTTCAGAGTCGCGTCAAAAACAATACAGACAGTTGAGTGTATATGTTTATATCTGATAATTACGCGTTTAGTTAATTAAAACTTAAATTAGAACAGGGTGTATGTAAATTTTTTAAGAAAATGAACACAGTATCTACGTAACTTATAAGTAGTTCAGCAACTTAATAGTAGCGTAACTTATGTTGACAAATAAGATAAATTTATTTGGCTTAACGTATTCGTAGAAAAAATATCCTAGAACACAATAATGACTAATTTCCTATTTTATAAAAAATAGTTGTTTTTATATGAAATGTAAAACAGATTTTCGAAGTCATATCCAATGATCTGCATGTGCCCGTTAATTTTTTTTATAGATATTGCCTATAAAAATATATATTAAATGAAGTTAACTTATGAGAATAGAATTATTAACGTAATATTAAGCTTTATTTTGTAATAATATAAATATTAAAGTATAGTGCATAATTTTTTTTTTGTCTTATTTTAAAATGTCATATTCAATGAATTTCTTATTAATTTTAGCTACTGTAATTGAGCCTTAAGATTTGAAAAAACTTTTTGTGTATTTTATGATTATCGAGAAGTTTTAATCCTACAAGATAAAACAAAGTTTTATTTACAATTTAAATGAGTTTGACGGATAATTTGTAGTATGTACGTATCGATTATGGAAAGGAAAAAGGACGTAACCCACAGTTTTTTCAAAACAGCTTTTTTCGATAATCACAATGTATCAAACTTGATACACGTTCTATCAAAAGGATGCAAGCTGCAAATGCCGAATTAGTGTCTAAATTTAAGTTTTAAGATTGAAAAAGATGACCATGTTAAAAAATTAAACCAAGAAAAAAGCCTGAAATAGAGGTTTTTGCTAGACAACTTCTTGAATTAATTTTAGATTATGTCAATTAAACACCAGTTTAGAAGTCTCCGTGCACTTCAAGATTGTGTATAATTCATAATTTGCATATGTCACAAAATTATCAAAACACGTTTTTAGCGCCTCCTGTAAAATTTGATATGTGTGGGTTACGTCCTTTTCCCTTTCCACAATCGATATATAAAGGTTTTTTTTAAATATCTCGGTTTTGTATTAAATTCTTTTGATTCAGAAAATATTTATTAGGTCACTATTGTGTTAATTTACTATTTTTACAATGATTTTTTGTACGGCTTTTAATAAGAATTATTTAGAGTTACTTTTTAATTTTTGAATTTCATCGTTATATGGTTGCAAATTGTAAATCTTCAAGTTTTGATAAATATCAACCAGATATTATAACATGTTGTGAATTTGATCATTTTCGTTTCAAAATATGTGGTGAAATTAATAAATAAAAAAAGCTATCTCAATTTACTTTAATATGGGTCTTCATGATACCAAATAAGGGAAAACAAAAACACGAGGGGTAAATAAATTTAATGTAACAAGATCTGCGCTAGGGTGTTTTCACCCACCCATTAGTGATCTAATAATAGTAGGTCCTGTATGATTATTAATGTAATGGGTCCATTTGCTAGTTCACCTCTATCAAACTGCGCTATATGTAGGGTAGGTATTGCGGGGGCTTTCCTGTCGCAGTGGCGTCCTGCCAAAATGCAGCGGGCAGGGTAATCTGCTCCCTGGATCGAGGATAATTCACCCGGCGCTGTTGTGGAGATATAAACACAAATGCGAGCGGAATCATTGGCGAGCCCGCGGGCCAGTGACGTGCAATACGAATGGCCGCATTGTATTGCTTGCCATTGTGGCTGTTTCTTCGCTAATGAAAATATACAAAAAAAAACACATTTCAAGACGTTTAGCTTGAAATTATTTTGGTACTGTTTTCATTTATGTATAAAGTTTTTTCTTGCTATTTTGTTAATAACTATGGAGGTTGATAAATAATATATAGGTACAATTAAAATTGATAGTTTTGGTGTTGGGCTGGCTGTCTTGCTTCGCACGAGACGTGCTTTGCTTACTTGAGAAACATTTTCAGAATAACCGCATCGAAAGATTTTTCTCCTCAAAAAGCAAGTAAAAGAAAATAAATCCACTTTTAATATATCATTTCTAAATAACTTACAGAGTTTTACTTTTAAGGTGTTAATACAAATACTATGAATAAATTAGTCTGATGATGATTAATTAACTGGCTGTCCTGTCCTAGTCTTATCGTTCTATTCCTACTACTCTCTTTAAAAAAAGAGGTAGAGCGACTGAGTAACAAACAGTTATTATAGAAAAACTTCCCCTGAGATACCTTCATTAGAAGGTCATATGATCCACACTGGAAGTGGACATGAATAAAAAATACTTTAATGCGTCGATGAGAAAAAAGCATCCGTTCTTTTTTTTTTTGTTGTGTGCACTAACAAAGTAATTGTGTGATTATGGACCGTAATTACAGGTGCCACTGGAACCTGCTGTAATATATATTATAATATTTTTGCGTTGCTTAAATTATTAATTTTATTTGCTTTATTCTAATTCTAAGCATTTGACGCGAGCCAAATGTTTTCTTTTAAATATAAGGTTTCCGTTGATCGCAGAGGATATGATTCGGACATGTTTTTAAACGGGAGGATTAAAAATAAACAATTTTGAGTTTAAAACAATACTTAAAATTAAAGAAACTATGATTATTTTGCTTAACGAAGCACTGTTTCCTGTATAGCCAGACTATGTAAATAGTGCAAATTCGATACATTCGAAAAATTCCATACAACTTCCACTTCCTATGATAATTAATGACACGTGTAATATTTCAAATCTAAGAAAATGCCTCAAGAAAATATCAAAAATCCTTGACGTTATGATGAACCTGAGCTGACTGGGGTCGTGATAAACAAGGGTTACCTCTAAAGGAAATCAATAATTAATGATATCACTCAGACTTCAATGAGCTTACACGATTTTTGATATATTTTCGGTCTTGCGATCTGTTGAAGCGTGGAGTTTCGTAGATCTTATAACTTAATTTCACTCAATTCTCGACTAGGAAATGTTATAGTGAAGTATTTATGAATATTTAAACTATAATAAAACGGTTAACGTTAATCAAAAACACATTATTTTAGAAAAACTACTATTTTCGATGAAATATAAATAAGAGACGACTTATTTTAGTTTTTAAAATTTGCTACAGCCACTGGCTACAAGTAACAAATAATTAAAATTATATATATTTGTTAAGATCCATATCGTTATCTCAAAACTACAACTAGACTTACTTATTTTTTATTGCTTTGAGATAGCAATTAAATATGATTAGCTATACATTTTTTTCTACTAAGTTCAATTGAAAATTATTTCAAATTTGAATCCTTCAAATTTTATTTTATCATAAACGACCCGGGCTTCGCATTGCCGCATCTTCAGGCGTCCAAGTACATCCATGCACTTGAATGTAGATGCACTTGAACGCCTAAAAATGCCAAATGACGAAGCCGTTTAATAAACTATTGAAATTTCATCAAGCACTTTCAGTCAAAATTTTAAATTAGAATATTAGTTAATTTTTTCCAATTACAAAAAATACAAACATTTTATTTTTACTGAAAAAAATAACTATAGCTATTTTTTTATCAATCCAATAAACTAGAAATTTTGTTTCTGACGCTAATGACCAAATAAGAGTGACTTTATTTCTATTGAGGTCTCGAGATAATTACACATAAAAAATAAAACTTTAAATAACTACTGTACAGCGATTCAAAAAAAAAAATGATGGTTCAAGGTTCCGAGAAAAATTTCGTCGAAATTTATGTGAATTATACATAAATAGTACTTCAAAGATTATTGGAATATGTCTTAATATTTGCTTGCTAGTTTATTGGATTGTTACACTCCGTTATATTATTCACTTGCAAAAGAATTAATTTAATACTTGGTATAAAGAAAGGTCAGGCACGTGTCATAATAAGCATGTGAATGAAGGTAAACCTATGTAAACGAAGCAGAACTAAGGGATAACATTAGTCTAATAGATCAATAACAGAATGGTTCTATTACTGAAACGTAAAAATAAATTTTACAGATTATATTATAATGATATTATAATACAAATATTCAACTCGTTATCTAGATGTGAATTTTTTGTGGTGTTATTTTTTTTGCAGAGAATAACTCGTAAAACGTCTAATTAGATTGAAAAAAAAAATGGCTTTTTAACACAATAATTTTTATACGGTTATGTACTAACGAATATTAAAAAATGTAAATATGAAAAGTATGCTTATTTCCAGGGCTTCGAATTGCTATTTTTTTCGTTCCGGTTCAAGTAAAAAAATATATATTGTTTACACAAAAATTATGGTTTTAAATGGTTTTCGGTTCAGCTCGAATCCAAAAGCCCAGGAATTTACCGATTTGCCCAAAATATCTCCGTGACTCGTTTATTTTAGTTAGCTCACCGAGGAATTTTAAAATCTCAAAACCTTATAGTGATTTGCCTAAAACACTAGCGTGAACCGAAAAAAAACCGATATTTTTTTTCGGTTTGGTTTTCGTTCCGACAAAAATAGCGGTTTTAACGATTCCGTTCCGGTTCAAAGACCTGCTTATTTCTGATTAATACAACTCTTTGTGTCTTATAAAGTATAGATTTTGGTTTAGCTAAAAAAGGTTAACGGAAAATTAAAAAGTTATCCTTAATATGCTAGTAGAATATTAAAGAACAATAAGAATAATATAGCGTATTTTTATTCACCACTACAGTGGAACTCCTAATTACGCTACCTCAAATTACGCACCGAACAGAAATCCCCAAATCCCGAAATTGCGCGGTCGCATTCCATTGTCGATGCTGCTGTACACTCAGCCAGGCGACTGTCTGTGTGGTGCATGCAGTCGTTGGGGAGCGCTATGCATTTTACCACTAGGTTACTAAATATTTCGTCCATAAATATATATTTATTCTTAGTTTTACGTACCCCTAACTTTTGTATGAGATTCACTCTCCTAATTACGCGACTCCAAATCATGCGGTATCAACTTTTGCGTACATGAGGAGGTTTTACTGTATTATTTTTATGCAACCGATGCAAACTGTACAAGACTAATCTTTTTGGCGGCTTTAGTTGAGGTCACGTCAGCTCGTCTGAAAGTAGACCACAACAAACAGCACTGATCATCCTGAATTCATATTGTTGCAGTCTCAGAGAGCATGATTAGTGTCTTTCAGAATTTTTAACCAACTTCAGCTCACATAGTTTATCTTTGAACTTGTCATATTTTTAACGAGAAAATATCATATATTAATGACTTTATTCTAATATAAAACTCGAGTGACAAAGCAGAATAATTATTGCCGAATAACAATAACCAATGATTTTTTCTAATCCATGTCCGTTCCCAATGTGGAGCATATGGCTTCCGAATGGAGGTTCTTCAACAGAAGTTTTACAAGAACTGCTTGTTACTCAGCCTCTCTTTTTTGAAAACAATATATCAAGCATTTACACCCTTATTTCTGGTCACAGAGTAAGTCTATGGATATGGACCTAGTATTGTTTTGTATTATGAAATTAACTTATGAGTGTTACGGTAACGGTAACCGTTACATAAAAATCAAAATTAACCTAACAAAAGTAAAATAAAATAAATTTGAAATATTAAAAATGCCGGAATGCCGTTCCACTGCGTTACATGGAAAAAATGCCCTGGCAATAACCAAAGAGGTTTTACGTTGTGCAATGTGTCCTCATTAGAAGAGGATATTTATGGGTCGCTAAGATATCACTTGTCACCTGCTGTGGCCCAATGGTTAGAGCTTGCTCTACTGATCACATAGGTTTGGGTTCGATTCCTGATAAGATCACAGTGAATTTGAGAATTATTCCATTCAAATTTGTGATCGAAGACTGGGTGTTTGTGATGTTAATTCACATTATTTACTCTCTTCCATCTTATCCTTTAGTAACTGGGTGTAGCAATAGCGATTAGTTAATCACTAGTCCTGTTCTAGCTTTATCCTTCTTTCATTACTACTTCTTTGAAAAAAGTTAGGTTGAGCGCCTGAGTAACAAACAGTTCTTGTAGAAAAAATCTGTTGAAAAACCTCCATTCGGAAGCCATATGCTCCACATTGGGAGCGGACGTAAATTAAAAAAAAAGATATCACTTATTTCTACTTAAATACAGTTAAATGTTACAATATGATAAAATACTGTTTTTTTTTTAAATAAAGATTGTTATTGTTATAAGCGGTATCGAAAAGAAAACGATAAAAAAATAAAACACATGCAAAATATAAATAATATGTCAGTATCAGCCGATACGGCGTTCGCAGGGTAATAACGGCTAGTCGGGGGAAATCCCGGGAAATGTAGGTAGCGGGGGAAATAAGCGCCCCGGCTTCACCCCCACTCACTGTGTTGCCAGTCACCCGCCCGCCGCAATTATCTCCCGTCGGTCGGAATTATCGCGACCCGGATGTGTCATTGTGCAATGGTTGTAAACGATTAAAAACACAACGGGTATGATTATCGTACGGATAATTCCTGAGCGTATAGTTTGATAGTTCTAATAATAGGCGTAAATGTTGTGATAACCAAAGAAACCAAGTTCAAACAACCTTTCTTTATTATGGCTTAATAGTATATATATTATTTTATGTTACTTTACACCTAATAGAAACAACGTAAGATTTTATTGTGCGTATCGGATAGTTTACAAAACAAAAAGCAAAGCGCTTATCTATAGTAAATTTTGTATTAAAAAAGCAAAATAATTAGCGAGTTGGTATTCATTTCTTAATTGATTGAATAAGCATACACGTTGTTAAACTTCATTATATTTTGGTATGAGTCCTATCTCAATATTCTTACTCTTATCTTATATGTAAAAGATACACTGAGTAACTAAATAACAATCAGTTATCATAGAAAACTCCAATTGAGAAAAACCTCACTAAAAATGTAATACGCTTCTCGTTGAGAGCGGAGATGAATAAATAAGAATTTAAGTATTTAGTTTTACAAGACAAAACATTAACATATAATTATTATGCTTATATCAGGTTGAGTATACGTTATAATGGTTAACGCTGTTGGCTTCTGTGACAGATCTCACAGGTTTAAGTCTTAGTACTTAAATCGTAGCGGATCACTACTCCTATTTTAGTCGTATTCTTTCCGACTCTTCTCTCCCTGAAAGAGAAAGATTGAACTAGGAAGTAACTCTTGTTGTCTTGTAAAAAATAAATATGTTGAGAAACCTTCACTTAGAGGCCGTACGCTCCGTATTTGGAATGGACTTGGATAAAAATAAAATATTAATGTGAATTTATTTTATTTTATTAAATTTGACCAAATATAATATTAAAACGAAAACTTACTGGCATAAAAGTATTCTATTTTGTCGATCTTATATTTTATAGATATTTTCATTCATAAGCTTATTATATAAAAGGTGTAGAACTAGCCTGCCAATAGGGATGCCACTGAGGAAAACTTCAACAGTGTTCAACAATATTCCAACGAATGCTATTTTCTTATGTATTAAAGTGGAGTTTGTCGGAGCTTACTCAGTTGACTTCTTTGCCATTTTTTTCTACTGCTTCTAATATTAAATTATATTATGTTTTTTTTTCTTCATTTTAAATGTTTTAAATTTATAATTTGTAAAATATTATGTATTATAACTAAATAAATAAAATTAATAATTATTTTAGCATAGTAACATTGTTTCTATCATTTTTTGGAATGATAAGGTTTACAGGGGACGTTTTAAATTTTAATTGACATTCGCACAAAAAAAAGTGTATGTTAACTATAAGACATTAACTACTTCATAAGACCGAAGAATAATATATATTTTTTCGTTATTAAAATAACAAGAATTACAAGAATTAGGATATTATGTGTTTCAAAAACTTTTCAGATCTAAAGCTCAGTTATTCAAAGTTATTCCAAAGTTTACCGTGAAAGCCTTTGATCATTAAATTTAAATGCTTAATTTACTAACAGGGGCTTGTTCCTTCATTAAGTAAATTTCACTTTAGAAACATACACTGATCATTAAATGTGGGACAATAGTTTCGACTCAATGAAGGTCTGAATTGATTTTGGAACCGTGGTTACCATTTATCGGTCGATTAATATTTAGTTGAGTTTCAATAATACGCTTTAGAACTAAATTTAATAATGTTACCAAGTATTTTGACACTGAAAAGACCAATTTGAAGAAAAAAATGAACATTCATTTAAAAGAGTAAATAAGACACAAAAATGATAAAATTACACACAATTATTGACATCTTAAGAAATAATGTGTGTAAATTTACATTGCTCTATTGTTGAAAGGATAGAATAATCAAATTTCTTAGTTATAAAAGAACGAAACGATTATTTTGATATCTATTTTAATTCTAAAGAACTGTCGGCTGATACATAAGTGTCACCATTTGATTTTCTGAATATTTATATAGCGTCATTTTTTCTGACGAATCAATTCTGTCTAGTTGAAAAGAAAATGAAGCTTATTTATTTCTTGTAGTCGTAGAAAATTGGATAGTCCAGAAAAATAGAATAATTATTATTGACTTAAGTGAAAACCACTTAGCTAAGTTTGTTTGGCTTGCGTTAAAACATGTGTTCGTTTTCAATATGAGTTATTTGACATGGTCAAACACCATTACGGCATGAAAGCTCTTAAAAGCACTAGAGAACTACTTCCTTTAATTTGATTGGGCTTTTGTGTTTAAATGGTATGGTCAGTATACGTCATACTAGATAGATGTTTTTTTTTTAAATAGTTTAATTATTGTAGTATGGTAATTGTTCGTAGAATGTTGAGTGCAGACAATCCATCACTCGACATTTAAGCAATTATGATCGCTCGGGTTTCAAATATTATTTTTTGAATGAAAAAAAAAATGAGATTACAGCTAATGCCAATACGCCAAATATGTATAATTTTAAGACCATACATGATAAACTCGATGAGAATTTTTTGTAAGTCACTCATAATAAATTTATGGAGCTATAGGTACTAGGGGGCGTTAGCGTCAAAGCTTTCGAGTCTCTTTCATCGGCTAATGTTTTGTTGATTTGTTATTATTTCGTTACCACCATTGCCGACAGAATGGCGTGATTGCTACAGAGGTGATAAATCCTTAGTAACACCAGTTCATGGGGACAACATATGCATCAATTTTCAAATTACATTATATATATCTACCCAATACTTTATCCATACGTGTACACACAGATGCGCATACATACATATAAATATTGGATACACAAGGAAGTCAGACAAAGAAATTCATATTCATGATGCTAAGTAACGTTAAAGAAACGTAAGAAAACATGTTTTTTTGTTAAGCAATTGGTCAACATATAAATTGACATATTTCTGAAATAATGATTTGATGGTAAAAAATGTAATTATTGTAATATAAAAATAAGTATAAAACTTAAAACAATAAACATTAATAAAATAAAATTATATTAGGTATACATTGTAAAATCCGAAAGTTTTACATTCAGTGAAAACTATTATCAAGGCTGGCACTTACTTTCGATAAACAAATCCATCTAATGAATTTTGAAAGTTATCATAATTTGCTGAAATACGACAGTTTTTTTTTATAAATTCCCTTTTCAAATGAAAGTGTATTTTTCTTTAATAAAGCGTGTCGAAATATCTCACTGAAAATTTCCGTACATTAGCGCTAATGGCTTTATGTAAAATAATAGGATTTTATGAAAAAAAAGAACCTATTTTCTTGTTTTCATTAGCATTATGAAAGGCCGCTAGAAATTGTTATTTTAGAACGTGATGGAAAAACTAATGTTTTCCAAAAACACGCTTTTTATTTAATTAAAATTTGGCTGATTTCAAATTCTTTGTAATTAATGAAATAAACTCATTCGTATAAAATGCTTTGTATGACAAAGTTTTTTCTGAAAGGTGTAATTTTATTAATTACTGGAAAAATCATTTTCACTGTCACTTTTTTAAGCACACTGAATTTAAATTGCCCTCATTTTTAGCAATTATATAAAAAAAAATACTTAACTGTTTATTTTACGTTGATAATAGCGCAGTGACATAACTAAAATAATAACCGAAAGAAAATGGGCCTAAAAGTTAATTAATTTATCAGTAGATACTAAAAAAACCATTATGCGGTTTAAAGGTAAAAAATAACAAATTATTTATGTAGTTCTACAAATATAATATCAAAAAATAGTTGATAACTATTTTTTTGTAATATGTATTCATCAGCACTATGTTTAAGCCTACATTTACTCTAAGCTATATATACTGGCTTGTAAGAGATACACAATACATCTTGTTATTTATCTAACATCCTAATTTATACAACAAATTAAAGTATAACATTTATTAAACATGACTTAAGTGTTTCTTATTATTGTTCTTATATTAACTATTGTATAGTTGTTTAAGTATTAACTATAGTTATATTATTTAAGTATCAAAAAACTATAGTTTCGTATAAACGAAATTGGTATTTTGGTATTGAATACCGAAAACTTGATTTTAGTAATACCGGTACGATAATCTTTATTTACTTTAATCCTCTAGTCAAATAGTTAAAGTTTCAAGAAATTATATAACGGAGAATTGATTTCAAATTAATTAAATTTCTTTTCATATATTCAATAATAAAAAGGGAGTATAGCAGAAGTGGTTAATTTATTTCTAGTGCAGTCTTACCTATATTTATTATCATTACTCTCTTTGAAAAAAATAGGTTGAGCAACATACAAGCATTTTTTTAAGATTTAGAGACCAAGAGTAGCCAACCCGCGGCCCGCTGGGTGTCTACTTGTGGCCCGCGGAGCATATGCACACATTTTTTTCTTTCAGTGTACATAAAACCACCAAAAGAACATTCCAACGTGCGTAGTTCGTATCATATCTCATTTATGGAAGTATCTCAGTACATTGATTCAACTATAGTGACAACTTTTTGCTGCATTTGCAACGCCATTCTCTGTAGACGTGAATTTATTGCCAGGAATTTTACAAATGGAACATTGTGAAATGTGTTGTGATGCACAGTTAAAGGAGATATTCAATCAGGTTGGTTTGGAAGAGTTTTACAAAACATATTTGGTCAAGGAGAAATATCCTGTATTTTACAAACATGCTCTATCGATGATCTCGCTATTTGTCGTTATCAACATTGATGCACTTAGTTCTGAAAAACAAAATCAGATGTCTCACTAAAATTTATTATATTTTGTTTATTTTTTATTATTTTCTTTTTGTATTGCCTAACTCTAATCTAATAAATATGTTTGATTCTCATTTTTGTGATATAATATCTTCTTAAAAAAAACAATATATTTCTTGTTTGCTTTGAATAATAAAAGAAATTTAAGAAAAAAAGAAGTGGCCCGGTAGGAAAACTCATTTTTAAAATCTGGCCCAGCTACTGTAAAGGTTGGCCACCCATGATTTACATTGAAGGTGCTTGGTGAAATTTCAGTATTAAATTTGAATCGTTCAAATTATGTAAATTCACACTGATTTTGTCACTAACCACCCGGGTTTCGCCTTTCGGCATCTTCAGGCGTTCAAGTGCACGGATGAACTTGAACTGACGCTTAGTCAATGAATGTTTTGTATTTATATGAAAAATAAATGTATCATTGAGTTTAAAGCCATTGCTGGCAAAAAGGATAAGCCCATGGGAATGCCCACAGATTTAAATGGTGAGTAGTTTTATGATTATATTTATAAAGGATATAAAAGTGGAGAGCCAGGCATGAGTAATATTTCATTTAAAATCGGAAGACTGTTCAATTGCGCTCTGTTTATTTCTAAATTTTCCTGGAAAAAGAGTTTATGAGCGTCCGTATTTGGGTGAATTTTTTTTATCCCTTGTTCCTGATTGAACACGTGTCTTTCCGTAATTAAGTGATTAGCAAAAGTAGACGTATCTTTTTTCAATCTAAAGGCTGGCATGTGTTCTGATACTCTGGTATTCAATGTTCTTTCAGTTTTCCCGATATAAAATTTTTGCTGTACAATTTTGTTGTACAACACACAAAGCTTAATTTTTGTGTAATAAAAGTTGTGCCAAAAAAGCGTCTATTCAAACTACGTCATTGATTTGCATACAAGTGACACTCTATCACTATTCATTACACACGAGTCTACGGCGTAGCAAGATTTTACCAGCACTTCGGTGGCATAATAACGACGCCATAGCGACGTAACTCTACCCTCTACACTCGATCAAAATAGAAATCACGAAGCAGATTAAAAGCTCAACAGTCTCGAAACCGTATTAAATTATTTAGACGGAATAATTCATGGGATTTATTTTCGCCATTATCTCTGTCACACGTTATAATGCTGGCTGGATATATGCGTGTCTAATCATAGGCGACGACAATGATTATTTCTTAGCGGGTGTAAGCGATAGCACTAGTGTATTTGTACGACGTTAAACTATAACACCAATATGGGTTTGTGGAATATTCAATTTTATTCAAAATGGATTTAATCAAAACTTTCCACTGAATTTACTCGACGGTTATTCAATCGAGCACTTGTATTGTCAGAATATTGTTTGCTTAGGTTTTGAATTTACCGATCCTTTTGTGATATGTGCTATTATATTATTTGTTAGCAAATGTTTTATTTTAAATTCTTTTAATCCATGTCCGCTCCCAGATAGAGCTTGCTCTATCAATCACGCAGGTCTGGGTTCGATTCCCGGCCAAATCAAAGTGAATTTGAGAATCATTCAATTCAAAGTTGTGATCGAAGACTGGGTGTTTGTGATGTCAATTCGCATTATTTTGCTCTCCTCCCATCCTTCTGATCCTTTAATAACTGGGTGTAGCAATAGCGATTAGCCAACCACTAGTCCTGTTCTAGCCTTATCCTTCTTCCCTACTACTCACTTTGAAAAAAATGAGGTTGAGCGACTTAGTGACAAACAGTTCTCGTAGAAAAAAACTTCTGTTGAGAAACCTCCATTAGGAGGCCACATGCTCCACATTGAGAGCGGACATGGATACAAAAAAAATCAATCCTGTCCCTCTTTCTGACCTTGGAATTGATCATTAAGAATTATGTATTATATTTTTTTCCAGTTATTTCTAAGCATCTTGCGCAGTAGAACGGCGTTCCGGCACTTTTTTTATTGGCATTTTTTTTTGTTTCGGATGAGCATTCTCAAAATTTTATTTTTATGTTCCTTTGAAATTTTTTGTTTTATTTTCTTGGTAACCATTGGCACTTTGTCCTAATCTTAAGTTTATTTTGAATGAGTGACTCATGCCGATATTTTCAGTCACTGAAGCCAGCCAAATTATTGTCATTACCCAAAAATGCTACATATGTCCAGGTTTCCTCCAGCAATCTATGAACTTCTATTTGAATCCCTCCTCCAAAAAACCCATTATTATCAACAGTTGCCGCCCTTGGAAAACCTTTTCAAAGATTCCTTCTAGAATTTCAGATACCAACTACAAAAATTGCGAGTACTTCATTTCATTTATAAAATAGCACCTGAGTTTTAAAGGGTGTCATTGTCAGTACTTGACAAGCAGTCGTTTTTTATTATTATTTTGTAGCTTTTGAAAATTGATCAAAACTTTTTTCCTAAAAACAACATGCCAAAATTATTATTTACGATAGAAGCTACTATATATTTTTTTAGCTGGATACAAAAGTAAAAAAACTCGAGATACAATCAAAACAGATTGAAATCAAGCAGAAGCTAACCCATATACTGCCATGAGCAATACACTTATTGATTACAATAGTTGAGTAGAGCAGTGATGTGCCCTATATTGCGTGAATGAGAAAGACAAATCATTCACGATATAGATCTACATCTTCTAATATATAAAAATGAATGTTTGTTTGTTCGTACTTTATGCGTTGCCAGACCGTTCATCCGACTGCAATACAACTTTGATGGACTTTTTGCTTCCACTTCCAGGAAAGTTATTTTTTTTACCATGTCCACTCCCAATGTGGAGCATATGGATTCCTAATGGAGTTTATCTCAACAGATGTGTTTCTATGACAAATGCTTGTTACTCAGTTGCTCAACCTCTCTTTTTCCAAAGAGAGTAGGAATAGAAGGATAGAGTTAAGACAGGACTAATGGTTAGCCAGGAAGGTTATAGGTGTAGTAAAATTAGCTAACAGTAGGTCTTACATATAAAAATCAATGTTTGTATGTCTACCATACAGTTCATTTTGACAACGTATGCTTGCACTTGCGCGAAGGTTATATTTCAATAAATTGACAGTAGGTGGCGCGTGTATCGTACCATAGAAAATCAATCGGCAGCAAACGTCAAACAGTTAGAAAAAGAAAACATGCACTTCAATAAACACAATTTAACACAAACGCTTTCTTTCTTTGAGTGGTATTGCAACGCTTGCCGGGAACCAGCTAGTAATAAATATTATATACTTGTTTACTGAACATTTGGTTCCGAAAATGTAAATACATAAATTTGTATCAGCCGCCTTAAATATATTTCAACTCGGAGTTCATGGGGTCCAACTTATGAACCAGTGATTTAAGACTCTTGTCATATTAACTCTTTTATATTTATATTTTAGAGCCCTAAAATTAGATTTTTTTGAATACATCTCCACGTTCGGGAGTGGACAAAGATTAAAAAAAGCAGACGTAGTAATTAAAAAAAAACTTTTGAAAATATTAGAATTATAAAAACACGCCCTTGAACTCGTGACCTTGAAGTGTGCTTTTTCAATGTAGGAGATGAGGGTGGGACCGACGCCTGTTTGATTGGAAACATGAGAAGGCGTCAAAGTTATTACACTCTGCACACAGTACTGCGCGATAATAACATACTGGAAAACTTTTTACGGTAATTTTTACGACACGACTGTATCCACTATATATTATAATGTTAGCATAGAAAAGTTTGTTTAGGGATCGGTGAAATATAAATAAATTTGAATAAAAATATTGCAAGAGTAATTCTTCATTTTTTACAATGTTGTAATTTTTGATGTGAGGATTTCGTAAACGATCTGTCTGGGAATATGTTTGATATTATACAATTTACGAAATCGACAGATTAATCTTGTGTTACAATATAATTCTCATAAAGAAAACATTTTCAAAAATCTATGTCGGCTCACAATGTGTAACATTTGGTTTTTAATGGAGGTGTCTCAACAGATTTTTTTCTATGAAAGTAGTGATAGAAGTATAGAACTGCAAAGACTTCTGGTATGATAAAAAATAGGCAGAAGGGAATTCAAGACATCACATACATCTTTGCCTTCGGACAGAAATCCATATATCATTTTGTAAAAACTGTTCGGGCTGAGATTTGAACCAGTGACCTCTGTAACGGAAGTCTACGACGTTGACCACTCGAATATGCAGCCGGAAAATAGCCAATAAATATATAGATTATAGGGTAAATCATTTGACATATGATATTATATTGTCCATAAAGATGACACGTAAAATCTAACGATAGAAACTCTATTAAAGTTTTGACTATTAATTTTTAGTGGCAAGGTACTGTATTAAGCCAAAACAACTTTGTACTAATTCCATATTTTTATTATTATTAATAACCGTTCTGCTTATCAAATAATCTTAATGTTCGCGAATATTGAAAGAGTAAGTCCTAATCTTTATAAAATATTTGAAATTCTGTTAATTTTAATTTCGTTCTAAGCAAGAAATGCGACCCCAATACCCATATTTTCTTAAATATCTATTTTAATATGGGTGATACAATGTTTATAATTAAGGTATTCTTATATCATAGTTTTTTGGACCTTTTGTAGTTTATATAAATACGATAAGACAAGAGATAAGCGCCCGCTTATCAGCGATCGTTTGTAAGATAACTAGGCTGAACGCCGCTAAGCAAAGCGCGCCAGTAGCACATTGATATTTGCACTGAAACGACGTATATTTTACGCACAACTTAAAATATGATTATTTATTAAAAAACCACGGATTTTTATAAAAAAATGTATGAGGAATGATGCAGAGAGATATTTTAAAGCCCTTAGACTATTATTTTTTTTTGAAATTAATAAGAATAAGGCCAATAATGAGGAAACCACTGGGGTCCCTAAAAGACCCCCAAAGGCCGAGAAGTATTTTTCTAGTCTCCAAGCCGCGAGAGTTAATACAATAAAGGCTTTGTTAAAAAACCTTAATTTTTCGGATTCAATCCAATAAATGTTTTACTTCAAAAGTATCTTTTATTTGGGGTTTATATGATTGGTTCAAGTAATTTTTTTAGCCGTCAGGTCGATCTTGAATGACTTTGATCATTAAGAAGTGATAAAAAACAACTATGGAGACATGTGTTGTTTAATGTATTTAAATCCAAACATAAATATTGAATAATTGTAAAAAATATTTCATTAAACGGAAAATTCTTGATGTAATTAATTAATGACAATGCTATTTTTAATAAAAATATTGTATTAAAGATTGACGAAATAATGGTTGTTAAATTGGCACACTGATTGTAGCAAAGACTTATAATAATTTATTATAAAGTGACCCCTTCAGTGACATATTATCAATGATAACTTAAAAAAATATTGCAAAGTACGAAATTCAGTTACAAATTGTAAGTAACGGACATTTAAAAAAAGCAGAAAAAACGAAGTAGTCAGTAAATGTTTGAATGAGTGTACTCACACCAAACTTTTAAATGGCCGCTACATCGCCAAACGTTCCTTCATAAGCCGTCTATAAAAAAATGGATTCTTTCAAAAATAAGTAACTCTACAAATAATGATGAGGTTTTGGTATAATTGCATGTAAATTTTCCGCTCTGCAGCCGTTTTCCAAGTAAATTCTAATAATATAACGACTCGAGTGTATTTTTTCCATTTCATTGAGCTAAGTTCCACGATGGAAAGGCAAACTTTTAACCCGCCTCTTACCCACTGACTGATGTAGAAAAAATGTGTGTCATGATATTACCTAGATATAGAAGGAATAACATTTATTTAGCTTCACAAAAACAGAAGAATACTAAAAAAATATGAGAAATGAAGCGTTTACCTTTTAGTGATGTAGCTTTTTCCTACGAAATGTTTTCAACCTTTGAAAAAAGCCAGTTTTTTATTCGCCCTCTTTGAGAAGGGAAATGCTGGTTATATATGAAAAAAGTAAAGAACCTTTAAAAACGTTGAATGTTTGTTTTTTTGCCTAAAAGAATAAAAATAAAGACGTTAAACTCTCACGTTTCTTGAAATAGTCTTAAAATAAGACATCCGTCGAAAATCGTAAGGTAATTTTACTATTTTCTGTAGCTTAAATCGAAATGAATATCGAGCTCTATTTCAATGAATTTTGATTTTATTTGTTTTTATTATGATTTTTTTTATAATTTCAGATTTCAACTGAAAGAGCTTGGTTGAATTTCAATATTAAATTTGAATCGTTCAAATTATGTACATTCATAAAAGTTTTGTCACTAACGACCCGGGTTTCACTTTTCGGAATCTTCACATGTTCAAATACACGGATGAACGTGAACTGACGTTTAGTAAATAAATGTATCGTGTTTATATAAGAAATAAATGTATCACAAAGCTTAAGGCCATTGCTGATGAAATCGATTAACCCATGGGAATGCATAAAGATTTGAATAGTGAGTAATTTTAAGAACTATGTATTTGTACCCTGTTTGCTAGAAAATTGTTATAATTATATTTACTTACATATATTATATGATACAAGAGTGGGGAATGTGGCAAATTTACATACTCATTCAAAATTGATAGACTATTTAACTGTGCCCTATTTATTTGTATAATACCTAATTATTATATTATATCTAGCACCAGATTCTTTTGAACTTACTTGCGTATACTTGAACGCCTGAAGATGCCAAAGGCGAAACCCGGGTAGTTAGTAACAACATTTGTGTGAATGTACATAATTTGAACGATTCAAATTTAATATTGAAATTCCACCAAGCACCTTCAGTCGAAATCATAAATTTAATTAATATTGAAAAAAAAAAGTTTTCTTGACCGCGTTAAAGTGAAATAGCGTAAAATGAGACTCGCGTAAATATAGGTAAGTGTGTATAACTGTTATTGAATAACACGTTAACTGCATTATCTGACATTATTAAAAAGAACGATATTTCGTGTTTTTTTAGTTTTGGTATCATTTTTTAAATACGATTGTTAGTTGTAAATAAAACCGTATAGCACTTTATTACAATAACGAAGGATGGTGTGTTACAAATATTAAATTTTAATATTTTTTCTATAAGTATTTGGCTACTAAGCATATTCCGCAGGTCACTTATTATTTATATAAAATTGACAATGTACATTATTTAGTTTTATTGTCAAAAGTGACAACGTCAAAGAATCAATCGATGATATCAAAATCTATTCTTGTAAATTGAGTACTGCGTACATGAAATATTAACCAGGAAGTTTAACTCGTTCCAAACTAGAGTAGCATTAACTGGTGGAGGACAGAAGTCGTTACTGCAACGTGTCGCTACGCCGCCCACCCCCTGTTCCAGCCCATAAAAATTTCCGCCCCGTTCTACGCCGTAGGCGGCCACAGCCGAAATGTGTGTTTTAATAACACCACTAAAATACATGTTTACAACGTGTTCCACCCGGAACCAGTACACGTACAACTACTACACGTATGTTTAGTATGCCGACAGTTTTAGGTTCTATTGTTTTGTTTCGGAACAATATAATACTAAAAGTTTTACGCGAATCCATAATACAGAATTCGCATAGAGCTTTTATTCATTTATAGTTTATAAGAAATCAATAATATTTTTTTTTTGATACAATATATAAGTGGTAATGGTTTCCTCCAGTGAGAGACACGATTTCAACGAGAAACTTCTGAGACGGTTCCTTGAAAGTCTTGTTGCAGTATTTACTAATGATTACAATACAGGTACAACAAAAAAGGCTTAGATAAAGCAAACAAAAATATGAATAATTGAGATCGCAATACCGGGAAAGTTAATTTAAATTAGTATTTCTTACAAACATTTTTTTATCATGTCCACTCCCAATAGCATATAGTCTTCTAATGGAGGTATTTAAACAGAAGGTTTACTATGAAAACTGATTATTATTCAGTTGCTAAACTTCTCTTTTTTGTCAAACAGAGTAAGTGATAAGAAGAATAGGACAAGACTAGTGGTTGGTTAATCACTCTCGCTGCATTTCATTATTTTAGGATTGAAATGAAGATAAGGAATTTGAAGATATCACAAACATCTATGCCTTCGATCGATAAATCGATTTATATTCGAAGGCATGAATGGCATTGATGTTTTTTGTTACGTACGGACAATGCTGCTTCATTTTTATAAATAAAAGATTTTGTGCCCATTCCATACTTTTTTTCTAATGGGCAAGACACTGGTATTGACTGTTATATTTTTAGATTAATTACTTTTACACAAAGAAATTAAGTTAAAGATAACGGCTACACAATGTAATATAAAGTGATAATACTGTAAAATGAGCAGTTTTTTTTGTCCAAGTCGTCAGATGATATCCGGTATTGAAAACTATTTTCTATATATATTAAATATTAAATTCGTTGAAGGATTAAATCTCTATCTGTACAGAATACATATTTTTATTTTATTTTCTGCCGATTATTCTACGTTAAATTATATTGTAATTTGGTAATTTAAAGAACAATAGTTTGAAATATTATTAAAGACTGTATAGATTGTCTAACTTTTTAGGAATATCAATAAATGTATGTCAAAAACCCAAGACCAATGACTTGATACATCAATAATTACTCATTATTACCCTTCAAGATTCATACATTACGCATTTTTTAGGTATGAAAATCGTTGAAAACTAAAAAAAATATCGAAAACAGGACTGATAATAGATATTGCGCAAGTTAAAAAAGATGTAAGAAATACGATTATAAAGTTGGACAGCGAAAAGATGGTAGAGCGTTAAGTGAAATAAATACAATCGATTTAGAACTCTCTAGAGTTTTTAAGTGGTCACGATCTTCAGATTTGAAGATATGCAACAACGACGATAAACTGACATGCGTTATGTTCATGGTTTTATACATTATAAGTTAAATATACATTAATAGTAAACAATTGTTACTCATACGAGTTTATTCAAAATGGTTGGAAATTTCTACGATTGTAATGATGCCAGTTTGGCAAATCGATCTGAGAAATATAAACTATTATTTTTCATGAATAGCTTTACAACCCAATAACAAGAGACCTGATAATTCGTGAATAGCCACTGATGTCTGAAAGAGATTATTACACACAAGTTAAAACATAATATTGTTTCAGATAACAACTTACTGTATAAAATAGTACATTTATAATCGATGATACACTCTCAGTTTTACAATGTTCACTGTCAATACTTAGTAGAAAGGTATTTCATTAAAAAAATTAAATACACATTTGTACTAATTCTCACTTTTATTTATAAGATCAGAACCGGTTTCGCTTATGACGAGTATAACCAACTGATAAGAGAATAAAATACGAAAGTGTTATCTATACAAATCAAAATGAAATTTACTGGGTACAATAAACAATAAGTATTGAAAGGAATTTACAAAAAAAAGTATGAATTATGTATAAGTGACACTATTTCGATTTTTTTTATATATCAAACTTATGGAGCTTTAAGATCCAGGGCAAGTTAGCATCAAAGTTCTTCGAGTCTACTTCATTGCTATTGTTTTGAAAAGTTGTATTTCCTTATTATCGTTGCAATCGGAAAGGCGTGATCGCTACAGAGGTAAGAAACCCCCTAGTATTGTCAGTTCAGGAGGACTCTATATGCATTAATTTGCAATCACATTTTATATATTTACCCTAATACTATGCCGCCAGTGTGGTGGAGTGGTCAACGTCGTTGGCTACGACTACGGAGGTCACGGGATCCCAGTACGGGCAGTTTTATAAATTAATTTTTCAATTGATTTATGAATTCCTGATCAAAGGCATAGATGTATGTGATGTCTTGAATTCCCTCTTCCCACCCATCCTATCCTATGAACGATTAGCTGACCACTAGTCCTGTCCTAGCTCTTTCCTTCTATTCCTACTCTCTTTGGAAAAAAGAGAGGTTGAGCAACTGAGTAACAAGCAGTTCTCGTAGAAACACTTCTGTTGAGATAAACTTCATTAGGAGTCCATATGCTTCACATTGGGAGCGAACATAATAAAAAAAAAACAAAAAATACTATATCCGTACATGTACACACACATGCGCATACATACATATACACATAGAGTACACAAAAATGCGTTACGGTTTCATTGATGTAGCCATATATTTAGTTACGAAACAAATCGTTTGATAAATTCTGTTAAAATATTTTCTAGAGATATAACTGAAAGTAGGCAATACTTTTTCCTTGCGACAGCAATTCTCTGAATGTTTGTTTAAATAAGCGGTAATCAGAAATGACTTTTTGATCGCGATATGCGGCATATGTATGTATGCGGTACCTACTCACTTCTACGCCAAGCCCCTCTACGCCTACGATCCGCTACGCCCCGAGCAAAGCCAGGCTGACATGTTATATCACGATTAAAACAAGCCACAGGCTAGTGTGGTAATCAAAAATTGTTTGATAAAGCTTTATAAATTGTTGCGTTTTCTCCTTCCACTTCACTGAATGTACCTACTAAAGGCTGCGGGCTGCTAAAATGATAATTTTACTTCGGTTTTTAAATTCTGTAGCAAAGCGGTCTATTATTTCATTTATAGTTTTAATAAATACATTTTTGACCTTTGATTTGAAATCCCAGTTATTAATATTATGTTTATGTGAATTATTTTACAGTGTCTTGTTATATTTAAGTAACATTCATTTTAAAAGCTATTTTTTTGCCGCCTGTGTGGTCGAGTGGTCAACATAGTTGGCTACCGCTACGGAGGGCACGGGTTCGAATCCTAGTACGGGCAGTTTTATAAATTGATTTTTCAATTGATTTATGAATTTCTGTTCAATGGCATGGATGTATGTGATGTCTTGAATTCCCCCCTCCCACCCATTCTATCCTATGAACGAGGCGTATCGAGAGCGATTAGCTAACCACAAGTCCTGTCCTAGCCCTTTCCTTCTATTCCTACTCTCTTTGGAAAAAGAAAGGTTCAGCAACTGAGTGACAAGCAGTTCTCGTAGAAACTTTTCTGTTGAGATGAACTCCATTAGAAGTCCATATGCTCCATATTGGGAGCAGACATGATAACATTTTTTTTAATGCATTGAACGTATTCAACTGTATTAATAACTGTTTTGAATAAAAACACGTTTGTAATAACTCCAAATTATTTAATTTAAGATTTCGACTGACGGTGCTTGATGGAATTTCAATATTAAATTTGAATCGTTCAAACTATGTATATTCTCACAGATTTTGTCATTAACTATGTGTTTATGAAATAGTGACAAAATGTGTGAGAATGTACATAGTTTGAACAATTCAAAACCAAATTATTTATAAATAAATATCAGGACCAATTTTACTTATTGCAAGCATGATCGTAAGTTAATAATGAGAAACCCGTTGTGACATTAATAAATAATGTGAAATTCGTATAAAAAGTGTTTTTTTTTAATACAAAATCATCGACACAATAATAATTATTTATTATTTGTAATTAAAAACAAAGTTTATCTCCACGCTGGTTTTTAAACATTTAATTAAAGTAATATAGGTTTGATAATAAATTTTTTTTTTTTTTTTTTTAAATTCCCTAGGGTACTCAACGTTGTACCCACCACCACCCGCTACGGCTTCACACTCTTTATATAGGGTGTATTCCGTAGCGTAACAACGTTAGTCGTGTTCAAAATATTGCCAGAAATGTCCCGAGAAGTAATTCCTCAAGACTTGGTTGCATGCACTACAGTGTGCAGAAATAAAAAGTTAATAATAAATGCATTTGAAATTGTTAGATTTTATCTATTTAAAACAACTCTTTTTCCAAAAGACGCGGAGAATTCTTTAAATGCCCTATAATTTGCCTTAGATGCAACCAAGTCGGCATGACCGACGGGGCTGACAGATCCGACAGATAGTCGTATCGTCTTGAGCAATTTTTCCCGTTCATTATTTAAATCTGGACATTCCCAGAGGATGTGATCAGCATCCTGAATCATATATCCGCATTTACATTTAGGACTATCTACTAACCGGCCAAGCTGGAAGAGCTTGGCAGCGAAGTAACCGTGGCCAGTTATGAATTGGCTGGTCCAGAAATTAGGAGTCAGGACTTTGGTTATCTCCATTCGCCATTTAACATTCGGAAAGAATTTAAAAGTTTGCCTCCCCTTTGAAGATTTCTCCCATCAAGCCTGCCAAACTTTCATTGCAGCTTCTATCGCTACACTGCGCGCTGCAATTCTTTATACAATTGTAATGCTCATGCTTTAGAATTGTAAGGGTCTGGTCGAGGAGGAGGCAGTAACTGAATTTCTCCCACCTGGGACTCGACACCTTTGTACAGCATTACTGTTGCGCCTCTAACTTGAATGTGCAGGTCCAACGGAAGTATACCAGCCAAGACCGGCAATGCATCCGTAGACGAGGATCTGTATGCTTTGGTTAGGGCTATCAACGCACTGCGTTGTCCACTTAGAAGGATTTTCTGTATCGAAAGAACGGTGCATCGTTTGTACCATGTGCTAGCGGCGTAGCTAGCAATCCCCATGTATATGGCATCGTAAGCGATTTTAAGGGCACTAGATCTTAAGCCCCAATTTAAAAAATATATTTTTATATAAATACTTTTGATTTGAGCTCAAAATAGTTATTGATAAAAATCGGTATCCTTTCTTAACAATAAAATGTAAATAAGTCATTTTATCTTTTGATACGTCGCTAAGTAGTTATAATTGTAGAATTAAGGATCTCAATTTCAAAACCTACCTAAAGACCATTTTTGTTTTTTTTTTAAATTTCGATTCTAACTTGTTCTCTATTTCAATATTTGTACAATCAACAAATTTCCGATTTTAAAACCTCTCTAAAAACAGAAAATATGCATTTTAAAAAAACGTGTTTAGTCTCAAAACCTCCTTGCACTATGCCAACAATTTTGTTTTTGGAATTAGGTAGGTTTTGAATCTAAGGCGCTGCTTGTTTTTAATTAAGGAATAATGATGTTGTGTCTATGAAATAATTAATAATTAATTGTCTATGTGCGCATTGTATGTATTAAAATTATTATACTCAATTCAAAAGAAAAACATGTAAAGTTTTCAAGAGATATGACAACATTGCCTCCTCGCATTTTCCATCAAAATTCATCTCTTGGAAATCTTAAAACATCCCTTCACAATACACAGTTTTAATGAAAACAAATATGAGAAGACAAAGCTCAGTGACTTGGTTTGTTTAGTAAGACAAACTTGTTCTGTTTAACTTTATATTGTAGATATAATGTGATACGTTTTTGTTGTTGTTGCTGTGGAAAACCAATGTGTGCTATCGTCATGAAAATATACAGTTTTACAAATAACAATATATAAAATACACGAATGTCTATTGCATTACATTGTTTATTAAATGATGTAATTGATATTTAACCATGAAAATATGTTAAATACATTTTTAATATTGTAATAAAAGCATGAAAAAAATCCTGCGTTAAAAAAGTAACATGATATAGACATCTAAAGAAAATTGAATTTATTTAAAGCAGTGGTTCTTAAGTCTTTTCGAAGTCACAGTGCAATTTTTGTCATAAAAAAATGACTGTGCACCAAAATCAAACGGGAAGAAAACAAACAAAAATGTGCGTTCATAAACTTTTTTATAAATTTAACAGATTTTATAACAATTATAGAATTTTTCTGTTTTTACCATTTCGCGATTTTTTTAACTTTTACCATTTTTTCCACAGTGCACCGGTTAAGAAACACTGATTTAACCACTTAAAGAATTTCATTCGTAAGAAGTAAGAATTAGAAATTAAATAACAGCTCATAAATAACTAATGACAATCGTTTCGCACTGTTTTAAGAGTTAAGTGAGTGAAAAAATTGAAAATATTGCAGGAAAATATCTGGAACACAATGAATTGATTGAGATTTCAATGTATCAACATGTCTGTTCGGAAATGTAAGTCTGTGGTAACATAACGTTTTTCTGATTGATAATACCTAATTAAAATATGTTGTGAGACGGCGGATGATGGTTTAAAGTGGTTAACCTAGGATTAACGCTAGAAAATAAATAAATATGGAATTATTTAATTTGTCGTAAATATTGTTGAAAAAGATGGCATGATAAAAAAGAGGCTGATAATTTCAGCCTAAGAATATCTTTGAATCCATAATGAAAATTGATTAAAAGTGGTTTGAATTTAATCTCATGATACTTCGTGACACTTTGACTCTAGTGTCGGGCAAGAACTCGTCAAGTACGGTCTAAACTTGTAAACAAGCGAGACCCTTGAAAAGTTTTGCGGTTGAAAGTCACTTCCGGAAAACGATTGCCTTTGTATACATGAGCCTAGTTAAAATTAAATTTAAACTGATTACAATTAAATAATTACTATACGTTCCTTTAGTAAATCACACTACGAAAATAAAGGCGTTTTAATGCGACTAAGGCTTGCAACAACGGTAAATCGGGATCCCGGTATTATTGGTAATTTTCAATACTGAAATACCGGTTTTTAAAATTCAAAAATACCGGTATTTCGGTATTGAAAATAAATTAAAATCGAATTATTATTGCAAATAAAAAATGAAGTTTTAATAAAATTCTTCGCAATAAATTTAAAGTTTTGTAAATTTGACAAGTGTCAGAATTAATGATGCTATCAACGGTGTATTATTATTTTTACAAATATATTTACGAAAATTATCGATTGATGATAAATTTTACGATGACGATATTTTATATAAAATATTGAAATACCGATTTTGATTTACTTGTCCAGCATAGCAATCCCAATAGGCTATTTTATAAATATATATATTTTTTAAATACG
Source organism: Himalopsyche anomala (assembly GCA_031772345.1). Taxonomy (NCBI): domain Eukaryota; kingdom Metazoa; phylum Arthropoda; class Insecta; order Trichoptera; family Rhyacophilidae; genus Himalopsyche; species Himalopsyche anomala. The sequence continues at coordinate 3,686,123 of CM062827.1, forward strand.
TGTGGTCGAGTGGTCAACATCGTTGGCTTTGGTTACGGAGGTTACGGGTTCGAATCCCAGTACGGACAGTTTTAAAAAATGATTTTCCAATCGATTCAAGAATTTATGGTTGAACGCATGGATGTATGTGATTTCTTGAATTTCCCCCTCCGACCCACCTTATCCTATGAACAAGGCGTATCACGAGCGATTTGCTAACTACTAGTCCTGTCTTAGCCCTAACCTTATATTCCTACTTTCTTTGCAAAAAGAAAGGGTGAGCAACTGAGTAACAAGCAGTTCTCATAGAAACACTTATGTTGATATAAGCTCCATCAAGAGTCCATATGCTCCAAATTGGGAGCGGATATGGTAAAATAAAATAAAAAGTACCGGTATTTATATTTGCAATACTCAATTCAATATAAAATACCTAAAAACCGGTATTGACATATTTGTCCGGTGTTACAATCCTTAAATATGACTGTGTTAACAAATCAATAAAAACAAACATAAAAATGCTTTTTTTTTGTACAGTTAACCAGAAAATTTTGTCAATTTGTCCTAAACCATACCTTTAAAACGGCAGTCTTGCTAAAACTGAAATGCATTGTAAGTCTACAATAAGATCCGCGTTTTTTTTAATTGATGTCATTTCGTAGGTCTGGGTAGTAATACTGTAATGAAAAACTGTTTGACTTATTCAATTGTAAAATCGTTAATTAATAATGTTTGTATTCTATACCATAATTGTTAAAAAAAAATTCTTAACGAAAATCCATTAGAAAATGTACGGTACGTAAGTACTTATTTCATCGCACAATATTCCCATTTCAATAAATTGTTTATTTTACTATTTACTCGGTGAGTATTCTTAGTTGGCTGTAAAACCAACCTGTAAAATTGAACACATAAACGTTTGTTCCATTCTGCTTAATGTTCCGGACTTAAGTCTTGATTTTATGGTTGAAGTAAAAGCGCAAAGTTACTACCGTTTAAATAATCACCTAGCGTTTGTATGAGGCACTCGTATATACTTGCTTAGAACACATTCGTCCTAAATTGTATTTCTGCTTTGCTTACACACGGAGTTGAATTTCACTTATTTAGTCTCTGGGTCGAAGCAGTTAGCAGTAGAAACAATACCACAAGAGTATCACAACTTATCAGATGCGCCGTATCTTATAAGCATGCGAGATTGAATAACTAACATGAAATTTTGTCAACACTTTTTAAATGAAGAGCTCTGAGTTGATGGTTTGTAAGGCTTGTCGGTTTTCAAAAACCGTTTTTTTGGCAAAATTTACGACATTCTAAAACTGTTGTTTTTCAACTTCGTATCCGGTTTTTAATATATTTTCTAATATTTAAATGAAAGCGTTAATATTTTGGCATTTTGACTGGATCTTTTATTTGATGCTCTAAAGACCATCTGCCCACAGCATTACCCAGCGAAAGGGTATTTTCGATATCAGGAAATCTTGTTACAAGAATTAGATCATTACTAAGTATCATATTTTCTGAAGAGTAACCCCAAATAATTTCTTGCTGTGTAATATTATGTATATATGTATATAAATAAAGAAAATAAAAAAGAATTTTCAACTTTTTTTGGTTATTTTAATTATCATTTTTTTGTAAGACTTCGAAAACCGGATAAAACCGGTTTTTTTCCAAAGTAGGTTTTTATATAAGCCCTAGTGGTCTGCACACCTGAGAGATAGTAACTAATGTTTAATACTGTTTTGCTTGGATCTGTACTTCCAACTATTTTTTATGTAATAAATCTTTAAAGAAATGAAATAACAATTTATTAACTGTATTAACTACTATTAACTTTGCTTTGTTACTTATAACTATTAGTGTTGTTGGCTTCCGTTATGTAGTAAAACACTTAAAAAATATTATAATAAATTCATGAAATGTTTAGCACAACGTGATTAAATGGCGGCTCACAATCTTGTCATTGTAATTAGTTTCAAAAATTGCTTTCGTTGTATGTCAGTTTTATGTCTCGTCTCTCAAGACATGAAAAACCCAAAGACTTTAGAGTCACTAGTGAGTATATACTTATAGGGCATTCAATCTAGGGACCCCGTCCAATTTTCTGATCCCAAAGTCCCGGGATTGACATGGTCGCAAACCCGGTATTTCGGGATTGAGAAATTTTGAGCAAATCCCGAAAATTGGCAAAAACGTGTAGCGAATTGAGGATTTCAAATTCCTTGGTGGGCTAAAAAAAAACGAGTTTCGGAGATAATCCGGGGAAAAAGTATAGTCTATAGCAGGGGTGGGGAACCTTTTCTTCTCTAAAGGCCGCATTCATTTTTCTGATTCGACATAAGGCCGCAGTAAACATGACTAGGGAATCTTTGATCGGAATTTACGAATTTACTTCTCAGATATTCAGGAATTTACGAATTTACAAAAAAATACAGAATTACAGAGTTGGCCAGAAGGCCGCAGGTTCCCCACGCCTGGTCTGTAGTAAAGTAGTTATAGTCTTGATGATTTTTTCTGGTTCTTCTTCCTCACTTTCATTTGTGCAAAATAACGAATTGTGCGAAAGTAGAAGTCCGTCTGTATAGCGAATCAAGGATTTCAAATTCCTCGGTGAGCTAAAAAAAACGACTCACCAAAACTTTCGAATTATACACGATTTCACGTTGAGTGCCCAATCCTGGGATCCCGGGACCTCGGGATTGAAAATTAATCAATCCCGAAACCCCGGGATTAGAAAAAGGCTCCGGGATTGGATACCCTACTTACTTAGTCTTAATTTTCATTTCTCATATAAAGTACAGGTTTTCAAAAAAACAATGTTATCTGGCTTTGAACGGGTAAAAACCCCTTAAAAATAATTACTTCATTGAGTCACCAAACAAAAAGAAAATCAAATTTCAATCATGCTTATACGTTGACGAAGACAATAGGTAGCAGGTGTATAAAAACAAAAGGTCTGAGCATGACATATGAAATAACTCAGAAAGTAATTTATGGTGAAAAATAAAAAAAAACATCGTAAAAATGGAAGGGAATTGAGATGACCTACAAAAACAGTTGATATTGATGGCGGTACTAAATTCTAACACCTGAATAATTTAAGGTGGTATTTATTGGGCTTAGACTTGGGAAGTTGTCATGATATCTTTTTGGCGTGATAGACTGTCGTAAGAAATTTTTCTTTTAATGATGAAATGTCATGCACAAATGTCTTAAAGTTACCAAATATATCGTGGATATTAAAATAAATTGTCTCGTATGCTTTGTTATAAATGATTATTTTATTCGTTAAATTGATAAACTCTTCCAAATAAACTGTACGAAAAAATGAAAAATTATCTTGGCAATTTTATACATGTTTTGTCAAAGTATTTAAATACTGGTATTCTCTTAATTCAAAAGAAAAGTCAGTAAATATTCAATTCTTTGATTATTGAGTGTTTTTACCCATTATGCTTTCGTTCTTTTCATCAAGTTTATTTTATGTTATTTTAAAATTTTGATGTATTTCTTGCATTCAAAATTCTTGATAGGAATTCATTTTGAATACAATATTAAATATAATTACTTTGTTATTCTACTGATTGTATTGCAAATCATGACAACCAGTGGAATAAAAAAAGTATAAAATTTTATTTCATATCATTTGCATTGGTAACTAACTAACATTGTCAGAATGTAAGAAAATCAGATTTTTAGTTAAAGTCGTTTCAAAGGTTTCACTGTCAATACTTAGTGGAAAGGCATAACACTAAAAATACACTCTTATGAACAAATTCAACATTTATTTAATATGATCAAGACCGGTTTCGCTCATGACGAACATATTCAACTGATGTTGACACGATTAGTTAAAATTGCTCGTCATGAGAAAAACTTGTCATGATAATATAGAATTAGTACAAAAGAGAGTCTCAGTTTAAAAATCATGAATTTAAATGAGAAATATTAATGATTTTATGCATATTTAATCTCAAATACAATTTTGATTTAAATTATGACTAAAGTATTTATTTATTTCTTAAAAGTTAAGTGACTGGTTTTGACTTTGATAAAATTTGTATTATTTTTACTGAGAATCGTTTTGATAAATGGTCCAAAATATCACTCGAGATTCACTACGTTACGAAGTCTCGCTAGAATAACCTCAGTTTGTTTTTTTAAGGCGTATAAATGCTTTTCTTCAGTTGGTAATAGAGTTCCCTCGACGAATGTGGTGATAAAACAGAGAGAAGGGAAAATAAATACCTCACTGCCACTGTGCCACGGTGTCGCTACTCAAATTTCTCCCTCTTATGTTTGCAGGAAAGCCAACAGGACGCAGTGTAAGGTAAGTCTCAACACGACTGGGGTGAACATATTTACGGCTAAGTATGAATACATGTATAGAAATATTTCGTGATTTAATTTACTGAAATGCGAACATATTTAAAATAAACCAATGAATGGATTCTTCCGTACAAAAATTTTCCGCACAAAATACTCCTTGCACGAGTATTCCTTACAACAAAATACCGTAAACCGATACTTCGTAAAACAAAAATCGATTTTACGTTTTATTCATAAACCCAGTGGTAAAATACATATTTACTCTTCATATTGTTTCAATTGATGTCTTGACTACACGTGATTAACCATTTTAATCAATCGAAAAGAGCAAGCTGTAGTTTTGGCGGCCATTGATTTTCGACCATTTTTTTTAATACAATTTTCACAAAAAAAAACATGGTTCATCATAATAGCATAGTTGAATTGTGTATGCTATATTTAATAGGGTATTCTAAGTGTTACCTTTTTATAAACTGTATGAAAATCATGTTTACGTATCTAATGCTTAGGTCAGTGGAGGGGAACCTGCGTGGTCTTTTGACTTATAAATTTGACTCAAAATATTCACGTTTGAAAAAAGAGCGTAATCAACCCATTATATGTTCGACAGTCGAAAAAAAGGGAAGAGGGTGTCAACTTTTCTTTACTGCGCTCTTATGTTGAATCAGATAAATGAATGTGGTCTTTAGAAATGGAAAAGTTCCCCACCCCTGGACTATGTGTTTTTAAGAGTAAAAAAACTATCGAAATTTAAAAAAAATATTTTTCCTGCAATTACACCTACCCATTGTATATGAAAATGTTTTTTTTTTGAAGTAGAAAATCATACATGTAAGGGTTAAAGTTATTGAAAATAAACTATGTAGTCGTAGAAAAGTTGGTCCACCTAAAGGTAAGACATAAAACTTTAGCTCACCTGACTAAACACCCCCCTCTCGACTCCCCAACGAACCCCTTCCACGCTCACTCCAGCCGCTCCTCACTTTGGGTCATTCCGGCATGAATGCAAAAAAGATCCCGCATTCTGAATATGAATGAACTCCCACAAAACATATAACCCAGTGGCGTATTACAACACTAGATCATTTTGTATTCACTAGAGATGTACAAGAAAGATATGTAGTATTTCTTCGCTTTGGAGATAGCTGGTGGTTTGTTATTAATGACGCTGGAATAATTAATATCGTTTATTCGTTTGGTTTTTGTCGGACGTAATTAATGATTGTATTAAGTGTTGGATAGATAATTAACAAATTGAATATTCACGAATCAGTTAAATACATTGCGGTATAATAATATGCTAATATTGCTTCGAAATTCGGTTGAAAAGATACAGACATAGTTTGATTGTGTGTTCGTGGCGCAGTCGTCAACGTGTTTGGATTCCGGTTTGTGATGTTTAAATTTTTTCTCCTACTATTCCAATCCTTAAACAAAGACAATGCAAGAGCAAAAAGCTAACCAATAGTATTGCCCTAGCCCAATTTTTCTATCGCCACTCACATTGAAAAAAGAGAAGTTGAGTTTTCTACTGAGAACCGATTGTTGCTCAGTTGCATAACCTCTCATTTTTGAAGAGACTGGAGATGGAAGAATAGAGAAAAGACAGAATTAATGGCTTGCTTATTGCTCTCGCTACATCACGATAGTAAACGATTTAAAGGGTGGAAGGGAATTATTCGGCATCACAAACACTCGTATTTCTTCTGATAGAAGTCGATAAATCTGTTCATACCTGGACTTAAAGCCTGTGCGATCAGTCACGAAATCGATAAATTTATTGAAAAGAAAAATGCTGTTCGTACTAAGACTTGAACGTGTGAGATCCGTCACGGAAGCCAACGACGTTGACCACTGTGCCACAGACCCGACAAAATATATTGACTTATTGATTGAATTGACAGAATTCCATTGTAATAGTTGAACAAATATCAAGGTATTTTTGTTTTACAAATATTATCATGGGCTCTCGAGAGGTGGAGTGAGCCAACTGGTAAAATGGAAAAACTTTTAAGAATGATCAAGTTTTTAATTGGTGTTTTGGTGGACAGCATATTTTTATTTTACGGTGAAAACACCATTATAATGTGTATTATCTGAGGTAACTTAACTTTTACGATATTTTAAGACGTGTAAAATATTATAACGTATCGTAATTTTTTTTTTGGCTTACTTTACTTTTAATGGGCCAATTTTATACTTGACTAATGCCTTCATCTAGAATAGCTATCAATCAAATCGATTTTGGAAAGAAAAAAGGACGTTACCTACACAAAAAAAAATGACAGGAGACACAAAAAATGTGATTTGATGATTTTGGGCTAAAGACAAATTATAAAATTTGCATAACATTGAAGTGCACGGAAACTGTTGAACTGATTTGTAATTAATTTTATCTAATATTAATATAATTAATTATTCAAAAAATAAATATTTATTCAAGTCTTTTTTCGTGATGGTAAATTTCGCCGGTCATTATTTTTTTTAAACTTAAAAGCTAAATTTAGATACTTATTTGGAATTTTCAGCTAACATCCTTTTGATAGATCGAGTATCAAGTTGTATTTATTGTGATTATCGAAATAAAGCTGTTTTGAAAAAGTGTGGGCTACGTCCTTTTTCCTTTCCACAGTTGATGTATAAATTAATATTTGTAGAAATAAAATACTAATATTCATATTGACAAAGTTATTTTTAAATCGCACAAGTTCAATGTTACAGTTTGTTCAAAATAATTTTGATAATACATAATTCTTTTCATATTCGACCAGTTATTATATTTCAAAACACCGGATAAAGATCTCGGAATAGGTTGACCACTATTTATGTTGTAAAAAAGAAGCCATGGAACTCTCCTCTGATTCCGGTGGGTCTGTGATATAGATATTTTTATAGAAATGCACATAAAGGAATGGCTACGGTATTTTATTAGGGTAAGTGCATTTCCAGGCACACCTGAAAACTCTTTGTTTGCATACAAATGTGTGAAAGCATCGTTATAGGTTGTTATGAAGAAAAACTCAAATATAAACGCTATGCAGGACCACAAAAATATTAAATTATTGAATTTTTTAAATAAGTTTGTTTTTATAATAAAAAAAATGTTTCTACACATTTTAACATAGTGTGATTCAGAATCAAATGAAGATTTTTTATTTATTTGTTAGTTCACTAAATTGAGTCGATTCATTTTATAAAAAAAATAAAATACAGATTTGTACTAATTACCATTTTTATTTAATAAGATCAGGATCGGTTTCGCTGATGACGAGCATTATCAACTGATTAACGCGAAACTTTAGAAAAATCAATCCTGATCCTTATTAAATAAAAATGGGAATAAGTACAAATGTGTTTTTTTTTTTAATATAATGCTTTTCCACAAAGTATTGACAGACAGACAGTTGGCAGCATAAAAGTGTGACAATTCAAACAATTTTCAACGTAATAAACGTATGTCGCCCGCTGTAGCCCAGCTGGTTAGATCTTGCTCTACCGATCACAGAGGTCTGGGTTCGATTACCGGTAAGATCACAGCCAATTTGAGAATTATTCAATTCAAAGTTGTGATCGAAGACTGGGTGTTTGTGATGTCAATTATCATTATTTACTCTCCTCCCATCTTTCTGATCCTTCAGTAACTGGGTGTAGCAACAGCGATTAGTTAACCACTAGTCCTGTTCTAGCCTTATCCTTCATTCGCTACAACTCACTTTTTAAAAAAAGTGAGGTTAATCGACTGAAGAAACAAACAGTTCTTGTAGAAAAACTTATGTTGAGATACCTCCATTAGAAGACCATATGGTCCACATTGGGAGCGGATATGGATAAAAATTACTTAAATTCGTATAAAAGTTGCTTTTAAGTCATGGGTGTTATGTTTGACAAATAATGCAAAATTAAGATGAAAATTTAATTAAAAAATATATTATTTAAATTTAGATTCGGTTCACGACCGCTGAATAGAAGCACAAACCATTAACGTTCGGGCTACGAAGGTTAGTATAACAATAATCTTATTATAGAAAATATCTAAGGGATGGGCACAAAAACGTTTATAAATAGTGTAACAAAACATGGCGTCCCCGCAACGTGGTAAATTGACGCAATCAATCTTTCAATGGCTGACCCAATTTCTCAATAAATGTTTAATTAAATGACCAAGGGTTGGGCGTTTTTGCTTGCTGTGATTTCCTTATATTTTCCCCCTGCGATAAACAAAGGCGAGTAATTAGGTATAACAATTAGATCACCCTCGTTCAAGCCAAAGACACAATCCGCTTAATTACACTATTAGGTGGGTTTTTTTTCTGTATTTAGCTAAACATAGGTATACCCATTCAAATAATTTATGGCAAACAAATATCTATAGGTAAAATTAAAACATTTAAATTACTAGATGAGAAAAGTACTAAAGCTACTTAAACTAATAAAAAAACAGGTTGAGTTCTTACTTTTGTTGTACCTAAACCAGGAGCCAAGGAAGCATACGAAGTAAGATTTCAGCTTACCGTATATTTTTATTTTTACGCGAGGACATATGTATCTTTAACTTCATGGATTCTAGTTGAGAATGATTTGATTAAAGATTTTATTGTGAAAGCAAAAATTTTTGTTGGCGGAAATTTTTAAGCAAAACCCCATACAAATACTGATTGTGGGTGTTCAGTAAACAAAAGTTTTCAATCCGTGGCACAAAATATTCAATATGTGACTTTACAATAAAAGAGGTAACATTATCTTGTTAAGCCGTTTGATGACTCTGTGGAATGTTTTTTTTCTAAAGTGGGGTCTTTTAAAAGGCGTAGGTGTTTTTGATGCTTAAATATTCCTTTCCGCTCTTCTTATCATATAATAACTGGAGGCGTAGCAAGAGCGATTAGCTTAACACTAGTCTTGTCCTAATCATATCTTTCCATCTCTACTACTCTCATCAAAATATGTTTTATGTTTTTCGCAGAAACATCTTCTGTTGAGATACAGTGGAACCCCCAATTACTCTTCCCCGAATTACGCGCTGGCTTGAAATATTGAAATATTCGCCGCAAATCCCCAATTGCACTGTCGCATTCCATTTTCGTTGCTACAAGACGATCGTCTGTGCAGCACATACAGTCAAATGTTGGCTAGTGTATTTAACACGTTCTAGGCCATACACGTATAGCCGGAGACTGTCTATGTGTTGGATTTTGGCGCGCTTTGCATTTTATCACTTAGTAACTAAATATTTCGTCCATATTTTTTTTTTTTGCAAAACTAAGAGAAATCTTAGTTTTGCATTTTTGCGGAAAAAAACCATATCCTTAATTTTGTATGAGATTCATTCCCTCAATTACACTACCCCGAATTACACTGTCCCAACTTTAGTGTAAATGAAGGTTTTAATTTACTTCCAATAGAAGGCAAAAGGCTTCACATTGGGAGCGGACAATAAATGCACGAAAGTATCACGCAAACTGAAAAAAAAGCTTAAAATTCTCTGCTGAATAAGTGTTTGAATTTAAAAAAATGATGTGTATATTTTATAACATAAATGCTGGAAAATATAATGTAAATATGCATACTTAAAATAAACTAAAATTAAGTGGGGCTGCGGAAAACGCACGTATACATAATTTCTGCGTATTTGTAAATTCAGATATTCGTAGAAACGTCATAATCATCAAAAAATGCAAATATTTTACCATTCCTGCTGTATCGTACGGAGGTTATCAAATTCATTTGTTTCGGTGTGACCGAATTTATTTTTGCGAGGGGAAGAAATGTCGAAGCACGCCACAAAAGACAAGCATGTACAATAAATCAATCTTGTAAAGCACACATTTATAGGGTAACCATGATAATATTACTTCGTTCTATTATATTTTTTTTGTTTTTTTAAATTGTTATATTTATATAATTATTGTTTTATTTTTCGTTGAAAAGTTAGAAACTATTTACTTACTAGTTTTGCCCAGGATAGAGGAAATATCACGTTAAATCTACTAACCAAATCAAAAACATGTAACTATTTACTGATATACGGCAACTTACATACCCTAATTTTATAAATATATGAAAAGATATATCTTCTGAACGGCTTCTCTTACGTTAAATTAAAGCGTTTACTTTGTTACAGCATACCTTTAGCCAAATATTGTTGAAATGCAAAAATTATTCCACAGTCCGTATTTTATGTAACACATACAAAATATACATACATAACTATAGGTTAGCAGCGATTTTTAAATTGAAAGTTGAAAACTGCACATTTGACGTAAAAATGACATCCAGAATGACATGTGCAAACTACGGCATTCTATGCTGGACACATTTTGTGATCCCGGGGTTTCAGGATTTAGAATTTTTCGATCTCGGGATTAACCATTTACTATAAATTCGTGTTATAATTGTTTGAGATTCTTAGAGAATTTCGGGATTCAAAATTATTGAGAGATGTGAGTTTTCTGGAACGCAGGATTGATCACTGAGAAAAAAATCAGAAATTGAGAGATTAACGAATATTCAACAAACAAGTGAAACACCTTTTTTAAGGACTCTGGCTGATTTTAATCGGATTAAGATTCCATAGAAAAATGGAGCTCCTGATTCAACAGCTAGGAATTTACACATTGAGACTTTTTTTTTATCTTGATCCTTCAAAAAAGTTGCGACTGCAAGTGACTTCAGTGCAAAATTACTTTGATAAAAGAAGCGATGAGTTAAGGTTCGGTAAAGATACATTGCAATAAATTACTGTACTCTTTATCGTAATATCATAGTCACCCTCCTTATAGTCTCAGTGGTCGCAAATCGCGATTGATAATTGGACGATTGTCGCCGTTTGTAGTGCGCGAATGAGAGACAAAACACAACGAAAGTGGTCGCAAAAGTCACTTAAACTTGATTGATGGCGCACAAAAGGCGAAAGTAAAAAGAAGTGGTGGAGGGTTGCGCCATTTCCATTCCTGCGAAGCTGTGTTACAATATAATAATTTGTCTCGCGAAATTCGCGCGGTTTTCTTTTCGTCCATTGTTGAGACAATTGTGAAATAGAGAATACAAAACAAGACGTTGGCAGTAGACTCCGTTGCCAGGGCCGGGGAAATTACAAATTTAAATGATGTACTCATTTTTAATTTAAGTGTGTATTTGTCCAATATTTATACTGTGTTGTTTTTATTATTTCTATCGTTAACTATTATGTTATGTTAAATGATTAAAGTTAGATTCAGTTCATCGGAAATTTTAAGGAAAACAAAACACTGTTCACGTAGACAGAAATCAAGAGCTTTTTAAGCTATAAAACTATCTTTCCGTTTCCAATGTGGAGCATATAAAATTTTTATAGAGTTTACATTAACAGAAGTTTCTGTACGCAAACTGTTTGTATCTCAAAGAGGGTATTGATAGAAGGATAAGGCTTTGGCAAGACAAGGTTAGTTAATTCTTCCTTTGCCCTGTTTTTAAGATTCGATAGTCATCGAGAAGAAGTTTTAAACATAAAATACATCCACGTCTTCGAATAGAAGTTTATAAATCGATTGAAAAATCAAATTAATGAATCAACCCATACTAGGATTTGAGCTCGTGAGTTCCGTAGCCATAAAAGTAATCACATAACCACGTATTTGGATATCTACCTGTGTATCGAAATGAATTTATTTTTTAGCTTAAATTTATTAAAAAAGTCTTGGGCCAACTCGTAACAATTAAATAATAAAAAAATCTAATATTTGAAATCGAGTTACGAAATTGAAAAAAAACCAGCTTTTGAATGTCAAAAATTAAACTGAAAAACAGCATTTTCATAGACATTGTTATACGGGACTAGTTTGCTGTTTATTAAAGCAGCGTTTCCCAAATAAGGGTCGCGACCCGGTAGGGTCGCAAAAAGCAGAATGCCGGGTCACCAATTTCCTAAAATAAATCTTAATATTTACTATATAATTTCGTAATACCTCTCATTAATAAATTATTGGTACATTTGATTTTTATATAGGTTTATTAGAGTAAATTAATTTGTAAAGACTGTACATATACTGTTTTATTTTACCTACATATAAGCCGGAATTATAGGCCAATGCTTTCCATATTGTGGGCCTCCGCAGAACATGTTTTGTATTGACTAGGGCCGCAGATTATTTTTTTCAGATTTTTCAGATTCATGGAATGAAAAAAGGTGAGAAGCACTAGTATAGGCCACAGCAAAATTAGCGGGTCACGAAGACTTAGTCTAATGATTAGAGTGTTTTAAAATAATGACAGTTTTTAGCTGAAAAACTCAAATTTTTTAAGATCTAAAGGTTTGATCCAAAAAGTAGTTGAATGTGACTTATAATACTTTGTAAAGGTCGTAAAATGAAGTGTTATTTGAAAAACTTTTAAGACTGAAACGAAGTGCGCTAAAAATATATATGTTGCAAAAGTTCCTGTTATGTCGACAAAGAAAATTGATACCATTGCTGCCCTGTAAAAGGAAACCAGCGAAGACAACGGTGTACGACAGGGTGCGTTTGGGAAACGAAAGAAAATGACACAGTGTGACAGTTACCGTAGAGGAGCAGGGGTTGGCACGGCACGGCAAGGGTAGAGTTTGATTTATGCTCGCGCACCGGAGCTCGGCTTCGCTAATTAGCATCATATCCGCCTAAGACAACCTGGGGACACTGCGCTGACTAACCCCGTAGGAAATTGCATTTTATGTAAAATATGACAAGTACAAGAACATACAGATATCTAATATTGCAGCTCGTTGACTCTTAATAAAGTTTTTAAGTTTCTAGTTAATTGAAATCTTAATGACGCTTTTTGTTACAAAAACTGATAAATCTTTTAGTTGACGCCTTTTTTTACGAAATCTGACATTTATATTTTCCGAAAATTTTCATTTTTAAAATTATTAGTAGGTAAAGTTTTTTTTCTAAAACATCAAGTTTTGGCACCGTTTTAAGTATATGAAATAATTGCATTTCAAAATTACGCAAAATTAAAAAAATATTCAACTGAAGCTGCGTGGTCAAGTTGTCAACGTTGTTGGCTCCGTTTATGAAGGTAACGGGTTCTAATCCCAGTACGGACAGTTTTTATAAATTGATTTTATAGAGTGAATTTCTGTTCGAAGGCATGGATTTATGTAATTTATTGAGTTTCTCCTTCTCACTCATCCAATCCTAAAAAACGGGTCCAGCGAAAGCGATTAACTAACCACTATTCCTGTCCTAGCTCTATCCTTATATTTTCACTCTCTTTACAAAAAAAGAGAGATTGAGAAACTGATTAACAAGCAGTTCTCGTAAAAAACACTACTGTCAAGATAAACTACAGAAGGACTCTACATTTGCACTGACACTGAAATGGTAAAATAATAATTTTGATATAGACAACCTTAATAATTTCCCTGCAGAACAAAGAAATAAATATATATGCATAATATATATATGCATATTATTATTTCTTTACCATTGTAGCAGAGATAAAACCGTTTATGCTTTCATTAAGCATTTGTATTAAAAAATAAGAAATTAAATAAATTAAGAAATTAGGAACAATGGAAATTCACTATCGACTCCACTTCATCTTTAATATAAAACGAAATATTTATTATATTCAATAATTTTAAATTGTACACTTTTCAACCATATCAAAAATTATAGCGCTTGTTTCATGACGCGCTCAGAACAGTTTGAAAAATCGTCGAGCAAAACAACTTTATACATACACCTTCCTTATGTGTAGTAGGCAGGCCAAATTATAATTAACCTCGGTTTAAACTACTTGCGACGCAGGTTTGTAACTTGACAACGTGTAAATCAGGCATGGTGAAGTTGGTAGATAGGGCACACCGAATTACAACATACCATAAACTAACTACCCGCCTCTCCCTGTTACAATGTTTCGTCTTTTACTTTCCGGCTAAGTGTCTCTGTGCTACGAAGAATATATATTGTTTCCCGGCAAAGTTTTCCAGAAAACTTACGTAACACGTTATGTACACAACTGGATTATCGGAAACTTTCGATCGTAATTACGTTACATAATGTCACAGGAAAACCCTTGAAAATTATAATCCTTAATCAATATATAAACGCTACATACAAAGCAATGATATTAAACAAAATTTGTTCGCTGGTTCAAACTTGAGTCATCTGCTAACTAACTGCATAAACTGTTAGATAACAACATTTACACTCCTACTAAAAAGGAAGCTTAATTCAAAAATGATCTCATCCAATTTCGAACTACTTATTGAAAATTGTTGAGTTTATTCAATATATTTTAATGAATATATAGTTAAATTAAATAACTTTGTTATTCCACAGGCTGTGTAGCAAATTATGACACGTGTTTTGTCTTTTTGAGTAGCATCTTCAGACAAACTATCGTAAGATTATTAAAGAACAAACTATAGCTTGACGTTTAAAAATTTATTGTCTAAACCATTGAAAAATCTTTTATTTATAAGGTTAATTTGTCGTTCTTGTACAGAGTAGTCAACGTTGTTATGTTTTTTATCAGTCAATTGTTATGGGTTCAAATCCTGGGACGAAATCTTTCAAACGTTCATATTTCTTATTAACATTATTTTGTTTCAATGAAAGGCAATAAGGTTTCTCACAGAAGAATTAAGATATTAAATTATTTAACAACAAACAAAGGCATGGATATCTGTGATGTGTTGATTCTGTACTACCAATCCTACATTTAAAATAGGAATAATTTGACAGGTAGGCAAACAACTATTTTTCTCTTAGTCTTATTTTAAACATCTCCTAAAAACAATGGTTGAACAATGGAACAATAATTTGTTCTAAAAACAAAAAAAGTATTAGTGTTACTTCTGGAGAAAACAGTGATGTAAAAAAGACACATTTTAAGTATGACTAACAGGTATTTACTAATTAATTTACATATTTTTCAAAATATTCCTGTTAGCAAAAGCGCTCCATAAAATTCGGGTTTTAGTTATAAAAAATAAATTGAAAAGCATTGCAATGAGTAATTAACGACTATTTTCATAAATATTTACCATTTATATTTATTTTTCATGCTTTAATAATTATAATAAACATTGTCAGTCTAATTTAATTGTGCATCCAAACCAAAAATAAATTTTCTACGTTAATTCCAGCGCTTGAATTTTTCCGATAAAACATTCCAGCGATAAAACTCGGTTTATATAAAATTTATATGATTGCATCGAAACGCGATTAAAATTGGGCCGAAAAAATGTTTTTTTGTTTGCGAATAGCCAATAGTACTTAAATACTCAATTTTGTTTTATGTCCGAATATTTACATTTGAGATAATTCAAATGGGAATTAAACAAAATATATGAAAACATAATTATGCGTTAAATTTGAATTCTGTAATAATGTGAACCACCATGGCTAAGTGACAAAAATACTTTGGATCAATGCTACGGTTTGTGGTTCAAACTGCTGAGAGTCACTCATTCGCCGTCATATAAAAACTTCCTAATATTAATTTGTTTTCTTATTCTAAATCATCATTGCCAAGAGTAATAAAAGTAAGTTAATAAATAAGTCTCCGTTAAATTTGAATTTGTAAAGGTTCTGAACACCTCCATGCCCATGATGCAATCGTAAATAGTTGAGCCATTAAATCATTTAATGTTTCTCTTAATATTGTCAATAAGTATTTATCATTTTAGGTATTCTAGCATATGTACATTTTTAAAATTATTTTTTAGCTTCTAACTTAAGTTTAAATACTGTCAATAAACAGTGAAACTGAGATGCCATCATGGCAGGGAACGTGATTTTTTAGGATGGCATGTTATGGTTTAAAAATGTATACGGTCTGACTAAAACACGAACGAATTTTGATATCATTTTGTACACAAGTGTATTTTATTATATTAAATGTATAATGATTATGTTTAGACATATAAGTTTTGTGACGTAATGACACGACTCGAATGAACGAATCGGAAGGTGCAATTAATTGTAAGTGTTTGATACGAGAGTGAGCAATTTATATAACACGTTTAAAACATACCATAAAAGTTGAAAAATATGACTTTATATTACACGTTTTGTGTATGCATATTAACACGTCACTCAATAAGTCCCAGGTCTAACTAATAAAACAACAACTTTTTGTCAAAATTCAACTTTATTCATCAAGATACTCTTCTTCAAGAGTGATACATTCAGTCCAGTGCTCCTCCATTTTTTTTTTATATTTTTTTTGTAGAACGATTTGTCTTTGCTTTCAAAACAGGCTTCAACTTTGGCAATCACTTCTTCATTTGAGCCAAATCTCTTTTCCTGGAAACAGTCTGCAAACAGCTAATAGTCACTGGATCGTCAATGCGTGGTTGTTTTTGATCGACTGTGAGCAAACGCGGCACCCACTTTAAACACAGCTTTCTCATTGACAAATTTTCATGAAAAATAGTGAAGACACTGCCTTCTGATATCCTTAAACCTCTGCTAGCTCACGCAACTTTGATTTACGATCGACCAAAACGATTTTATGGACTTTTTGATATTTTCTGAAACAACTGCCAAATTCGGGTAACTTGCTCCACATTGGGGCGGGCATGGATAAAAAAATAATAATAAATAAATACCACTTCTTAACCATTGTTGTCGATGGAGCAGAATCCGAATAACACTTATCAAGCCATTGCTTTTGCTTGAAAAGTATTTTTTCCCATTAAAAAGTAATATTCAATCAACACACGAAATTATTTTTCATCCATTGTTTTTAACCCTTTCCTTACTATGCAAAAAAAGCACGCGCTCCTGAGCTGTGTATCCGTTACACATCAGGCAAACGGGAGTGAATCATGACATATACACATATATATAACACTACTGTAGTATGAGTTATATTATGATGGTGATATTTCAAAATATTTTAAAATTCGTATGAACGATATTTGAGTCTTTTTTTATAGCTGCGTTTTAAAAATGTACTTAGTTGTAATAAAGTAACAAGCCTCCACTAAGCGGTTTAAATGATTTGGGGTTCATCCATTTTTCAAAACCTTTCTACAACCACTGGATTTCTCTATTTGATACAAATAATATATATTCTCACTAAATTTGAACGAATGTATTTATTTGATGTTGAGACAATACCGAGATCTCGTAGAAGTATTCTGCTGTAGCGATGTATTAACAAGAGGAACATTTTCCTTGGGACTTAATACATCAATAAAACAATGGTGTTGAAATCACTTCTCAAAGACGTCAATCGATACAAATTGTATACTTCCATCAGTATGTCTTCTCTCTTCGTTAATTACTGCCATGTCTGATCGCAAAAAATACAGTGGTGTACGGGCAATAATTATTGCTAGTTAAAAAATGACGTATTTTTTAGGAAAAAGCCACGTTCAATGTAGAACGTATAAGCTGTTAATAGAGTTTACCTCAACACCAAATTCAGTTGCTCAACTTTTCTTTTTCGAAGTGATTAAGGATGTAAAAAAATGATCTAGGACAGGACTTGTGGTCAGCTAATTACACTCAGTACGTTTTATTTTTAGGATCGTTTGGTCATATGACGCAGCGGTTAGCATTGTTGGCTTCCGTGACGGACCTCACCGGATAAGTTAATCACTAGTCCTGTCGTAGCCTTGTCTTTCTATCCCTATTACTCCTTTTGAAAAAGAAAAGTTGAGCGACTGAGTAACAAACAGTTTTTGTTGAAAATGTTCTGTGGAGATACTTCCATAATGAGGCCATATGTTTCACACTGGAAGCGGATATGGATAAAAAGAATTTATACATCAGAGAGATACATACCTTTTAACAAAAATTCATAAATTTATTGAAAAAATTGTTCGTACTTGTATTCGAACCCATGAGTTTCACGACCAAAGCCAGTGATGTCGACCACTCTACCACGAAGCCGAAATGCTTTTTAATGAATATAATATGCACCAAGTAGACAACCATTAAATAAATTGAAGCACTGTTGAAATGACTTTATATTGAAGTTTTCAGCCTTCTGTGGAATTGGTTCTTAATTAACACAAATAATTGGGGTTTGTTTGTTTTAAAATAAAAATAAATACTGCTACGTTGTACCACATTATTTTATTTATAATATTTTGCTTACAATGATCAAAACAAATTATATTTTGCTTATTCAACAAAGCTTTAAAAACGAAATTGGTTTCTGTTCGGCGAAAGTTCATTAACTTTACAGTTTCGTGAAATCAGCGTCTTCTTAATAATTGCGTAAGAATTAATAAGAAAAATCTGGCAATGGAAAATACCCCGGAAATAATGAATTAATATTAAAGTGTTTTTGATTTTAAATAATCAAGATTGAAAAAAGCGTCTTTTGAAAGAACAATGGAATTATATTCGGCCAAATTACTATTGCCTTCGTCTTATTACAAATAATAGTCATATTAATTTAAAATATGATTCCTTATATATTTAAAAACTATAAAAGATATAATTTCCAAAAAATAATGAAATAGACAATGAAGAATAGGTATGTTATGGATCGCCATTCGCCACTAGTCAAATTTAAGTCAATTACTACCCTATGATAAATATTTAATTTATTGTTATACAATGTATCTCTTATAAACCAGTTTGTATAGTCGAGGTTAAAACATAGTTCTGAAGAAGGCATTCGCCGAAAAAGCTATTAACTATAATACATAAAAAATAATATTTGTAAAACTAAATACTTATTTTGAACCTTATTACATACAATGGAGTTCTATCAAATAATTTTCAATTCAATCAACAAATTTTCATAGTAGTGTTAAGAAAAACACAGAAAGACTAAATTTTGTGTAGTTAAGTATTTATTAAGAACTCAATTGATGTTGAAATTTGATATGAAAAAAAAAGAAATCTTTCACTTTTGCTAACATTAAAGTAAATTATATTTTTTTACTATTAAGCTGATGGATAAACCAAATCGATTCAACCAAATTATTAAATTTATTTTTTCCGATAAAAATAAAATGTCTTTCACATTTCTCATGTTTTATCAGCCTTTATGATTAACCGAATAATACTTCTGAATAATACCAGAAGGTTAGACTTAGTTTCGTTAAGAGTTTAAATCATTTAAAGATCATTTATAAAACGAATGCAGACTTACATTTGAAAAAAGTGTTTGGATGGAATAATAAATATCCAAAACCCAATGGTGAGACAACATTTAAAGCGGCCGGTATTATAAACAAAACGGTTGTAATATGTTATATTACTTAACCTACTGACACACTACTACCGAAAATGATAATTTACTGACCGTCAATGATATTCGACAGTAACTTATATACTTAGTTTTTTGTTTGCTATGTATTTTATAGTTGTAGAGCTGCCGAACGGTCTTCTTTTTAGCGCTGCAGTCCGGGGTAAGATTTTGCCATCTCAGTCAGTCTCCTGCACTCCACTTGGTCGTCCACCCTCCGCCTTTCTTCACCAGTCACTGATGTCATCCAAAAAAGTTACGGGTTTTTTATCGCAAAGACAAATCCATTCATGATAAATTACCAACTTTAGTGCTGAGTTTTACAAATTTGACAATGTTTGGCTCACCATATATATTATAAAGCTCATAGTTGTCCCAACACCGGCAGATGTCATCCTCATAGACAGCATCAAAAATCTTTCGTACAAACACTTCTGAATTTTTTTAGAGCTGAGTGTCCAGGTGTTTGACCCATACGTCAGAATTGGTATTATGAGGGATTGTAGAGGCGAACTTTTGTAATTATGCAGTCCATAAAAGCATTTATAGCTGCTTACAATTCTTCTTTTAATTTATTCGTTTACACTTTTCTGGACATTGACTAGGGATACAAAATACACGAACGTATCGATCTTTACAATGATTTAGTTATCGAGTGTAAAATTATCCATTTGTAGTATCGGTTTTGTAGCTGTCAAAAACAAAGTTTTTTCATATCGACTTCTAATCCAATATCACATGCCGCTTGGTGCAAGGTCATAAATGCGGCCAAATTGTTCAATAATAACATAAATTTTCAAAAACCTCAAATGTATTTGTGTTGACAGTTTTACTGTCGTTAGTTTTACTGGAACTCTTATCGTTAAAATTTTATGTCGGTATGAAAAAAATGAAGAAGCATTAATAGAGGTGATATTTTATGCTCAATTTTTTTTTCTGGTGCTGTCTATATAAAATTGCGAATAAATTACTTCAATCAACTACGGAGAAAAAAATCAATAACAAATAAAATTATCCATCTCGTTGTAGGGTTCGAAATTGTAATCGACAACTTATAAACTTGTGTATGATTGATACTAAAATTCTGCTTTTATTAATCACTGCATGGCTTTCAACATCAAAATAAGAATATTTGAAAAACAAAATGCCGACAATATACCTGTCACCCATCCTTCTATCCCTTTTTCTCGTGTAAAAATAAAATTTGCTTATTAATGCTGTATATTTAACTCTTGAGCAGGGATTGTAACACATGTTTCAGTTCAGTGAACGAGTGGTACGCGCTGTTAGGAGATCTTTTATTATAATGCAGTAGCACAGATGCGAATCCCGTATCAGAAACTTTCATAGATTGATTTTTCGATTGATTTATGATTTGTTTATGTGAAGCGTCTAGTTACAAAAAGCGTTGTGTACTCATTTCAACATTTGCGCAAAAGAATGTCTTTTTTGTTTAGTTCAAATTCATTCGTGCACTTGAACACCTGAAGATACCGAAAAGAGAAACCCGGGTCATTAGTGACAAAATTTGTTTTACATACAACTTATAACAACTAAAAGCGTATCATAAATATACGATACAATGACTAGTTGAGTGAAACCTAAATGAATTAAATGAACGACCAACAAGCAGCTTTTATAATTATTTACAGAGAGTTTGTATTTTAGTAAATATTGCATGATTTATTTTATCGATATGCTCCTGTTAGGGTATCCAGCTGGCATAGCACGCTACTGTCCGCAATTTCGAATTCATCTGCATTTATCGGAATGTTTCACAAGGGTGCCGGCGTGAAAGCCTTTGCCTTGCCACAATCCAACCTACAAATGTACGACTGAGAAAGGTTTCATAACTCAGCTCGCTTTTGGGTAACTCTGTTGTCTCAGCAATCGTCAACCAGTTGAATAAAATAAACGTAAAACTCCAATATATTCATCAATATCAGTCTTGAATTCAACATTTCCAATCGAATTGCGAATTTAAAAAATCGAGTGAAAAGGAAACTGATTCGCAATCAAACTTTAATAAAATTTTATCTTGAATTGTTTACTTACAAATTCTGGTTACTTTTACGAGCTCATATATCTTGGTTCCCAAGTCAACGTCTATAATATTGTAAGCAAGAAATAAAAAGGACAATTATAATCAGTGATATATTATTTTGTAGACTGCATACACAATTCAAATCTTCATGCAAATCAATAAATACAAAAGTTTGCTTTTACAAAACTCTCACAAAAACAGTTATAGCAAAAAGGTAAGAGAGCTAAAAATTTAGTCCACTTTCAGAAGCTATACGTGTTTGATCAAAAGTTTTTTAGTCCCTGACTCAACCAAGAGATTAAGAATCTCTGTCAGACATTGTCGGATTTGTTAAAAATCAACGCCTACATTGAGCCGGACATAATTAAATAGCTTAGTATTATATTTAATCCTACTCTCCAAATATCGAGTTTAGAGATGATCGCAAAAAAGCACAGAGTCACAATTGTTCAAAATTACCAAGAATATGTATTGAAAGTGAAAAGTAGCAATTTCTTAAGATATTAATACTGATCGCTGATAAGTTTTATCTAACCAAATCATATTATATATTTAATAATGTCAGCTTAGACACCGATAGTGATCTTTGACAGTGATTTTAACAGAGTTTAAAGTCAATTTGAATACATGAAAATTTTTTTGATATTCTTATGTAGGGATGTATTAAGATTTTTTTTTGACACACTTATCCTTAAAATATCAGAGATTCGATAACAAGCCACTTAATAAGAATATATCACGAATGGGTGAGTACAAACCTACAAACGTCTTACATGTTCTTCTTATAAAGGAACTCGGAGCGTAAGTATACTACGAACTCACTGGATAGACATGTTGTCACAGAAGTGCCGGAAGATGTAGGAAGACTAGAGTAGAAAGATAGAACGAAGACAATAATTCAGAAAGCTAGGTTTCACATAGAACTGTAGCACCAGAAAAGTAGATGATTTTGACTATATTCACTATATTATAAGACATTCATAGAAAGAAAGCATTAGTAAATAACATTTTTAACTCACTGGATAGATATGTTGTCACAGAAGTGCTGGAAGATGTAGGAAGACTAGTGTAGAAAGGTAGAGCGAAGACAATAATTCAGACAGCTAGGTTTCACACAGAACTGTAGCACCAGAAAAGTAGATGATTTTGACTATATTCACTATATTATAAGACATTCATAGAAATGAAGCATTAGTAAATAACGTTTAAATAAGATAGATGGATCACCATTAATACATTTATTTCCATTAGGTTTTTCTACGCATAATGAAAGTAGTTAGTTTTTAATTAGTTCTATCAAAGTTTGTGTCTTACCCTCTCTTTGAGTCTTATGGAAAAGGACAAACCCCGACTTTTATTTTGTGATTTATGACATAACATTTGAATCATTTTTTTTTATTACTCATAAACGTTGCGATAATATAATGATGCTTCTCAAAGAAGCGAAACATGCACCACAAGTTGTAACACAAACAAGAAATAACAAAGTTATTAAATTTCTTCCACAAAGTTACCGCCGAATCTATCAAAAATATTTGTAGAGTAATTTTGAACAAATTATTTACAACACTTGTCTCAACACTAGTCTTAATTTACACGGTGATTTCGATGAATTCAAGAGAAAAGTAGATGATTTTACATAGGATTTGGGTGTGTCTACCCCTGTGGCGTGAATCTATGTAAGGGCCTGGCTACACTACTTGGTCTCATTGTAACTGGCGCGATCCCGCTCTCTAGCGGCCGGATCACAAGTCTCGGTTCGCGGGGGATGATTAATGCCTCGCCGTTTTGATGTGGAGCGGTATGACCAAAAAATAATAATAATGTATCACTGGAGCGGCGAAGTATGAAGCCTGCGAGAGCGCGTGACTAGAGGCTGCAGTACGGTAGAGATGCTTCAATGCCGGTATTCCTTTACAACCACTCTTTAGGTGTCAACTGTCAATACTTGGTAGAAAATAATACAATATAAACAAAAACAAAACGATCTTTTGTAATTATTCTACGTTTAATTTTGAAGATCAAAACTATGTTTGTTTCTCATCACAAGTATTTTCAGTTCACTTTAAAATGGTTGTGATGAGCACACCGTTTCTGATCTAAATAAATAAATAAGTGTGACAATGTAAAACAAGAATTTTATATTTTGAAAATATATTTTATATTTTTTGAATTCACTCCGCTAATTCCATTAATCCGCTTTCAACTTGTAGTATGTGGCCTACTAATGGAGAAATCTCAATAAAAGTTTTTGTATGAGAACTGTTTGTTACTTATTCGCTCAACCTCTCTTTTCGAGAGTCGTAGGGATAGAAGGATTAGTGGTAAACTAATCGCTCCTGCTACGCCCAGTTAGTAACGGTTCAGAAAGGGTGGAAGAGAATTTTTAGAAATCACAAACACTCATGCTTTCGAGCAGAAATCGATCGAAAAAGTGCTGTTCGTACTGGGACTTGAACCCGTGAGATCGGGCCCGGATTCCCACAACGCCATAAGACCACAAAAATAATCTTAATACAGATGAATAAATAATAAATACAAGTATTGAATACCAAATTTTCGAAAAAAAAAACTTTACTTTAAGAAAGGCTAATTTAATAGAAAAATGTGACATTGGAAAGACTAGTTTAATCCTGGAGTCTGTCAGCGTTGATCGAATCTTTGTGAAAACAAGTCTGGCTTCAGAAAAATCCACCTCAGATTCAATACGTGATAGACGAAAAGTCGTCAAATAGCTTTATTGTTTCTGTGACGGATTCGTGGAAGAGTAGTCTACGGTCGAATCGGTCACAGAATCGAATCACATTATGGACAGTATAAAAATCAATTTATGGACTTCTGTTCGGAAGCATGAGTTTATGTGATGTCTGAAAATTCTACCCACACTTCTACTTTAGAAAAAAAAAATATGCGGGAATGATAAGTTATCCGCTAGTTCACTTTAGCATATTCTTTTACCCCTACTCTCTTTGAAATGAGAGAGTTTGGATATTACTTTTTTGGATATTTCCATTATCAAAAGCATTATTTTGGTATTAAAAATCACCCGAAATACCGGAATCCAGGCGTAAGTGTTACCGGTGTAGAAATCCCTACGCCATACTGCCGCTATGTTTATTATTCGACAGGGCGAGTCCAAGCGAATGATCTGTCAAACCTACCTTCACAAAATTTGTGTTTTTTTTATATACTGGTGAGCTCAATTCATATCCAATGATTCCGGTTCATTCACATTTACCTTTTACTTACTTGTGTAGTTGAAAATTGTTGCCAAAAGAACTGCTTCTGTAAATCAAATATATTTTACATATTAACAGTTGCAACATAGCCAATTTGCCAACGATCGACAAACAGTTTTACTTAATCTATAAATCATTGAGTAGAGTGACAATTCACGAAAGATTGAGTTAAGTGATTTTTTGTACACAAAGTTTTGTACTTAGAAAATAGTTGCTAATAAGAAACCATAAGTCATAAAGTGCCTAAACATGAATGTATTTTTGTATATTTTCATAATCACAAGTGTAAGTAATCACATAAGTTTTAGAAGTAAATAATTTATGTTATAATTTTTATTTCTAATAAAACATTTTCTTAATAAAATAAAATTGTATGTTATGTTATGTCTATACAGAAATATGTTGAAGTGTGTCTACTGAAAGAATTATTGGTAAAACGAAAAACTGAACTTTTTCGCATGTATTATGTTAGTCTAACTTTTCACCAGAACACTGATATTTTTTAAAAGGACCAATTGTTAAGTAAATCGAAATTGTTAAGTAGATTGAAATACTCTAATGATTTCTAACTTTTATTTTATATATTCCTTTTTTATTAATTATGATTTATGTGGGTATAGAAAAACTGTCTTGAATAGACACCGTGTTTTAGTTGGATATTATTACACTTATAATAATATACGAAGATTAGTTAAGCCTGAGAAGTAATGTAGATGAAACTCACTCGTTCTACAACTAAAATCTCATTTAGACAAACCGAGTACGTGACCTCGGCTGATTGTTTGACCGAGCAACAATATAAACGTCGAGTAATCCTCTACAAACATAAACGATTTATTAACGATTGAGATAATTTTTACGTGCGTTTAGTTCGATTCAACAACAGTCGTCAAACGCCTGTTTAACTTTTTAGTTGCTGTAGATAATTAAAAGTAATTATCTAGAATGCTGGCTATAATTTGCAACTATTAATTTAATTAGTTATTGACGAGATTACTCGTCTTTGACCTGTTGAGCACGAACAAATTTACGAGATGTCTCGTCTGTGGCAACCATCGAGTGAAACAAGTCAATAACGTCCGCAAAAACGTGCTAAATAAAAAGGTAGTATTCACATGGCTGAGAAATTTAGAAACTGTTTCTATTCACTCGCTCACTCAAATCACTCGTCAGATCGCTCGACCAAATCCCGTTCAGATTTTTTTTATTTAGGCAAGATAGTGGGTTGTAGTCGGTTGGTCTAAAAGATACATAATTTTCATTGTTATCTCATTTCTTAGAGCAGCGTTCCATATCAAATATCTATTCATCATTATTAAGATCTTGTAAGATAAAAAGTGTGTTACGATTACTTAACGTAAGTGATTAATTCCAACAACAACACAATATCTTCCAAATATAGTTTTCTTCTGTATGACCTTACACCCAAAATTTATGTGAGTAGTAAGTAAGTTCCTTTAAAAAGTAAAACGTACGAATAGTGGACACCACTGCATAATATTATAATAAAAAAAAACATATTGAAAAATCCGAAAAGTTTTCAAACATTGCCAGCTGTCAACACAAAAAATTTTTGGATGCCATGTTCGTGAAATCTCCAAAGACCGGGAAAGCTTTTCGAGCAGTGAATATTATTTGATTTATTTCACCAAGAATTTAAAGCGTAGTTGAATATTCGAACATACGAACAACTCGCCGTCTGGCTTACCAAACTTTAGTTTTTCATTGATATTTTAGTAAGGTCAACTGACAAAAAAAGCTCACACTCTGTCGTAACTTAATATTCCGTGAAAAAAATATCGAATGAAAGTAGAATGAAATTTTCTTAACCTTTTCACTCGGCTTATGTATATATTCGCCAACAATGAATTGAAGCATAATAATATTTTTTATATATTCATGAATATTTTAAATTCATTTAATACTAAAAGACTATATTTAAAACACATTTTTTGCATCATATCCATGTATAAATATAGTTTTTCCAACTGAATTAAAACGTTCTATGGCCAAATAATATTGGTAATTGTGTAATACGAGTATACGGTTACTCTGTGCCTTTGTAATGTGCCACGACTCACAACCGTAAAACAGCACTGTCAGAATGCATGCGTTAAGCAGGAGACTTTTGGTTTTGACTGGGTATAGCCGTGAGTCCAAGACTTCTTTCCGCAGTGAATTGAAAATTACTCCATCCTATTCGGATTGCGAGCTCTTTACGCGGGTTGCCATCTCCCGTGATGTGTTCCCCTTGATACCTGAAGTCATCGACACTAAGTGAACATTTGACAAAAAGTTATTCCGCAACTGTTATTTGTCAGAGTTTATGTTTAATAAGATGCATCAAACATACAAACTTTTGTGAAAATAAATACCAAGCCAAAATAAGGTGTTAAATCATATTAAAATAAGTATTTAGCTAACAGATGCGAAAAAAGAGGCTGAGTGACTGATCACGAGCAATTTTCGACCCGAGAACTACAAGGTTCTAAGTGAAGATTTTTGGCGAAAAAAATGTTAAATAAAGCAATCTTCCAAATACCTACCACAAATGACATTAATTGTTACTTTTGTTTTGCAAGAAGATACACTTATAACTTTATAGTTCTCGTGTGGCAAATTATTAAAAAACATCTTTTATAAAGATGCTCTACTCAGAGTCCAGATGTGCCACATGGGCGGAAATATCCAATTTTATTTATAGTCAAATTTCAATATACTATATTATACAGATGCTTGATTAATTGATAATGTTAAGCTAATCATTAAAATATATTACCTATAAATAAACATCGCGTGTTAAAACTCCGGTACCTGAGTACTGGCACTAAGAATAGCCTATACTTAGCAAATTTCTAAGAAGCAATAAGACTGATGGCCAATTATACTGTTATTTAACGTACTTAAATTTTATTCTTCTTAAAAAGACTGTTTTTATTTCAATTAAACTGTAGAAGGAAAAAAAAATCGCAAATAAGCACTCTGGCTTTGAGAATAAATAGTTTTTGATTACAGTATTTATGGTTTTAATGCGGTTTTGTATTATTGTTTATTATGTTAAAATAACGTGGTGACCTCTAAATTATAAACTTGTATAACTACTTTGTAATGCGAAGTAAAATACATTAAAAAAAACAGAGTGAAATCGGTAGAGTTTTTACTACTTCAAATACAGAAATATTACACAATTTTCATTTAAATTAAGGGATCTTATTTTGTATTGTTTAAGTATTTTGGTTCAAAAAAACAAGTAGAGCTCTGACGAGTGGATTGGTCGAAATAGTTAACAACCGTATATAGAAGAATAATAATCGTTGAATTAAAATTCTTTGTCATTTTTTAAGCAAATGCCAGTTAAATAAATGAATCGAATTATACCTGAATGAATCGTTGTATTTGATTTGGTACATGCCAACAACTGTACCCGAGTTCACAGCTTCTAATACTGGGTAAATCAAAATAAAATATATTTAAAAAAAATTATCGCCAGTGAAGATATTTTATCTTTGAATTATTGATGTGTCAACTTCGTCTGGTCAGACATTGAATATTCATAACTGTCTTTCTCATTGGTTAAATTAAGGCTCAAAACGTATTTATGTATTATAGTAGAAACGTATTGATGGAATGTCAAGCGACTGAAATACATTAAATTCTCGTAAAACAAGTATATTCGGATACAACTTCACCCCGGGGGCGGTTCTGATAGCTATCTAAGTCTGAACTTCTTAGTGTTTGCTTTATTATCTTCATATGTTATCTGCATTGAGTCAGTAAATTTAATCAGTTAGTCAATAAATCCAAATTATATTAAATTATAAATAGTAATAGACTTTTTGTAAAATAATTTTGAATTCAAAATAAATATTTGGCATTACAGTTAATGCCAATTCGGCAAATATTTTAAAATTGAAAGATCATACGAGATAAACTCGTTGATAACATTTTTTGTAAGTCATTCGAGATCTATTCATGGAGAATAATTGACATCACAAACACCAACTCTAAGCTTTCAATTTGAAATTTTAGAATGACATTAGCGGTAATCAAACCCAAACCCATTTGATCATTAGAGTAAGCTTTAACCAACTAGATCATAGTGGACGACACAGCATGCCTGAAGGAAGACAAGCTCTAACTAGACCACGTCGGACGACTATTGGTAGATCTTCACTGTATCTAGGTAAATATATAAAAAAAATACCGCTTGAATGGTCGAGTGCCGCCTGTGTAGTCAAATGGTCAACGAAGTTGGCTTCGGTTACGGAGGTCACGGTTTTGAATCCCAGTACGGACAGTTTTATAAATTATTTTTTTAATCGATTTATGAATTACTGTTCGAATTCATGGATGCATGTGATGTCTTTAATTCCCCCTCCCAACCATCCTATCCTATGAACGAGGCGTATTAAGAGCGATTTGCTAACCACTGGTCCTGTCCTAGCCCTATCCTTCTATTTCTACTCTCTTTGGAAAAAGAGAGGTTGAGCAACTGAGTAACAAGCAGTTCTCTTAGATACACTTATGTTGAGATAAAATTCATAAGGAGTTCATATGCTTCACACTGTAATCGGACATGGTAAAAAAAATATATGTAGAAAAAATATTTAGTTGTTTCTGAGGATGATGTGATGTCGAAATAGCGATATTTGATAACTCTTGTAGAACTAAACACTTTGATATTTTTACCTCAAATTTTTTTTGCACCAATAAAAGCAAATAATAAAATGTTCACCCTGGTGTTCATAGAAAATGAAGGAACTGTGTATTGTAAAGCATAAAATATATGGCAATGTTCTCTTTTTCTATGATTATACATTACTCACTTTCTAAGTACGCAGCCGCATAGTAACAGTAAATAATGAAGCTTCGCTCTGCAAAAAAGCTCCGCTCAATATATAATATAAAAGGTTTTCTTCTCGTACGACTAACTATCAATCACTTATCCGATAAATACATACAAAAGGCAATGTGCAGTCGTCCAGCGGGTAGAAAGCTCCTCTCGACGAGAAATGAAATTACTTGCCGTATCTCGTTTCGGAAAATTGAACCGCGAATGAATTTATGTACGCTATATAATTTAATTAATATTTGATGGCTTCTCTTGCTAAGTTGAGATTTCTTTTAACTGAAAACCGGAGAAACTTATTTAAACATTTAAAATTTGCTTAGAAATGAGCAAAGTTTTCGTTATTATTCACTGATAATTTTATTCTGTATCAGAAAATTTCGAAAAACGTAATAATGTTATATTATTATTAGTGACATTTTTTTTTGTATTTACGACATAATAAAAAAGTCGGTTGTTGATTAAATTTTATATGATGCATATATATTTTTGCCAATATATCTCTTAACCGTTTTTAAATTGTCCACTGGAAATTCTTCATGGAAAAGAATTTTGTTAAAAAGTAATATTTATATATTTTTTTTTATATTGTTGATTTTGAATTGTTTTTCATCGTTCTCAATTTAGTACAAACAAACCTGTGCCAATTCATATTTTCATCAGTTGATTATTCTTAGAATGAGCGAAACGGGTGCTAAAATAAATACAGGAAATAAAAAGGCACCAAGTAGAAAGTAAAAAGAAAAAGAAAAAAGTGAGTATGCTGAAATGTTTTTTTGTGTGACATTTCTGCATATTTGCTTTCTTATTTTTTTTGGTACTTAGCGTTTTTTTTATTTTCTGTGTTCATATATATTAAATAATGTAGAATCAGTACAAAAAATCTTATATTTTTAATGTATAGCATTGTATAGATAGATGACTTTCTTGATTATATTTTCCAAGGTTTTTGATTATTTCCGTTCATTTTTTTATGTATAAGCGTTTAATTTGTTTTAATTTATATATTATTAAATAAATCTATAATAAATTCATTGTATGCTTGTTTTAAAAATGGCTTTCAGATAGAGGGAAGTCAAATATATATTGTTGCACTAGCTGTACCAAGCCATGAAAAGTAACCACACTCTACGGGATACGAATTTAATATCCTGTGCTGAAAATCTCCTGCAATATTCAGGAAGGCGAGAGCTTTCAACAAAACTATTTAAGCTTTCCGATAGAACTTTGAAGCGTTCTATGTAATAGGCACTCAAATCGTTTGAAATGGACCTAGCCAATACTATTTCATTTGACGTAATGACCTGAGATCAACTTAGGTTAAAATATTTCATCGCAATTATTGTGCTCGTTGATTAATTGCAGTATAATTACATAAATTCATAAACACATTAGATATTCACTAAAGTGGAATACAAAAAATATCCATGATCTTGTAAAAAAATGCTAAAATTTTGCATTCTGTAAACATAAAAAAACGCTTAATTTTTAGTTATTAAATGACATGTATCATATACAAATACGCTAATAATTTGAATAAAACACAACGTTTTTTTGTCAAAATCATGTTTCTAGTAAATATTTCGTTTATCAGTATTTAATATTTAACAACAATTTACTTAAAAATATTTGATGAATTCGGCGGCAACTTTTGGGACATTCATTTTGAATTTTTTTTTGTTTCTTTACGAATCATCTTCATATTACAAGTGTTTATTTAATGTTTCCTTATTTGCTTATCAAATAATAACGTGTGTTTTAGCTGACGCCTAAGCAAAATATTGTTTCATTTAGAAATGACAAAAATAAAAACTAAATTCTTTTTGGTAAACCCAATAAAACGATCAAAGTGTGCAAGTGAATTCACGAAAGAGTGGTTAACCTTGTACGCGAACTTAGTAAATCCAATATCTTCAGCTTAACAACAAGGTAAAAACCACGATAAAATTCCGTTAACAACAATATTTCATATCATCGAATTGTTAATGTAATAATTAAAAATCAAACAGATTTATTTTATTTGAATACCTAATAGCAAAAGAAGACAATGTTTATTTGTATGCTATAAAAGTAACAACGTTTTGCGTTGAATCAGATTTCATTCAAAAAGCTTTCAAATGGTATAATGTTTCAAATTGGCTATTTTGGAACTTGAAAGCTTTGCGCTCTAAAATGAATACTTTTAACAATCAAAATACACATTTAAGATTCAAAGGTGATGAACCATAAAGTAAACTTTCTTTGATTGAAACCAAAAATGACTGATAGAATACCTAATAATCAAAACAAGGTATGAGTGTTTCATGAGAGAAGTTTATTAATATTTTATTTTATCTATGTCCGCTCCCAACGAGGAGCATATGACCTCCTAATGGAAGTATCTAAAACAGAAGTCTTTCTACGAGAACTGTTTGTTTCCTCTCTTTTACATAGAGAGTGATAGAGATAGAACGATAAGACTAGGATAGAATTAGTGGGTCACTAATCGCTCTGGAGAAGTTATTGGAGAATCGGAAGTGTGAGAAAGAACTTTTAGACAGCAAAAACTCCCAGGCATTCAAACATAAATTGATAGGAAAAATGCTGTTCATAATGGAAAAATTAAAAAAAAATATTTTTGTAATAACCATTAGACAATATTGATTTTTGATGATTTTTTGATTATATAATTTGTTAAAAGTGTTAAACATTTTAATTTTGTTTAAATGTATAATTACTTATACTGTAATTTATATATTATTTTCAATGTCAATAGTTGTTTACACCTTTTCATTTCAATTTGTTTTTGTATAAAGTTGACAATGCTCGCCAAGAGCGAAACTGGCCCTGGCCTATATAAATTAAGTGAAAATAAAGTACAAAGAAATATTGTGTTTTTACTTAATATAATATAATGCCTTTCCACCAAGTAATGACAGTGAACACCCTAAAATTGATTAATCTAAATACTAGTATAAAAAAAATACACAAATAAATCAATAAAACGGGTACTAAATACGAAATATATACTATAAGCATTACATTTTTATTAAAATATGAAAGAAGTGTGATGTTTATCGATGTTTTATGGACCTATTCTTAGTAAACTCTATGATGTCACTTATATGAAGAGAGATGCGTTTTATATTGAGCAATAAAATTAGTCCAAATTTCCGCGCTACGTCAAAAATTTTTCTTACGCATCAACGGTTCGCTATTATTGGTTTTGAAGTTACAGCCTGCAGTATTGCAGTGCTCCAGATTTTTTTTATTTTGAACGGACTATATAAAACAAAATATATATCGACTGTGGAAAGGAAAAAGGACGTAACTCACAGTTTTTTAAAAACAGGTTTTTTTCGATAATGGCAATGTATCAAACTTGATACACGTTATATCCAAAGGATACAAGCTGCAAATGCCAAACTAGTATCTAAATTTAGCTTTTATGTTTGAAAAAGATGACATTGTAAAAAATTAAAACCATGAAAAATGACTGAAATAAAGGTTTTTCCTAGACAATAGCTTTAATTAATATTATATTATGTCAATTAAACACCAGTTTAGAAGTCATTGTGCACTTCAAGTTGTGTATAATTCATCATTTGCATATGGCCTAAAATCATCAAAACACGTTTTTTGCGCCTCCTTTAAAATTTGATATGTGTGGGTTACGTCCTTTTTCCTTTCCACAGTCGATATAATATCATACCTCCTACGTCCGGTGATAGCGCCCTCCTCGCTTTAAGCCGACAATATTTTTCCCACGGATGCCACGATAACAATTTTAAACCTATCCGGCCAAAACAACTTTTTATCATTTAGTTACTTCCCTGTATCATAAGCGGGACACGCTCAAACTCTGACCATCACAGCTGTGTGGAAGGGAAAAAAAGCATTGCGAAAAACGGTCGGTTTTATACCCCAGTTTCAGCGAACTTTCAATGCATACCTCGATGAAAATAGAAAAAAGTTACAATATAATCTTCAAAATAGTTTATCAGATTTTTTATAATCCTTACACATGTTTGAATGTTGGTTTGCCTGTTTGTTTTTAATTTTCTTTAAACGGCATGTAAAAAAATTGTTGTTAAAGACATCATACATCAGGCTTAGCAATTTTTTACTCAATATAACTTACTTCTGAATTGAATATCATATGTCACCAGCTGAGGTCTAGTTGGTTAGAGCTTGCTCTACCAAACAGGAGTTTGGTTCCCGGTAAGGTCAATATCAAATTTAGATTTTTAATTTAAATTTGAGACTTAAGACGTGGGTGTTTGTGATGTCAATTTACTTCGAGTTTTCTCGTTCGCGATCTTTAAACTTAAACAATGTTTGGCGCATTAGAATTAACTGTAACGCCAGACATTTTTTAATTAAAAAGATTCTTCCTAAATGAAAAGAAATAGTAAATAAATCAACTAAATTTTGATCATCGTATAGTACTCATAAATTTACATCCTATCGTATTTAAAATTACTGGGTCTGTCATTAAGCACTCGATTAATGAACTGCAATAAATTCACCTTATAATATTGATAGCTTCATACGATTTAACCTACAGAAATTAACTTGAGTATTGAATTTGGAATACAAAGATTGCGATTGGCATCTTGTTATTGGACCCCTTACAATAAAATAAGATCGTGTATTTTTTATGGTTTAAATAATATTTTTATCTATGAGTTTGATGAGTGATTTAATGATAATTAAGGTAAGCAGCTCTAAAAATATATTACTGCTAAAAACACAGCACATGTTCAAGGTTGTGGGCAGATATGGGTTGAAAAAATATATTAAACCACTTAAACGCAGACACACGGCAATGTGGTCTAACTTAAAGTAGAACAGTAAAGCTCTTCCACTGATCGCTCTGCGTATGAGAGCTTTTTTACATGTTTATCTTTTAGGCGAAACCGCGCATGCTGAAACGTATTGTGGATACTAGTCTAGAGGCGTCGCAACGCTTGCGCGTGCTTTATACAGCGACGTCGGTTTCAGTCGACGCCGGGCCGTCGTGCGTAATACGTAGGCTCCAGGTGCTCGGAACGACGCGGAGAAATTTACTTTGTTTTAAATCCACGCGGAAAAACAATCGAATCTTAAAAAAATTGATGTTTTTTAAAACACAAGTGAAAATATATAAACTAATAAAACATACAGATTAAATAAACTTTTGTGTTATTGACTTTAACCCTTTGTCTGCCGATGAGTTTACCAACAAGTTTGTCAATAATTAATTAAAAGCGGAACTTTTTCCCACTTCGGATTAATGAGAGTGAGGGTGTGTAATAGGTAATGCCACAAAGGATGGATTTTAATTGCCAACATTTCGGCGTGTCGTTATATACCTAAACTTTGTTTTTATCCATTTCAATGAGCACTTAACAAAAGTTTGTGACGTGTTGGTTTTCATTGGAAGTTATTAGGGTTATGGAATAAGCCGAGCTTTTGCTTCTGTCAACGTCGTTTCAGGTAATTATTAGGGTTATAATTATGTTATGTAAATTTTTGAGGGACGAAAAAAGTAAAAACCCGGCTTGAGTGTAAATGATCATTAATTTACAGGTCATGTGTTAAATTTTTTAATGATTCAAAAGATTCAACCAAATTTTAAAAACATGTAACCGACATTTTTCAATAGCTTCTCTTTCTTCAAAATAACCAAAATTATAAAACAAATTTATTTATTACACAATAAAATAACGCAATTAATGTCTTGATAATGTTATAAAAATATTTCTACTATTATTAGTTTTATTATCAACAATTCGTTATTGAGTCCAGTATTTTGAAATGCTTCATAATTGAGAACATTATTATCCAAATAACCACACGTCCGTAAATATCAAGTTGCACGATGCGCGTAGTTTCGCCGTAATGTTGAGACGGGTTTTGATGAATCATTTAAAAAAAAAAGTAATAAAACTTTTTAATTGAATGAGATTTTTATTTTTTAAAAAAGCACCGTGTATTAATCAAATGACAATTTAGGGTTTCTCAAAACTATACAATATCAAGATACTTTTTTGGTCCTTGGAGAAACTCGCTTAATAAAATATTCTTCACGTCAAATAAATCAGTTATGTTTATTTACACTAACAAATATACTATGAAAAATTTACACATCTATCTGGAAACGCCGTGTACTATTGATTGTCCTATGTACGTATACTATTGATTGTCGTGTACTATTGATATTTCAAAACAATTAAAATCAAGATATCAATTATTTGCAAATATAATGGAAGATCTGTTTGATTTAACCACTATCATTAAATATAATATATAATATTTTATAAAAATAATACTTTATTTCTTATTACATCACCTAAAAAATTAGGTCAAGCTAGTTCTTAGTCCGTACAATAATGGTGATAAATATATTATAGAACGAAGATATTTTATGGACATATGCACGAAATATTTTGTATACATTTAACATTAATCTATTTAAATACCTAATTATACGAAATTATTAACGATGAAAAAATGAATAAAGAAGAAGTGTCAAATAATTTAAATGTAACTACAGAATTGTCATAGCTAGAAACAAATTACTAAGAAAAAAATCCACTATAATACAATATAATATCTACTATAAAAAATATTAATGTAATTAACTATTTTATAAAGAAAACAACGCTCGGCGTACGTTTGCATCGGGGAATCCCTGTACTAGCGTCAACGCTAACTTTTAAAAGTAAGTGAATCGATTATCGACAATTTTTTTATCATTAAATATATTTTTTAACGTAACGAAATGGTAATAGAAGGTTTCAATATTATTTCTCGTTATTATTTGTCACCTGCTGTGGCCCAGTTGGTAAGAGCTTGCTCTACCGATCACGCATGTCTGGGTTCGATTCCCGGTCAGATCACAGTAAATTTGAGAATTATTCAATTCAAAGTTGTGGTCGAAGACTGGGTGTTTGTGATGTCAGTTCCCATCATATCCTCTCCTTGCATCCTTCTGATCCTTTAATAACTGGGTGTAGCAATTGCGATTAGCCAACCATCAGTCATATTCTAGCCTTATCCTTTTATCCCTACTACTCATTTTGAAAAAAGTGAGATTGAGCGACTGAGTAACAAACAGTTCTCGTAGAAAAAAGCTTCT
The DNA here is from genome assembly GCA_031772345.1 of Himalopsyche anomala. NCBI lineage: Eukaryota > Metazoa > Arthropoda > Insecta > Trichoptera > Rhyacophilidae > Himalopsyche > Himalopsyche anomala. Next base: position 3,722,848 of record CM062827.1, read on the forward strand.
GTTGAGATACCTCCATTAGGAAGCCATATGCTCCATATTGGGAGCGGAAATGGATTAAAAAAAAATGCATAATTTATATAATCAAATTTAAATACCACATACTTCATTATTTATGAATATTTACTGTTAAATCTAACATTAAATCATTTATTTTAAATCAATCATTCATTTCATAGTCTCAATCATTTATTTCTTTTACTCGTTAACTTTCTAAGTATTAGATTATATTAGGTTTTGTGTTTTTGTTATTCCTTGACATAATTGCGTTGTATTTTATTATACGTCTAATGACGTAATGAACGTAAAATGAAATCAAAACTCAGGAACAGTGTTAACCCGAATACGTGTATATCGAACACCGTGCAAATTGATGGAGAGTTGTTTATCAAAGAAAAAAGAAATATATTATTTATTTATGTCACATTTAACAATATGAGAATATATATGTTATATATAGACAGGCAGAAGAAAATGATCGATGTAGGAAAAATAACATCAATAAAACAAACCAATTTCCTCTGACAGAACGATAAAAAGACAAAGTGTTTTGATGACTGGCCTAGTCTTTGCCTGAGGGGGAAAGAAAGAATAGAAAAGAAAATAGCTGCGCAAACATCTTTATCGCGTATTATCGCTGATAAAGGGTGAACTCTGAAATAATTAATTTGTTTACTATATACTATGTTTATCAATCTGCTACAGCTAATGACTGAATTGATCTGTAAAAGAGTTTTAGGTATTTGTGTTATAAAGGTATCCAAATGATTTGTTTTTTCGAAACGCAATGACGAAGTCATGTTTTTTCCACTCGAGTAATATAATTCGCTATAAAAGATAATAAATAATCAGTCTTGAAATAATACGATATATTTTATAAAATAATCTTTTTAACTGTCTTAACTCTCGCGGCCCGGAGACTAGAAAAATACTTCTCTGCCGATGGGGGTCGTTTAGGGACCCCAGTGGTTTCCTCATTATTGGCCTTATTCTTACGAATTTAAAAAAAAAATAGTCTAAGGGCTTTAAAATATCTCTCTGCATCATTCCACATACATTTTTTTTTATAAAAATTCGTGGTTTTTTAATAAATAATCATATTTTAAGTTGCGCGTAAAAAAGACGTCATTTCAGTACAAATATGTATTTGCAATTGACGCGTTCAGCCCAGTTATCTTACGAACGATCGCTGATATGCGGGCGCTTATCTCGTTATCGCATCGCGTTATCGCGTATTTATATAAACTACAAAAGGTCCAAAAAACTATGATATAAGAATACCTTAATTATACACATTGTATCACCCATATTAAAATAGATATTTAAGATAATGTGGGTATTGGGGTCGCATTTCTTGAGCCTAAGCGGAAACTAAAACCGGAAAATTTAATTGAATTATATCTAGCTTTATATTTTTATACAACAAAACGATCACGGACCGCTTTGCTTTTATTTCTAAGGTACCTAGTAAATATTTTTTATTAATAACATATCAATGATATAAAGTGTGAGTTTTGCTTGCCGTTCAATATTTTCCATCGGTTATTTATCCGAAAAAGATGAATTTAAAAAACTCATTAACAAACAGTTGTCCGCAGAACAAGTTCTGTTGATATAAGTTAAATCAGTTATTTATTTACATTATACTATACATATGGATATTTTTATTAACATGTAAATATTTACATGCCGCCTGTGTGGTCGAGTGGTCAACATCGTTGGCTACCGCTACGGAGGGCACGGGTTCGAATCCCGGTACGGACAGTTTTATAAATTGATTTTTCAATCGATTTATAAATTTCTGTTCAGAGGCATGGATGTGTGTGATGTCTTGAATTCCCCCCTCCCACCCATCCTATCCTATGAACGGGGCGTATAGAGAGCGATTAGCTAACCACTAGTCCTGTCCTTGCCCTTTCCTTCTATTCCTACTTTCTTTGGAAAAAGAGAGGTTGAGCAACTGAGTAACAAGCAGTTCTCGTAGAAACATTTCTGTTGAGATAAACTCCATTAGGAGTCCATATGCTCCATATTGGGAGCGGACATGGAAAAAAAAAATATTTACTTCTATTGGCTCAAAACGTACCTCGTAAATTTGACTGCGTTTCCGTAACATTTCTTACCATTTTTTCAAAAGTGATTAGTCGTGAATTTATAATATTGTGATTATTTGACAAACACAAGTTTTCGGGTCTGCAGCGGGCTTATCGATAGTAATGAGGGCAAAAATTCGAATACTGCAATGAAAATGTCATTTATAGATTTTTTAATCGTTTAATCGACACACAACTAAAGACGTATAGATATATGTATTTTCTCTGATAAGTATATAAATTAAAAAAAAATACGATGTAGAGATACTTGATGCGGTTAGATATAAGAATCGTATGTGAAGTAATTTGGAATGACTCAAATAGCTCCACTACTTCAATTGTTCTTTTAAACTATGTCGAGCTTTTTTTGATTTTGTATGAAAGCCTTAGATATTATGAAATACACCTTGCAAGGTTGGAAAATCTTTAATAACATATTATTCAGGCCTCACCTAGCAAAAAGCTCTAAAGCTCAAAAGCTGTGATCAAAATTATATTTTCTCTTTTCTTGTCATACTTATAATCAAACAATATTTGATATGAAAATAACGTTAGTAAGAATACAAAAATTTGAAATATGCATTATTCATACTATATATTATATAAAACGACTGAAAAGTAAGCAATATTAAAACTGAAAGAAAAATCCTAGCCTTCATTTTGAATTTTATAATTTAAAAATTACAAATATTTTTATATTTTAAATAAATCACGTAACAATCGTCTAAGTCTCTAAGAAGCAACACGCGTGTCACAATACACAAATTACGAACTTTTTACGGACTATTAAAAATAAATCTCCGTATAGCCACTGCTGAATCCATTGAAAAAATAGCATTGGTAAATATAAAATTTTGAAATATCAATTGCTTTTGTATGATTTTATGAAAAATTGTATGCGATAGATAAAACAATTCATTGATGCACGGAAATCAACAAATAAAAAATGTAAAACATATTTCGCTGTATCAGTAAAATTTAAAATGTTATATGTAAATATTATAGTAAAATGTAAAATGTTATTTTTTAACTTTACATTAAAATGAATAAATATTTAAAGTTAAAGAGTCTCAATTGTTTCTAATTGTATGGTTTTTAAAGTTCCACTACAAAAAAAATCCAGTCTATAAAAAGTGAATATAATTATCATCTCAAAAAAGAATTCAAACAATTCATTGTAAGCCTCAAATAATATAATCCACAGACCTGGTATCATCCAACATATAAATTTCAATTAGTACTTAAATGTTAAGTGCTCCGAGGTTATATTTAGCACAACAACTATGCATAATAACATGATTTAACCTTTTCGCGTCAGGAGGCTGACGTCATAAAACATGTATATTATATGTCTATGGTACACGTTGGATATTAAGCATTTTGTGTTTATACGTTTATTAGTAAACGAGGCAAACAAACTAACTTTCTCGTCTATTATAGACATAAACTGAATTCATAAGAGAGTTCTGAGAATATTTGATACAACACTGCTATGTTTACATGCAAACAATTAATAGTTTCGTTGTACATCTTTAACAAAGGACGTATATGTCGTCGGCCTCGAATAGTGCCTATTAACTTCACTGAAGCCATTGTCCCCTTTACCAAACTATATTAATTTAGCGATGTTTATACGAAATTTCATTATTAAACTAGTGTTTAGTGAACGTATTTCATGCAATAAGCTTTGTGAAATAGGTGCAAATTTATAGTACAGTTACAGTTAAGTATATGTACATAGATTTTAATGCAAAATTACTGTGAAACATAAACATAAAAAAAACGCATTGGTATTACAGTTAACGCATTTTGCAATGATGCAATTGCACATTGCACACTCAAATTTAAGTAGAGTTTTTACCAATCACTAATTCTATAAAATATAAGAAAATCAAGAAGAAGGCACTAACGCACCCGTTCTAAGTAAGTCACTGATCTATAATGTAAAATCTATATTTAATAACTATTCTACTGGAATGCTAAAACACATCTTTATATAATTTAAGATTTCGACTGAAGGTGCTTGGTGGAATTTTAATATTAAATTTGAATTGTTCAAACTATGTACATTCTCACAGATTTTGTCACTAACCCCAAATACGGACAGTCATAAGCTCTTTTTCCAAGTAATTTTAGAAATAAATAGAGCACAATTGCATAGCCTTCCGATTTTAAATGAAATATTAAACCTACCGGGATCTCCACTTCTATACCCTATATAAATATAATCATAAAACCTTTGCCGACTATATAGATAGTACGTAGAGCAATTTAAATGGTTTTATAAATTAAATATTCGCTAGATTTTTTTAAAATTTTGTTACATCAGTTTATTGTCAATGTGTCGGTTTTAAAAATCTTATACTCTTGAGTCTAGATTTTCCTCTAGAACGACCTATCAAGTAGATGCTTGAAGTGAAAATTAAACACTTATATGATTTACATTGCAAATTTAAAGTAAAGAAAAAAGTTTTTGATATTGTTATTAATTGATCCTAAAATACTCCTCCATATAAAATACGAATTATTATAATAAGAATACAGTCACCCGTAGCGATAAAGCAATTGCTAGCTAAAAATATTGCTAATGCAAAAAATACATATTCAAATTTGACCCAGTACTTGCGTCCAAAACTTTCGTTCACTAAGGAGAGCTTTTAACAGTGTACTACAAAGAGCGAATTAACATTATTGCTGTGTATATTTTCTTCCAAACAAAACATTACTATTGCACTGAACTTTCGCTCAAACAGAAAAACGGTATTTGCGATTCACGCAAAGTTAATCGAAGTTACCTAAGTAAGTGACTTGATAGAGTAAAATAGTAATAGGAAGAGAGTTGTTCACCTTATTTTGCGCAAGTAGTTTATCTTCGGGCAGCGTTGGTGTGAGTGCACCCCTGCCACGGCGCCGACAGGGGTGGACCGTGGGAGCGAGCGCAAGCACGTACATTTATTTATAAGGAAGGAGTTATGCTCAATGCTACTCGGGAGGTTATAAGTTTTGTGCAGTGAAAAGGCGTTCAGTATCTAATAATTAAAAAATGCAGTTGAATCATAAAATTTATTCTAGCGAAATTGACTTTTGTTCACCGCTGATAGATTGGATTGTCGGTTCGGATAATAGCAATAAACTACTGCCAACATTATTTGAGGCAGTGTTTCCAAAAGTATGGTACGCGTGCTCCCTGGAGTCCGCGGGGGTAAGCTACTAACCTTTTCTCGATTACAAGCATAAAAAAATAATACTAAAAAAACTTCGTTACTTATTGCGTATGTGTGGTTTTATATGCATACTTAAACATCATGTGTTTCCAGTTTTCACGGAGAAAGTCCTGAAATACATCTTGCCGTTTCCAACTTCATATAAATGTAAAGTTGCTTTTCAGTACTTGTAAACAATAAATAAAAAAAGGAACAGGCTTTTGTATGTGGAACCGCATTTCAGATTAAAATTAACAACCAGGAAACCAAATTATTATGAACTGTCATCTCAACATAAACAATTTCATCCTTCTCATTGATTATAATGAATGATATTTATGACATTACTTTAATTAATTTAATTTTTGGCTTATTATCAACGATTTTTTCACTTATCGTTATTTTGTTTGAGTACGAAAAGGAGAAAAAAAATAATATTTTGATTGTTATTTAAGAATAAGCGATTTTTTGACGAAGGGTATTTGGTGTTAAGGAAATTATAAAAGGGGTATAAAGATTTCAAAAGTTTGGGAAACACTGCGCTTGGGTATACGAAGTTGTACCCAATGCCAAACACTACGGCGTCAGACCCTTTTTGCAAGGCGTATTTATTCTTTAGCGTAATATTTTTTTTTGAATTTGGCAGTAACTTTGCTAAAATTCATTTCTCTCATTTCTCATTCTGGCTCTATAATAATTGATTTTGACACGATTTTGCTTCCTTAAAATCACTGTAGAAATATATAACTGTTTGAAAAAGTAAGTTATATGCTTCTAAAAGTGGCGGAACATGTGTCACGACTATTAACCCAACCGGTGTAACAACAGTTATGAATTTTGATTTTGTATTTATTATTTGATTATATGCACTTGTAAAACCTGCAGCCTGCAGTAGTTTAAAGTTTATGTGAGATAATTGAATCACGAATAATCTTATTTCTTAAAAGAAATATAAGTACAAGTTGGTTACCCACGACGGCTGGGTGCGTGTATTTAGCCGTTGATACGGTTACTGATTACAGCCACTTCTATATAATATAGCATTATAACGACTTAGAAAAGTTCAATATACGGTTTAGTAGGAAACTGCAAAGAACTGCTTTATTATTCATTATAAACAGAATACTAATGAAGAGCTAATGCTTATCATTAAGAAATAAATAGCTATATTATGCTATTGTAGCTTGAGTAAAAGCGAAAGTACTGGAAGAATGTAAAGACTTTTGGAAAACCTACATAGTTCCAGGATGCTTAAGAAATTGAAACAAATATTGATAATCATGTCGATTAAAAACAAATAAATGAACATAAATAAAAATTCAGTAACATGCAACAAAATACCAGGCTGATATAAAAAGTTTCGCCAGTCATTCAAAATAAAAATGAGTTTCATTAAATGTTTTTCACATTTAAAAAATGGCTGACTTTAAAAGGCAGTCAAATACTTTTTGGCATTTGGGTAACGATACTGTTTTATACAAAGTGAAAATTTCAAAAAAAAGCTCATTTTTCTAAAAATAAAAATGACGTTACAGCATTTAATCACTATTTTTTAATAAAATAAAGACTGATATCGAATTTGACGTATTAGAGATAGAAGGAACTAATTTTTGTCGCAAAGTGTTAAAATAAGTTGAGTCGTCTATGGGCTGACGTTAAAAGCTTTCGCATTGCGTTGTTTAAAATATTATAATGTGCTACAATAAAATAAAAATTATCGTTATGGCATTGTATTTTTATTTAAACAGAAAGTTTCACTGTAAGAAAATAATAAAAATAAATTGAAGGCAGTCACAATTTTTACCGCAGGAAACCATTAAAATTAATATTTCAATAAAGTATGGCGCAACAGGTGCATTTTACGATACGGCCGCATGGAAGTGTCAAAATAGTTTTTAATAGTTTGTATGTATTATTTTTACAGCGGCACGCTTTCATAAAACGTCAAATCAGTCACGTTTCTTTCATGGTATGGGTTATATTTACACTTGTTGTATTTAATTCCTTTGTAATTTCTTGATCTTCTACGCTGGTGCATAAGACCCCTTGAGCCCTTCAATTATTTTTAAATACTCTGCTCGAAGAAACCAAAAATGAGAATAATTTTACAAGAACTGTCGAATTAATGAATGTCATAATAGTGCGATTAAAAATATTAAAGTATAAATACTTTGATATTTTTAATCTTCTACAGTGTTTTAAAGCTATTTTTTTTTACCATGTCTGCTGCCAATGTGGATCATATGGACTCCTAATGCCTCAACTCAACCTCTCTTTTTCTAAAGAGAGTAGGAATAGAAAGATAGGGCTAGAACATGGCTAGTGGTTAGCTGATCACTCTCGATACGCCCAGTTCATAGGGTCGGATGGGCGGGAGAGGGGAACTCAAGACATCATATACATCCATGTCTTCGAACAGAAATTTATAAATCGATTGAAAAATCAATTTATAAAACTGTCCGTACTGGGATTCGAACCCGTGACCTCTATAACCGAAGCCAACGACGTTGACCACTCGACCATACAGGCGGTTAGCTATTAGCGTATACCATTGTCAGAACTGTTTAAAGGCATACGCCAAAATAGCTATATACTAATCTAATATAAAAAAATGAATGTTTGTTCGTATTTTATGCGTTGCCACACCACTCATCCGATTGCAACAAAACTTTGACAAAATTTTTGCTTGTACTTCCGGGAAGGTTATTAGCATCATTAAATAAACTTACAGTAGGTCTTATATATAAAAATCAATGTTTGTATGTCTGTCATACAGTTCATTTTGAGAACGTATGCTTGCACTTGCGCGAAGGTTATATTACAATTAACTTACAGTAAGTGGCGCGTGTGTCGTACCATTGACAATCGGCAGCAGACGTCAAACAGACAGAAAAAGAAAATATGCGCTTGAATAAACACAATAAAACACACTTTCTTACTTTGAGTGGCATTGTAACGCTTGCCGGAAACCGGCTAGTTTTATATAAAAAAATGTTAAACTTAACACTTTGATATTTTTAATCTTATTACAATGGAGCTCTATCAAGTGAATGCCAATTCAATCAATGTCATAATAATTTAAATTTATTAATTATTGACAAATGATTGTCTGGATTACAAATACTCTAACTTAGAGAATATATTTATTGAATTAATAGGCAGAAAATAAATCAAAAACAATTCTATTGTTGAAAACGTGTAAAGTTTAGATATTATTTAGTTATTTAAATGAATAAATAACATTTTTCCAGAAAGTAACGAGTTAAGTTGATTCGTATGTTTGAAAAGTTGTAAGTGACAAAATTTATATTATCAAAAATAATCAGCCAATATTTTTTATTTGCTCTTTACTCCTGGAAAAATAAAATGTTTTGTTTTATAAAAACCATAAGAAGCATTATTCTGTTTAAATATTTTAAAAAAATATATAAACGAACAAGAAATATTGTTCCTTTATTTATCTTGAAAACTTTTCTATAGTTCTATAAGTATTTGTATTTGAAAAGGCCATCAAAAGATTCCAGCTGGAAACTAATTAAGATTATTAAAAGACTGCACTATTCTCGAGAGAAATTCAATTATTCATTTAGACCAAATTAAGAAAAACGTTTAATATTTTTTTAAATCTCAACTCGCCAGCATTGTGGTTCAGTTGAAACAAAAGAATCTTGGGAAATAAGTTTTCTGAACGTTGTTGAAATTTTAAAATTCTGCAGAGCTTTCAGCAGAGACATAAAGTGAACTACTTTTCTGAATTAAAATAGGGGACTCGTCACTTGTTCAGATATTACGTGACTGAGATTAGCTGAATTTTTTTTAAAAATTTTACCATTCAGAGTTAATTAGTTAATTCAATTTGCATAACTGCATATTTTCTATTAGTACGTGAATAGATTAAAAAAATATATGGAAAGTATTTTATGCTACGATTTATAATTTGTACATTTTTTTTAGCCATGTCCGCTCCTAATGTGGAGCATATGGACTCCTAATGGAGTTTATCTCGACAGAAGTGTTTCTACGAGAACTGCTTGTTACTCAGTTGCTCAACCTCTCTTTTTCCAAAGAGAGTAGGGATAGAAGGATAGAGCTAGGACAGGACTAGTGGTAAGCTAATCGCTCTCGATACGCCTCGTTCATAGGAAAGGATTGGTGGGAGAGAGGAATTCAAGACATCACATACATCCATGCCTTCGAACACAAATTCATAAATCGATTGAAAAATCAATTAATAAAACTGTCCGTACCGGGATTTGAACCCGTGTCCTCCGTAACCGAAGCCAACAACGCTGACCACTCGGCCACACAGGCGGCTCATCAATAGGGTCATAAAATTTTATTAATTAAACCTAAATCGTAAAGAATTCGGTTTAAAAGATATCTTTACTATAATATTTTGTATATTCCGTATTAAGGTATAAGATAATTGTATATAAAAAGTATATGATTTTTCAGCATTAAACATTTAATGCGTAAAGTATGTTTTTAAATCTCCTCGGTATTGATCTATATCAGGGGTCGCAAACTACGGCCTGCAGGTAAATTAAAGATTGATGCCTATTTGCGATCCGAACTAAATCTGGTCATTCATTGACCCAGTGTGATATGATTTTATTTAAAAAAAAAATATCCACATTATTAGACAATATACATTACTAAAATTTTGTAAAATTTATTGTTTGATAATAATAAAATTTATTTGTGTGTCAGATGAATGTATTAATATGTATGATTATTAAAACAACTAAATAAATAGACAAAATCTGTTTTTTGCTTTTTAAATATAATTATTGAACATAATTGAGTTTTCTTTCTGGTTCGACTTGCTTATTTTTTTTTTGACGATCTGGCCCTTTACGTAAAACATTAACGACCCCTGTTCGAGGTTTTTAAAATCTTTGAAGAAGATACTTTAATGCAGATCTTTTAAGAGATATACATATATGTGACATGCAAGGTAAAACCTCTATTATTCAAACATCGGTTATCAGGTCAGATGTTTCAACATTTAAAAAACATTGAACTAATTTTTGAAAATGCCGTTAGTAATTTAGTAAAAAGTGATATATGAGATACTAGGAACGTAGAGAATGAGACGTAAAAGTTGTCTACGAGCAATTTTTTACAGATGTAAAATTATGAGGAAGAAGTTAGGGTAATATCTGCATCAGACGAACAAGGCCAAGTAGACAAAGAGAAGATTCTCAAAGAAAAACATTTTAGTCCTACACATTCTGAAGCTTTTAAATGTTTCACGCTAAAAAAAATGTAACGGATCTCACGGGCTTAAGTTATAGTAAAAGCGGCATTTTTTTCAATCATTTAATCGACTTTTGTTCAAAAGAAAAGGTGATTGTACTTTATTAACCTTTTGGCTGCCGTAGAAAAAAGTTCGTCTTTACATAACACGCCGACTATAATTTAATTAATTTTTGACGAGTAATCTCGTCTCTGGCGTGTTCAGCACGAAAAATTTTACAAGATAACTTGTCTGCGGTAGTCATCGAGTTGAAAATCATAAAGTAGCAGCGTAGCCAGAGCAATTATATAATCACTAATCCGGTTCTAGCCAAATACTTCGAAAAAAAGAAAAACAAGCAGTTCTCGTAAAAAAACTTCAGGAGAAATAATAAGAATTCACGGTAGAAGTGAACAAGGATTGGAAAAATAGTTTGAAGATAATGATAGAAATACTCAAGGAAATTCATGTGTTTGAAGGATAGCGTCTGTTAAGGCAAAATTGATAATTTATGTATGTTTACGTAAACAAATATTTCTAGTAAATTAGCTTCTCTTTCTCTGTATAATTTCCCTGTAAATATTATTATATATTTTTTTTTGACTATTCGGATATCTGATGATTCAGACTACCTTCGTACCAATTAGTCCGGATAATCGTGATTGTACTGTAGATTAAACACATATTTTACACTACTTCAGTTAGTTTTTTTCCAGCACTCAAAGCCAAGCTTAGTAAAGCTTGTGTTCAGAAAGCTACATTGTAAATGACCTTGATTGTGCATTTGGGAATAACATTTTTATGACCGATATAAAGGAGCTTCGGGGAAGTTTTGGATTCGTGCCATAGTTTTATTCCGGAAAATGTTCTGTGCTTATTTTAAATAAAAAAAAAAAACTGTTTAAAAAAGGTTATCGTAAATCGTACTTGGCTCAGGCAAGAATGAGTAAGTATATTCCGAATTTAGTATGAGAATTCCGCACTCATAATTTGACAACTTTATATTACATGTACATATAATAGTGAGTACACTTTCGCTAACAGCTTTACTCTGCGAAAAATGAGATTTTTGCGCTACGAAGTTTAAGTGAAATAAAATAAATATTGCACATTAAACTATGCTAGAATTCGCAGTCTGACATTAATTTGGTATATATTTAAAAAAATTCTCTATAAATTGTTTGAATAAAAAATATATATCCAGGAATTGTGGGGTTATTAAAAGGTCGTAGTTTATGTGTCCTCAAAATTGGACTACAGTGAAAATTCAAAGTCAATTAAAAGGAATGGAAAATCTTAATGATTGTGATTACTACAGTTGATCGATTCCGAAATTAATGAAGAGGAAAAGTAATCAAAGGAGACCAATGAATTTTAAATGGAGTTTAATTTAGCAAAGGTGAGTCATATTTTTTTATAAAAAAAATAGCAAGATATAAAAGCATAGAATTAATCAGGATATCTGTGCCATATTATAATGCTCATACATGGACAATTCATAACCATATGACAATTTTTGTCGGATAGATAAAATATTTTGTTTATATAATATTATAAATTAAATTACAATATGTTTTGTATTTTCTTCGAACGTGTACAAGTTTAAATATGTTTTACATTAAAAAAAACTATAGTTTTGACTGTAGACCACATAAAAAAGTGTCATGTCAGAATACTGTATTTTCCTGTCTTAATTATAAGAAAGCTGTATTTAAAAAAATATTTTATAGTGAAAATTTCAAAATGTATATTTATTTTTCAAAAATTAGATTCACTCTAATAATATCACTTATGGAGTTTGAAGGCTACATTTTTCTCACCGTTGCTTTAAACCAAGACTCACCAAACTATGGCCCGCGGACCAGATCTGGTCCTCCAAATATTTTCATCCGCCTCTCAATTTTGTATATACAAAATATTAATGAAATTAAATTTAACAAAAAAGCACGATAGAACAAAAAGGTTTTTCGTCCACCCAATGTTTAAAAAAAAATATCCAGCTCGTATTAAGAAAAGGTTAGTCACCCCTGCTCTAAAAACACTAGCCCAGAAAATTTTATCAGAAATATATCCTCGAAGATTTTCAAAATAAAACGATTGACAATACGTATTACAGCAGAATTTTGGACACATCGCTGCAAATCGTTTTTTTTCAAAATTAAATATAGTGAAAACGAACTGACGTAGCAGATTGCTCAACCAATGAAATACGTTAGGCGTTAGTTTAATTACCAGTTGTTATGAAAAAGATATCAAGCAATATACAAAAACAAGCATCACATTAATTATCATATAAGGTAATAATTATTTATTTTTTTGCGACCCGAACCAACATTTTTTTATGCAACCCGAAGAAATAAAAAGCTTTAGCATGCCTGTGTGACACAATTAAAATCAAAATGAAATATTGTTTTTTTGATTATGTGACTAAGAAATATTGTAGCGTTCAACGTCACCGTGACTTTCTAACGAAAAATTATTAATTTCTGAGAAATCAAAATATGACTAATAATTACGTTTAGCCATAACTCATCTTGCATGGGTAAACGTATAATAATACATTATTATAGGGGGGCTTAGATTAAAACAAAAAAAAACTTGAAGCAGTCTATCATTAAAAAATCAATTTGTCAAGTCCGTTGATAACTATCCTGTAAAGAGTATAATTTGAAATGGAGAATTGGTTTATTGATTTTATAATAACGGTAATAATAACAGTGGAAAAGTTTTCTGTGTGAAAGATAATTCTTCGAACGACAATGAAGACAAAAGTTACTTGTGAATAATAAAGGAAGTATCATATTGGTCAAAAAAATTCAAAATAGTGTTGTTCACGCCCTTTTGCCATTTAAATATGTATATGTATTTAATAATTTATAACCATACACAGTGAATATATATAAGTATGTCAATTGCTTTTGCTTAACCAGGTGAGATCTCGTATATATAAAGATTTTATTTCTTAATGTTCAGTCCGTATATTACGATAAATCTTAATCCAAGACTTTGATTAAACTCGTTTGGGAAAGATATGTAATGTATTAAAAAAACAGTTTTGCTTCTTTATCCAATGTAATATTAACCCAAACACTTGTGACAAAATCTGTGACCGAGCTCAAATCGCTAAACAGTTTAATTGATTATTTTTTTAGTCGATTTCCGTTCATGGCATGAGTTTTCTGAGTTGTAACTTCTTTTCCACCTATCTCAGCGGTAGGCTGCCAATACATTAACAAGGGGTTCGCTTAATCTCAAGGCAATTATCGGTGTTCCGGGGAAGGAGTGAATTTTTAAATACTCCTATGCAATTACTTTCAATATTTAAATAAAAAATCGATTATTACTTAATACACTTATAGTATTGAACAATATGCAATTTACCGTTAACTAATTAATGTAAATGGCTAAAAATGTCTATTGAAGCTGTCGTAGAAAATATATATACGTCAAAAATTGCAGTTATGTACTAGTTTGATCTTAGAATATTGTTTTCTCTAAAATTAACAAGGGGCTCGAGCGAGCCCCTCCGAGGCCCCTCCATCCCACTCCTGACCTATCTGATCCTAAAAACAAGGCGTAGTAAGAGTTTTTAACTTACCTCTAGTTCTTACTCTCTCTGAAGAGAAAGATTGAACAATTCAGTTACAAGCAGTTATCGAAAAAAAAATGTCATTTGGTAAAGCTCCATTGGAGGCTTACAATGGTTGAAAGCTTTGTTATTTTCGTGATGTCATTTTTTCTTATACAAGTGTGTTATTTTATAATTGATTTACGATGAATAAAATATATTTTCTAGTCAAGAAGTCAAAAAACAATGTGGCGAAAAATACTTTTTAATTTATGAGTCTTAATTCAAAAATGGTTTCAACTTTCCTTGCGGTTAAAATTTATAAAAAAAAACAAAATTGCTAAACTTCACGAATTTCTTTGTGAAAAGAAAAATATCAATAAGGTTTTATTTCAATTCTGACAGTAACATTTTCCAAAGAACTTTTCATTCCAGTTCTGAAGATAAGAAATATCTTACGCTAGCCTTAAGTGTCTTTTGAAAGTTTAACCGCGTTATAAACTAACAGTTCCAAGAAGAAAACTGCTAGATTTATTGCCGTACTAGATAGCACGTGACAGTGGGTAATACAACGATATACTTTCTTCCTAGTCTTAAATAGATAACGCTAAATAATTTCTATAGATAAAACTTTACGCGAATACAATAATATATTGCGAAACATTTAAAAAATATTCAGATTCTTTATTACAAATATTAGGAATAGATTATATTTATAAATTGTAGGCTTAAATTAATGTTTTTTATTGGATTAATCCAGAAATAAAGTTTATCTTAATCGTTGCAGAACAATTATTCATGCAAATAAAAAAAAACTTTGTGCGTCCACAATTAAAGTATTTTAATTTTTTTAACCATGTCCGCTTCCAATATGGAGCACATGGACTCCTCATGGAGTTTATCTCAACAGAAATGTTTCTACGAGAACTGCTTATTACTCAGTTGCTCAACCTCTCTTTTTCCAAAGAGAGTAGGAATAAAAGGAAAGGGCTAGGACAGAACTAGTGGTTAGTTAATCGCTCTCGATACGCCCCGTTCATAGGATAGGATGAGTGGGAGGGGGGAATTCAAGACATCACATACATCCATGCCTTTGAACAGAAATTCATAAATCGATTGAAAAATCAATTTATAAAACTGCCCGTACTGGGATTCCAAACCGTGACCTCCGTAGCGGTAGCCAACGATGTAAACCACTCGACCACACAGGCGGCTGTGTTAATTATTTGTGAAAACTATTTTGGAAAAATTGTATCACTATAAAATGTTTAAATAAATATGCGAGATGGTAGAAATGTATAGATAGATGGTTTATATGTGACACACTTTTGCTATTATTGTTTTTTTGTTTTAAATGCATACAAACTGATCATTAAATAAAAAAATAAAGGTGTTTTAATAAACTATCCTACTATAAGATTTTAAAGATTTTTTTTTTAACTAAGAAAGAATTATGCATTATCAATACAATTTAATTATTATACAATGTTTTCAAAATAACGACCTAGCAGATTGTTTTCATTCAATTAGGATAACGATCCCGGTTTATGCGATTAGATAACATTTAAAGAAACGAACAGAATAAGATAAACAAAAGCAGGCTTGAAATCTGTGTAGCGGAACAAATCCAATTAAAATTTTACTTACATTTCCCCCCACATATTCAATTAAAAACGAAATCATGACATTATTTTTACAACTAATTGTTAATATATTTTCTCTTATCTCACAATGTCAAATTTGCTTATTAAAGTCTACAAAGCAATCTAAATTAAAAGATTTTTTATTAATATCACGATTTTATCCAAAGAATTTTAATTATCAGAACGATGTTGTATTAAAAAACAACTCAAAGTCAATATAATAAAAAAAATATATCTTCAATTGAGTTCTTATCTCATTTTGTCGGTTATGCTTCTTTGCTGCGACGTGTTTTTATGAAACAAGAGAAATTTATTAACAGTTAGAATATTGCGTAAATAAATCATTATTATGTCTCTTAGATACAGCGTGCTGTTCAAGGAAATAATTTTATCTTCTATAATATATACTAGAAATCGATATTTAAAAAACCCATATTGAGTATTGACTCAGAATAGATGGCACTGCATATATTCATCAAAATATTGTTTATATTCCATTAAGATACCAAGTAATTTATTTTTAAAATTTCTTAGACACCCGTGTCCGCTTGGGATACTTATGAACGTGTTGTGTCTTCATATGCTGCTGGTAAGAATTTAGAGATGCTGGAATAGACCAGCCAGCTTCGTGTCATTTTGATGTTATGTTTTAACTGACTGGCTATGCCTGTGGGATTCCACCACCTGAAAGATTGTCTTTTATTATAGATAATAATTGATAATAATAAAGCATACTGACTAGGGCCTCCAATTCCGCAATTACGGGGTTGTGTTGATGATAATCTCGCAATTTCTGGATTGACTATAAGAAGTGAAAAATCCGTTAAAACCGCTACAATAATATTTATCGTAACATTTTGAAAAGACTTTTTGAATAGGAACCGTCAATTTTTGCTAGATTTTTAGAGAAACTAAAAAAAGGTCTTAAGATTTTCATTAAATTTGTAAAATCTGTAGATTCCCAGGTTTTTGTATTAGTGTATCAGCCAGTGAATTAAAAAAGCTTTTACACAAGATTATTTTTTTCAGTGATTCATTCTAGGATCGCGAAAACCCTCATCTCGAAATAATTGTAAATCCTGAAATTGACAAAGAATATCGAACAATAAATTGTGGCACGATTTTATGGTGAACGATCAATCCCGGGATCGAAACATTGCGAATCCCGAAACAAAGTGGTCACCGAGTAAAGTTATTAGTTGCATATAACAAAGAACGGACGGTGATGAAAAACGCAGATCATTTCGATTGAACAGTCATTGTTTTTTTTTGGAAGTGTGATCAGAGTATTTCAGAGAAGCTATTTCTAGGAGTATTAAATAATAATGTCTGATTGAAAATTTGTTGCTCAGTTGTTTGTCACTGTCAACTCTTAATGGCAATAATCATAAAAAACGTTCACTTTCGCCAATAAAAATTTTCTGACAGATAAGTATCAATATTCTACATGATGTTTTTTAAAACATGGCATATTAAGAGCCGTTTATAAAAATGTTCATCTGAAGAAAACGACGTGGAAGTGCAACACGACGTTTGAGAATAGTCACGTTCAGGTATAATATTTCCCGAGAGCAGAGAGTTATTTTATTAAAAATAATTTTGTTTAATATCATTATGAGCCTGTCCATTTTAGACTTGTTATCGTTTGTTTCACGTAGAACTCGGTTCAGAAACGCTGATCTTGATAACTAAGAGTAGTCAGTATAATATCCGGATAGGAATAGACCATATATTACTGTTTACTAACCGGATTTAAGGAATTTATTTACCAAAAATTGTACAAGAGTAATTAAACAAAACCTTCTCTTGTAAAATTTATAAATTGTCGGTTACAATTTTCTCCCTTTAACGGGTCGATATGAGAAAAACAAATGTAAGAAAAAACGATTTTATGTAAATGTAAAAAGTACTTTGTACTAATACAGCATTTATTTATTATATTATTCTGGACAGATTTTGCTAATCACAAACTCTTTATAATGCTGTAAAATAAATGATTAAGGGGTGATAAGTTAGATAATATGAAATATTTTTAATATCATGTATAAAATTTGATATTTTTTTTACTTCAAATGTTGTGGTACAAAATAAGCCACGTGTTTCGTTTCTTGATGAAGCATCTCCAGACCAAAAAATTCTAGATAAACATCGTTCATATACCTTGATATGTGCTATATTGTGGTGTTTTTTTAAAGAAGCATAACACGTCTTTTATATTAAAAATGAACTTCTACAGTTACTGCCAAATTTATCAAAAAAACAGTCAAGTATCATTGTAATCAATGTTTGTACATTAATTTTATACATAACTATTATTCGGCTTGCTAATAAATAATATGTTTTTAAGTTACCCGCACAAAATAGTAACATTGTCTTAGCTCTTAAAAAAAATATTTTTATTTTTATCACGTCATTGATCATGTATGGTAAATTAGACTTGATTCAAGATGGACTATTTTTACGAAGCAATTTTACGATTAGTCCCAGGTGGAGCATCGGACTGCCTCTTAAAAGCGGCAGCTAATATGTACATATGAACCTTCTACCCTTTTCTGTCGAAGACTTCTTTACATACATCGTCGAAGAGGATCCAAATTTTCCAGAAGTATTCATCGAATTTTTCCGGAAATGAAAAAAACGAGCACACGACCCTCTTTGCAAAAAGATAATACAAAAACACTACTCATATATTAAACGTCAAGTTATATATACTAAATTAAGTTATCCAGAATGTTCAAAAAAATAAAATAAGTGAGCATAAAAAGATAATGAATTAAACAAATTTACAACTCTCTTTTCTCTCTCTCAATGTCTGAGCATTATAAGTATCATTAATTAACACACGTATTGCTCATGCACATTAAGTAAATGAGGCGAATTTTGACAGGTGGCACTGTAACCCATACGGTTACTCTGCACTTTCGTAAAGTGCAATGATTCGATACTACGCACCGTAGCACTTAAAGCTCCATCAATTTGACATCGAAAAAAATCAAAATATTCACAGTTTTAAATTATACCACAAAGTTGCATCTTGGGATTATCATTATGCGCAATATTCTGTATTGTTTCAATGAAAAAATGAATGTGTAAAACTTGACTGGTTTTTTAAAATTCGGTTCATTAACGTGACAAAACGGCAGATGAAATTTTCGCTGTAGTTAAAATGATCAAAAGAAAATGTTATGTATTTTTAAAACAGAATGTTAACTTACATTGTTGTGATCATTATCGCTGTTTGCTTAACAGAAAATTTCATATCGCGATGAAGAGTATTGTGTTACAAAACGCTATAACACGATTACGTTTCTAGAATAGCAAATTACAATATTATTTTGGGCTGTGGGTGCTTTCAGAGCATGTGTTTTTGATGTAACCGCGAATGCAGATCAATCAATTATGCCAAGCTGTCAAAATGTTAATTAGCCAAGCAACATTACTACATCGTTAATATAATATATTATAACATACCACATTATTTTAAAACGCGTCTTAAAATGAAAGTTGTTAACCCTTTCACACGTAATTTCGGGAGTTTGTTAATTAATTGGGAAAGGTAGGTACGTCATTTGACGATATATATTTAACGCCCATAAAGGTATACGCTAATTTATTCCGCAAAAAAGGTTTTGCTTAATTTTAACTAATTTTACATCTCAGTGTTTATGATACATCCGTAATATAAGGTTTAAATCAGTGTTACAGCCAAGAGCTATGGAGTCGTGTAAAAAAGATGACTTCGACTCCGACGCCAGCTTTAAAATATAAAACGACTCCGACTCCGAGGAAATTTTCAATAATTTCATTTTAACCTATATACAGTCAATTCTGTTTTTATGCGGTTTTTTAATGCGATTTCGAAGTTATGCGGTTTTTTAGAAATGCATTTTTTTTTAAAATGTACTATTTTTTACGATATATAAAAATGTTTAATATTACATTAAGAGCATGTATCGTTGTATTTTGGATAGAATAAAGAATGAATCATAAACACAACTAACATTTGGAAAAAAAATATGATTTTGGACTGTTTAAATCATGTTGAATCTGCCATCGCTGAATTAAGTCCACTTACTTGGGTGTGTTAAAGTCGATGAAACCATTGAAACATCGGTAATGTCAACTGAAATGATTATTTTAGCACATTAACTAGGCGGAGAAAGGTTTGATACCTTTATAATGCTATAAGTGATGATGATGTCATTAATTTAACTTTAATTTTTGACAAAAAACCAGAAAACGATGACAAACTGGAAGAAATTCCGGTTCCTTCATTGCGAAAATAATTCAAGAAAGTCTCCAACTTTTCAGTAAATTAGAAGATCATTTCATTCTAAATGATTCAAATTCTGAACGCGCATTCAAGTTTCAACGATATCTTAAAAAAATATTTATGGGTATAACAAACTGCATAACCAATTGATTATCGAAAGAGAAAATCTGAACAAACTCTGATCACTAATTGCATTGTTAGAAAAAAACCATAGTTTTATAAAACTGATGCGCAGACTATTTCTTTTGAAAAAGAGTGATTTAGAACCACATGCTTTAAAATACACTTAGAATTGTCATACATTGACTGAATATTTTTAAGTATTTTTACGCCGTGT
This sequence comes from Himalopsyche anomala, assembly GCA_031772345.1. NCBI lineage: Eukaryota > Metazoa > Arthropoda > Insecta > Trichoptera > Rhyacophilidae > Himalopsyche > Himalopsyche anomala. Next base: position 3,743,201 of record CM062827.1, read on the forward strand.
TTTTTCCTTAATTTACCTATAATTTGCGATTTAGTGTATATTTTAACTCGCTGTTTCAAAGTTATGCGGATTTAAAAATTTATGTAAGGTATCCCCATTTTTTCTATGGAAGTCAAGTTTTTTTTATGTGATTTTTGGTATATTTTGACTCGCTGTTTCAAAGTTATGCGGATTTTAAAATTCATGGAATGTATCCCCACTTTTTGTATGGAAGTCATGTCTTTTTTTGTGCGTTTTTTTATCCGATATTTCGTGGAACGCATCTACCGCATAAAAACAGGATTGACTGTATATGTATTCCATTAGATCATTTTTAGTCAGCCAAACATGCAATGTTAACTTAACACTTTTGACTCTTTTTATATTTGACACATCATTAAATATAATTTTCAACAAACTTTCAAGCCGCTCATTTTTTACGACTCCGATTCCAACTCCGACTCCAGCCAAAATACCGCAACTCCACGACTCCGACTCTGACTCCACAGCTCTGGTTACAGCTCTAACCTAATTCAACAAACTCATACATAAAAACACTTTCATAAATTCACTTCAAAATGATGTTGATTCATTGCCATTTTGTTTTTCAGCGCTGCGTTTGACAATAAGTTATTTTCTCGGTGAAAAAATAATAACGCAAAATAATCGTAATCGACACTTTGAAAACTACCTCGCCAAACGATACACTCGCTAAAAGCGCATCCACAATAGACCATAAAAGAGCTCTGTTCGGCACGCTTGGTCTATTACGATACACTATAAACGCTGCTCTTCGTAAACAATCATAAATTGGTTTATATTAACGAAACGTGTCGTATATTTTAAACATTATAAAGTCTAAACTTGACACCGCAAATTTTAATGACATTTTCAATCGTTTATATTCTCATATTTCCTACATTTTCAAATATTCATTAAATGTTATGAAACGGCGGCAGTTTAATGACAAGCTTTATTAATTCAATAAGGTAAAAGTATTAAGTTTTATAAGAATAAAAGTTATTATAAAATTAGGTTAGATAATCTTGTTATCCCATTTGCTGTGTTATAAAATGTCACATGCGTTTTCAGATACGTGCAGTGGAACCCTACTTTTTTTTGTAGTTTATTACTTAAGAAATGTAATTCATTTTTAGTTAATGTGTAGGCCTTGCAATTTTTTGTCTGATGATGCTTCTCAGACAGGCAAATACGTGTCACATTTTCTAACACAAATAATGAAATAACAAAGTCAGTTTTTTATTAAAAATGAATTTTTCACAAAATTACTGCCGAAAAAATAAGATTATATGTATTTTGCCAACTAACGTATTTCTGATGATGGCTATAATTTTTGTACAACTAAATTGTTTCATGTCCTTTTATTAATATGATGGTGTTCTTGAAAGCCTTAAAGGTAATTTAACTATGGGATTAACATATAATAACAGCTAAAATTTTATTGTAGTGTTTTAAATATACTTGAATAAACTGCCGACGTTTCATTTTGTCTCTTATATCAATAGATGTAAAGAAACTTTAATTTGTTTTGTATTAATTGATCAGATAAAACAAATAATAAGCACACTATCATATAGAAATATATGTATAAGCATGCTTTAAAGCAGTGTTACATAACCGTATTGAAAGAATTGCCCCCTTTTGCAGAAATAAATTATCCAAAATTATCTAAACGCCCTCCCCTCACCGAGGAATTTGAAATTCTCAATTACCTATACTTATTCCCAAAATATTTCCGAAACTCGTTTTTTTAGCTCACCGACTATTTTGAAATCCTCAATCGCTCCCTCGCAATCCAAAATAAAAACGCCCCCTAGACTTCTAAACGCCCCCAAGGGGGGGGAAGGCGGTACCACCCCCGTTAAGAACCACTGCTTTAAAGAATAACGAATAAATTCTCAAGAAATTAGAATCTGGTAATTTGGGTCTGTTTTTGATAGTGTTCCAAATATAGTTGATAACTTAGACTAAAAATTGTATCATCACCTAACTTTGCTGATTGCTTTAATAATTGTAAAAAAACTAAATTCAATTATCTGAATAGTTTTGATTGAAATTGATACACATTTCAATTTAATGCATGGTGTATAATATATTCTGTATAGTTTTATTATGGTTTCTTTTTTATCAGTACGTAATGAATAATTCATATTTCTTAATAAGCTCATAAGTTTAACGAAGCTAATGTAAATATTAAAGATTAAATATGTAATAAAACTACATTCAATTGGACATAGTAAAAATGTCGTTTGATTCACTTATTTTTGTGAATTTGTAGGAAAGCATAACGGTTTCAATTATTTGAAAAAGCATCAGTGGCATACGTTTACAAAACGTCGTAAAAAATTCCTACAATATTTTTTCCTTAACATTACATACCCATAAACTTTTAAGTATACTTAAATCATTTGAGAATAAAAAATAATTGCAAACTCGCAAGCAGGTAGGTGGGATGTTTTATGTCCTGCAACCACACGACTCTAAATTTATTTTCACTTCTGGCGTTTTGACATACAAGTCCCCTTTGTCGGTTGCAGGTCTGAGCCAGTGTGAGTGTACCTTTACCTGTGTGTGACGTAATTGTTTTTCCTCTCCCGCGGGAAATGAATTATTGTCACGAGAGAGTTCTTTTTTTTGAAAAATTATAAATTTGAAATAAAATAGTCGCCCGCGTCCGAGGGATGGGGGAAAATGGACGTTTTCACTTTTGGAGGCAGGATTTTCTGTAATGTGAAAAGTTTGACTGTAAAAAAGAAAAGGAAAAATAAATAATTTCGAAAAACGTTTAATGTTTTTTTTCCTCTGGTAAAGTAAATACGCGTTCCAAGTTTATTTAGCATGACTCAACTCTGTAGAACGAAACTTTAGAGAAAAAAAATCTTATAACAGTAAAAAAAGCGAACTTGATTCAACAAATCTTGAATTCAATTTAGAATTTAATTTTCATTTCATTTGAAAGAAATAACAAATATTAAATTTATTTGCAACACCCAACAAAATAAACACTTTCAATATTTATAAAATATATTCTTTTCACAGCGACATAAAATATACTGATCAAGCATATATTTTACAAAAATCAAATAATTATATTTACAAAGGTTCTGAATATAAATTCGTAAGTCTGGCGATATTCAGTATGTATAAGAAAGCTTTTTAAATAGGCAATACACGTGTAACACGTTTTGCGGATTATCAGTTATAATTTTATATTAAAAATAAACTTCCACAAAGTAAACCATGAATCCATCGAAAAATTCAATGAAATTTATAACAAATCAAATGTGCGTTACTTATTAGGTGGCCGAATTGTTCGTGAAATATCACAGTGTGTACATGTGTACGGATATAATATGGGGGGAAGCATATATAATGTAATTTGCAAAATAATGCATATGGAGTTCCCGTGAACTTCTTATCTCTGTTGCGATCACGCCTTTCCGTCTGCAGCGATGGTAATAGAAAACAATTTTCCAAAAACATTAGTAATTAAAGAGACTAGAAAAACCATGACGCTAACGCGTCCTGGTACTTAAAGCTTCATAAATTTGATATGCAAAAAAGTAATAAATTTATCAACATTATAAACCTTCCGCAGGTCAATAGATTTACAAAAGTGTTCAGAACAAAATCTTTCCTGATCCCACGAATTTTCGCCCGTATCACTGGATTTTATTTTCCCAGCTCGACACCGTGTAGCACTACAAGTAGTGCAACAGTTTTAGTTTTCTTCCTCTTCTATTGTTTTCATAACTTTTTTAATCTGCGCTGCAAAGTTTAAGCGAGTGAAAACCAGTAGGCTGCATTTTTCTACATCTACTTCTTGAACCCTTCCTGTTAATCAAACTTTTTTTCTTATTTACTGGCAGCAGACGCAAGATTACTTTTTAATTTATTTTATAACAATATAAATAGAGATTAAAGGTGACAGCTTATGGCATCATATTTATGAATTTGGATTATATATACTACTCCAACAATATTATTAAAAAATATGAACCTTAATCTAGGGATTAATGTATTACCAGTGTGACAAAAATGTTTAAATAAAGCGAAAAAATATGACCACGTGGTATTGCAATTCAAATTTAGATATTCCATATTACGAAACACCATGATTAAAGTCCAGGTCTTCAAGTATCCAATCAGCTTAAAATTTGACTTCGAGTTGTTTAGCTATCGTATGTGATAGCAGGTCCTATGTCGCAGTGGTTAGCGTTGTGGGCTTCCGTGCCAGATCTCACGGGTTCGAGTCCCAGTACGAACAGCATTTTTTCGATCGATTTATTGATTTCTGTTCGTAGGCTTGAGTTTTTGTGACGCCTAAAAAAGTCCCTCCCACCTTTCCCGATTCTTTAATAACTGGGCGCAGCGAGAGCAATTAGCTAACCACTGGTCCTGTCCTAGCCTTATCCTTATATTCGTATTACTTTATTTGAATAAGAGAGGTTGAGCGACTAAGTAACAAACAGTTCTCGTAGAAAAACTCTGTTGAGATACCTCCATTAGGAAGTCTTTTGCTCCACATTGGAAGCGGAAATAGATGAAAAAATGTGATAAATATTTTTTTTAAATATTTAACGCAGTCAAAATTATAAGCTGTAATGCTCGTTTTTTTATTTAAAAAATACATCATATTTTTTGATTTAAAATATGCATGTTCAAAAAAATGGTCTACTTAAGAGCATAATATTTTATTTAAATATTCTCGCATATTAAAAGCTTGGTAACGTAGCAAAAATAAATAGGTATCAAATGAATAAAAATGCTATCGTAAACGTATTATATCAAATGCATTCAATGTTTTAATTTCAATATTTTAAAGTAAACATTAAAATGCATTAATATCTAGGATGGCTTTTGCACCGTTGATTTTCAGAACACGGTGAATGAATTTGTTCAGATAACGCGTAAGCACGGTGATAACCTTCAAACATATAATTAATTAATATAATTTATAAATCTGAATTAGCAATAATTTAAATCACGGTTTCTCAACCGAAGGTCTAAACACGTTCCAAGGGGGCCACAGAGAAAAAACAATATAATTTTAGTGGAACCACAGAATTTTTTTTCGGGCCACGAGCAAATCCATAAACTTCCAGGTTTTTAAAATTGCCAGAGAGGTAAAAAAAGGGTTCCAAATATTTGGCAATTCTGGGTTTTTTAAATTAGAATCCTTGGAAAAACAAAAAAAAGATCACACGTCCTTAAATTTTGAGAAATCCGTAAATTCCATGGTTTTTGAAATTGGCTCATGATAACATATTTTAAAATTCCGGGAAGAGTTAACAAAAAAAGGTCTCGCGTCTTTTCATTTTGAGAGATCCGCAAATTCCCGGGTAAAATTTTGAAAACTTTTATCTATATATAAAAAACGGGTATGGAAGCCACGAAAAAATATTAAACTCAAAAAGGGCCACGGGCCCAAAAAAGTTGGGAAACTATACTGTAAATAATTGATACAACCAGTACCGTGACCAATACTTAACAATAAATGGTTTTCAATATAATATCAGAAAAATCTTCAATGCGTTAGTTTTTTTCAGTTAAAAATAATTATAATATGAAAAAAAACAGAGAAAACAGAAGAAATTTGTTCATTAGGAAAAAAATACATCAATTTACAAGTATGAGAAAAAATTGTCCGTTTTCTGGAGATTCAACATTGTTTTTGAATATCATTCACTATTTGAAGTGTAAATTCTGTTCATATTGTGGACAACTCAATGTTTTATACAAGAGCCGTCATTATATTCAGCAATCGGACTTGCAGATAATATTGTTTGTCGTGCAGCGTAATTTATTTGCCAATCCGTGAATTTATTTCTATGTAAATTTCTCTCACAAACAATGTCGAATAAAAATCGCTCGTAAAATATGATAATTGCACCTGAATAAATATCAAAGCACGAGCAACATTATTCTCACTCGTAAATGTCGGACGAGAGATCTTCTAACCATAAATTTAAAAGAAATATTTACTATAATGGCTAACAAAGCTTCTCAATATGAATTGCCCATGGGTTTTTTAAGCCATATATACTCCAAATGAAGGGTATTTCAACAAAAATGATTCTACGAGAATTTGTAGTTGGTCGGTTACTAAATCTTTTTTTCCTAAAACAGTGGAAATAGAAAGATATGAGGGTAAGAAAGGACTAGGGGATTCCTTTGAAATCCTGGGAATATTTCAAAAAAAAAAATAGTCGATTTTAAAAACCCAGGTATTTACCGAATTCCCAAAATGAAGAGACGCGAGATCTTTTTTTTTTGTTTTTTCCAGAATTAACAAATCGAAAAACTCGAGAATGTACGGAAATTCCTGAATAAAACGACGCGAGACCTGTTTTTTTAGCTCTACCGAGATTTGCAATTTCATAAACCCAGGATTTGGCGGAATTACCGAAATGAAAAAAAATGGGATCTCTTTTTAGTCTCGCACATCTTTCTGAAATTTTCTCAATCCCGAAATCCCGGGATAAGTACTATCACCATTTCAGAATTTCAGAATCACAAAATTGGACGGGATCCCGGGACTAAAGGTCCTAGATAGCCTTAATGCTTGGCAAATCGTTCTCATTTCCTCAGATTTTATGATAGGATCAAAAGGAGTGAATTTTCCGCAAAATATGAACATCCATGTTTTCCAATATGAATATATCAATTTATCAAATTTGAGTCCGTAATCTTCGACAACGACGAGTCCATGCCTCTTTTTAAATGTTATATGGTAATTCTTGTACGGAATAGTTTATTGAATTATAAAATTAAAAATTCCTTATCAGACGCGTCGCAAGTCATGTTATTGAATTAGTTAGACCCATTTTTATTGTGTTCTACAATGCCCTGGGTATTTTATACATTTTAAATAACGTGATATAAAAATAAGTGAAAATTTTTAATGTCACTCAAGTTATCACGAACCAAATAACTAATTTTGACATTGACTGCCTTGAATCGAGCCCCAATTGATTTAATATGATATGACTAAACCATATTTGAAATACTGAAAATTATTAGCCTTATTTATCCGAATAAATTTATACGAGAAATTTTGGTCAAGTACAATGTTGATTTGATTACGAATACAGATGTTTTCAGTTCCAAAAATCAAAACGACGAAATCATTTTTATTATAATATTTCAGGTTTTCTTTTCAAGCGAACACAAATAAGGTTCAGAAATTCTTTAAATTATTGCGCAGGTATTATTCTTGACATATTCTGTTCTATAAAAGCCTGGAATTTGACAAAAGCCGTGTTTATAAATCTTATTGTATGAAAAAGGTTGATAAACATAAAAGTTATAAAACATGCAGACAAAAAAAAAAAACACACCATGAACGTCTTTCTCTAGTGGCGGGTAAATATTTGATAAAGGGGAATTTGTGTTTTGACTCTATACGAATCATCTTGAAAATTGAGCTATCACAACTTGAAATTAAAAGTTTGAAAAGTTATTTTTAATACAACTATGTAAAGTAAGTCCTAGATGACGTTCAAGTTTATTCTAAAGTATTTAAAAAAATATATGAACTTGTTTGACATGTTAACGATGTCATGTCGTCCGAATAATAATCGATTTATATTATATAATATTAAAATTTTTCAAGCGTTCAATTTTAGGGTGTTCACTGTCAATACTTGGTGGAAAGGCATTATATTAACAAAAACAAGTATGCTTAGTTTAATGTAGACTTTTATAACACTTTGTTAAAAAAATCCCAAATTTTAATTATGTTTATAATTACCATCAGTCACAACTTAAAATTTATAAATCTTTGATGATTTTTTAATTATATGTTAGAGGTGTTAAACATTTTAATATGGTGTAATTATAGAGTCACTTATACTGTAATTTGCAAATTCTTTTCAATGTCAATTGTTGCTTACACCTTTTTATTTAAATTTATTTTTGTATAAATAGCACTGTTTTTATATTTTTCTTATCAGTTGTCAATGCCCGCAATGAGCGAAACCGGTCCTGACCTTTTAAATAAAGTGGATTAAAGTACAAAGGAATATTGTTTTTTTATTAATGTTTCAAGTGTTATTGATTTTTTCTTGAAGTCCTTGTAAATTATTCATGTTCTATAATATGTCGATTGAAATGACTGCACTGTTTACCATTGCAATATTTAGAGATGTCGACATTCATAGCTTAGTCTTTCGTATGAATATGTATTATTTATGAAATATTTAGTTTTTGTTAAGTTCATATCATAAAAATAATGTTGGTGAATAATTGAAAAAGAAAACGAAATCCTTATCTATTTTTTTTAATCGATGCAAATTTACACGAAATTAATGAATTAACCGAGCACTTAAAAATTACTTGATTTATTGGTAAAAAATAGTGGTAAAAATCACTTAATTAATTATGTGCTTAGAATAGTAGTAAAAGCAGAAATATAGCTTGCTCATCTTTCAAGTTTAAGTTATGTTGGGTATTCTTTGTATCCGTAATACCAATAATCTGCCGAGGCAGGAGAGTTTAATATACTTAAGTCTTTACAGGAATCAAGGATTCCCCGTAACCTAAAGTTAATATGAATACAGACTGCAGTAAACAGCTCTTCTTGATCGGAATTCATCTCAAAGAAATTTCACATTACGCGATTAGCGTTCCAATGGTTGTGAGTTTTGACCACTAGTGTGATTCGACCTTCCAGCCAACTTTCTCAGCCAGAATAGTTTGTCTCTGAGTTGTATTATGTAATGTATTAGGTAAATATATAACAAAAGTATCTGTCAGACGAAACGGTAAGTCGAAATAAAGGCTTGGAGCTGTGTATAGCAAATGTCTTCATCAATTTCAGCTGCAATACAAAACGTTTCAAAGTAAACAGCTATTCTGACGTCAAACAAATTTTCATTTCAATTGTAATGCTTACAGCTCAGCCTTTGTTAGTGTTTCTATATTATGTTACGTTCTCTTCCTTTCAGAGACAATTACAGAAGAACCGCACTTTATGACGTCATAAAAGCGTACGTGGTTTCACGTTTTGTTTGCGGTTTTGTATAAAGAGTAGTTTGTAGGCTTACTGACCCCTAAATGTTCCAAGTGTTGGAAATTTCGATTAATACGTTGTAAATTCTAAAGTTATGTTACGAAGATAGTCGTAAGATTATGACACGACATTTTAAAAGAGTATAAAACAAATAAATATCTCATTTGGAAATATGACGTAATGTTTTGTTTATCGTAAAAATCTGGGCGTCTTTTCAAGTATCATATTCGACAATTATTCTCCTTTTTTGTGTTTTAACATAAACTAAAATAAAGTAACATAAGAAACATGGCAATTATTCGACGGTAAAAATATTGACCTAGTAAGTGTTTGGCTGTTCTGACAAGTCAAAAACTTTTACGTGGTAGTGCTATAGATATTTGGGGATTCTTCTAGGCCGAAAAAAAGGAATAGTTTCTATCTACTCGCTCACCAAAAATCACTTGTCGGATCGCTCGGCCGAGTTCTGTGGCCGAACTCACTCTCTCGACCATGTTCTCGGTTGGTCGAAAAGAAACATTAGAATTTGCAAATAACTCGACTGTTTTAGATTGTAGAAGATTTTATTTTTCAGACAATTGCTCTCTCTTCGTTTATCGCCATTGTATATTAAGGTTTCGTAAATTAGAAAAAATAAATGATACATATTATACATTATATACAATGATATAAATCATTGTATATAGTCGGTTGAAATAAATGTCTCAAGTTATGTTGCATCACATATTATATGGACCCTCGAGAGATAAAGTGAACCAACTATTAAAACAATAAAACTTTTTTTGTTTTACTTTTAAGTAGAATCACATTTTTATTTGGTGTATTGGTGGATTGTGTATTTTTAATTTACGGAGATAACACTATTGAAATGTGTATTAACTGTGATACTTTAGGACTTTAAAAAATTACAACGCGTCTACATTTGTTTTTCTAAAATACCACTTGGCACTGTCTTTCTACCTCTTATGTGAAAATGTAAAATTTGCTGTGCTTCACATTTTTTTGTGTAGAAAATTATGTCTGTTTCATAAAAAAATACTTTTTAATATAACCTTTGAGTGAATTCGGTAACATAATTGTTATTTTTTGAGGTAAGATTTGCTCAAATTAATATATATTACCAAACAAAACAATATACTTTAAAAAATGTTTAAAATCTATGTCGAAATATTAATGACTAACTCTGTTGGCGTTTATTCGTAGACGTGTTTTTGATTTTGAATAAGGTAACGTAAATATTTAAACTAGGGTTAAACTCAATTAACAGAAGTTTTAAAAATATAGAATATCTTAGGGAAGTTTTGACAGCTTTCAAACGTTCATTAGAGTGACGTTAAAGGGGAACACAGCTTCGTGATTCGTGATTTTATCGCCGATGTCACCACGAAAGTTTGTCTAACTTTCAAATGATAATCTCTAATTAATGACCGTTGGAATCTTACAATTAGACGATAAACAGTGTTAAACTGTTAGATATATTATTCTAATGAAATTTAAGGAACATTTGTATTCGTAAAATGAACGACGAGTGACATCTCGACCGGTCAGAAATGTCCGAAATTAATTTTGATGAAGGTCTAAATAATGCGAATTTAATTTAATTGCTGGCAATTTTCCACAATCAATCACCTTATTTTGGCACCTATGTTGAATTATCCTTATCATAATACTATATGTTACAAGGTAATACGTATTCAAAGAAATTAATATTTTGCTGACTTATGTTAATTATTGATTAGCTATTTAAATAAAAAAAGCATAAACATAACAAACTATGATAAACTTGTTATGGAATATCTAAAAAAACAAGTTGTATTTTTAAAAATAAGTTTCTTTCATTAACTATAATAATATGTACCCTTCTTTAAATAAACTCTGTATTTAAAAAAAAAACAAAACTTTACTTGCAGATTTTAAAAAAAATGACGCTGGAAAGTATCGGGATATTTCTAATTGCAAAGCTTAAAAAGTTTCTATAGTTTATTTTACGCCAGTCATTGACAAACAATAGCTCTAAGGCAGGCACAGGCAAAACAAGTCCCGCCGCGTATTTATCTGCGGCCCGCGAGCAATATTATATTTTTGAAAAAGATTCACGTTTTTATCTTTTAACGCCCTTTTAAAAAATATTGCAAATAAATATAATAATAGCTATTTTTCGATCAACCTATATATGTGAACAAACGTTTTCAATCGTAAACCTCAATGAAAACTCTTTACGATCAAACATCATCGATGAACATTTACAGCCAGTTTTAAGAATCTCTACAAAATTAACACCTGAATTTTAAGAAAATGTTAAAAGACGTAAAACAGTTATATTCCTCTCATTAGATTGTTTTTTTATGATAACAAATAGTGTACATATGTACATATAAAACAGGTATTTTACTTGCGGCCCGCTGCTTATTTTGAATTCCTGAATTTGGCCTTCCATCCGAAAAGTTTGCCCCCCCCTGCTCTAGGGTATGTTGAAAATGTCACAGCTAGCTAAGCAATTTAAAAAATACAATGAATGTTTGCTTAACCACTTGAATACCAAGCGGACACGGATGTCCAAGACATTTAAAAAATCAAATACTTCGTATTCTAATAGAATATAAGCAATATTTTGATGAATATGTGTAGTTCCATCTATACTGAGTCAATATAGAATTTTAAAATATCAAATTGTTAATATTAGGAAAAAATATTTTTCTCAAAAACACGCAATATCTCTGGGACATATAAATGATTTATTTGCGCGGTATTCAAACGGTTAAAGGCGTAAAATAATAAAATATAGAATAATATCAATAAGATTACTTCTCTTCCACAAATCCAAAAAATTACGTCTCTTTTGTTATAACATTTTGAAATACTTTTAAGTAATGATCGAGCCTAACCATCACATTTTATTTCAAATAACTACAGACATTGTAATTGTTTATGCAACTAATTTCCCAATTGATTGAAAGTTATTAAAATAAAACTAATCAACACCGATCAATTTTATTCTTATATATATATATATAATAAAGCTAAAAGCGTCCCAGTTTATGCCGGAAAGTGAATCCCGGGTCGTAAGTGACAATACGTACACAATATGAACGACTCAAAAAACAAAATGTTTATTATAATTGTCCAAATTCACACATGAATCAAATAGTTTAAAATCACATTGAAATCAATGTTCATGCTAAATTAAATATATTGAAAACGCATTCAGAATGTTGAATACGAGATAAAGGGGAATAATTACTATCGCTTATTGCGAACACGCTAAAAACAGTGTTCAGATAAGCAAAATCTGTTTATTTCGGTGATTTAACTTGTTCATAAATTACAGTAATAGCACATACATATTACTATCGAATACGGAATTTAATTGTTTCGTAGGCATTTTGAAATGTTGTGTCGTTAATAACATTTAAGAAGAAGGTTAAAAAAATAAATCAAAACATTGTTAACGTTCTACAATCAAAACTGACGATAATACTATTTATTAAAAAGATTTTTGAATAATATTCACTTACATTAAGTCAGAAAACTCTTAATATTATCGTAAATAATATTTAAAAAAAATGAATGTAATCCTAAACTTAAAAATAAATTAGACGGTTATAAAAATTATGAAGCTTAAACTAGTAAATGATTACTTGGTAGTAGAGCCTCCAATCCCGGGATTGTGATCGTTCTAATCCTGGGATATCAGGATTGAGACAAAAAGTGAAAAATCCTCGAAAGGTTGTTGAACCCACCCTTTTTATTGCATAATTTCAAATTTTCTCTAAAATACATTGTTTATGCTTTCGATGGATTCGTCGGTAACTTTGTGGAAGTTCATTTTAATATAAAATATAAAATAACTTAGATTATTCCACGTATTGTGCTACAAGCTGTGACACGTGTTTCGCCTCTTTCAGAGGCATCCTCAGACAGACTTACTTTTACTTACTTACTGAAAGTAAGTCTGTCTGAGGATGCCTCTGAAATAGGCGAAACACGTGTCACAGTTTGTAACACAATACGTGGAATAATCTAAGTTATTTTGTTTTACTTTTTATGCTTATTTATTTAATAAACTTTCACATAAAATTAAAAGTTGATGACAGTTCCCACAAAAAATAATTAAAAACGTAATTGCACTTAAAAGTCATATGGAAAAGTTTCACCATTTTTACTTCACTTTTGGTTCACAGTTTGGTTCATTTCAACTCTTAAAGACTCATATATTCTTAAAAACAAGCTCCTTTTGGCGAATTAGTAAAGTTAATTTATTCTGATTAATTTGATAAATATGCATTTGATTGTTACATGACGGATTTTTTTTTTTTTTATAATACGAAAAAATCCTCCAGTTGGGGCCAACGGGCTTACAGCTAGTACATATTATTCAAGCTCTTTTTGTGCTCACCACTACTGGTAAGATGATTTAAATATTAGTATTATAAATATCGAAATCATTTTATTTCAAGTATTCTATCATATAAGAAAACGTTTCAAAATGCAAATCTGAACACACTTTGCTTTATTTTCAGGGAATTAATAGTTTTTAGATTGTCATATTACTCTTGAAACTTGGTATTTATTATTAAGTACTAAGAGTGGAAAAGACATATAAATATAAAACTAACGTGCCTTGAGGACTATATCATTTTTCGTTTTAAAAACAATATATGAATATGTCATTGTCCAAGCCACGCAATCGGATAGGATGTATGCCTACTGGCTTACAACGCCGGACAAAGTAATTCATAGAAAATATTTATATTATTCATTTAGTATAAAATTATATAAAAGGTAAACACGAAAAACTATTTAAATCTCTCAACATTGTATCAGTAAGCATAAATTTGCTTCAAGTGAGTATTTGTAGAGGAAAGAAACTAGATTTACATGGAAATTTTCTTTGTTTGCTGCTTACGCAAATAAGATTTATGAATTTCAATTCCAAACAAAATTGAAGAAGAGTTTTTTTCGTTTTTGATTAAACACCCAAGTATGCTTTTTTATTAAGAAATCGTATTAAACATTTTATCTTTGTTGGGAAACGTAATGATGACGCAATTTATCATAGTCAGCTTTTTGTATCTAAATGTTAGCAATATTTAAAAAAAGTTTTTAAAATTGCGCAAATGTGTTTATATTTTTAACTGTCGTAGTGCAATGAATTTTTGCTGTATATTTTTGATATATGACTTTTTTTTTATTCGATAAACTTTTTTTTTTCTTTCTGCATCACACCGAAGATGATATCTCCTCAATGATACAGTTGATATATAACTATTCCTGTCTCCGGTCTAATGCTCAAAGATCTTGAAGTTTTTCTTAATTTAGTTGTGGATTTGAATACTTAAATGATTTTTTTCAGCCGATTTAAATATTTCTATACAAAATCCATAAATAGTAATGACCTTTTTATACTTTTCGTATATCACCTATTCCAGGGATGGCGAACTTTTTTCGTAAGGGAGTCAAATTTGATTAAAAAAATTAAAAAATCATGTCGCGGGTCACATATAGGATGCCGGGATTGGGATTAGCTCACCGAGGAATTTAAAATCCTCGATTTCTAAAAGTTCAAGCGGGTCAGATAATTTATCACGCGGGTCCCTGGTTCGCCATCCGTGACCTATTCAATAACAAAGCAAGATAATTGATTATACAACTTCATCCCTTATTCCTGACTTTTTGAACGAACGACATGACCACCAGTACTCATTAAACACATTAGTAGAATAAATCGTTCTAAAACATACTGTTTTATCTAGATACTAGCGAGTACCCGGCATGCCTTTCAATGTCACCCAAAAAAAGAAAGTGTCCTTGTTATAATTGTGTTTATTGAAGCGCTTTTGGATACACAATATAGTATTGCATATAGTTGCATATGAGTGAAAAAAAGCTCACTGCTTCCCTAGACCACTGAGAATTGCTTTGATATAAAGCGAGCCCTATTGTTAACGTATTAGCAGCCCACCACTCTATCTACTAATTCTTAAACTTTTCTGGCGTCCGCACAACAACTCACCAAAATTGTATTGCAATCGGATGAGCGGCATAGGAACGCATACGGGAAAAACAAACAAACATTCATTTTTGTATATAAATATATAGATATAACAAAGATTCGTTACAAACGATATAAAATATGTGGTTAAATATTATTTCCGTTGTTACAATTATTATTGATGTAAATAAACTGACAGTTATGTTAGTAGGGATTTCAAATTATCGAATGATAAAAAAGTCGTTACTGGTTATACCATACCGATGTTGCCAATGATTAAATAAGGCATTTTTAGTGATAATACAGTTATTATTTGATTTGAAAAGATTTTTTACTAAATCTACCAGACTCACAAACTATTTCATATTGTTTTCGAATATTTTTTTTTTCAAAAAAATCTAACCTGATCATCGATTGATCTTCTGTAAAAATTAGCCATTTTTTGGGTGAGATCTATGTACTATAAGTAAATGAACTTTATTCGGATCACCGTCCTGTCATTTTGAAGTTAAGTGATCCAAATTTTATCAGTCGTAATAATTTTAGGCGAACGCAAAAATTCTTGCAATATTTGAGACCTTTATTGACGATATGATAATTCCTCAGTTTGACTTGAAAGATAACCAAAGCATTGATTTTGAAGTTCTCAAGATCACTACAAACATTAACTTAACTGCCGCGTATGCTACAAAAAAAATTAACTATGTACAATTGATGAGTAAATTTCAAGTCAGTGGCAAGATAACGCAACACTGATGCATCATATTATGTTGTGCATCCAATTATTTTAATTTTAAAGAAATTAAAAAAAAATAAGACTTATATTGTTAGTATAACCGGTTTTTTATCGGGCCTTAAAATAACAACCGATTATCCATATTTAGTATTACCGGGAGCCGGTAAATTGCTCGAATGCAATTGCTCGAATGAAAATTGCTCGAATAACGAGATCCTCGAATAACCAATTCCTCTAACGTCAAATGCTCGAATTGCTTGTTTATTTAAATGGTTTTAATACAGTTTAGTGTTTATTACATGGTAGTTGATTACTCGAGTTTATCTCAACAGAAGTGTTTCTACGAAAACTGCTTGTTAGTTTCTATATTTTTCCAGAACACAGAAGACTAGGGCTAAGACAGAACAAACGGTTAGCTTATCACTATCGCTACGCCCAATTTTTAGTAAGAATGGGTGAGAGGGTTTCAAGAAATTACATATATACATATGTGCCTTTAAACATAAATCAATAAATAGTTTAAAAAATGATTGATTAAAAAGTGTGCGTATTAAGATTCAAGCCCGTGACCTCCGAAAACAAAACCAACGACCTTTTCCACTCGACCACTGGAAACTTAAATAAAAAATATTTTTTTATTATGACTTTTTTTGATTTATGGTTTTTATTTCTCGACTTTTTTAAAGAATGAGTAAATAATGTTTAAACTTTTATAAAAATTTTCGAGCAATTGTAATTCGAGCATTTGAAGTTCGAGGAATTGGCTATTCGAGGATCTTGTTATTCGAGCAATTTCCATTCGAACAATTTCCGTGAACCAGTATTACCGGTAAGTAAAAAATAGTAATGTACAAGAAAGATTTTTGTAACGAATACCTTGATATGTATTTAAAACAATGAACACTATTCTTTGTTCATAAGAAGAAGCACGTTCCATAGAGATCATAAATATATGAAAACATTAAAGCTATTTTTTTGTTAAGTTTGTTATACCGAAATTATTTGGATAGAAACATAAAGTAAATATTACATATCTTTATTTTTCAGTTATTAAATATGCTTGCCAGTTTTGAGAAAAGAAATTTAGTAGACAAATTCAAAAGACGAATTTATGTTAGTATACTAGAAAGTGTGTAAAGATTTTCCTTAAATCTCATTTAAGAAATAAAAAACTCCTTCCAAGAATTCCCCTGGCAACGAGGGAGATTATGTGCTAATATGGATTCTTGACTAATTTGTTTGTTTCCATCACGGATAAAATCAGGCTATTCTCAGAAAAGAAGCTTTTCGGAGCTTAGTTTAAAATTCTTAAATAAAAAATATAACATGTAAGTCAGCTCTAGTTTCGTATTTAAAATAAGTTTATTTATACAGTATTTCTTCTTATAATGCTTTAATTAAACTTTTAAATAAACAATTTACGTGCCTACTCTAATCTTTTAATGTATTGATTACCAAAATTGGGCTTGCCAAAGCGTGGGGTTGTATTAATAAGAAGCATACTTTATTTTAGATGTCAGAAAAATATAATAATTTGACAGCTGTATTTTTAACAACTGTGATTTAAAAAAATCATATTTAGCCTGAAACTAAGTGGTTAATGTAGTTGACTTTGATTACAGTGTCTACAATCTCAAAATATATTCGACGGAAATTTTCGTTATTTGATTTTTCAATCAATTTATGGGCTCGTGTTCAAAACTATAGATGTCTTATTTGTCAAATTTTTGGGACAACTCTTTAATATCGTTATTGTGTTTGACTTGCTATAATTCGTTTTTAATAAGTTTTACTACTATAATATTAGAATCTCAAGATTTACAGTTGTGTAATTGTTTAATGGTTGAAAAGGCGCGGCGTAAAGATAGAACAAGACTAGTGGTTAACTAATCGCTCTCACTACGCCCAGTTATTGAAAGATAGGAAGATTGAAAAGAAATATTTAGACATTACAAACACTCACGCCTTCGAACAGAAATCGATAAACCGATCAAAAAAATGCTGTTCGTATTGGGACTCGAACCCGTGAGATTTGGCACGGAAGCCAACAACGCTAACCGCTGCGCAATACGACCACAAAAATTCTCGGCAATATGCTTAAACCGAAAAGACAAAACCAAGATAATCCATTACTTAGTTAAGATTGTATTTTTCCATATACAAAATAAAAAAAACGTTTTCATATTAAAAATAGAGGAATGAAGTGAAAAACTATAATTCTACATTTTTCACTGTTTAAAATACATTCGATTGTTACTGGATACTGTCATATATTCAACCATTTTTTTTAATAATTAGTTAGATGAATTCTCTCAAATTTTTCAAGTAAAAATGTTATACTTTTGTGAGGTTCTTTTGCAATCGCTAAAGCTTTTAAGACTGAGATCGTGGTCAAAAAAATCTGGAGAAAATCAGTTTGAATGTTTGAGAGTTTTGTGGTTCTATTCCACTTAAATTTTGTTTATAATTCTTAGAATTAATATTTTATAGAATTGAATTCAATTGAAAAGCGTGAAAGGACTTTTAATTTAACTTTTAGCGGAGTTTTATAATCGGCTTTTTACTTTATTTCATAAATATTAATTGTAGGCAAACTCGTTACGCGGCGTGTCAATCAAAGTGTTTTAAGTGAATTGAGTGTCTGAAATATTTTTGTATTATTCACGTATTTTAAAATAGTGTGTTTTATTACTTTATAACCTGTCTTAAAATCGATCGCACATTTTTTGATAATCTCCAGGAAAAAAATAAAATAGGTTAAGACAATCGTTAAAACCAAATATTAAGTCTAATTCGGAAAATATTAACGTATACAATGTTTTAATGAAATACATTTTTAAGTTTTATTTTAATTGGCAAGTTCGCATACCAATATTATAATACATAAATTTGCATTAAAGTCCTGATTGAAAGTCAGTTCAGGTATTGGAATGTCCCATATAAGGTAATGAGTTTATGAAATTATATCGAACACGTAATCAGAGTAATTCAATAAAATAAATCTGGACTTTAATGATCAGTATTTGAAGAAACAAGATATTGTCGTTTCAAAGTCTTTTGTGATAAAAAAAAGAAGCTTGTTAACTACAAGAAGACATGTATGACGACATCAATTTCAAAAACTACTTAGAAATTATAAAAATTTTCGTCATTCTCTAAAAATATATTCAATTGTTTTATTATGTATTATTATTTATTACCTGAAGTTACGTCGGATAGTTTAAAATAGCTCGTATTTTCCGGTCAGAATTTAAATTGAATGGTCATAATATATCGGTCAGAATAAATAGTCATAATTTAAATAATATTTAAAAAAACCTAACCTAACTTAACCAAAATGGTTATAATATATTCTGACCGTATAATATTTTTATTCTGACCGAAAAATGATTTAAATTCTGACCATTTAATTTGTTCCCGTTTAAAATTAAACGAATTTAAGATATATTTATCAGTTGTCTGTTTCAAACAGCTAAACTTCCAAATATAAAAAGCTCAGTTTGAATCAAGCTCTATACACAACAAAACCAAAATGTTCTTTTATTCCAATGATCCCAAAATAGACAAAAAGCTTAAGATCTTATATGTAGGCACAAAATGAGAGTTCTGTAATCTGACAATTCTTAAAAGGTGGGTCGAGAACTTTTACGAGTTCGAAGACAAGGTAGGTCGTAAATGTACTCTGAAAAGCTTTACCAATGAAGTGTGTGTAAGTAGTTTTTCTTTTAAATCGGATTATGAAAGAACATTACAGTTGGGCTTTCTTTTAAAACCATTTCAGAGTAGAATAGCCCGTTTCCGTTCAGGTATTATTATAAATGGACGGAAAAAGTTTATTGTTAATACATATCGTCTATTTCGTTCCACTAAAATAATTAATTATTTCTTCCACAATAGACAAATGGCTAATGCTGTAAGAGTTAGAAGTATTTCTACTTGGAATCGTATCAGATACTTTTAAAAGTAAACATTTTGTCTTTATACATTTTGCCGCGTTAAAATTCTGTCGTAAACGTTTTGTCTGCACACCGATTATATTGATGAGAGGTAAAAAAAATGATTATATCAATTAAATCTTTTTGATTTTCGTACGGTTTTTATAGACGATATTGTTTCGTTATTTAGAACCGTATTAAATTGTCAAAAGAAATGTAACAAGAATTAAATTTATTAATAAGAAATTTTCTGTATACATAAAAATAACAAAACATTGTAGTAATGTTAAGATATATTGTAAAAATAATTTTACTTTGCATAAAAAAACTGTAAAACAAAAAAAAATGATATAATTTTTTTTAAGTCACTTAAAATTGACTAAAGGAGTAAAAAATTTTAAATTAAAAAAAACAAAATTCGATAATGTATAAGGCAAAAACTAATGAATTAAACGACTGTTTTTAGATTTAGAGACAAAATTGAATACAACTTATTTACCCTTCATAATATTAAAGATATTAAATGTCTATGAAAATATTTATTTTGCTCACGTGAAAGGTTAACACTGTTATAATGGTCTTGTTATTCTAAGTAGTTCGTGACTGGGAAACGTTTAGGAATACGTTTTTATATTATATCGATCCTCTTCACGAGGCGTCTCTGTGTTGTTACCTCAAACGAATGCGGAATTCGTTCGAACAGGATCTAGCATTTTAATGACATCTGATACTTTGGTAAACAGTGGCGTTGGTAAATATATAAAGATATTCAGTAGAGACAAAAAGCTTTACCAGTCTATTCTGAATCCATTTACTATACAAGGTTACTCTTTTGTATATAATATAGACGCAATTAGATTCATCCAAGCCTTGTGCGTTTTGGTAACGCTCATGAACAGGGGTGGGGACTTATGTGGTGTTATAAGTGATGAAGGGTGGCATTTTGACTTCATTTTTATTGTTCCCTTTTCTAATAAATCAACAAAAAAAAGTATAAATATTTGACCCTATTATTTACAAACTCGGCCCGCTCCAAAATTATTGAAAAATGAATCTTGTATTTAATTTTGTAAAAAATATACATTTTAGTTTTAAATGACTTTTGAGTGATATTTTGTATGTTATTAAGTTAAGTGTGGGACTGGTTTATAAAAATCCTATTAAACGTATTTTTGCTTAGTAAATAAATTTGATTGTTCATCTTTTAAGAAATTTAAAAGAACCTGGTTTGCAAATAATAGACTTATTTTAACGAATATTATTAAAGTTTCTTTTATGCTTCTTTGTAATATGAAAAGGTTTCCAATAGGGCTTGAAATATATATTTTTGATAATGACTTATTATTTACAAGTTAATTCGCAACTTACTATAGATTTTCGGTACTGCTTTCATTTAATTTCAGGTCTATGGACGCTACTGTAGCTTTTCCACAATACATTATTGGTTTTTTTCTAAAGCCTCTGCTCATAAGGGTAAATGTTTGACTCCTGATAAATATTTTTAGACTGCGAAGTGCCAGGAACAAAGAAAGATAGACAGGCAGGCCATTATTGGCCTATAATATGAGTAGTCTGAAAAAAAAGTTACCATAGTGTATCTTTTTCTTTATATGTTACAAATTGTCCATTCAATTTAGGCAAATAATGTAAAGACTATTTGGTGTTATATAAACTTTTTATTATCATTAAAACTGCATAGAACATATATTTGTTAGAAAATTCAATTTTATCTAAATATTTAATTAAGAAGCGATAAAAAATTGTATAGCTGTTTTATATCCGCTCCCAATGTGGACTATATGAGCTCCTAATGGAGTTATCTCAACAGAAGTGTTTCTAATTGCTACTCTCTTTGAAAAAAAGAGAGTAACAATAGAAGGGTAAGGCTAGAACAGGACAAGTGGTTGGCTAATCGCTTTCGATACACCTCGTTCATAGGATAAGATAGGTGGGAGGGGAGAATTCAAGACATCACATACATCCATGTCTTCGAACAGATATTCATAAATCGATTGAAAAATCAATTTATAAATTCAATTAAGTCATTCGAAAACCCCATAGTTGAAAACTGTTTTCCTGTTTTTTTAATAACATACTTCAAAATTAACATTTCAATTTGAATCGTGCAGTTTTCTGACATACAGTTCTTACTTAGTTGTATTGAATGCCTGAAGATTCCAAAACCCGTGTCTTTAGTGACAAAATGTGTGCTAGCGTAAAAAAAAATACGGATTCAAATGAAATATTGGAATTCCATCAAGGATATCCGATTTTTTTATTTAATAAACGTCGTTAATAACCATAACTATAGATTTAAAAAGACTTGTGTGGACGAGAGAATCGTGACATCTATAAAAACGGGTAAATGTGTAATTGAAGTATTAAATGTATTTTCTCATATATCTTTAACTTAGTTTCTGATAGCATGTTTCCAAAAGTCGTAATGTAGAGAATATTGTACGATTGTAATTGCATATAAATTTATTTTGGTCATAAGCTTAAGTAACGTATACGAAAACTCAAGATGCTATAAATATGAATAAAGAAACATTTTTTGTGTTTTTTTTTACGGTTAAACGATACAATTTATTATTGAGTAAATGACGACGTAAAATAAAACAGGCAAATGCAAGAGCTCGGGAAATCTTGGCAGTAAAATATTTACAACCAAAGATGTGGCTGTCCTATGAATAATTTGTTCGAAATTTCCTGTAAAAAAATATCATGTGTCAGTCAGAACAACTCGCTTCTTCTAGATGGCTTCAACATCTGATTGACGTCGGGATGAATTGCTTCGCCATCATTATGTGGGAAAATCGAATGATATCTAAGGAAAAATCTCATAAATCATACAAGCCCAAATTATATTTTGACACCTTCCTTTAACACAATATTCTTGACTTGGAAAATGATGACGAGTTTATTTTTGCTGAAAACGAGCTGTTTTTTATTTAAGGAAAATAAATTTTATTTTTTATCATTGAAATAAAAATAAACGTTTCGTCACTGTTTTGGAAACGTTATTAATGGAAAAGAAAAAGGACGTTACCCACAGTTATTTCAAAACAGGTTTTTTTCGATAATCACAATGTATCAAAATTGATACACGTTCTATCAAAAAGACGCAAACAGCAAATGCCGAATAAGTATCTAAATTTAGCTTTTAAGTTTGAAAAAGATGACCTTGTAAAAAATTGAAACCAAAAAAAAGACTGAAATAAAGATTTTTTATAGACAATTTCTTTAATTTATATTAGATTATGTTAATTTAACACCAGTTTAGAAGTCTTCGTGCACTTCAAGGTTGTGTATAATTCATAATTTGCATATGGCCCAAAATCATTAAAACACGTTTTTTGCGCCTCCTGTAAAATTTGATATGTGTGGGTTACTTTTTTTTTCCTTTCCACAGTCGATATGTATTATAACTAATAATAAATATATAATATGTTACATTTATAACAACATTTGAAAGTTTTAGTTAAATTTATTAAAATAAAACGGTTTTAAATTAAGGCACTGTAATTTAGTCATTTTTATATGAATCACAATTCTTGTAAAAAAAGCTTTATATTTATAAAAATAAAATATTTTGTTCTGTTTTCATTTCACAACGTTGCATAACGATTGGTTTTAAAAAGATTCAAATTTATTGGTTGAAAATTTTTCAAGTAGCGAAGGATATATTTTGCTCAGTACAAAATTAACCTTCATTGAAAAAACACAAATTATTATTTTAAGTGGAAAATAAAATCGTTTATTTGGTCGACATAGTTTCTAAAAAACCTATAAATTATTATTTAAGTGATTTATAAAAAAAAGTATACAAAAAATAGCCAGTTATTATTCATTAAAAACTTATTTCTAAGAAAAAACTTAGCAATTAAATTTTAAGCTTTCGTAATAAAAAGCACTAGGTACTTGCTAAGAATTATAATTAAAACTTTAGAATTAGTTAGTAAATTATTTAAAATTATTAAGATTATAGCAAGGGAAACGGGCTTAAGTATGTTGGAAGTTTTTGTTAGCGTGCTAGCAGACGACTTCCGTAGCCGAGTGGTTATCGCTCTTATTAGATTCAGTAGCGTAGTCAACGGATTTTAAATCTGAATAAAAAAAACCCTCTACTTTTGACGATTTTTTATTAAACATAATATATTTCTGTTTTTTGCCTTTCCTGGTTACCGTCGACACTTTTTTGAAATGTGTCATCATAGATCAAAGATTTAATATCTGTCTTTACAGCAAAAAAACTGGACGAAGAAAAATGCTATCAACATTAGATATGTAAGATTACCTTTTATGCTCTCTTATGAATGTCAATATATATCTACAGTATTGTATGCATCATGCACTACGTACCTGATTTTTTTCTTTACGCTGACAACTCTAGTGCGTATCACTTTTCCGGTGTGAACTCTTGATGGACTATATTAAAAAAAAAAACACTTATTTGAAAACTGTATCACGCACATTAGCAAATGATAACGCTGATTTTTTTACCCGGTCATATAAAAAGTCAATTAATTTGCAATCCTTCGTATGTATATTAAACATCACCATCACAATCAAATTTCTGTATAAGTATGTTCTCAAGTTGATTTATTATACGAAAATAATCACAATTCATTTGTTTATCAGGTCCGAAAAACTTTTCTATCAATGATAAGACTTCTTTTATTTTAAAAGAGTATTAATGTTCATTAAAATGATGACATTTAGACAGATGAATAAATTACAAAAGTAACAGTAATTCCTTCTATTTTCGACTTGTTAATCCTGGCTGTTAAATATTCCCTTTGAACATGGATTTCAAAGTCAAAACATGAATTCGCTGTAGATATTCCATTACAAGCAGGCATTACAAGACAACCAGTAGCGCACAGTTCATATAGACAAAATTCGGCTTGCTTTAGCTGTATGTAACTAACTAAGGAATGCAAAACTGGAAGAATATTTCAATGCGAAAATTTAAGCAAAAATACATAAAAGTAAAAAAAATAAGATCGCTTTATTGATATAACTATAAGAAAACAACTTCATGACATGCATAAAAAGTTGATTATAAGGTTAATGTATCTTTTTAAAATTAAAAAGTTGAACTTGAATGGCGAGAAGACAAATTGATATAGTACAAAATAAGTTATTCCAAATCTGATATAACATTAATTAACATAAAAGTGAAATTTAATTTTAATAAAAATAAGCTCTTCCATATTATCCAAGTGTATTAAACATGATCAGGACCGGTTTCTCTCCTTACGAGCATTTTGATCTGATATGTACATATAATACATCAATGAAATTAAAGAAAATTATGTTTAATATGTTTCTTTCGTTTAAAATGAGAATGATTATTTAAATATTCTAGTGTTATTTCTACTACTAATAATAATTGTTATAGTCGTGCTCAATTTCATATAAAGAAATATTTATCGATTGAAGTTTTAACTATTTGATAATGCTCTGTATACAGAAAATTGCTTCTAATATTTATTTGAAGAAAGTGCTAAAAGTGTTAAAAGTATTTATTAAAAAATGGCTTATTTTTCTTAACAAAAAACGATACTTAACATATCTACATATTAGCCCTTATTATATACACTTTTCTTATTTGTATGTCAAAACATGTTGCATAATTTAAATGATTTTAGTTCGGATGCTTCAGAATAACAACAGAAAAAACCACAAAATCATATTTCGAGATACTTAATTGGATTCAAAGAAGACAACTTATAAATAATTTAATCATTGTTTTAATATATCGATTGTGAGCACTCGATTGAAATTGAACATACAATTTGATATCTTTCCATAGGTTTTGTCCCTAATAACTCAAGTGTCGCCTTTCAGCCTCTTCATTCATTTGCTTTATTTGCTACTAATGGGAAACATAATAATATGTACACCTTAATAATACAAGTTGATTCACTTGAACCGTTTGTTACTCAATCACTCAATTTATATAATATAAAGGAGAAAATAAAGATAGCGCTAAAACAGAACTAGTGGCTAGCTAATCGTCTATCGTTACGCTTAGTTTTTTATCGTTATATCGAGAGTAGGGCATCCAATCCCGGGATTCGGGATCCCGTTCAATTTTCTGATCCCGAAATCCCGGGATTGACATGGTCGCGATCCCGGGATTTCGGGATTGAGAAATTTTGAGTAAATCCCGAAAAGTGAGACGAAATTGGCATATTGTGGAATTCCTCGGAGAGCTAAAAAAAACAAAGGTTTGCAGATAATCTGAGGAAAAAGTATAGGGAATTGAGGATTTCAAATTCCTCGGTGAACTAATCCCAATCCCGGGATTGAAAATTTATCAGTCCCGAAATCCCGGGATCGGAAAAAAGCTTCGGGATTGGATACCCTAATCGAGAGCTCATTAGCTTTATTTTACTTTACTAAATATTTTTATAGCTAATGTATTCGCCATCGCAATATTACAACTAGGCTACTTAATTTTCATTTTTTTTGAGATAACTATCACATTTATTTGTAAAAATATCAACTGAACACGATTTGATTGTTGCCGATAGTACAAACTGCCGTTTTTTATTTTAATATTCTCAACAGCGATCAAATCAGAGTTACCTAGCTGTAACATTAAAATAAAAAAGCGACGATGGTCCTGGCTTGGGCAAGTGCTGTAGATTCTTCAAAAGAGTCTGAGCCCTGCCTGTCTCTTTTACCAATCACATGGATCTCGACGTAGTGGAAGACCACTGATGATTATCCACAGGATGTATTCAGCAGAGCTACGAGACGCTGGAATGACAAGGGAGAAAGCAAAGGGACTGACAGGGGATAAAAAATCTTGCGTTTCTTATAATTGTAGACTAGACTTATAGATATTGTGTACAAACAAATTTTTATTGATTAGAGAATAATTTCTGGTGACCGATTTTTGATTTAGTACTATTTTTGCATTAAGATGTCTTCATGATCTTTATACGCTACTGGTGACAATTGCTGGCGCCTAATTATTGTTCTCCTTGCCTTTTGCTAGGAAACAATAAGAATTAAGTTTTTCTCGCTGGAGGAAAGTTTGGCTGTAACGGTTGCTTAAATTTGTACTCTGGGAAGTCTTACAAGCCCACGTTATAATTCAAAAGTTAAAGAAAGAGATGAAAACATTGCCGTCGCACTCTAGCCCAAAATAGAAATATACAAGGACAAATATTTTTGGATATATAAAGATTTAATTGACAATATTTTTTATGACGACTTAATTTAATAAGAAGTTTAATTCATCATGTATTGTCAAATATGAATGCAATCAATTAAAAACATATATATATTTATTATTATTTATAAAGCTCAAATCACCAAAATATTGCAGACGCAACGTATTATGCATTTAAAAGAATGCACTTTTAAAATGATTTCGGAATAATTTATTTTCACATGAATTCGACGTCGCAATGCATTTTCTACGATTTTTACAATAAATTTTATGTGAAGTGACAAAGATGACACTGACTGAGATTAATATTATAATTTTAAAAAAAATGTTTATTTGCACGTCTTTATTGTTTGTGAATAATATTTTATTTATTGACCTTGACCAATTATAAATATCCTTAGAAAAAATAGGTGGTGCCCTGCGCCCTACCAATATTTTAGAATGGCTCTAGGGTCAAAAAAGATTCTAGTTCTAAGTGAAACACATCACAATACAATTTTTATCCAGCATAGTTATTAAGTACGTATTCACATCATTTTGTAGAATTGGGAACAAAAATATATATTTTTTGGCCCAATGATTTTTTAATTAACCCGCTGCGCGTTCGGACAAGAGATAGCAATCTCTCTTTGTCTTTCACAGAGAATCAGCACTCCGAATGCTTTCTTACTATTATTATATGAACGCGGGTACAGTCCATTGTTGTATAGCCTGTTGTTTGTATCAACAATATTTCCTAATTCTTTGAAGTCCCGAAATTACTTCGAGTCTCTGAATTAAATAATTTATTTTTATTATTCAATTATACGAAGCAAACCAAAGAAAATACCATATAATATATACTCAATATAAATGTATTATTTCACTTTCGGCCCTGTAACCGGAAAGCTGTTAATGGCGTTAAATATTATTTATATATTTTCATAACCGGGTTCTTAGTATTTAACTGTTTTTTTTTTAATACTGATTTTTAAGCGCAGAAATTTCGGTATTTTGATATTGAGAATTATAAAAGTCAATTTTTGAATGAAAACAAATCTTCAATTTTTTTAATTAAAATTTAGAGTCATACCAATATTGAGTGTCAATGAAAATCAATATAAATTACACGTTTTTTTGTCATTTACGACCCGGGTATCACCTTTCGATTTTTTTAGGCGTTCAAGTGAAAAGATGAATTTAATTTAAGATTTAGACTGAATGTGCTTGGTGGAATTTCAATATTAATTTTGAAACGTTCAAATTATGTACATTCACACAAGTTTTGACACTGCCGACCCGGGCTTAAACTTACTTCGTTCAAAAATAGTTGAACCCAGTCAGTCGTCTGTTATGTTTGAACGATTCAAAATTTATATTAAAATTCCTCAAAGCACCGTCAGTCAAAACCTTTAGTCATAAAAACATATTCAATTTACTAATGAGCGCTCAATACATTGACATATTTGAAAGAAAAACATCAAATTCGAATTCATCAAAACACAAATTTTCTTATAATGTCAATTTGATTTATAAACAATAATTTGATGTATTTTTTTTTATCCATGTCCGCTACCAATGTGTAGCATATGGTCTGGAGGTATCTCAACAGAACAAACTATTCATTTTTAAACCTTATTTATTTACTCGATGGAGTATTTCTACGTTACTAATCTGGCAATTGGTTATTGGCAAACTCTGAAAAATTATAACTTTTTAGACATTCTACATGTTATTTAAATTCAGAGAATTTTTAGATGTAAATAAAAGTATTAACAATAAAGAATTATTACTAAATAATATCTTAAATAGGACAAGTTGCTCGTCACTGCTAAATTTATTTCCAATAACTTAACCCATCCTAATTAGTTAATAATTTTGTAACGTAAATATTATTTGTAATATCATTATTGTTTGTTTGTTTTTCTATCCTACCCTCCCTATTTCCCGTTTTTATTTTTATAATATTTTAGAATAGTAAAATTAAAATCATTCGTACTTTAACAAGCATTATGAAAGTAAGATTGTCTGAGGATGCTTCTGAAAGAGACAAAACACGTTTCACATTTTGTAGCACAATACATGGTATAATGTAAGTTATCTTAAATTTTATAATACCATTTATATAAGCTAAAACATTTATGCAAGAAATTTTAAAAAAAATTGAAAACGTTTGAATTACGCATGATATTTTCATGATGAACTTTTGAAAAGTGGCGTGACTCCATGAAACGTGATAACCATGAAATAATTATTTTAAGACTAAATAATTTTCTTTTTTTACCTCAACTATAAAACCGCAAAAAATATAATAAGGAATCCAATGTTTATTTATTATAGCGTACCATAACAAAAGGCATTCATATTTTACGAATTACTACAACTTACGCTGTGCATCATATTATATAGCAAACGCAAGGGGCCATTCAAAGTTTGACATTATAGTCGTACAACGAGAAAACACGCAACCCTTGTGCGTCAAACAAATGTTTGGTCAATAGTATTAATAATTTAATATATTAAACTAAACTTTCAAGGCAACAGCTTGCTGCGACGTGTTTAGATCCTTCCCACAATATCGAGAGAAAATACAAAACAAAAAGGTAAAAAATAAAAATATGTTTATTTGAGAATCGTGACCGCTCTAAAAACTGCCAACATTTTACTCCATCTCCAGTTAATACTAGTTGCTCTTCAAGGTTTATGTCATATATTAAAATCGATAACATTTTATACTGAAAACCGGTATTGCAAATATTAATACAAGTATTACAAAAAAGGTTAAAGAAAGCAAAAAACACGACCAATTTTAAATTTCAATACCAGGCGAATAAATCGAAATCTGTGAATTGATATCAAATTTATAAAATGAATGTTTGTTTATTCGTATGGGCTGCCAAGCTGCTGATACAATTACAATACAACTTTGACAAACTTTTTGCTTGCACTTCCGGAAAGGTTATATGCATATTAAAATTTACTTACAGTAGGTCTTATATATAATATAAAAATTGGTTGTCTGTAAAGTCGGTTTACGGACGATAGTTTAACGTGACAACGTCATTAGAAAACATTGATGAAATGATTGCATACTTTTATGAATAAAATGGAATCATTTTTATTGAATTATCATTATTTTGTATGGATACGAAGAAGGAGTGAAATGAAATCTACAATTTTTTATTGATATATTTTATTCGCACTCATTAATTCAAATATGTTTATTACTTTGATGAACAGTTTATTTACAAGTAACAATGTGCTTTTAGCAATTTATTTACAACTTTTATACATGTGTGATATTTAACGTCTTCCAATCTGTGTTATTCTGTTAAAGATAGTAAAAGTAGGAAATGAATGGGAGTGTCAGTCTGTCGCAAACCGAGCAAGCGTAGCCAAAATCGTTATCCAGAAATGTTGATTTGAATCTTATGATCGATGATGCCCATTTGGTGTTCCAAGCAGATTGTGCCTGTGGAACTTCAATTTGATCTGAAGAAGTACCTGGTTGAACAGTGGTTTGTGCTGGTACTGCTGCTAAAGTTTGACGTTGTTGGTATGTGAGTTGTCGTTGAATGCCAGTCTGGATATTGTTTGATCTTTCCCTTGAACAAGAAGAGGATGCATTAGTCGGTTCTACTGAACCACTGGCAAGAGCCAAGTTAGCCAAGTTGGAGCCGCTGCGTAGTCTGCTGTTTTGTCGTCTTTCGGTATCCGATTTCCTCGCAGCTGCCGCCTGTGCAAGAGTTCTGGATGCTGCAATACGCTGTCTGTACTCACGTTGTTTCTGCGCATTCGATTTTGGAGCAGCGATTGTTGGCTCAGCGAATGGCGTTGTAGACGTAGATGCGGCAGCATCTTGCACCTCCATGGATACATTACTCGTTGAAGGTAGTGGCAGATCCGCGAGATCCACAGGTTCATCAGGTTGGTGTGACATGGTGTGACGTTGTTGAGTACCAGTTCGGACATTGCTTGGTCTTTCCCCTGAACGAGAAGAAGATGCAGTATTCGACTCTAATGAACCACTGGCAAGAGCCAAGTTAGCAGCTGTACGTAGTCTGCTCTTTTGTCGTTTTTCGGTATTCAATTTCCTCGCAGCTGTAGCTTGTGCAGAAGTTCTGGATGCTGCAATACGCTGTCTGTACTCACGTTGTCTCTGCGCGTTCGATTTTGAAGCAGCGATTGTTGGCCCAGCGAATGGCGTTGCAGACGTGGATGCGGTAGCATCTTGCACCTCCATGGGTACATTACTCCTTGACGATAGTGGCAGATCCGTGAGATTCACAGGTTCGTCAGGTTGGTCTGCCATGGTGTGACTTTAGGCGGTTCTGCGAAAGAAATCGTTGATAATTTATTGTTAAAAGTATATTTGTTATACGTTAATCAGATTTTTAATATGCAAGAATTAATTACCTTTATTGCCGCAATTGTTGTTGTAATATAAACAATGAAAACCACATTAACATTTCACTTCACTTTATAAACAGTTGTAAACAGATCACGTGTAGGTACTGTAGGTGTATAAGTTGTGTACCGAACGGTAGGCCGATCGTGCCTCTCTTTCGCTTATCCGCGCTCTCGCTCGCACGCTTGCCTTCTGCGTAACGCGACAATCGGGACAATGAGTCATGTTTTTTCGTGCGTGCAACGGACGTTCATCGATTTATAAGACGTTGTCACGTCAAAAATAAATATTCGTATGTCTATCGTTCATGCAATTCAACTTTCAACCGTCGGCTGACAATCAAACAACATTCAGACTCAAATTTGACGTTCGATTGTTTGTATTAAATTTAAAAAAATGGAATATTTCAAATCTGTCAAATCGTGTGGTCTATATTATGACATTCCTTTCAAATGTGTTCCGTGTGATTGTTTTTTTTTCGTATTTTATGCGTTGTCACACCGCTCATTCGATCGCAATAAAACTTTGACAAACTTTGTGCTTGCACTTGCGCAAAGTTTATAGGCATATTAAAATTAACTTACAGTATGTCTTATATATATAAATCAATGTTTGTATGTCTGCCATACCGTTCATGCAACTCGCGCGAAGGTTATAAGTGTAGTACAATTAAATTACAGTATGTGGAGCGTGTGTCGTACCATAGACAATCGGCAGCAAAAGTCACGGCTAGTATTCAATAAATATATCAGCCGTCAGCATATTAAGTTAAATTAGTAAAACAAGCAACTATTATAGTATTTTACATCCTGCTCTCATAGTAAATTTTATTGATTCTTTTATCAGAATATTTTAATATTTTCTTTTGCATGTAAATGGATTTACAATTGATCTAATTCATTTAGCCAAAAGAAAAATGGCTGCTTTTCTTAGAATAGTGTATCTTAAAATCAAAATTGCCCAATGGAAGTGCACAACAACACGAAATTGGTATGTAAAACTCGATCCGATACTTTGAAAAAACGGCCGATGGGTTTTTATTATATTGCCACTTTGTATGATTTAGTAGAAAGTTAGTATTCGACCCCTATTTAACAAAAACATTCTATATACATGGATACATTTATTATTATAGCAAAATGATAAATTACAAGGCGTAAGTGTAGCACTCCAAATATTGTTACGCCCAAAGAAACTTTTGTTGTACTACAATAAGAGTCAATCAGACTCTTTTCCTGATTGCCGTTTGTTGATAGTTTCTCTTCTACCTAACCATAATCATTGAGCTTAAAAGATCGACTGTCAAACGAAGCCTTCCAATAAATATAGATATTGTCAAAGCACTTCTTTCGGTGCTATATATTGTTTCTTGAATAAATAGTATACGCTGTACAACAATTTTGGTAAATTTGGCATTTGTAAATAATATTTAACCATAACGGACAAAGTTTTAAATTGAAAATTTGATTAAAATCAAATTACATTAATTATATTAAAATAAAAAAAAATGCTGTCATGAAAATTTATTCGAGAACAAGAATAGAAAATACATTTTTTTCTTCTCGTGGTAATAAGAAAATTGTCTTTTCACTGTTAAATTGGAAATGTGTTAAACTATTATTTTTTAATTTCTGTATAATTATATGCACATAAGTTACTGATCTCAGTTAATAAAAATGTATTTAAAATAAAACCATGCTATTTAAAGAACACGCAATAAGGCAATCACGTTTTTTTTAATTATGTAAAAAAAGAAAACTTTGATAACAACCTTCCCCAGCCCCTTAAAACCTAAATGTACATAAAATACATATTTCGTCTGTTACTATTATATTTAACGATTGACCCAGTAATGCAGTTATTCAATACACAAACTATGCAACTGGAACCGACAAATTTAATGCTTTTTTATTATACTGAGATGGCTGCTTAAAAAAAACACAGTCCAAACAATTGAACGCTTAATTCGGTTAATCGTACCCTCAGCTCGGACGAAATATCAAGCACTGGCCACCCTGCTTCAGGGCGTATCGTTCACAAATAATTTATCGGGTCCGTGTATGAAACATTACGACATTAGGGCTAAAAAGTGACGCGAATTAACTCTTTCCTCCCAGTAACGAACGCGAGGTAATGGGAGTTGTGAAAAAAATAAATTTTATTTGAACACGTACGGTTTTCAGAGCTACTTTTTACTGTGCTGGATAATGGATCAGTTAAGTTGTTATCATTGGAGCAATAATTTTTATTATCTTTTTTTATGCTGCTGTAAAGTTATATATTGTAATTAAAAAGCTATAAATTTTATGGTAGCCTTATTTTTTTGATATCATATATAGCCTGAATCTATTTCTGGTAAAGTAGTAAAAACTTAAAAGTTAGTTTCATTCTTAGAAAGCGATTAAAACCGTTAGCCCGTAATATGACAGTTAACATTTTTACAAAAAGAAAAAGTGATTAAAAAATTTCATTAAGAAATCGTGTTTGTTTATTGATTTGGCATTTACTAGGTAGAACTCCATTATAATAGGATAAAAATATTAACGTATTTTAGTTCTACAGTTTTTTATATTTTATGCGTTGAAAACTATCATCGTCATAACTAGTTCAGACATCGTCAGATAGTTCTTACGATGGCGAAAGCCGAAATAGCTATCAACGCTTGAAATATAAAAAAACTGTAGAACTAAAATACGTTCATATTTTTACCCTATTAAATCATGTTTGAACTATTTTTCCATTAGTCAAAAGCGTTTCATCGTCTTTAAGTACAAAAAAATTGTTTATAATATTTTTATGTTGTATAAATTAATGTCAGTGATTATAATTTTTAGGAGTGTTTTTTAGCGATATAGAAACTTATATTGAAATAAAAACTGTCATATTAGTAACGTAACTAGCTTTATTGGAAAGACAATTTTATGCCATTTGTGTTTAAACATGATTTAGGGCATATCGGTGCCGCGAGTGACTCAAAGAAAGCGCAATCTAGAAGTCCAATTTTCGACCTTTTTTTGGAGCAGTTGGAGCTGTATGTCACCAATATTGACGGAATACAAACCTCTAAAAAAACACCCTTAAAGTACTTGTCTTTTTAAAATGTTTGTCGCATAAAAAAATAAACAAAGTATTTACAGTTTGTTTTATTGAATGATAAATTGAATGAATAAATAAATAGTTTTACTACCTATGTTCCATTTCACTATGCGTAAAAAATAACACATTTTTTTTGTATTTAATACATAAATTACGCAGAGCATCAAACAAATCGATTACATTTATATATTTATATATATATACAAAATGAATACTACATTTATTTGTATGACGTCATGTCAAAATGTATACTTTGTCGGGTCCTATGGCACACCGGTTACCGTTGTGGGCTTCCGTGCCGGACTTCACGGGTTCGAGTCCCAGAATGAACACCATATTTCGATCGATTTATCGATTTTTCTCCGAACGTATGGGTGTTTATGATGTCTTAAAATTCCCTCTCACCCTTTTCGATCATTTAATAACTGGGTGTATCGATAGCGATTAGTTAGACACTTATCCTGTCCTAGCCTTATTATTCTATCAATACTACTTTCTTTGAAAAAGAGAGGTTTATTGACTGAGTAACAAGCCGTTCTCGTATAAAAACTTCTGTTAAGATATTTCTATTAGGAGGCTACATGTTCCACATTGAGAGCAGATATGTATAAAAAAAGCAGAATTCCATTGTGGTAATATATGATAAACATATCATACATTACAATAACATAATATGAAAGGTTGAACTTTGATTTATAAACAAGTGAAAAAATAACGAAAAGCTCTTTATGTGTGAATAAAATAATGATGGATATGTTTCGAAAAATAATTAAAGCATTGTTTTTTTCAGATTCCAGGCGAAAGAAACAACGTGAAATCAAAGAATCTAACTTCGAATGACCATCAGCTCAAACCGTTAGATTTATTTTTTTGTGTAAATCTTAATCCATCAAATATGATATGTGAGAAAATAGAACTGTGCTTTTAAAACAGTCAGTGTAACTTTATCGCTAAGGGTATCTCATTGTGCTTAAATAAAAATAAAATATTATATAAGTTAATATATTATGCTATGTGGTCAATGTTCAATGTATAAGTCAATTATTTTTTGTATTAAATAATATATGTACTAAAATACAAGTTAGTGAATATATATAATAAATTGTCGTGAAATCTGAATTGTGTTAGTAAATGAAAATTGATTGCATGTTTCAAGTGTGTTCGTTAATACAATACAAAAGATTCGTTTCTGTCGTTGTGGTGAAAGCTCTGCTTAGCTTTTAACCGATATCGTTTTTGGCGAGTGATATAAGATCGGGACCCATTGATGTTAAAGCAGGCATGAATGAGAACATCTCACTCTAGGTAAGCGTACTTTATTTAATTAACTTGTACTAAAAATATCTTCAGACTAGACCGCTGGTCACAAAACATACTGTCTGCCGCAGTCTTCTGTTTGAGACACTTCATCTAATACGTAATACAATTATTGTACTATAATTGTTTGCGTTTGGTTACATTTATGTTAATCAAGATGTGTATTAATTATTTAGAAACCTACCTAAAGCAATTAATTATTACAGTGTTTCTTAACCATTTTAAAGTTATGGGAGACATTATAATATAGTATACTTTTGAAGTTACCTAATTTCAGTAAAATGTGATATTTTCCATTGGATGTTTGAATCATCATATTACTCAAATAAATTCAGTTTTCTCCATATTAACATTTTTTTAAATTGATGATTGAAAGTATTTTTTTTTGTGTAAGTCAAAATTGTTAGTAAGAATGTTGTTGTTCACGATTTTTTTTTGAACTAATTGGTTCATTTTATCAACTGAAAAAAAAGCTGCAGAGTCAGAAAAAATTTACTGCTTAAACCCATTTAAAAAAATATATTTACTGATGTGTATTCAAACCACCATAGTTCATAGTGTTGCCACTGTACGCTACGGTGAATAAAGTTATATGTATAAGTTAAAATGAAATGATTGAACAATTTCTTTGAAATCGGAATTGGAGTTGTTTTTTTACCTGATTCAACAGCCTTGGTGAAAAATTTTGGTCTAAATACCAAATATAGTGATGCCAAAAAAAAAATCAGTTAAGGACAGCATGACAAGTACAACTAAAGAAAAGTCGATCTACAGTATTAACAATCATATTTCGAATACAAACATATATCATTCCGATAGATATATATATTTTTAATAATGGTTTTCCATCAAGTATTGACGGTAAACACGTTAAAAGTGAATAAAGATAAAAACCTAAGTATTTATAGATGAATTTCTTAACTTGACCTACGTAACAATTTTATAGGCCACCGAGAAGAAGAATAACTAAAATATACAACAGAACAATTGGAAGAATATTATTTTAATGATATATTTAGTTTGATAAATACTACTCTTAGATAAGAAAATGTTTCACATTATATGAGTAATGTAATCGCTCCACCAAATATAAAGGTAATGATCATTATAATAACTGAACAGTTACCTCAGTAAGAAAAAAAGTGGTATTTTTTTGCAATGTTCTAATATTGGTTGTTCGGTCACTCACGCATATAACCACTGATACTTGAGCCAGCCAATTGATTTCAACCGTCGGATTTTTTTTGTAGTAATTTTCTCATCAGCCAAAAATTGTCCATAATACTTTCCGTTACATTTTTTATACATTAAAAAAACAGTTTTTAGAAAATATACTCTTCACCATAAATTTTTCAAGAATCTGTAATGTATGTTTGCCGTTGTTTTAATTCACAAGTCTTCACCTTTTGAACAAATTTTATTTTTATTAAGTTTAAATAAATCTTTTCTGCAGTCTTTTTTATAAAGTAAATAAAATAAGAAAAATTTTCTTTCAAAAAATTGCTATTCTCAACAACATCCATCCGTTGTTGATTTTTCATTATTTCCAGGTCGGATTTGATATTACGTATCCTTAAAACCGTCATGTTGGTTTGTGGTTACTGTAAGCGACGTGCATACTGTAGTTTTATAAACAAAATTAGTTCTTGGATTTTTTTATATAAGCATAGAGAAAAAAAATAGTGCATTTAGTTATTCAAGCCAACTAACATTGCTAACAGCTGTTTTGCTATTTAAAAAAAAACTAGACATTCTTTCTAGACAAAACTCAAAGTATATTATCTACTGTTTTAAATCAAATCATCTTCCAATGTAGAGAATATAAAACCTTTGTAGAGAAACTCAACAGATGTTTTACAATAATTGGATGAAATTAAGTGTTTAAACTTTCCTTTGTGAGAGAGGTTAGGAATGGTAGGAAAGTCAAAGAAAAACTAGAAATTTTTATTTTAAAACCAATTAGCTGGGAGGCTTTTAAGCACAACTACATTAATCGTTTAAAAATCAATTTAAAAAATATTTACGAGAAATCGAGGCCTCGAAGAACACGACAAAATCTAGAAAACCGGCTTCAAATATTATTGGTAGTAATTTCAGCATAATACTATCTTCAAAACTGATTTATTTCTGACGATGACTTAGTGTTTGAATTTTTTCTTATATTTCATTATTCTTTTAGGGTAAAAAGTGATATTTTTTTACCCTTGTGAATGTTAAAAAATTGTTATTTATATTGATTTTCTGTGGGATTATTTGGCTATAATATTTAAATGTTTTCTGTGTGATAATTGCTAAAGACACTACAGATAATATATATTTCAGAGAGAGATAATAATTTATTCCTGAAACGTAAGCACGTAAAAGATTATAAGAAAATACTCATTGTGTATTTTCATTGAATACGGTAATGTTTATATTATATAAGCCCAACGGACAGAAAGTAAAAACTTTGAGGTCTCACGGCATTGCGTCTATAAAATTAAACGTAACTTTCTCAGACGAGCGACAAAGGCAAAGATTTTTCTTTTTGATAAAATAGTTATTGTTATTCAATAAAGGTAAATAGTTGAGAGGCAAACGAAACTTTGTTGTTTTCTTTCAGATTTTTTCATGGAAAGCTTTGCCAAAGTTCCAAGCCCGAACCTAACTTTAAGAGCTTTAGAAAATGAAGTGTTGGAACGACTTTCAGACGACATTAAGGGAATCTCGACGGGCAGGTCGATAAAGTTGTAGCTCTGTGATCTGAAAATGTTAACCTTTCTGTGGAGGACTATGTGGTTTAAAATACAGATCAATCACCTTACACAGAATGAAACAAACTTTTGCTTTAAAAAGTTTCATATTTGATTTACACATTCATTTCAAATTTTAGACTCATAATATACGCCGAAAATCGTGCCTTCTAGCCTTAAATTTGCATTTTGAATCCTTTTTAAAGAAGTTGTTATTCTAATACGCAAAAAATAACGAGTTTTACTTTTTTTCCATTCTTTTAATATGGAAAGATTATTTTATATTATTGATTTGCTTAAAGTTAATGTTAATTTTTTGTCAGACAACTGTGGTTGGAAAAATAAAAAAAAATACTTATTTATACCGAAGGTACTGCGATCACGTGAAGACAATCAATATCATTCACAAAAAAGAATCACGTTAAAGTAAAAATGGTATTTTTTTCTATACCCAATTATTTAAAAATGAATTATAAACTTTTAAAACTAGGGGTTTGATTTGACCGAGAGAATTTAAATATAATAATACCAAAAACATGTTTTGTCGTAAGGAATTGATTGTTGGTTTAATGCTTTGCTTATTATTGGTAAGACAATAGTTTCACTGAGGACGTGGTATCAATATTATTATGTTAAACGTTTTGTTTCTGTAAACAACTTCAAAATTTTCAAGGAATTAATAGAACTTCAACTATAAATTAAAGCCAAACAAAGCAAATATTGTTTGTCAGTCAGTGAATTTGTTAAGATCAATTTAGAAATTTCTATGAAATATACACTTTTTGATTTCAGTCCTTATAATAATGGTAATATTATATGTGGTACAAAGACTGAAAATCAATAATCTCATATTCATTTGCTAACTATTGTATTATAAAAATAAAAATAATCACATGAAAAATAATGATTCGAAACGAAGTCAAATAATTTATTGCTATTTCGCAAACATCTCTTTTGTAAAATAATTGTCTTCAATTTCACATTTAGTATTGATATAACCGTAAATTTGGGTCGAAGAGCCCATAAATATATCATCCATACAAGTGAAGTGACAGATTGACATTATCATTCGATACGTAGACAAAACGCGTTCACGGGACCTTGAATAATATGTGTTTCCGCTGAAATTTCCAATTCTATTTTATTCCGCGAGAGAAGACAATGCGTAGCCAGATGTAATGTATTATAGACAAATGTATGAAAGGATAAAATTCTTTCATATAATCTATTGTGGTTTACAGATTTATATGTGAAAAAACTCACGTAGTCGAGTGAGTTATATGGTTGCAAAAATACGAGAAATCATGTTCTTAAATAGAAATAAAAACTTCTTTGATTTTAAAATGAATTTAAAGACTAGATGTTTTCATTCTCTTTCAAAACACATTCTATATGATTTTAGATTATCTTCAAAATCCTTTGAAGCATATTGTTAATGGAAATGTCGTTATAGAATGTATGTAATGAATTCCACCTTTTTCTTATTTCGAAGCAGTTATGAAGCCATGTGGCTCTTGGTCGTTAGTTCAAACTGGCTTTCCAGTTGAAGGTTTGAATTAGAGCATCCAATCCCGGGCCCTTTTTTCAATCCTGGGATTGACAATTTTTCCATTCTCGGGATTGAATATTCACTATAAAATCGAGTAAAAATTCGGGACTGAGAAATTTTTGCTGGACGATTTTGAAATCTAGGTAATTTACCGAATTCCCAAAACGAAAAAAACGCGAAACCTTTTTTTCAGCTCTCGCACGAATTTCTTCAATTTCCTCTGGGTGCCTATTTCGAAACAACTTTTCGAGAATTCCCCACTTCTTGTCCTCAATTCCAAAATCCTGAAATTAGTACAATTCCAATCCTGAAAATAACAATCACAAAATCGGACGGGATACCGGGATTGGAGGCCCTGGCTTGAATCCCCGATGATAAGTTAATTAATTTTTGAATTTGTATTCAATACCATGAATATCTTAGCACGCTAGTGCATGGTTCAATATCATCTCCATGAAACTCTGCTCATCCAATTACTGTGAGAGGTAGTCACCTGTTTACTGTCAACAGCGTTGTGGAAAACGGACATACTACGTTGGCCGTAAATATGATTTGAAATACAATGTGGATCCTTCCTGTCCACGTGATTCTATTCTGAAAGTTTTAGGTAAATAATATTTTAAGATTCGAACTTAAAACGATAAGTTAAACAGCATACTTGCAACAAGGTTTAAAATAATCTTTTGCTGAGATACAATGCAGATTTTATGTACATATTCCACAATCAAAGCGATATAATCATGAAAGAAGTTCTTCTTAATAAACGATAATTCGATAAATATTTATTTATTGAGACTTAATTATAAAGGATGCGTTTCCATTTGTAAATGTAATTATTTTACAAACTTATATGGTTGTTTCATACTTCGAAATTCGTGTGTATTACACTGCATCTTTATTAAAAACTTTAAAGCAATATTTCAAAAATATTATAATATGTCACTTCCTCGCGAAAAACTTAGTGCTTTTCAACATTGTTATTTTTAACTATAGACTACCATATAAAGTTTCCTGAATAATATTTTCCAAGGAATAATAAGTATGTAAGGAAAATTACATTCCTTTTACATCCGGGAAAACAAAG
Organism: Himalopsyche anomala; assembly: GCA_031772345.1. Lineage (NCBI taxonomy): Eukaryota > Metazoa > Arthropoda > Insecta > Trichoptera > Rhyacophilidae > Himalopsyche > Himalopsyche anomala. The sequence goes on from CM062827.1 coordinate 3,784,231, forward strand.
GACGCTTTTTTATTTGATATTTAAAATACATCACAAAATAAATACATACTCAGCGAGAAAGTTTTATTTAGTTGGAATGAAAATATGGAAAGTTTTCCGAAGTAGGTATTCGTTTCTTATTTTGAATCAAAGTTTGTTTCTTTTCCGTATAGGAGATGAAACTCCAAATAAACTTATACGAAAATGACTATTCCAGTGAAAGATTAATGGCGTAAGGGAATGAAATAATATTCTCGTTTTCCGATTGGTGTAATAATTTATTCTCGTGTATATGTATATACTGGGCATGTTTACTCAATCAATTTATTACATTGCCTGGGTACGTACCATTATGTTAGGGTATGTGAATGATTTTGTTATGTTTTGTTTTTAATTGTAAGTGTGTTTTAAATCTATATTAGGTATTATATAAAACAAAAAACATATGTGTATATCTGTTTGTTTGTCTGCCACGAGAACTCATTCCAATCATTCAATCATTAAACAATAGTGGGGTAACATTTTCACTAGGGTGTTTAATCCCAAGATCACGGATTCCATCCAATTTCGAGATTGAGGATAGTAGGTGCGAAATTATCAAAAAATGTTTAAATTTGCGTGAGACATAAAAAACAAACAAGTGCGAATTTTTTGTCATTTTGGGAAATCCGCAAAATATTGTATGATTGAAAATGATTTTTTACCGTATTGCACATGTTTTAAAGTTTTCAAATTGAATGTGATATCTGTCATAAAAATTTATAACTGTGTTGATGTCGCTTAGCAACCAATGTGTTTCATGGATAAATTTTGTTATTTTCCTAATTTTTTTACCTGATTTTGCAATCCACTTGAAAAAACAAATACTACAAGTTCTACCACTATTTACACGTTTTTTTGGAACGTATATACCGTTTAAAAAAATGAGTGTATTTATACATCGAATATATATTTTTCTCAATTACAAACATTAAGTAAAATTTATGAAACAGATAGAGCATCAAAAAATAATTAAATGAAAAGCCATTAAGATTTAAATATAAAAGATTTTGATATCGTTATTTTTATACGACAGCGTAACATTTAATTGAAACATTTTGACAGGTTAACTGTGAAGTCATGTAGACGAGATTCGAATCTGAATTCTCCAAAGAGACATTCGAAAATTTATTGTTTACATTTATGTTCATTTTGATTTATGTAAATATCTCTCATTTAATTATTCCGCTAAGCACATTCCGCGCAAAACGTATCAATCTTTTATCTCTCCACTTTGAAGCCGCCCGTGATAATAATATTTTGTAGCGTAGGTTTCGCAGCGAAGCGACTAATTAAAACTGTCAAACGCGGATTATGTTTCAAAGAGTCGCTTGATTTTATAAAGGATAATTAACTTCTGAGCATAAGACGTCATTTGCGAACAGAAACAAGCGCTCCACAGGTAATGCCGCGTCAAGGGAAAATTTCAACGTCAAACTTGTATGGATAGACGTTTGTGTTTGGCTTATTATAAGCCAGCGAAAATTGATAGTTTTATTTTAAATAATAAACCCAATACAAAATCATAGTTAAAGTGTGGAAATGCGAAAAAACCTAACCCACACAAAACAGATTTTACTAAAAGTACAAAAAACATTTTTTAAGTGATATGGGCCAAAGGAAAAATATAGTACATACACAACCTTGAAGTGCGCGAAGACTTATATGCTTGGGTTTTTTTCGACTTAATTTAGTATGAATTAATAAAAATTCTTTCTCTTGGTGGTAATTTCCACAAGCCCCCCTTTTCTAACTTAAAATTTTAATTGAGATACTAATTCAGCATTTGCAGCTTATTTACTTTTAATAGAATGTGTATTAAGTTGTATGCATTATGATTATAAGAAAATTTTGTTGAAACAACTGCAGGTTTCGTCTTTTAGCCTATTTAAAGTCAATTTTAAATGTATTTTTAGCGGATATTTTTTTTAACAAAATATTAGACAATTATTTTATAACGTGTTCATATTATAATCAAATTAAGATCTTTGAAAGGAATTGCATATTTTTATTTCATTGGATTGAGTCATTCATGATTTGTGACAAAAGTTACACTTTCGGAACAAAACCTTTTTTGCCTGACTCCAGACGGCTGAATTCTTAAAAGTGTTCAGTAGTATTTTCAATCAATACAAAAATTCCTGATAATCTCACTCAGAACCGGATTGAGATGAAGAAAGTTTATCTATCCAGAAGTGTTTAATACATCACATACATCCATGTCCTTAGACAGAAATTCATAAATCAATTGAAAATCAATTTATAGAAACTGTCTGTAGTGGAATTTTAGCCCGTGACCTCCGTAACTGAATTCAACGATGTTGACCACTCAACCACGCATTTCTGTACGTTTAAGGTTAACTAAACTTTCAGAAGGAACCTTTGAACAGCCATAGAGAAACACTATTTTCTGCTATTTTTGACAAAGTGTAGATTATTGGTTGTACTGATTTATTATTTTGTCTATTTATCATCGTGTTGACAGAATGAGGTTTTTTTATTTTAAACTATTTCTACGCTTGTGAATCTATTTTGAAATTATAATGCAATTATTTAGAATATAACTAGAATTAAAAAAAACCTTATGGAATCCATCCAATTCTTAATATGCAAAAACTTTTAATAGATAAACTCAGAGTCAACTTTATGACGTCAAAAAAAAAAACGAATAAAAACGCGGCGGAAAAACGTGAAAATAAAATTATCATTAAATTGTGCATGCACATAATTGCAGTTTTATGCATTCAGCACACATGCGCAGTAAAATGAGCTTTCTGGTTATGCAGCCTCTTCGTGTGATGGCTGGGAAAGCTTTTAAGTGAAACTTACGACAGAATAAAAATGTCTCTGTGTAATTTGCTTCCATGTATTTTGTTATAAACCGTTCGTGGTTATATTATTGAAAAGAATTTGCAATAAAATATACTCCGTCGAATAAACTTAAGAGTTTGAATAATATTTTATAAAACTTAGTGCGACACCTATTCAAGTTCATTATTATTATTATAAAAATCCAACAACCTGAGATAAACCAAACAGTTATATTAATGAAAAAAGCTTTTAAATATGTATGATAAAATATAAACCAATCATTGAAATAACAATTAAATTTATTTGTTTTATGATGAAAAACTAGACGCAATTAGAAAACAGTTTATAATAATGCATGTGTTGCCGCATGTGTGGTCGAGTGGTCAACGTCGTTGGCTTCGTTTACGGAGGTTACGGGTTCGAATCCCAGTACGGACAGTTTTATAAATTGATTTTTCAATCGATTTATGAATTACTGTTCGAAGGCATGGATTTATGTGGAGTCTTGAGTTCCCCCCTCCTACCTATCCTATCCTATAAATCGAGAGCAATTAGCTAACCACTAGTCCTGTCCTATCCCTATCCTTCTATTCCTACTCTCTTTGGTAAAAGAGAGGTTGAGGAACTGTGTAACAAGCAGTTCTCGTAGAAACACTTCTGTTGAGATAAATTCCATTAATATTAGTAATAATAATAATGCATGTGCATATCTAAAAAAGCAATAGTTTATTATAATTGCTTGATAGTATTATCTGTAACACTGAGTAAGTAATGAAATTTGCGTCATCATTAATTCACGTTATTCAAATCTAATGCCATTCTACCAGGAAAAGTGGTTTTCTATGACTGCACACAAAATAAATTATTCACACGGGTTCTATGTTTTGCCCCAAATAGAATATCCTTCGAACCCTTAGACGGGGATTCCACCTCAAGTCGTTTCCTTCGTTCGTATTATACCGTATACCCAGAATCGCAAATGATATTTTGCCCGGCTGTCATTTTTTCAGACGGTATCCTGGTTTTGCGGATTGCTTTGAAGTGTGTGTTCCTACTTTGTTACACGAAATTCAGCGGAGATAACAACGTATGTTTCACATAAAGTAATTGAAATTATCACATTATAATATTACACTTCGCGTAGAGACGGGAAGTTGGATTAATATTAACATAAATAAGCAAATACATTATTTCCAAGAACGATTACGTGCGACTAATAAAGAATCACAGCAATTTATTGAACCTAAGCACAGATTTTTCTCGTAATATACCGTCAGGAATTTGATAATCTTTTTAACAATATTAATTTTGATTGAAATATTTTATAATATCCGGGATCAATCACATGTGAAGACGCAGTAGTAATTAATAAAAACAAAAAGTAAATATCTTCTAAAAAACGTCAATCTGTCGTGGTATCCTTGATAAAGGGAATGCAATCGCTGTATGGGAATGTTAGTAAATACCATCGATGTTTTTCAAATGTGGTTTTGCGGACGAGTGTTATTCTAAAGAAGAGTGAATTGATCTGTTCTGACCTTACTTTACTTTACTGTCATTTTATAATATGACAGTTGTATGACCAATGAATATATATAATTCATACACAAAGAATATATGTACTTTTATTAAATGATTTATCGATTTCTGTTCAAAGACATGAATGTTTTTTTATCATGTTAGCTCCCAATGTAGACCATATGGCCTCCTAATAAAGGTATCTCAACAGAAGTTTTTATACGAGAACTGTTTGTTACTCAGTCGCTCAACCTCTCTTTTTCCAAGAGAGTAGTAGGGATAGGATAGAAGGATAAGGCTAGAACAGAACTAGTGGTTAGCAAATCGCTCTCGCTACGCCCAGTTGTTAAAGGATCGGAAATGACGGGAGAAAACTTTTAGACATCACAAACACAGAAATCGATAAATCAATCGAAAAAATGCTGTTTGTACTAGGGTTCGACCCGTGAGGTCTGGTACGGAAGCCCACAACGCCAACCGCTGCGCCATAGGACCCGACATGGATGTTGGGATGTCTAAAAGTTCCCTCTCACTGTTCCGATCCTTTAATTACTTGGGGTAGAACGAATACTAAGCTATCTACTAGTTCTGTCCTAGCCTAGTGCTTCTATTCCTACTACTCTCTTTGAAAAAAGAGAAGTTGAGCGAGTAATAAACTATTCTCGTAGTAAAAATTCTGTTGAGATACCTCACCATTAGAAGACCATATGATCACCATTGGGAGCAGACACGGATTTAAATAAAACAGTTGATACGGTAAGATAAAACAGATTTTCATTGACAAATTTAATTTCAAAGTTTTCAGCTGTTGTCTTGTAGTGAAAAGTGTTGTTGTGTGAGACACAATGTTTGAACTAAAAATTGCGCTGGTTGACTTCCGCATATCCTGCGATACCTTCTGTAAGCGTTTAACATTAATAACATTGATTTGAGTTGATCCAATAACTGACAGCCGACGCCCGCAAGTTCAACGTCCTGCGATGATGAGCGTCGCTTATTTCGGGCGTCGCGACGCGCACTAGGCACTCGTTATGTGGTGCATAGTTCATCTTGCTCTGCGTCGCGGCGATTCCCGCCACAATACGCTAATCGATGCAGATGTCACAGCATTCCCCTCGCGTATGACAGCTGAGAGCTTTAAAAGGGTCAGTAACGAGCTTAAGCCAATCAATTCGGATAAACGTTTAAAGATTTCACTGTCGCTAATTGCCACTATTACACCGCTCTTAAATTTTAATACAGTTATAATTGGATTTATCACAGTATGTATGTAATAAAATGTCAAAAGATCAAAGCTCTTATTTCAGATTATGTGATGTAGCCGAATTACCTTACATAATATATTACTTCCGTTTGACATTTATGATTTGAAACTGTAAACTAAAACTATAAAGTTATGTTTTTTTTTTTAAATTTATTCGGTATTTATCAATATTCACTTTCAGGGTGTTCACTGTCAATACTTGGTGGAAAAGCATTATATTAATAAAAACAAAATATTTTTTTGTACTTTATTCCACTTTATTTAATAGGTCAGGACCGGTTTCGCTCATTGCGAGCATTGTCAACTGATAAGAATTTAACAATGCTATTTATACAAAAATGAAAAGGTGTAAAAAAACAATTGGCATTGAAAAGAAATAACCTATTACATTATAAGTGATTCTTTGAAATTGTGTAATTTCTTTTCAATGCCAATTGTTGTTTACCCATTTTCATTTAAATTTATTTTGTATAAATAGCATTGTTAAATTATATTTATTATCAGTTGACAATGCTCGCAATGAGCGAAACCGGTCCTGACCTATTAAATAAAGTGGAATAAAGTACAAAGGAATATTGTGTTTTTATTAATTTATCAATACATTAAAGTATTATCTAATTTTTTTACTATTTTTTTTAAATTAAACGGTTTTTTTTTTTTAAAGTTATTTATCAAGTAATAATTCCTTTATGGGATGGGTATCAGTAATAAAATCTTTTTTGTGCCAATCCTGTTATGGATAATTTATGTATACATATTGATTTGTGGTTTTTATGACCGAAGGCATGTATGTGATATTTTGAGTTCCTTCCTCTCTTATCCTATATTAAAAGTCTTGTCCTAGTCCTGTTCTTCTATCCCTACTTTCTTTAAAAAGAGAATTGGCAACTGAGTAACAAACAATTCTCATAGAAACACTTCTGTTGTGATAAACTTCTTTAGGAGTCCATATGCTTCACATTGAGAGAGGACATAATTCATTTTTTTTCATTTATACGTAAACATATCATAAATGCCCGGGAGATGAATATTTTTTTCATTATACAGGCTAACCTAGTGTCGCATCTAACATAGTTACACAACCAGTAGTATACTACAGTTTTGACGTTTTAATTTATATACTGGTCATCTGAAAACTTTTTTTTTTGTTTTTGAGACTCAATTGATTCATTATAATATAGTGTTTTAATTAAATGGTAATGATTACTGTTTTTTCTTTTTTTTTTAAATGAAATATATAAAAAAAAGTTACGTACCTTACTTACAATAGTATCAGTAGGTTTCTCTGTATCGCAGCAAAATTATATTAAAAAAATATACTGTCGGAGAAAATTGTTTTTTTTATTAAATATATAAAAAGCTTCTGATGGTATAGTATTACATAATAAACGCAGGCATTATTCAAAAGCTCAAAAATTGCCCCCAAAATAGAGTTCCGCGTTAGGTTGGAAGCAAGTGCGGAAGATATATTTAGCCCCGGGCAGGAAAAGGTTTGGGTTAGTTTTTATGTGACTTACCTTGCTTCTTTTCTCTGTATAAATATTTACCGGTTTGCAGTTATTGGCAACGAGTTATGTTTGAAGCTTTTTTATCCAACATTACTTTTAGAAGGGATATAAAATATTTATAATACAAAAAACCTTCGCGGTAAAATCGGACATGGAATGGAATTGGCTCATTGTTATAATGAGCACGAATTTGTCCGAATACACAACGGAAAGAAAATACAGTCCTACTTTGTGCTAAGTATACCGATTCTGTTTTCTTTCATCCGATAATAAAACAAATTATAATTATTTAAAAAAAAAATGCAGTACATATTTTTCCTCTTGAAAGTACATTTAATACTTCCGGTGGTGATTTGAACATGAAGAATCTTAATATAAAATAAAAATAACTTTGATTATTCCACGTATTGTGTATCAAAATGTGACACGTGTTTCGCCTCTTTCAGAGGCATCCTCAGACAACTACTTTCGCAAATGTTTGCTTAAGTACGAATGATTTTAATTTTACTATTCTGATATATTATAATAAAGATCAAAATAAAATGGGAGGGGATGATAGAAAAACATGAACTTCCACAAAGTTACCGCCGAATCCATCGAAAGTATGAAGAATCTTACTTAGTAGACTAACACAATTACGTGGATGGCAAATATAATCTTACATCAACTATATTGATTGTAGCTGCAACCTATGAATCTACGACCTTACCAAAAAACTAAGGTATACCAGATGTTATAAATATCATTGTTTTGAGTAGAGTCAGTTTTTTTACGTAATCCATATAGCGTATACACATAACTCTGTTGTTGGGTGCCATTTAACATTGCACGAATTTTTTTCTGAGCGAATTTCATTCAAAGTGAGAAATATATAATTTAGATACGCAATGTTATATTCGATGAACAAATTTAGGACTAATGAAAACCATTCACCAACAGTAATTAAGAACAATTAATCGGGTACAAGCGGTTGATAGCAAATGAAAAGAAAAATACTCACCTTTACCGAATTGTTTATTGAAGATTTGCAATCACTTTATAAATTTATATTACAAAAAGAATATTCACATTATTACATTGAATTTTTACATTATTAAATATTTTATTAACTTCATTGACGATATGCTCCCCAATCAAGGATAACCAATGACTTAATTTATGATTTATACTCTCATGACAATTATTTACTTAAATGCCTTCTATACCACTAAACTATAAAAGCTACATCTTTTAGAAAAGTCCAAGAAGAACGTATTAGAGTCGTTATAATATTAAAAAGAGCAGTGCGAGAAAAAAAATAGGGAAAATTCTGTAAACCATAAAACAGTGCGTAAACCAATTTCCAGCAGTAATCCGACTCACAATGAAGGCTTATCACTGAAAAGTTACTGACGACAACTTAAGTGAACTTTTCAAACGAAAACAATCCATAGTGGGGTTATATCAATGCTTTCCATGGATAAGAACACCCCTTGAAGCCACTTTATGGAGCAAAAAGACCTGGTTTCACCATCAGTAACGAAGTTTACATAGCTAATTACACAAGCAAATAGGTCACGAAAAAGAAAATAAAAGATATGGAAGTCAACACGCAGTTGATACTAGAACGTTTCCATCATATGTGGTATAAGTAAGAAAATATCAGGTGGGCTTGGGTCCAAGTTTGAGTAATACCAAAATCTTTTTTTTTTCAATTTGAAATGAAACACCGGCTTTGATCGTTGCGAGCATTATCAACTGATAATGTTAAATTAAGATTTAAAAAAATCGGAAATTAATATAGTGGAATTAGTACAAGAAGTGTTTTTATTTTGAATATAACCAAATTTAAGGGTTATATATGGAAATCTGTCGTGTGTTTTTTTCTCGAGTTGATATCGAGTGGCTTTAAATGTTTTTGACATTTTTTTAATGCGATATAAAACTTGAAAAGAAAATATTTGCTGCCCTGGAAAATATTAGAAGTAATGCCAATTTTTTAAAATTTAATTATTTAATGTTTCTCCAATTGTATGGTTGTCAACTAATGCTACGTAATTCAACTTGAGAGAGAACTATCAGTGGTTTTATTATTTAAACGCTGTGAGCGTTGATATATTTATGTCACAATAAAAAACCAACACGTGTTCACTGCAATGCTCAAAATGGCCGAACGCGACTTTTACCCGCCAAAAAAGCGGAAATATCTATTAAAAAAGCACTATATTCGACATTCAAATCGCTTTTAACGCCTTCTTTGATTGTAATGTTGAAATATTGGTGTGTATATAAATAGACATCTTCAGACACACCTATTACGAAGTTAAGGGGAGAAAAAAGCTGGATATTTGTATATTTTTTAGAATAAGTATAATGGTAACTTTTATTCAGAGTATGACGGACTTAGATTGATCATATAAACTTAAGTAGAAACCAATCAAACGAATCATTTTTTGCCATATCAGCTTGTATAATAATATGAAAGAAAAATATTTACTCCAAGTGGGAATTATCAACATATTTTGCTTAAAACACTCGAGTAGCGAATCGTCAAAAATAGGATCGAGGACCGGATTGGTACAAAGTGACCCCAGACAAGTTTGCGTGATATATTATTGTAGATTACTTAGATTATTGTAAATATTGTTATTGGTATTTAGCGAATGGTTGAAATGAGAAAAACTTTACAATGAGAATACACTCCACAGATACCCGAACGTTAACGAGAGCTGTTTGTGACTCTGTTCCTCGACCTTTCCATTCAGCTAAAAAAAATACCCAATCGATGTTAAGAAATGGCCACGTTGTTAAGAAAAATATTATAATTTAAAAAAAAGTGATGAATATTGTTTAATTGGGTATTAAGAAATAATTTTTCTGTTTTAATTTGTCAGGGGTAGCCAAACTTTTGACTTCTGCGAGCGACTTCATACTGAAATCAGTCGTAGCGGTCTACTAATACCGTATATGCTAAATTGTCATAAAAAGTGAAGGTATTCAAAGCTCAATACAACGTGTATTAAAGGGAAACAAAATATATAGATAATAAAAAAAACACCCAAATCTTGTTTCAAAGCATCAGGCGGGTGACATGGAAAGACTAGGCGATCAATTGCTAACGTAAGAATTTTTGCATGCACGAATTTGTACATTTTGATAATAAACGATTAATTGATGACCTTTTACAAGGTATTTAAAATTAACCTTCTGTAAGCTTTGATTAAGTTTTTACGTATATGGTATCTACTAGGGCTTATACGAAAATCAACTAAACCAAAAAAAATCGGTTTTTGAATGTCAATATTTCTCTAAAACCGGTTTTATCCGGTTTTCGAAGTTTTACAAAAAATAGATAATTCAAAATAGCGAAAAAAAGTTTAATTATACATAATAATACAAAACAAGAAATTTATTTCGTGTTACTCTTCAGAAAATATGATTTAAGAAAACGAAAAGCGTCCACTGATCGATCACTTAGTGATAATCTAATCGAGCCGCTTTCCTGGATTGTAAATTTTAGTAGTATGTATACATTGTATACCGAATATTAAACATTGTACATACATATGTATTTAATCTCGTTTTGTTTGAAACCATGACAAAAACAAATCAAAATATTAACGTTTTCTTGAAATAGTAAAAAATACTAGCTGTAAGCCCGTTGACCTCAACGGATGGATTTAATCGAGGACCGACAGACGGACATTATCGACTATTAATATATAGATATTTAAAACCGGTTGAAAAAAACCAGTTTTCGAATGTCGCAAATTTAGCAAAAACAGCGGTTTTTAAAACCGACAAGCCCTAGAATCTACCATTAGTTTAAAGTAATTATTTATACTCATGTGTATTTATTTATACAAAAGCACAATTTATTATTTAAACAACATGAGTAAATTTGGGTAACGTGGGCTCTATAGATGTGTAAATTTTATTCAGTGTAGCAAAGAATTTATTACCGTAACACATTCAGGTATATGTACATTTAATAATATACGATGTTAACAGTAGTTATTCAGAAATTGCTACTTTCAGAGGATTTAACACATCCGTGCATTGCAAATATGTGCGGTATTTCGTTCCCGGAGGTTCAATAATCTCGGATATATTTTATATTAATGTGACAGTTTTATCACGACTGTAAATCTATAGCCCGGAAAAAGTTCGCAAAGTGTCATTTTGATGCTTTTATATTAACTGAAACTTGTCCGAACAAAGACTTGATATATTTATCAACGTTCACTTTTTATAAACCTAAAGATTTTTTTATCGTAAGAAATATTATAACGTATATTTCGCGCCATGTTTTTTTATGGAATCTGTTATGGCAAGTTTCTTTTTTTATTTGTTGATTGACAATAATCTCTATGAAATCCATACAATGTCTATCGTATTGGATATTTACTTGACTGTGAAGTGGCTTCTGGTTTCTGTTGAAATAATCAAGTTTGTGTTGTGGCCTTCTCAAAGTAATTCTATTCATTTGTGAAGTACAGAATCCTCTTATTACGGATACCCGGGTTCTGCAGAAATAATTCGATACTATTATTTTGTATCGTACGGAAGTCTTTGTTTGCCCTACAGTAGTGGTCACTAAACTTTTCTAGAAACGAGCCGAACGATTAAAAAAAATGAAGAAGCCGGTATAATAATGTTTATCATGGAATCATATAAGAACATTTATTTGTACCTGCATACAATTTTATTTGAATATCGAATTGTGTGTCTTAATATTATCTGTGTCTATGTATAGCTATCTAGAAAAGGAAAATCTTATAAATATATATAAACATGAGCAGATCACGCCCGCGGACCGTAGTTTGGTGACCACTGCAATACGGCATTCCAAACATTAGTTTTTCTTTATGGTGTAGAGTTATTAAATTTGAATCGTTCAAATTATGTACACTCTCACAGATTTTGTCACTAACGACCCGGGTTTCGCCTTTCGGCATCTTCAAGCGTTCAAGTGCACGGATGAACTTGAACTGACGCTTAGTAAATGAATGTTTCGTGTTTATATAATAAATAAATGTATCACTGAGTCTAAAGCCATTGCTGGCGAAAAGGATAAGCTCATGGGAATTTCCAAAGATTTGAGTAGTGAGTGGTTCTAAGAATTATATTTATTTGTTTGTCGGCAAAGGTTTTATGATTATATTTATATAGGGTATAGAAGTGGAGATCCCGGTAGGTTTAATATTTCATTTAAAATCGGAAGACTATGCAGCTGTACCCTATTGATTTATAAAATTTCCTGGAAAAAAAGCTTATGCTTATGCTTAACCTTGTTTCTGATTGAACACGTGTCCTTCCAAAATTAAGTGATTAGCAATAGTAGACGTGTCCTTTTTCAGTCTACAGGCTGTCATATGTTCTAATACTCTAATGTTTAATGTCCTTTCTGTTTTGCCGATATAAAATTTTGTGTAGAGTTATGTCATAACAAATTATAAATAATTCGACTTCTAAAGTTTATATAATTCGAGTCTATTCTATTTTTTTCTACTAACATAACAAGAGTTAAATTAAATTTAGAGAACGTAGTCACTACGCGACCCGAGTACTACAAGGTTCTATGTGAAAAAAATTGACAAAATAAAAATAACAATGTATACTAATAATGGTACTCGGAAGACTGCCGTATTGTTATTTCTGTTTCGTCAAAAATTTTCACATATAACCTTGTACTACTCGGGTCGCGATTAGTCACCCGTTCACTACGACTTCGATTACAATTTAAATATCACGACTCACTCTCCACATCTCTGGTTTTTCTCTTCTACGAGTATCTTCAATAAATAATTTAATATTTTAAAAAATAACAGATGCTTGTACTGTTTCCACATTGAGAACAACAAAGTATTTAAGATTTTCATAATATATCTTTCTACTAACAATAAAAGTGAACACATTAAAAGTAAAATACAATATAATGTCTTCAAATACGAACACTTACCAGAATATATCATGTGACCCAGTAAATGTGTATTATATCACATTTTAAAAAGCGAATTATAAATTCATGTAATTTTCTTTATTTATTATTTGCTTAGAATGTTTATATAACAATAAAATAACTAAGAAATATTTTTATTTAACTGTGTGTTTAAAATGGAGCATTGTGAAGCATGTGGCGTTAAAATAATATGTGTTGAATGCAATGTGTTTTCGTTTTGTTTTAAATGCATCAACAGAAACTTTTCAAAGGCAAAACATTTGAATAATAGAGAAGATTTTTTGTTTACACTGGAAAAAAATGAGGAAGAGAATACAAATAATAAATGTGTGAACTATTTATGAAGTGTTGAAAAAACAATGTTTAAAAATGAACCCAAAGACATAGAAAAATAATGTATACCTCACATTTGTTTATTTAAGTTCATGATATTTTGATGCAGCCATTTAGTATCTTAAAAAAATATTCTTAAATTATAATGTGAAATTTCACTTTCATAACTTTTTTAGGAATAATATAAAATCGAATTCAATTTATTTTCCGCTTAATATATGTAACTGTCATGGTAAACTTTACGCAATATGGATAGTCATCGATTCAAGAGTTGTCATATTTAGTAGTCCACATGTTCAATTTCACTGTCGTAAATTTTGAACCAAATAATTTTCAATTAGTTTGGGAAATATTCAATACATGAATGTATTTGATGTTAAAATTCTCTTGCTACGCAAACGATTTTGAAGAAATGGAAGAAGAAAGGTAAGCTTAGGTTGAAATATGTAAATATGTCATGCATAATAAAGTCTATTTTTAAAAATCTATGTCCGCTCTTAATATGGTGCAAATGCCTACTAACGAAGGTATATCGACAGAAGTTTTTCTATAAGAACTGCTCGTTGCTCTGTTGCTCAACTTCTTGTTGTCGAAGAGAGCAAGAGTAAAAAGAGAAACTTTAGACAGAACTAGTGTTTAACTAATCGCTCTCGCTACGCCTTATTACTTATAGGATTGTAAAGGTGGCAAGGATTTTTTTAGACATCACAAACACCAATGCATTTGAACAAAAATTTATAAACCGATTGATAAAATGCTGTGCGTACTGAGACTCGAATCCGTGAGATCCGTCACGGAAGCCAACGACGTTGACCACTACGCTAAAGACCCGACATATATTCAATGTATTCGAGATTAAACTTGTGTGATAAAAATTGATTTAAAATCTCTGTAAATATCGTTCATTGTATACATAATTATTAACAATTGCTTTTTTGGCTTAATAATATAGTTTAGAAAAATATATAAAAAAGCGTATGTAATCTGATCTATGATTACTCTAGTAAATTAAAAAATAATATAAGTTTAAATATTTTTGTTTATTTTAACCTTCACAGAACAAAACTAAGTTAATATTTCACGAGCAAGTTTTTTAAAGTCATACCAAAAATAGCGTTGGAAAATATTATGACAGTTGTAAAAATGGAAGATAATTGGTAATTTCTTTTCAATGTCAATTGTTGTTTACACCTTTTCATTTAAATTTATTTTTGTATAAATAGCATTGTTAAATTATATTTCTTATCAGTTGACAATGCTCGCAATGAGCGAAACCGGTCCTGACCTATTAAATAAACAAAGGAATATTGTGTTTTTAATAATATAATGCCTTAACACCAAGTATTGACAGTGAACACCCTAAAAGTGAAAAATGAAAGACGTTCCTCTTTTTAAATGAAAACTTTCGGAAAACATTGTATTTTATAAAATCTTTCCGTAAACGATTAGCTGTAAACAATACTCAACGAATTTTAAATACTTTATACAACATGTTTTACTAAATTTCAAACAAGTGCTCCTAAGAAATGCGAAAAAATAAACATTATGTTTCTAGTGAACTTTCATATTATTTCTGTTCTTACAATATTCTAACTTGTACCTATTTCGGTATTTTATTGCAATTTTGCATGCGCCGCCAAAATCAACTTATACAACTTGCGCCAGAAAATGATATTCATCTTCTTATATTATGGGTAACTTTTGCATATTGTTTTCCTGAAAAGACACGAGAATTTTACATACGCCGTAAAATAGACTACTTATTTAATAATTTTCTTTGTACGGTAGTAAATAATTTATGTCTTACCATAAATAATGTATATATGGAAATATTTTCAAGTGAAACTACTAGCAAAAATATATAGGACGCACTTTGAAGACTCTTTGGAATATTAGGTATACAACGTAAAATTTATTACACATTAACGATTTTTACGATACGATATTACGTTGGATAATATTACAGTCGCGCATGGCAAAAAATTGATATTTGGAAATACGGATATCAGAACCGGTCATGTGTACCTAACAATAGTGATTGAAATATCAGTAGTATCAAAAAATTCATTGTTTTTCAATACTAATATAATTGGCGTACAACTAAAATATACCAGTTTTTTCGGTATAGTAGAATATTTTACAGGTACAACAAGGTATTTTATGACTTTCAAATATTTGATAAACAAAATAGTTCTTGTTCTGATATCGACTTATTTAAAACGAGATCCGATAAAGATTGACAGATTACAGCGTTGATAAACTAGTTTTTTAATGTGTCATTTTTAATCAATAAAAAATCACATCGGATAAATGTGTTTTTTTCTAATAAGGTAAAAAATATCAATGTATTTAGTTCTACGACTTTTTATAAGAGTTTATAGCTATTTCGGCGTGCGCCATTGTCAGAACTATGTTAAAACTAGCATATATACAATACATCTTGTAATTTGTTCTAACCTCTTAATTTATATTACAATTACCTATTAAAATTGAAATTATCTACATTCTCACAGATTTTGTCTGTGAATCTGTGAGAATGTACATAATTTGAACGATTCAAATTTAATATTGAAAGTCCACCAAGCACCTTCAGTCGAAATCTTAATTTACCTATTACGTTTATTTTGACTTTAGTGTTTCTAAGAACAATAACAAGTATGGAGTTATTCAAAGTAAATTGGCTTAAATTAAACGGGTATTTATTACAAGGTACATTAGGGTTTTAGTAACAGTGAAGGATTGATAATTTTTTGTTCATTTAAGATGTCTTTAGCTTGATTATGCTTGTTAATTTCTAATTACTCGAGTGCATTTAATTTTGGACCATAAACAAATTGGCGTTCAATTCAAGTCATTTTATATGTTTTTTTTTCGGTTTGATACGAATCAAAGATGTCATGATCAAAATATAATTACCGGTGGCACCGTGTTTTATATCTATAACATATTTTAAAACCTTGCATTTTCTATTATAACTGATTTTACTAAGATACAAATGAAACTTTTAAAACTGTAGAAAATAGATTACATTAAATTTTATTTTGTATTTTTTACGATAAAATGAGTTAAAAATCATAACTACTTGTTTATAAGTGCAATTTTAATTAGTATTACAAGAGATATTACCATTAAAGACATATTTTGAGTGTAAATATGTTCAAACAATCCCTGGTACCAGTTTGTTAAATTTAAAAAATGGGGCGCAGAGAATATTTCTGACAAACAACTCGTATTCTATCTCGTTTCATAATCTTTCGTGTTATTTTATCTGCTAAAGAAAAGCGTATATAAAGGGTTTCATTTAAAAAGTTATGCATATGCCCCGATATAAAAAAACACAGCTTTCTTTTGATTATCCAAAGATTAATATAAAATGTACACACTTCCATCTCATGCTAATAATATGTATGTGTAGTAAAAAAAAAATGTATCTTCAGATAAAAAATGTTTTTTTTTTTATTATTATTCATATAATAAATGTAATTCTACACGTTACCTATAAACATGTATTTATTATTTCATTTATTTTTATTTTTACTTTGTTGCATCTTTTATAGCTCATTCAATTTCAATATTAAAAACAAGTAAAACTTGGTATTTCACTAAGTGGATATATAATTATGTAAACCATTTATCCAGCTTTATCGTATAGTGTAATAGTAGATTTGCGACCACAGCCTGACTTTAGTGTTTTTAAAATAGTAGTTCATTATAATCTGATCTTTTTTGTTTTAATTTAAAAAATAAATAAATTTCAAAATACATTAACGATAGTAAACATGGATTTTTTGGCGTTAAAAGCATTATTTACTAGTGTTTATTGATTGGTGTTGCGTGTGTAAAAGATTTGTACAACTATACGTAACAGGTGGTGGTGAGACAATCAATCGAAATATTAAATGAAATAAAATTGCTTAAGTTGATAAAGGAATGAAAAAAAAGCCCAAAGTTTTGTGGACTTAATCAGTTTACCGTGAAGCTAAACGCATCGTTGAAAAAGGAACGTGTTTATATTTTGCTCAGTTTCTTATGAAATAACACAAGGCCGACATATCTGGAACTGTATCTAAGCCTCCGTGGGACTGTATTTCGTATCCTTTGTCCAAAGGCCTCTGTCACAAATGCCAAAGGCAACACTGACGTACAATAAAATTGAAAGCCTTCCGCAGCACAAACGTGAAATGCTTTCAAAGTCTGCGGCTTTGAAATGGTTAAACTCACTCTGCTAAAAAAGATAAGATAAGAAACTGCGGCAAGAAAACGAGCCGTTTCATTTGCAAATATTTGTTCGGATTTTGCTTGCTCTTCACGCGGAAATGATTTTTTTGCTTATCGACGATTCAGAGGAATTGAATCCGTTTTTAAAAATACCTCACCGATGATGCAGATTCTATCGTAGTATTTTATTTATATTAAATTAAATTTGTGTTACTTTATCAAAACATATTTTTAGTTAGCTTTTAATCATTTCGTCTTAAAAAATGTTTGAGTTATTTGTAGAAAAATCTTCTTTATTTAATAGGGTAAAAATAGCAACGTATTTAGTTCTACAGTTTTTAGTTGATACTACATTAGTTGATAGCTATTTTGGCTTTTGCCATCGTCAAAAATACTACAGCAGGACTACAGAACTAGTTCTGTCGATGGCGAAAGCCGAAATAGCTATCAACTAATAAATATAAAAACTGTACTAAATACGTTGCTATTTTTACTATACTATAATGGAGTTCTACCAAGTAAACACCAAGTCAATCAATTCTTTATCTCATGTATTTGAAAAAAATCGTTGGAAATAGGAATCTCATTCTTTAACAAAACTGAGTAATTGTAAACAACGTAATACCCAAGGCTTGTCGGTTTTCAAAAACCAATTTTAAAAACCGTTTTTTTGCTAAATTTGAGACATTATAAAACCGGTTTTTCAACTTCGTAACCGGTTGTGCTGAATTTTCCATAAACGAGTCTATAAACAAAATGACAGAAAAATTCGATCTTTTATTTTATGGCTTAAAGACCATATGCCCCACATCATTATCCAGCGAAAGGGTATTTTCGATATCAAGAAATTTTGTTTCAAAACGATCATTGGACGCTTTGTGTTTTCTTAAATTATATTTTCTGAAGAGTAACACCAAATGATTTCTTGTTATGTATTATTATGTATATAAATAAACAACATTTAAAAAATTGAACTTTTTCTGCTATTTCAATCGATTAATCCATTTTTTGTAAAACATCGAAAACCGGATAAAACTGGTTTTTTCAAAAGTCGGTTTTTGTATAAGACCTAGTACTACCGCTAGGGCAGTTTTTACATTGGTTTGACCGATGATTTGATGTGCGCCTAGTCAAAAGCCCAGCCGTTTAATTTGTTTACTTATTTAGTACATCGTAGAAATCATACTTTTCATATTTGAACTCTAAATAAACTCAAAGAAACTTAAATCAATTCAAAGTTAATTGTGACTGTTTCTTGAATATTTGAAGAGTTTACATGCATCATTGTGCACCAGAATTTTGGCTCTGAGGGACACCTCCATACCTGAGTTTGAGTAAAAAAATCGATTTAATTATAAGTTACAAAAGTTGGTGGCGTGCTACTTCCATGTACTACATTGTTCATTGTCAATTTAATCGGTCCTCATTTTTTCCTCAACATTTCTATCAAACTAAAATAATCGAGCTTTGCAAGTTAATTCAAGTTATTATGTTGATAGCCTCATGCTAAATTCCATTAAGTCATTTTTTTCAAATTAAAAAGACTAATTGAATTTGAATCGTTCAAACTATGTAAATTCTCACAGATTTTGTCACTAACGACCCGGGTTTCGTCTTTCGGCATCTTCAGGCGTTCAAGTGCAAGGATGAACTTGAACTGACGCTCAACTGGGCATTCCCATAAGCTTATCCCTTTCGCCAGCAATGGCTCTGAAACCAATGATACATTTATTTCTTATATAAACACGAAGCATTCATTTACTAAGCGTCAGTTCAAGTTCATCCGTGCACTTGAACACCTGGAGATGCCGAAAGGCGAAACCTGGGTCGTTAGTGACAAAATCTGTGAGAATGTACATAGTTTGAACGATTTAAATTTAATATTGAAATTCCACCAAGCACCTTCAGTCGAAATCAAATTATATAAGAGACTAATACTTCTTTGTACCTTTACATTTTTCCTCTGGAACCGGGGTGAGGAACCTTTTCATATCTTAATGTCATATCCATTTATCTGATTCAATTCAAGGCATCAGCAAACGCTGACACCCTCCCCCCTTTGTTTCAACAGTCGAACATATAATGGGTTGATTACGCTTTTTTTCCAAATGCTTGCATTAGTACAAACACAATATTCCTTTGTACTTTATTCCACTTTACTAAAAAGGTCAGGATCGGTTTCGCTCATTGCGAGCTCAGTTGACAATGCTGCATTACAAAATGATAAAGTACAAATAAATATGGTGTTTTTATTAATATAATGCCTTTCCACCAAGTATTGACAGTGAACACCCTAATAGTGACGAAATGCTTGCGTATATTTTTTTGATCAAAGTGAATATTTCGATCAAGTCAAAAGGCTGCAGGTTCCCCTCCACTGCTCTTGAAGAATAAATATTTATTTTTGATCAGTTTTTACAGTTTGTACTATACTAAAATGGCTTATTGCACAGTTTTTCGTAAATATAAGATATGGGATAAAACTTTAGTAAGACTGCATTTTTTTGAAAAATAAAATTACGCGTGCGTAAATTGTACAAAAAATAAACATTAATAATTAATTTCATTGTCGCCATTATGGTCAATACAAAATGTGTAACAAATTATGTATTTATATCGGCTTATAAATGACCATAATGAGAATTCCGCCATTCCCGAAAATGTCAAACCTAATTTTATTTATCATTTTTGTTTAATCGTGGACATGAATTGTTGGTTCTTCCAAGATGAAAAAACCAGTCAATTGAAATGTCACTGAGAAGTATTAATTTGGGTTTCAACATAATTCCGCGTAGACATGAGTAAGTTCAGACGAGTACCATTTTTTTTGAATTTTTGTCGGAGTTTTGTTGAATTTTCTACTATATTTTTTTACAATATGTTAGTCCATCTTTAAATTAAAAAATCAATAAACTTATAATAAGTTTTGATTTGTATTTCACATGAAAAAATATAAAGAAATATAGTATACAAACAATGAATTTAAATTTGAGATAGTGCTCTACCTACATAAATTCAAAAAACATATTCGTGCAATTTTATAAATCAATCAGTCAAGTAAAATTAAAATAAATGTTTAATAAACGAAGTAAATAAAAGTTTAAATAATCCAATTTGCTTCATGGGGAAGAAACAATGAAACTTGTTGCATGCAAAGTGAAATTTCGAACATGCATGCATCAAATATAAAATTATTGACTTTAAATAGACAAAAAGTTTTGTGAAATAAAGTTGCGTGTTCGAAAAATATTAAGGTTCCATGTAAGCTTTATCAGTGAATATTTATCGTAATTCCAAAATTGTATTGGAATATTTTATTAAATTGTTATTTTATTTTTAAATGCACTAAGTAGCGCTAGATTTTGTGGAAGTTTTTTAACCATGCACGCTCTTAATGTGAAATATATCTGTAAAAGATTGAGCATAATTTTACGAGAATCAGTAATTATTAAGTTGTTAAAGGACGAATGGAGAGAGCTCGGAGACGACATGCAGTTAGTTTTTTCCTCAGGTCCTGAAAAATTACAAAAATATATGGCTCTGAGTGACAATACATATATCAATTAAAAAGATTTCTTAGGCAACTGACACTTTTCTATTTATTCTAAAATTAGTTTTTGTTTTTAAACCTTTATTATAGAGTTCAGCTAATCTTGCTGTACTAGTAACAGTCACTTCAAGTTCATCCGTGCACTTGAACGCCTGAAGATGCCGAAAGGCGAAACCCGGGTCGTTAGTGACAAAATCTGTGGGAGTGTACATAATTTGAACGATTCAAATTTACCTTTATTATAATAAAAAATCAACTATGCAGATTCCTAAACTAAAAATTACATCAAAAGATTTCGAACATAATAAAGTTTGATCTCGTGCCATAACTGCGTTACGTACCTTTATCAGTAATTCTATTAATTATAAAATGATTTTGTCTCTTAATAATTATTGTTTGCATTAATCTCAGTCTGTTTTAAGCTTTCATGACACCGTTCTTATAAAAAATACCATAATATATACCAATGATAAGATTATTTGATCACTTATTTGAATGCTTCTTAAGTTAAATACAAATAATAATGTATTTATCAAAAAACAGTCGAAATTATTTTCATTTTCACAAACTGACGATAAACGAAATGCAGGTTCATACAAATACTGAATTTATAAACAATGTAAGCGGTTTATTATTATATACGTTGTTCAATCTAAGCTCTTGGTAATGGTGAAATTTAAACACCTGAGCCTAGAATAGAATTAAGATGAATTATTGATAAAACTTTTCGAACGAAGCGAGATGCATTTGACCGATAGCGGGTAGACGAAAATGCTTCAACTCTCGCAGGAAATTAATTTCTCTCCAATCAGTTTTGCGATTAAATCGTCGTGCAACATTATTTATCGAAGGATATTTCACTCGCTTGAGTAAATGATAAAGTGATACTATGTAGATATGCGGTGGCGATATAAAATGGATTAAATTTTGTTCGGAGTTTAAAAAGTAAGCATTGATGCGCTTAGATAAATTTGCGTTCGTGTTACCGGAAATGAAATATACATTGAAAACTTTCATTGTTGATTGATGAAACTATTCAATGGTATAGTTCCATAGAACGATACCTCAAAAGTTGATGCTTTGAGTAATATTACCCATTATATTCGAATACCTCTTTTCTATAGTTACATAAAAGTACAGCTAGAAAAGAATACTAGTTTTATCTTGGTAGGCAGATGATTGCATAATGGAAATCAAGAAGTTTAAAGAAACTCTCAATTCCATATCAACTCGAAATATCGTTTTAAAGGTTTCAATTAATTTTAATGAAATTGAAATAAATGGCTGTAAACATGAGATAAATACTAATCATCACTACACTCAGTTGAGTTGTGTCAAAACTTTTTTTAGCCATATTTCAAAACGACCAATTCCTTGTCATCGAATTTTGATTATACTTATTGAACTTAAATAAATATTTATATCATGCAGGGTAGGCGCAATACACCAAAACATATATACAGTATATATCAGTTAACATTAGTGTATGGCTTAAGAATTTAGCTCACAAAGAATTGATCAAAGTTTTTCTGTGTGTTATTTCTCGGTAATGTTACGTATAAATTGCTCGAGGCAAAGATATGTAAATCAAATTGGTGGTAAATCTTTTGTATAAGACGAAAAAACGAAAATTAAAGAAAATTAAATATCATACAATATATGTATGTCGTTCTTAGGGCTGTGTAAAAAAGGGTGACTTCAATTTTAAATAAATTAAATAACAAAAGTTGTACATTCTAGATATTAAAAAATACGCAAACACTATGTAAACATATTTTTATTTATTTAGTATTTTTTCAAATCGGAGTCGGAGTCAGACCATTTAATAATACTGGAGTCAGAGTGGCTGTTTTTTAACAACTATACAGCTCAGAATTTTATCATGTTTAAGCAATATTTTAATTCTTAGCCCTCAAATTAATAATTGAAAATTCTTCCATTCAATAATAATTATTGAAAAAATTAAGTAATATTGATAAACAGGTCATGTGATTGAATCATGATAATAAGACATTATTATTAGACGACAGTGCCACCTGGCATTATTCACTTAGTACGCTTGAAACAAATGATGAGCAGACAGACAGAGAATGAGAGAGTATGTGTCTTGTAAATTAAAAATTCTCTTATCTATAAAAATACACTATCAAATTACGCTCTCAAACACATTCAATATATGCGCATGCACCGAAAGATAATGAAGTATGGAGCTGCACTTAAAAAACACACATATTGCTTATTTCTTATTACCTATTAAGATTTATTAAATAAAAAAAATGAATAACGTCAAGTATTGAATCTATTTAAATAAAACTTTATTTTAAATATTATACATTATGCTCTGATACATATTTAATTAATTGGATATTTTCATAGTTTGAAAAATGATATATCAATGGATTTATAGAATGCTTAAATGAGTAATCGTAATTGCATTCTAAAATCTGATAAATGGGTTTGATTAGGAAGTTCTGCGACCACCATATCGTATGCACAAACCGAATCCTCGCAATCTACTTAACATAGAAATAAAATGAATGTATATCAGAGAAGTCCAAATAATTATTTCACTAGTGAAAACTAGGAAGTTGGTTAACATGTTGAATACGGTATCGTGAAAAACGTATCGTGGACATTCCTCACTCGTGTATTATAAGTAGTGCTTTAATATGATGAGCTTCATTATTTGATCTCTTTGGTTAACTTCGCATTATTGAGTGTGTAATTAATGTTTACGGACCAGCATTTCATGAGCGTTTATATTTTTTACATTATTAATCAATGTATTTACAATAGTATTAATTAATCCCGAGATCAATCATTTGCGATGTTTCATTTTTTTTATGGATCCCTTATTTTAATATAAAATATATCTGGTACTGCAGCTAAAAAGTGAGGCGACTAAGACATCTGATTGCTTAGATAAAGTTTCTATATTTATATTCAATTTGTGTTTATTATTTTATATATGGTTGCAATTGGATATATTTTTTGGGTATTTAATGTTTTCTTTTAAATTTAATTTATATATAAGAATCAGACAACCATTTACAAAGAAAGAGAAAAAATATAAATATTTGTGTAAGAATCAGAAGAGTTTATTTTATATATTGCTACCTTAAATCAACAGTGAGATACGTTGAAAATACTAGTTTTGAGATAATTGAAATTAAAGGCTTGTGTTGTACTTTTTAAACAGTGAAGTTTGATTTTATTTAGTTTCTTGTGCAGTTTATGATAAAAGATAATAAATAGTAAGTATTTTTTTGTATTTTTATGTAGCTATTTTACTAATCTTGAAGATCCGACGCTTTGAAGTTACACGGAAATATCAATAACTGTAAATGTATTTTTTTTCCTTTGAAATAGGGCATTTGCTTCATAAATTAAAATATTTTAGTAACGGTTTACCTTTCAGCAATCGATTGTCATACTTACCTTAAAATCGATTTTTTCACTTTATATCACTGTTCCTTTATAGTAGCGGTATATAAAAGATCTGTTTTTCATATTGAAGCTAATCCCGAAATCCCAAGATTAAAATTAAAAAGATCCCGGAATTACAGGATTGCCAAATTGATTGAGATCGCAGGATTGGTAGCCCTAATTGTGATGACGTTAAGTAATAATCGATTGAGATGAAAATATTTAAAATACGGTTAATAGATTCAAATCGTGCATTTTAATGTTAGTTACTTCTTAAAATAACTTTTCCAACTGTGTTGAATAATAAACTTTGCAAATTTTACCAGTATGTTAGAATTACGTTTTGGTCGAATAGGAATTATAATAACCTTACTTAAATATACACTCTGAAAACTTAGTCGTTACCCTTTTTTCGTCGTGATATTTTTACATAACTCGCATGCTGTGTTTCCAAAATGCCATAATTTATATTTTATGCAATGGACAAAGTTGAGTAAAAAATCAGTCCACCGGGTAAGGGCAGGCGCTGTGAGGTCGCAGAACTTTTACAAACATTGAAAGTGAACCGCGAAAAAGAAAAGTTGTAAACTATCCTTCTATCAAAGATGTCACGAACAGAAGGTTTGTGATACCCTCTTTTATTTTAGACTTTTAGCTGCCGGCTTAGACAAACGATACAATTAAACCATCACACGTATTATGTATTTTTTCATATTTTAAATATTACTGTATTATTTGTAAATATGGCTCGTTTCAAAATGGTTAAAAAATGAAACTTTAATTTAATTTTGTAAAACAATATATATTATAAAAATGTTAGTTTTACATTCCTTTGGAAATGATATTGTGTATGCTATCAAACTATTTTTGAGACTGATTTAAAAAAATACATTTATCTATTAAATTACATTCATGGTTCATGTTGAACAATTTTGAAACGAGCTAATAGTCACATTCGATTTATGTTTCTTCCAATAAAATTGAGTGATGAAGATATAATGTAAAGTATTGAATTGAAAATACTTGATGGTTTGTATGTGGTAAAGTGACTTAACGTCAGGTCCGTGGTGCATTGGTCAACGTCGTTGAATTCCGTGACGGGTGTCACGGATCCAAGTCCCAGTGCAAACAGCAGTTTTTTATTGACTGAAAATTTCCTCCCACCCTTCCAAACATAAAGTAACAGGGATTGTCCAACCATTAGTTCTGTCTTAGCCCCATATCCTTTCTATCCCAACTTTCTTCGAAAAAAAGAGTTTGAGCAACTGAGTAAAACGCTAGTAAACTAGACTTGTCGCCTTGTAGTAGATATTTAGACAAATCTGTTAGTCGAAAAAAGCCACGAATAACGATTCGATTTTTTTTTATCGAAACAAAGACGTGTCCTAATTTATGAACATTAGCCATTTTATAGTATTACATTGTCACTTTGCTGCCAAGCTCTTCCAGTGTTAATGGTTAATTAAATCCAAAATGTTACGCTAATATGGTTAACTCGATGGTTGCCACATACGAGATATCTCGTGAATTTTTTCGTGCTCAACAGGCCAAATACGAGTTATCTCGTCAATAACTAATTAAATTAACAGTCGCAAATTATAGCCGGCCTGCTAGGTAATTACTATTAATTATTTACGGCAACGAAAAAGTTAAGGATGCTAATCACATTCTTTAAAAATGTCCAAACATGAACAACGACAGAAAAATTTGTTCACATGGAAAGACAATGGATATTTTAACTTCATTATTTTATTTAACATTTTGCGCACTGCAGTGTATGCAACAAAGTCTAGACGAATTTCTTCTCAGAATATCCCTAGCAAAAAAAAATGAATATCAATATCATTGCAAAGCTACGGCATAGCTGGTAGGTACAACTTTGAGTAGGTTAATCGATTTAAAAAATAAAGAACATAGATATTGCGTTTTTTTTACTCAAAAATTAAAAAAAAAAACCTTACACCATATTCCATCAACAAAGCATTTACAACAATATGCCATAAACTCAGAGCACAATTGAATAGTATTAGTATTAAAATTGTACATAGAGATTTTATGCAATTGTAAATGAATACAATTTAACCACGTTTTGAATGCTGAATGTTTTAGAGTATACATTTTCAAAAGAAACGAAACAGTTTGAATTGCTATTATTCAGTGGTGTTTTTTAAGTTGTTTAATTTGATAGCCCCAAGTTGACTGTTCCTGTGATATAAGGCACCACTGCCGCCGTACAAGGAAGCTTTCGCGAGCGAGCTTTCTGATGTACTTAACGGAAGTTCGCAGCCCTGCCATCTGCGCGCCAACTCAAATATTTGAATGCGAGAAAGAACATATTGAAATTTATTAGTTTTCTCCTGAGGCAAGACCCAAAGTAACTACTGTACTCAGATGGAGCTTTTTATCCGACCCGCGACCCGCAATGTTGTTATTGAAAACGTGCCGCCGAAAATTGTTCCTTTAATACATGTGTCAGCTGGAACGGATTTGGGTTAAGGCAAAAAAAAGCAATTATTAAATGTATAAAACACGACGGAATTCGAAAAATCATGACACGTATAAAGTTAAAAGGTAAATCAAAACGAGTACTAAGGATTAAAGTGTAAGCAGTGAGTTTTTTTTTAATTTTTGGGAGTTCTTTTAATTTTAAATCCAAAGTAATGCCAGAAAACAATATTTTATTTGAATCGTTCAATTTGAATGTTTGTTTGTTCGTACTTCATGCGTTGCCACACCGCTCATCCGATTGAAATAAAACTTTGACAACATTTTTGCTTGCACTTCCGGAAAGGTCATAGGTTATAGTAAAATTAATTTACATTAGGTCTTATATATAAAAATCAATGTTTGTATGTCTGCCATACAGTTCATTTTGACAACGTATGCTTGCACTTGCGCGAAGGTTATATTACAATTAACTTACAATAGGTGGCGCGTGTGTCGTACCATAGACAATTGGCAGCAAACGTCAAACTTCAAACAGACAGAAATATAAAACATGCACTTCAATAAACACAATTAAAACACAAACACTTTATTTCTTTGAGTGGCATTACAACGCTTGCCAGGAACCGGCTAGTATTCAATAAAATCTTTTGGTATATTTGACATAATCGATAATCATAGTAGGCATGAAATTAATTCTACTTTTTTAATTGTCAACCTTATAGAAACAAAACACTCTTTCGCAAAAAAAAACTCATAACATCTAGGTCCATGTTTGCTTCTCCGTGTCTTGTCTTCAAAGTTACATACAGAATATTAACAATGAGTGAACCTTTAAGCTTATTTTTCTTACCTATTCTCAATATTGTATGAGGTTGGTTTTTGTGACGTACAATTAGCTTTTCTAAGTTTATTTCGCACAAAATGTATATACAAATAATGATTATTTTATCTATGTAAAACAAACAAACAAATAAAGTCAATTGTCATTATTTACTCGTCTGTCTGTAACACCATAGTAACTGTAATACTCAATTGAACCACGCCATTATGATTACTCATTGTGTCGTATCAAGCACGCTGTAAAAATGTAGACAGGTAACCATTGTCTTCTAGTTTATTGAAAATACTAGTATAGTATTAACAACGTTACTTTTGAGGTGTAACTGTCAATACATGTAAAAAAATAAATATTGTATATGCTTAGGATTGGTATCGTACAGTGCAGACAACTATATCATTGTGTATACATGCGTATATTTATAAATAGCACTGTACTACTGCATCAGCTAATAATGCTCGTTATGGACGTACGTGTCCTGACTAGGGCATCTGATACCGGAATCTTTTTGTGATCCCGGGATTCACTATTTTTCAATTCCAGGATTCCGGGATTGATCACTCACCATAATATCATGCCACGATTGCTTATGATCATTCCCGAAAGTGTAGGTAATTAAGAGATTTCAGATTTTTGACAAATCAAAGTGAATTGGCAGATTCCGCTATTATTTATCCTCTGAAAAAGTTACAAATCGACATTGACAAGTCGGCGACCTTTTGCGTTTGCTTCATACTTTTAAAAAAATACGCCTGGCAGTAAATCAAGTGCTGTTAAGTTTTATAATTTTTAGCTCTGCTTAGATATTTTACACGTTATAGTAAATCTTGAAATCCCGAGATTAGTACTAAAACAAACCCGGGATTCCGAGATCCCTGATTACAGGATTGGATGCCCTAGTCTTGAATATATAAAATAAATGTTGAATTAGTACAAAAGAGTGTTTCATTTTTTTGTAAATAATAATTACGCCCTTCTTTGATATTGGAGATTTTTGAGTTACAAAGCATTACGTTCTTGGTTGACAATATTTTGCTTACAAATAAATGTAAAAGCACATAATCATATATTTTTTATCTAGTGATATTTTTATTTAACGTGGGAGATTATTTAAAGAATATTACTTTTACGTTACATTTTTGCCAGGCTTACCTGTCAAAATTCCACTCTGGAAATTTATTTGGGATACATGTTATTTTTAGTATTGATTCCTCTTTGATGTAAACCTGAGGCAGGAAAGTTTCCAGATATCGAAATCGAATGATTGACTGTAACTTTTCTTCTCTGGGATGTCTGGGTACGCAAGATAAATTCTAATAAAACCATTGACGCTTTTTATCACTTATTACAAGCCTACTCTTGATGGAATAGCAACTGAATGGAGATGTTGAATTGAATTCGGTAAGTATTACATACGTTTAGACGTACTTATGAATGAATTGTCTAAGTCGTATTCAATTCATCGAAATAATTATTCACATGTTGAGGGACTATAAATTATTACATAGGAACTAAGTATTTTTTGGCAAAATCTGTTTTATATATTCATAATAAAATAGACCCCTAATGTATGTAATTTAGCCGCCTGTGTGGTCGAGTGGTCAACGTCGTTGGCTTTGACTACGGAGGTCACGGGTTCGAATCCCAGTACGGAGAGTTTTATAAATTGATTTTTCAATCGATTTATGAATTTCTGTTCGAGTGCATGGATGTATGTGATGTCTTGAATTCCTCCCTCCCACCCATTCTATCCTTCTATTCCTACTCTCTTTGGAAAAAAAGAGGTTGAGCAACTGAGTATCAAGCAGTTCTCGTAGAAATACTTCTGTTGAGATAAACTTCATATGGAGTCCATATGCTCCACATTGCGAGCGGACATGATTAAAAAACAAATTTTATAGATAAAATTTGTTTTACGGTGAATGATTGTTATTCAATTGTTCATAGTCCTGTATGCTTAACAAGAGTAACTTTAAAGTTTTTGTCTAGCTGAGTCGAATATTTATTTAAAATTCGTAGTATTTTGAGTCACCAGAAGCGATATAGCTAAAACTGTTTCAGAATGTGATTGATTGCTTAATGCAGTGGTGAACAAACTTTATGTCACTACGCCTTTCTTTGGGAAACTCTTTCCGCCTCACCACCATTTATTTTATGTAACGATAACGACACTTTTTAAATATACCTACATTATATTTGTTTGTTTTCAATTGTTTTTATTGCAATGGATGTGGTTGTTTCTTATCACAAAGTTTATCAAATTTTATCGGAAATGTAAAGAGTGCTACTTGCAACATTATTTTTTCATTTACAATCTTTTGTCAGTTCAAATTTCTTGTCTTGATTACCGAGAAATGTAATGTTCAAGCATACTTTGAGAAATTACGATTTTCTGATGTTTTATTGTTACGGCACGATATGAAAGCTTTTTTTTTATCCATGTCCGCTCCCAATGTGAAGCATATAGCCATCTAATGGAGGTATCTCAACAGAAGTTTTTTCTACAAGAATTGTTTGTTACCCAGTCACTCAACCGCACTTTTTTTCAAAGTGAGTAGTAGGGAAAGGCTAGAACAGGACTAGTAGTTGACTTATCGCTATTGCTACACCCATTTATTAAAAGATTAGAAGGATGGGAGGAGAGTAAATAATGTGAATTGACATCACAAACACCCAGTCTTCGATCACAACTTTGAATTGAATAATTCTCAAATTCTCTGTGATCTGATTGGTAATCGAACCCAGACCTGTGTGGTCGGTAGAGCAAGCTCTCAGCAACGGGCCACAGCAAGCAACAATTATTTATTTATCTATATTTATTTATATATGTAATGTTAAGCAAATTTCATTTCTATATACATTTACGCACATACCTTAGCGATTGTCTACGCCTCTCAGCTTGAAAATTGCCAGCTAAATAAGTAAATTCGCCTTATTTTTAACTCTTTTTGATTTTTGAATTCTTTGAAATTTGATTTAGTGATTTTTATAAAATTGCTATTTTTAAAAATACATAATTAATGTTTCGTTGTAATATTTAAAAGGGCGTTTACATTGAATATAAACCTCTCTTTTGATATTTTTCTGATTTTATTTATTTGATTATTTTTATTTAATTTAATTGTTTTTTCTCCACCATTGGCCGTAATGTTTGAGCAAAGCGATAAAAAAAAAGTACGATTAAAATTCTTGGCCTCACGCTGATATAAACTAGGTAGTTCTTTGCCATAAAAGGTATTAAATTTCAAGGGTATACTCACAAACTTCTCATATTTTTGATTTTGCTGGAATTTTTACGTTTTAAAAATACGTAAATTTTAATTTTCAAGCAATCACAGACTGCCTGGTATGTTCAAATAAGGCTTTGTATTTGATCAAGAGATATTCTGGAACTAATGAAATTATAAATAAACAAACGGTGTTATGCTTATAAGAAAATTTTACAACAGCGATGGTAAACGATCACCTTGGCATTTGGGCAAAATTTCTAATAAGAAATCTCTTTCTAAAGTAAATATCCGGAAAAATTAAAATATTTATATAAACAATGGTCTAAGCATTTATTTAAATATTTGTTTTATGAAAAATGCGTAAACAATCAATTCATTAAAATTAATATCTGTTTTTTATTTGTTATATTATTATACTACTGGTTGTGTTTGTCCAATAACACATGTTTATAATTATTTAGAAGAATATTAAGATTTAATTTAACATAAGATAAAGAAAGCTTTAAATTTTTTTTTTGTACTAATTTGAGATTTTTTTATTGTACGTTTAGTGTTTAGATTCTTTCTCATTTATCCGATCCTAAAAATAGTATAATGACAGCTATTATAGTAATTTTCTGGCTTTACCCTTACATCACTATTAAAGTGTTTACTGTCAATACTTTTGGAATGGTCTTCAACTTTTTAGTTATGGTTTATTTTTCTTGTATTTTGCTTCAATTTATTTGCTTAGTTGTAATACCAATTATTTGTCATACCTTGTTTTTCTTACTTAACTTTTGTATAAATTTCACTGTTTCATTGTATTTCTTATCAGTTGACAATGCTCACCATGAGCGAAACCGGTCCTGATCCAATACATTTTATGTGGAAAAAGTACAATTTTTTTAAAATTATTTTTATTACCCTTACATATTTTTTTAACCATATCCTCACTGTGAAAATTCATTTCTTAAAATAAATTAAATAATCAATTTAAAAAAATTATCTTATGAGCACAACTATTAGGCTTTTTAACTTTCAATAATTCTCGGTGGAAAAGCAATGTATTTTATTTAAAAAAATATATATAACACATTTTGTATAAATTTTACATTTTTGATACGTTTATGAGTGGAATCTTTTGTAAATAATTTCTTAATCAGTAAAAACAATGTTATTTTTTTATGTAACACCTTCTTATTAAAGAAAATGAAAACTTTAGATTTTTATAAATTTTCTCAATAATGCCTTTACACATATAATTTAACAGTGAACATTAGATTAGGAAAGTATTATTTTTATATAAATAAAATACATGTTTTGCACTTATTTGAATTACCCAACTAAGTCCGAGGTGAGTAAAACCGGTATATGTATCATAGTTTAATTATTGATTTACCAAATTTTTAATAAGCATCAACCAAAAAAGGTTTGCCATCGCTGTGTTCTACATAATCGCACCGTAAGCAGTAAATATTCTACAAGCGCTCCTTCTCACTTGTTTGTTAGATTAAGTATATTCTGTTTGCTTTGGTAGATATTAACTACACGTTTCGTTACTAAATCTTACATGAACGTTAATTAACTATTTTTATAATTAATGAAAGAAAAACAGTTAACCTTTCATTAAGAACTTATCGTGTAAAGAGCACCTTAGGGATAACTTAAGCTACAATTTTACATAAAATAATCATTAATCCAGTAAATATTAAAGCATTTCTTTGAAAATTATAAATTTTCTTTAAATATTTCATAATATAACGCGATGAGATTTTATGTTTAAATCCTACTTATCAATTTGGAATGTCGACTGAAGGTGCTCGATGGAAATTCAATGTCACATTTGAATTATTTTTATTCTGTAAACTTCCATAAATTTTGTCGATAACTACCCGGTTTACGCCTTTCGGCATCTTCTGGTTTTATCCAGTGCGCGAATGCACTTGAATGATTTATGTTATTTTATCTTATTTAAAAGTACTGTGGTGCATTGGAAGAAATACATAACTTCGTTTTAAGTGAAAACGCAAAGAAGTGAGCAGTTAACATTAATTCATATTTTTTTTTATATAATTATCACATCATCTTAGTCAGCCGTGAAATCAGTAACTGCATACTCATAACGGGTGATAATAGAAAAATAAAATTACATCTGTTTCAAGATTATTATAATACATACATAGGTGCAGGAAATAAATAGCAATAAAATCAATAAAGCAAGAATCTTTTACATAATAAAAAATGAACAGACACCGAATACACAGAAAAAGCTTCTTTATATAATAGTAATTTACAAAAGAATTCTAAATTGTATTGTCGCTTGTGTGGTCGAGTGGTCAGCGTCGTTGGCTTTGGCTACGGAGGTCACGGGTTCAAATCCCAGTACGGACAGTTTAATTACTTGATTTTTCAATCGATTTATGAATTTCTGTCCACAGGCATGGATGTATGTGATTTATTGAATTCCCCCTCCCACCCACCCTATCCTATGAACGGGGCGTATCGAGAGCAATTAGCTAACCACTAGTCCTGTCCTAGCCCTATCCTTCTATTCCTACTCTCTTTGGAAAAAGAGAGGTCGAGCAACTGAGTAACAAGCAGTTCTCGTAGAAATACTTCTGTTGAGATAAACTCCATTAGGAGTCCATATGCTCCACATTGGGAGCGGACGTGGTAAACAAAATAAAAAATAATTGTAATATGTAAAGATGTTGTAAATTATCGTTATTATGTAATTTAAAAGTTTTATTGAATATTACTGCAAACTAAATAAACTCATTTATTTGTTGGAGTTATTACAATTATTTTAACGAATCTTAATACTTACTAATAAAGTTTTTTAATTGTGAATGAGTACAAGCAAAAAATGGGTGAAAACAGCCAAACGAAACGACCTAAATGAATATTTAAAACGGTGCGTAATTTTGTCGGATTGCTCAACAATTTTACTAGCAAGGACTTCATCAAAATTTTGCCGCTAAATTTCACAGGCGTACTTACGTTTTTAAATCTCTTTTAGGTGAACCATTTTCAAATATTTAAACTAACCGAAAGTGACTACGGCAATTTTTTTATTTAATAACAAAGATTTGAAGATCTAAAATTAATTTGACATTTTTTCTTGAAACAATAAAAACATACAAATACAGCAAGTTACATTATAATATTTGGGGGCTTAACATCAATGTCAGAGTGACAATGTCAAAACTACAAAACAAAACATTTTTGAGAAAAACGTAGAAACAGTTTTTGTCTAAGTAATTTTATATTAAGGATATATTATATACATAATTATGTCGGCAAAAATATACAGTTGGAGGATTAAAAGATTGCCATTATAATTCTAGATTATAAGACGAATGCTTTTTTTTCGAGGTACTTCTTATTATCAATAGTTTAATAGATGACGCTATATTAAAACATGAAAACAAATTATATAGTCAGAATTTGAATTAATTTTTGGTCAGAATATTTGATAACAATTTCGGTTAGAAGGTTAGGTAAGGTAAGTGTTTTTTTTAATTTCATTTAAATCATGAATATTTATTCTGACCGATGTTATTTAAATTCTGACCAGAAAAATACGAGCCTTAAAACATATTGTTATTATTGCTTTATAAACAAATGGTGCCTCTAATAAACGATAATAAATGAGTGCCTTATAATCGTGGAAATATGCTATATTATATGATTTGAAAAATAAAGTACTCATTATGCTAAATTAGACAATATTTTTTATTGCCATTTTGCCTTTGTCACCCCTGATTTGTGACCAGTTATAGAAAAAGTATTAAATATCGGGTTCCATGGTGCAACAGTTAGAGTTTTTGGCTTCAGTGTTGGATCTCACGGGCTTGAGTATCTGTTTTTACAGCATTTTTTCGATCGCTTTATGTTTGAACACATGAGTGTTTTCGATGTCTATAAAATTCCCTCTCACCCTTCCGAAACCACTATTCCTGTACTAGCCTTATCCTTCTATCCTTAAAATTCTCCTGGGAAAAGAGTCGTGAAGTGATTGAGTAACTAACAGTTCTCGTTGAAAAAGTTCTGTCGAGATACTTTCATTAGGAAATCACATGCTCCAATTAATAGAAAACATATGTAGATTGGAAAAAAATAGTTAAATCATCTCAATATTTAACTTTACCCGAAATTGTTTAATTAAGTGTATGTATTTTTAAATATTAAACACATTAATAAAAATAATAAAAGATTTTTAGTACTTTTTCCATTTAAAAATTATTTGATCAGGACCGGTTTCGCTCTTCGCGAGCATTATCAACTGATAAGAAAAAAAAATAAACAGTGCTATTTATACAAAAATAAAAAGGTGTAAGCAACTACTAACAATAAAAAGGATTTACAAATTACATTATAATTACAAAATATAAAAATGCTTAACACCTATAACAAACAATGAAAAAATCATCAATAATGGCGAATGATGTCAATTATAAGCACAATTAAAATTTGGGAAATTTTTAAACAAAATGAAGTAATGTAGTTTTATTTTGTATTCAAGTATTGACAGTGAACACCTTAAAAGTGATTAAACACATTTTTACAAATTCCGCATGATTTATCTTAGATCTGGTCCAATCTATGCAATTAGTAAATATGTGTTTTTTTTTTAAAAAACGTCTTTCCACCAAGAATTGACATTGATAAGGCGTTGTATTTTCATTTATACTACTTTTACAATATTGTTCTGTTTAACATGTTTTTTTAAAGCTATAGTTTACAACCTGCATTATATTTCGTTGATAGTTATTAGTATATCAAAAATTGTACTTGCACCGAAAAGTATATTAAGCTTAATCAGTTTTTAACGCTACTGAACCCGGATGAGTAAGGAGTCAATGCGGCTGAGGTTTAGTTAAGCAGAGGCTTCGCGTATATTAAATATTAATTTGAAGTCGTGAAATCTTCAGCCAGAATGAGACAAAGATGGGTCAAAGTGTTATTTGGCCGGCGCGGATTAAGCCAAATTTATACTAAAATACTGTGCGACATTTTAAATTTAAAAAAAAAATAACCATTTAATAATGTAACAGTATATGTATAACATAATTTAACCTCTAGTTATCATTATCGAAAATATTGAAGCTGTTATATTAATATTTATTAATATTAATTATACAAATAATGCCAATTTTCCTTGTATCAATCCTGTCGGGTCCGTGGCACAGCGGTCAACGTTGTTAGTTTCCATGACGGATTTTACTGACTCGATTCCTAGCACTTTTTAAATCGATTTATCGATTTCCGTTTGTAGATATGGATGTTTGTGTTGTCTGAAAAATTCCTTACATCCTTTCAATCTTAATTAACGAGGTGAAAACATAGCGATTAGTTAACCATTAGTTCTATCCTTCTATTCCTACTTCTCTCTTCGAAAAAGAATGTTTGAAAAACTTTCTAATAAAAAGATCTTGGACTTCTGCTGAGATACTTCAATTGTTGGAGGCCATTGTTATGTTCCACATTGGTAGCAGACATGGATTAAAACAATATTTTATATTTATTCTCTTTGAAAAAGAGAAAAATAACCAATAGTTCTCGTAAAACAACGTGTGTTGAAATGAAGTGACTTTATATATTATACTAACTATTTTTTGTATTTAAAACGTTGAATAGTGTCAAAGAAGTATTATTTATTTTACCATAAATCTTTTTTATTCCCGTTCTCTTTAATATGACTTATTTTACAAAAAAGGGTAAGCGACTTAATAAAAAGTAGTTTTTGAAAAAAATCTCTGTTCAGATAGTCTATTGCAGTGGTCCGCAAACTCATTACTCAACTAAGCCAAATATCAACTACCTATATAACGATTAAAATTTTAAAAAAAGCCACAATTTTTAAACATTAGCTATATAGGAAAGTCCATAGTTATTTACTTGATAAGGATACTAATATGCTGACTTTTGCTTAAAATATCCTCAATTTGATTGACGTACTTTCACTGAGATCGTATTTTCCAACTCTTAAGTTTTAAGACGAAAACCGACTTTTGCGAGTGGAACACAAAATTTCAATCGCACTGTATGTGGTATTTTGAGAAAGAGCCACGCTCAAGGAGCCAAATATCGCAGTTTGTCGACCACTGCTCTATTGAATGTCTATATTCAAAGCGGAATGGTTCAAAAGAAATTAATTATTAGAAAATGAAATATTGTTTGAGTCTACGAAAATTTGTTAAAGTATTGGCTGTTTTTGATAAACACAATTAAGTACTCAGTTCAAACAATATCAATTAAATTCTAACCAATACAGATAATGACATGTCAGACAAAGTAATTTATACAATGGCTCCAATTTGACAGGTTATTATTAAGTAGAAATGGTACGGTGTAGCGCAGGCACGGTTAAGCTTAAATATTCACGTGGCACTGGGCGGAATGAAAAGCTCCGAGAGTTGATGTTGGTGACAAGTGCCCTCCAGCGGGGGAATCATTAATTATTTCAGCCATATTGTCGCCGCCGAGAGCTTCAACAAAGTACAGCAGCCTTAAACTTGTTGAATTAATATTTTCTCTGTCGAGTTAAGGCGATCGCAAACGAGGGTGCGAGACCAGTGATCCTTAACATAAGAGATTTGGTTACGGGAATTCTAATCCTTTTTTAACTATGTCCACTACGTATATAAAACCTTTATGCCATATTAAAATACGGAATGGATGGAAATCAGTTCCTTAAACTATCTTTATATATAAAAAATGGTTTGTGTATAAAATAACGTTAGCAAAATACCGTCGCATTCTAGCTTCTTATAAAAATTTAATATGTCACCCCGACGTAAGCGCTCAGTACAACTCCCAAATAAGCGCACCGGCACTAACGCGCAATATATCATTATTTTGTACTGATCAGCACATTTTACTTACCGAAGTTAAATTTTCTGCCAAAATTATATCTTATTTAAAATTAATTAGTACTTTTACAAACATATCTAAGAACATTTTATCGATTGGAAATAATAATAAATTGTGAAAATTATGTTTTTTTATAGTTCTTTTTTTGTGTATTGCGAGCTAATGTCGGGGCGCCAACATTCCGCCTGCTTCGTCACCGCACCCAATGAAATAATTAATTTAAATATAAATCTGACAGATAGGCGTCATATTTTTTTACATGCGTCAGGGCACGAAAATAAGTTTACGAACCGTTTTTTTCTAATTATAGAATTGGTTTTCAAACTAAAATACTTTTTAGGTGATTTTTCAAAAAGTATCGTTGCTTGATTATTTTTTTTTTTTTTTTACTATTTGTATATAATAAAATAGTAATTAATCGCTTTGAAAATTTCCGAAACGAACTTCACACCAAAAAAAATAATTCAAGCATTGTTTTTTTTTTTAATATATATGAGGCTAGTCAACTAATTAATTAATAAACATATCTTTTGAAGTACGTTTGATTTGTTTCTTGTTCTGATTGACATGGTTTTAAATGCATAACTATGAAATAGGTAAGAAATATTAAAGAAATATGACATTATGATAGAAAAAATACGCGTGTACTAAGACAACACGAAAATCATGTTTGTTGTCAACAGTAATTTTTTTGAAAAAGAAAACTGATATTTCATGGTTGCACGCAAAGTTTAGAGTAACTTAAATAAAAAATGAATAGTTGATTAAAGCTACGAGATACGTATTCTGTATTAATGAATTAAATTATAAAGCTTTCCAGTATCTATGAAATAATTCAGCTTTATTTAAATTATAAAAGTATATTGAGATAAATGCTGCAAATACAGATATAATTAAAGCTTTCCTGGTTAAAGTGCTTTTTTATTTTAGAATATTTGTTTTCAAGAATTGGTTTGATAATGTTTTACACGAAAAAACTTTGTGGGTTTGAAAACGATATTTTTTTTCAGAAAAAAATAGCTGATACACAAGTGTTTTATTAAATTAATATGCTCACTAGCTGAGCGAAGCCAATCGTGCTTAACAATAAAATACTATTAACGATGCATATTACTTTACTAAAAATGTATCCAGCAATGGGATATATGTATGATAGTTAGCAAAATTATGTTTATATGATATCTAATATATAAAAATTAATGTTTGTTTGTTCGTATTTTATGCATAGCCACACCGGTCATCCGATTGCAGTAAAACTTTGAGAAAATTTTTGCTTGCACTTCCGGAAAAGTTAAAAGCATAGTCAATTTAACTTACAGTGGGTTTTATAGATAAAAATCAATGTCTGTTTGTCTGCCGTACAGTTCATTTTGACATCGTATGCTTTCACTTGCGCGAAGGTTATAGTACAATTAACTTACAGTAAATGGCGCGTGTGTTGTACCATAGACAATCGACAGCAAACGTCTAATGTCAAAAAGACAGAAAAAGAAAACATGCACTTCAATAAACACAATTAAAACGCAAACACTTTCTTTCTTTGAGTGGCATTGCAACGCTTGCCGGGAATGGCTAGTAATATTATATAAATCTGGCAGTTATTGAAATCAAATAAATATGTTGCGAGTGTACTCTATATATTTTGTAAGTTGACAATCGATTATTTTTTTTACAAGTTATGTTATATTGTAATGAACAGATGCTATTTATATTAATAATTATGGTTTAAATTTTACCACTCATATTTCTTAAAATTAAAGACAACTTGTTGTGCTTATTGCAAAATTGAAAAGTTTTATATGGGCTGATTTTACTAAGTGGTTAACTTTAATCAGTTGAAAATGTTCCATAATTAAGAAAAGTTTGGTTTTTAAATTACTAAAAATTATTTTTTTACACAATGTTACTAAAAAAAAAAAAACAATCTACATCAGTCAATTTAAATAATATTTAATAAGACTACTTATGTGTATTTAAAAAGTAACCACAGCAACATTTTTGATCATTTAATTTCCATATTAATTATTAAATTTTCAAAGTAATTTGTCGTTAGCGAATTTGTGATAACTTAAAAATATCGGTTGCTTCTCTCGTATGACAGCATGATGCCTTGATAATTCTAAGACTTCGAGCTAACAACGTAAAGCTCTAGAATCTTGTGTTTCTTTGTGAGTTAAAAATAATGCATAGCTTGAAAGTAATGCAAACGTATAATGATAAAAATTGAGAATCATCTGAGTAGAATTGATGTTGTATTTACTTTCGAGCCTAGTCATTACAAAAACTCATTTCCTCGTAAAAATGAAATGACTCCAATAGCGCGGTTCAAGCTTTCATCAAAGGGTTCTCACAGGCGTCATAATTTTATTTTATCTGACGTTTTTGAGTTTTTTTACAATGCCCTACAACGAAACTAATTATTATTATCCCCCCCCCCCTTTGAGCGTCTTTGAAAAGTAAAATTAAAATTATTACACTCTTTTGCGAAGCGCAGTGTCATTTACTTTTTTTTTATTACATTTGCATATATTTTTTTGAGGGGCTAACACTTGCTGAACTTTTGTGCTTTTTAAGTATTCTTTTTACTTTGTATGATAATGGTTCATGTGTTTGAAAGAAAATTTAGTGTTTCTTTGAATAATACTATGACTTATCACTATGTTAATATAAAATGAATGAATATTTTTATATCATATTGATTTTTAATTACGGTATTCCACTTTTAGTGTAACTTTGTTTCATACAAGTTTTATAATTAAAAAGCATCCACTACCTTAATGTATAGATAGACATTTTTTTATCTTCGATTTTAGTGGCTACCCCATTACTATTCATCTCGGGCTATTTTTATGCTTAAAGTGAGTACTGTTTTTGTTACTTAAAAGGAATATACCGAACGGTGGAGTAAATAAATACCAATATTTCAATAAAGTTTATACGAGTAAAATAAATTGAATGAAAATAAATCACCTCTTTTGCATTTGATGTAAAGAAATAGATAACGGGACTTTGTTAGAAGCTGCCAGGTTGTAAGCTGTTTATTATATTACGATGAATCTAGGAAATAAAAAAATGAGAGAGTAAAAATTATTCAAAACTGATTGTATTGGAGTACAGCGAAGATTTTCGGTGAGAAAAGAGATAAGAACAGCTACCAATCCGAAAAAACGTAATACTATTGCCATATTTTTGCAATGGAAAATGCTGTTTGGTCATCTTGATAGAGAAAAACAGTGCAGCAGAGACAATTAATGTCATTTTATCTACGGAAAATTTTCTTTATACTTGGGTCAGTGGGCAAAGCTTAGGTTGTCTAGGCTCATGATACTCTATAGAGCCTCTAAAACGGGGTTTAAGTTTCTTGTAAATATTTAGTTTTAGTGTGGGTGCAAACAATGTATTCTTTAACAGCATGTATACTAGCTAAGTACATTAGAACCCCCAATTACTCTATTCCGAATTACGCGCTGACTTGAAATATTCACCGCAAATCTCCTAATTGAACGGTCGCACTCCATTGTCTTTGCTACGAGACGGCCGTCTGTGCGGTGCATACAGTCAAATCTTGGCTAGCATCTGTGTACTCAACACGTGCCAGGCTATACACGCATAGCCATGCGACTGTCTGTGTGCTAGATTTTGCGCACGCTTTGCATTTTATCACGTAGTAATCAAATATTTCGTAATAAATCTTAGTTTTGCATTTTTCGCGGAAAAAACAAAATTCCTAATTTTGTATGAGATTCACTCCTCCAATTACACTACTCCAAATTACACGGTCCCGACTTTAGTGTAAATGGGGGTTTTACTGGACTCGATTTATACATTTTTTTTAACAGAAGGTTTTGAGTGGGGAAAATAATAAAGAAATGATCCTTAAAACGATTGATTGTGAGTGTCCTGTAAACAAAAGTGTTTTTATTATCAGGAATTATTCATATGACAGTAAATTAGAAAAAAACCCACACTGACTTCTTTATTAGAATAAACGTTTGCAATCTTTTTTTGGCGCTGTAGAAAATATAGTTATTTATAATATGCCGCCTAAAATAACAAAATATATTCTTCGCAATTTCCCAACGGAATCATTGCGGGCAGATAAAGTGCGTCACATTGTTGGGACAAACGGCAATATTCTGTCGGAGTCAGTGTGCCGACTCAAAAAATCTCGAAATTGGTTATAAACAATGGCGGCATTAGGCGAGATAAAAGGGAATCTCTTGCTGAAACCGCAAACAGATGCCTCGCGTCTGGCTTTCACCGGTACGACACTCATTGGTGAATATCGGCACCGACTTAATTCCGTAAACTTGAGCTCTAATCTGTTACTGAACTGTTTGTATACTAATAAAAATACGGTGAAAATGCCATCAATTTTGCGCAATCAACTGGTTCGTAACACATTGGGGGCGGACATGGATAAAATAATAAAAAAAGATTTACACTTCAATTTTTACAGCATTTAAAATTAGAATTGACTGTGGTATTGTGAAAAAGATTAAATCATTCAACCTGTACGATACAAGATTGAAATGAATTGTTAATAAATCATAGCAATGTATCATTGGTGAAATGACAATACTAAAAGTTAAGCGAAGTGTCGGAAGACTTACAAACTGTAGGTCTTACATGGACGAAATCAAAGCGAATGCAAAGCGACTCGGTGCGGCAAGAAAATATCAAATGGGCACCGCCGCTATAGAGTGATCTACGTGAAAAAAAGCACGCCGCGATCAGTTGATTTGATATTTTGATTCGCTTTATTTCGCGTATCAATCGTGTTTCGCAGTGACTTTGCCCACTAGGGATTCTGTGTCGAGACGTCCCGGGACTTTTAAGGTTTTTTGCTGTCTGAAGTCCCGGGACTTTGTTGTTAAATGTCCCGGGACTTAAGAAAACCAAATTGTACATTTTAATTTTGAAAAAACCATTCTAACAAATAAAAATTGGATGCAAGCAATCGCTAATGTGACCTTAAAAGTTAATTTTGATTTAAAATAAATTTACATTGGTGTCTATCATCTGATGTTGTTTTATTTACAAATGTTTTTCACTATTGTACAAAGTTACCAATGTCTCAATAGGACAAAAAAAGGTATAAAAGCTGTATGTATTGTGATTTGTGAAGTAACGGTCATAATTTTACCCAATTCATTGTTATTTTTTCAATACATGTACCGTTATCATCCCTTTTTAGTACATACATACAAATATTTAATTTAAATAAATTTATAATTTTATTGAAGGAGAAATAAAAGTCCCGGGAAGTCCCGGGAAGTCCCGGGACTTTGAAAAACCCGAGACTTCAGAATCCCTATTGCCCACGTAAGACGTAGCGTTAATCAACGGTGTGTTCCGTCTAATATACTCGTGTTTAGATTTTTCGAAAGAGACATCTATTTCCAACTGGAACTTGGAGCATATTGCCACTTAATAAATGTATTTCAAGTCAAATTTTTCTACGAGAACTGTTTTTTACTCAGTCACTTTTTTATAGAGAATATGGATACTAGTATAAGGCTATGATATAAATAGTGGATTAGTAATAACTTTCGCTATGTATCGTTAATTTTAAGATTGGAAGAGGGGAGGGGGATTTTTAGACATCACACACACTGGGATTTAAGCCCGTCAGATCCTTCGCGGATGCCCAATGGCGTTGATTATTACGCCACGGACTTTATAAATACCATAATAAAATGGGTTTTTTTTATATTATTAATCAAATTTCATGCTGTATTTTGTGTTTCCATCTGCTTTTATTCACACTTCTACACTTTTAAAAATTATTTATTTATTTATTTATTTATTGTTTAAAATTAAAAATATGGTACATGACATAACAGCTTACGCCAATTCGCCATGTACTTGACAAATAAAAGACACAGAATATAAAATAAAATTACATAATACATAAAAATCAACACAAAAAATCAAGAAATAAAATAGTAAAATTTCACAAACAGTTCACAAATACTATCACCAAAAATGTTCACTTCACTAGGCAATGAGTTGATCAATCGAACGGCCCTAGGAACTGGTGACTCAAACCTCCTAAGCGAGGTATAAGTTTTTAGAAATAAAAGTTTTCGTTCATAATTTCGCCCACGTGAAAATAAATTGGAATAACATAGAAAAGAAGTTAAGCTAACCTATGGATAATTTTTAGCCTTATATTTTGATCCATTGTCTGATTTTTATATCCTGTCTACATCAACGAG
Source organism: Himalopsyche anomala (assembly GCA_031772345.1). NCBI lineage: Eukaryota > Metazoa > Arthropoda > Insecta > Trichoptera > Rhyacophilidae > Himalopsyche > Himalopsyche anomala. Next base: position 3,828,413 of record CM062827.1, read on the forward strand.
TTGAACGAACCAGTTTCAATACAAAAAATTCAGTAAACATGCTCCATCACGATTCCATATCCTCTTTTTTGAGTGTTGGTATGGTATTTTTTAAAAAAAATGAAACCTATAAATAATACAAACCTTTTTTTACGAAATTAAAGAAAAATATTTTTATTTGTTGGTTGTAGATCAACTTTAAAAAGGTATCTGCAATGTGTTCGAGCATACATCACTCTGCGCGAATGCACTTAAAGCTATTCATTTTGTTGGCCAACTGACAAAAAGCTCTCGCACGATGGACTACGGAACCTTTTGCACCAGTAAACATTAATGCCAATATGAATATTTCATTAATTGAACGAAATGTGCACCTAGATTTTTTTGTTAACCACAGTTAAATTTTAACAAAAATATGTTTTACTACGTTAATTAAAAATTCACAATACATTAGCTAGTTGAAATTTTATAAATTCGGATAGTTTTTACTAATAACTTCAAAAACTCTGTCGATGGATTAATTAAGAAAAAAAAAAGTGCTTTAATCTTCAAGATAAATTCTAAAATGAAACAAGGGACTCGTCGTTGGTTGGGCAAAAGTTTTATTCCTATATACATATGCAAAAAACCTTTAAAAGTCCACGTCTAAGGTATGTTCAGTGCGAAGTAATCGCTTTTTGCATTAGGTTGTTCGTATTATGGGCGATCAAACCATTATAAATGTTTACGATACATCTTTATTGCTAGTTTTGGTTTCTAATGTTTTGCTAGATGAATCGTTTAACTTGAGAACATTAACCCTCCAAGGACGAGTGTGACCACATGGTCACAGTAAACAACGTTGTCTATTGATCCCACTATTCATCCTTTTTCTACCTGAATAATGTTTCTTTCACTCATATTTGATTAAGAATGGTACAGAATTCAGTAAGTCATCAGCCGCGGGGACAAAAACGGCCACCAAAAGCACATGCGATTTTTTGAATTTCAGTTTTTTTTAATGGACTTTTTGATACTGTTAGTTATTTTTTAATCAAAACATCAAATTATTTACAGTTCTTTTGTTAATATATTTGTATTGAAATTATGTTGATCTTAAGAAATTAAATTGTAAATATTTAAAAAAAAATCACGTTCAGCTATATTTCAACCCCGAATGTTTACGTGCCCATACGGTCACGATCGTCATTACTACTGACCTTACACAATATTACACGGTAATAAAAAGATGAGCATGACCATATAGTCATGTGGGGTTTCTATACAACGACTTTGCGTTTTTTTTTTTAATTTTTATTAGGAATAAAAGTTATCCGTGACTTTAATATGACTTAAAAAATATTTTTTTAATCGAAAAAAAACTCTCGTCTCTGGAGGGTTAAAATTAAAAAAAAAATCTATTCGGTATGACATTGTCCGCTAAAGCTACTTTTTACTATTTTTGAAAATAAAAACATTATTGATTAATATTATCATACATTTATGATATGATCTGAAACAGTTACACTTATGGTGAAGAATCAAACATGGTCATAATGAGCAAAGCTCTTACTGATGTAACTGATTATAATAAATAATGTGGGTTGGAAACAAAGATTTACAGTGTTAACACTTTAAAAGCAAAGAAAAAATATTACTGTATCTTGTTTTCCAATTTAACAAGCAACCAAATATTATGCCACGCTTAAATCGAATAAAATATTATTTAATTTTAATATAAAATGGTGTTCAACCTCTGTCAAATTTCATTTCTTTCAATGCGTTTCATTTGATTTTGATTTGCGGGGCGTTTGAATGTTTTCTTTCATTTGAGCACGAGGAGGAAATGTTTTTTTTTTGCTCCGCGATGAAGTTCCACTGTTTTTCATCGCGCGATAAAGTTTGTGTGTTTTTCGCCACGATGAAAAATTGAGTAACTCGGCTGCTTTAATTTATGAATGAAGCTTCCGAATTGCCTACAAGCTTTTCCCTGGAATATTATTATTCGGCATTTTTCATGTCGAGGCTTCGTATTTTGTTTATTTTATTTAAAATATAAATAAAGGGAATATGTTTCTTTTTGTTTTTTTATCAGAGTGACTTAATATTTTAAATGTAATTAAAATGTCAACTCATCTTCACAAACTTTCAAGCCTGTGTATAAAATTATTTCATTAAATGGCAAATTTATTTAAATTAAATATTTTTTTTCATTTAATGATAAAATAAAGCAAACGATTGAAGCACTTAATGTCATTTACTACTGAGCGAAAACAATCTAATATATAAATATAATCGTATTTTATGCGTTGCCACACCGCTCATCCAATTGCAATAAAACTTTGACAAACTTTTTGCTTGCACTTCTTTGAAGGTTATAATCATAATAATATAACTTACAGTACGTCTTATATATAAAAATCAATGTTTGTATGTCCGTTATATAGTTCATTTTGATAACGTATGCTTTCACTTGCGCGAAGGTTATAGGTAGCGCGTGTGTCGTACCATAGACAATCGGCAGCAAATGTCAAACAGACAGAAGATTAACAGCTTAATTATTTTTTAAAAGAACATCTCATCATTAGCTGTTTTATGAGAAATGGATGTTATTTTGTCGTCGAAGGTAGTATAAAAAATACGAGGTATTAAATATGAATGAGGAGAAATTTACGCATCACAGACAAACATGTATTTGACTTCCAATTCCATTCCAAACTTAACATTGCTAAGTCTTCATTTCAATAAAAAACATCTTCGAGCCTCCTCACCCTTTATTTTTATTACAATGGACACGTTTTAAATAGTAAACTAATATTTCAATACAAATAAACACAATTGAAATAATCATAACAAGGTTTCGTTACAGACATATGTATATTTATAATAATTGATTTGTGTTTAATACGATTGGTGCACAAATATTATCAAATCTTGGGAGCAATGATGGCAGTGCCACGTATAAATGTAATTTTTTTAAAATGTTTGCTTCTTCGTTTTAAGCCCTGAAAAAAAAACAATTAAAAAAAACCGAATGATACTTGGCTCCATATCATTTGTTTTTTTGTAAGTATTGTCTTCACAAACCGATTTTCAGTTATGACCAAGATTCAGCAACTACGTTCTACGATGTTGCGCTGAACAAAAAAAGGACTCGCACAGGCTGACATTGGTTACCGGTGATCTGTAGACGCGGTTGAAGATTAATGAATCGCCGGGAATCTAAACCGCGACTACCTTTGGTCCTGTCAACGAAACCATCTTCTATAGCGATTAACGATAGGAAGAAACATTGTTTAATCTATTTGGGTGTAGCTGCTTTTTTATATCTGATATTACTGTAACCGCTTCGTTTTATTTAAAAAAAAAAAGGCGTGGCGAGAGCAAATAGCTATCCACTAGTCCTGACCTAGTACTATTATAGTATCTACAACTCTCTTTAAAAAAAAAACTGAGCAACAGTCCGTTCACAAAAAAAAAACTTTAGTTGAAAAAAGCTCAAAATCCTTCATATAGCTAAAAATTATTAAATACATAATTTGTCACCAGCTGTGGTCTAGTTGGTTAGAGCTTGCTCTACCAACCAGGTGGGTCTGGGTTCGATTCCCTGTAAGTTTAATGTAAAATACAGATTTTTCAATTTAAATTTGAAACTTTAGACGTGGGTGTTTGTGATATCAATTTACACCGAGTTGATCTCAAGTGACTTACAATAAATTCTCATTGAGTTTTTCTCGTATGATCTTTCAACTTTAAAATATTTGGTGCATTGGCATATTAGCTGAAATGGCAAAGATTAAAAAAAAAAAAAAAAAAATATGTTTTTATGCAATCGCTCAATGCTAAAACATTTTTCAATAAAAATTGTTTTCATCACCAACTAGTACTTAATTTATTGCTATTTATTTATATTGAATCTTTTGATTGATATTTTTACTTTTTGAATTATATGGTTTATTAAAAAGCAAAATATTTAGTTAGGTATCATACCCAGCGCATTTAATTGATATAATTCTAAATTTTCTTTTCTGAAAATCTAAAAAAAATAGTTCATTGTGAGTAAATGATTTTTTTTTTTTTTACAATGTCCGCTCCCAATGTGGAGCATATGGACTCCTGATGGAGGTATCTTAAGGCAAGTTTTTTCTACGAGAACTGTTTGTTACTTAGTTGCTCAACCTCTATTTTTCCAAAGAGAGTCGGAATAGAAGGATAGGGCTAGGACAGGACTAGTAGTTAGCTAATCGCTCTCGATACACCCCGTTTATAGAATAGGATGGGTGGGAGGGAGGAATGCAAGACATTTAATATAAGCTGAGTACATATCAAGAATATTATGAAATTCATGTGACATAAATGTGGTTTAAAAAATCCATTTTACAAATGAGCCCTCGAGAAGTGAAGTAAGCCAACTAGTAAAATGGTACAATCACGTCTTTGTTTAGCGTTTTGGTGGAATGCATTATTTTATTTTAAGAAGATATTACTATTGCAATGTGTATTAACTAAGGTTACTTCTTTTTCACGATACTGTAATACGTCTAGAATATTACAACGCATCTAATATAATTTACTGTAAAATACCACTCGGCTCACTTCACCTCTAATGAGTTGTTATGTACCCAGCTTTTAATGACATTTGTAACGTACGGAATATCTATTTTATGTATACGTCAATAACAACATTTTTGATAAGGAAGTCATTACGATAATTATTACAAGTTTTTGTGACGCTGATGCGCCCGGAATTTTTTCAGTCTAATTACTTCTTAGTTTATAAGCAAAACAATGAAAAGATAGAACGAGATGTAGTTGTTGACAAGTCACAAACTGCTCGTATTAAAATCAAGTGTTAATTTCCAAGTCTTTGATCGTCTCTTTGTCTTAATTTGATTATAATTTAAAAAAATATATCAATAAATTTATCTTATTATTTTGAAAGTTTGTATTTAAAACTGCGTTAAAATAAAGTAGTTGAGCCCTCCCAATTGAGACAACAATTGGCGAATTATCCCTTTTCAAAAGGCTTGGGTTTCAGTCAAACATAACATATTATATTATAATCTTATTTGCTATGTAAAACACTTTCCCGTTATCAAATACATCTTTCAAATTTAAAAGTATCCGTAATCTTCAAAATTGTAAAGTACTAAATCCTTTAAGAAGTTTATCAGTGAAATTGCTTGAGAGAAGACGATTAAATATTGAACCTTCAAAATAGACGGAGACATTAGAGATAGGTAATCTTGTGTATTACCTACCGACGAAATTGTTTAATAGAGAAATCTGATCCCTTTTCTAGACTTCGCAGAGGTAGTTATTGTGATTTAGCGGATTAAACCTTATGTATATATCGTATTATTAATATTCATGTTGACGAACAACTATTTTCATGATACGGCCAATATCAATTACTCGCTAAACACACTCTCCAAATACCGTATAATGTAAGCGAACTATTTACATATTATAGTGAATTTCTGTGATCTTTAGCTTTTGTAAGAGATTTGTTTTATTAGGTCATGTTAATTAAAGGAGTCATTTAATTTATTCTTGGAGAAGCGTTTTGATTTTATTATGTAGTTGTTTATGTTTATATATTTTTTTTTGTATACAGCGCAAAATGAAAACTTTACGTACATAATTTTGTGATATAAAATATATGTTTTAAGTAATTTACGTCAATGCTTAACAGAAAAAGATCATGAGATATTTTTTGACAACTTTTTTGCGAAATTTATAAAAAAATATATATAAACTCTGTGGAGTGTAAACGATGCATTTTTATAATAAAACCATTTAATTTAAGATTTCGATTAAACGTGCTCGGTGAAATTTCAATATAATATTAAAATCGTTCAAATGTTGTATTTTTCACAAACATGTCGTCAAAAATCCGGGTTTCGTTTTTCGACATCTTCAGGCGAAATAAAAGAGTACGAAAATGAAAAATTCAAATTAAATAAAGTTAAATTTAATGCACACATCAAGCAAATAAAATATTATATATAATACAGTCAAGTGGTGTTTTTATTATTTTCATGAGGTGTATACAATATATATTTGTAATAAACTTATTTACATTTTTTGTTTAAGTGTAACCAACGTTGAATAATCATTTTAAAATGCTATTTAATCAAAAATTATAAAAGTACTTATTTCAGATAAACAAAATATTAAAGCCTAAAATTTAAAACCAAGATCAAGCGTCATGACTTCAAAGCCAATTCTCAATATGCTAAGATGATAATAAACAAATTCACAAGAAAGTCTTAGAGCTAAAAAATACAACACATCTAACCGGTGAAATAAATTATTTGAATATTGTTGGATAAACATTAAATTATGTCAAACAAGAAGAAAAGAAACACAGAGATTGCTAAAATAATCGTATTCGCGTATAAAGAAGTAAAAATTCATAGTTATTGTATTTATCAACAAAAATAATCTACATATCTATAATATGGGTTATATAATATTAAAATAAACTATTAAGTACAGATATTTTATTGATATATATTACCAACACGTTATAAAGTTCAATAAGCTGACTTTGTTTCAGAATATAAGTAAAAATAATGTCTTTACCTAAAAGCCTAATAAAGTTCTTCAGAAAGAAGACGTAATATTTTGTAAAGAAAATGACAGTGTTAAATATTGACATTTAAAATCACACGCACGTATTGATTTTTCTACGAAAGCATTTGATTTATGATTTACCAGTACAGTGTGTTGTTTCTCAAGCCTTGTCAAAATTTATGACATTCTAATTAGTGTTAGTTGGTTTCAAATATTTTTTTAAGATGTTCATATTTTCGTTGAAATATAAATCAAGCCATTTATCAAGCATCTTGACTAATGATCACAGCTGCTGGTGTGAACTGTGACTAACTTTGATTATTTTTTGCTACATCAAAAAAATATTGCGAGAATTCAGCGATTTTCCAGAAGCCGCATTTGAATCACTCGTGCTGTTTTCTTAAAGATTCTTTTTCGAATCAAACAGGAAAAATATGTTTTTAGTCAATCGACGTATTTATAATATTTTATTTACATAAATACACTTTCAAATTGTTGTGTCACATTTTTATATGTAACTGCTTTTTATTGAAGGTTAGTGATTAATTACAGTAGATCTCAAATTCGTCTTACTTATGTTGATATCACATTGATTTTACTTTGATTTCTGTAACCACGGATTATTTTTTAATTAAGTTTTCTTTCGTATTCAGTTTTAAATTAGTTTTGATAATACTAAAACAAGCATACGCAATATTGGTATTACCAAAATCAAGATCTCGTCTGAGATCTGAGGTTCTGTATTAAATTTCCGCATCCTAAAAGTAAAAATATAATTCTTATTTAAGTATAACGATATTTTTATATAACTAAAACAGTCACCTGCTGTAGCCCAGTTGGTTAGAGCTTGCTCTACCGATAACGCAGGTCTGAGTTTGACTCTCGGTAAGATCACAGTGAATTTGAGAATTATTCAATTCAAAGTTGTGATCGAAGACTGAGTGTTTTTCATGTCAATTCAAATTATTTCCACTCCTCTCATCCGTCTGATCCTTTAACAACTTGGTGTAGCAATAGTGATAGTAACTACTGGTCCTATTCTAACTTTATCCATCTTTTCCTACTACTCACTTTGAAAAAAAAATAAGGTTGAGCGACCGAGTAACAAACAGTTCCCGTCGAAAACATGTTGAGATACCTCCATTAAGAGGCCATATGCTCCACATTAGGAGTGGGCATGGTTCAAAAACGGTGATTGCTCAATTTGACGCAGACTTTTCTTATAAAGTTGCAATAAAGTTTGATAGATTGACAAAGAGATTATTTTAAATAAAAATATATTTATATGTATTAATAAAAATCCGTCTGCTATTCAAATATGGATATGACAGCATTGACAAAGAGATTATTTTAAATAAAAATATATTTATATGTATTAATAAAAATCCGTCTGCTATTCAAATATGGATATGACAGCATTGACAAAGAGATTATTTTAAATAAAAATATATTTATATGTATTCATAAAAATCCGTCTGCTATTCAAATATGGATATGACAGCATTGACAAAGAGATTATTTTAAATAAAAATATATTTATATGTATTCATAAAAATCCGTCTGCTTTTCAAATATGGATATGATCGTTCACATTGCGAATTTAACTAAGGTATTTTTATTATTTTTTCATTTGTGTCCCAGAGTGTAGTATCAATGAATGATACTGCAGGGCAGGGCTGTCGATATATGTCCCGAGGTCTATTTCTTTTCCTACGAAATATATTTGTTAGCAAACTTAAACATTTCAATTATTCTAAAAATTATATTATATACAATTTAAATACTGCAGGGCTGTCGATATATGTCCCGAGGTATATTTCTTTTTCTACGTAATATATTTGTAAGAAAACTTAAAGATTTCAATTATTCTAAAAAATATATTATATACAATTTAAATACTGCAGGGCAGGGCGGTCGATATATGCCCAGAGGTATATTTCTTTTACTTTTAGAATTTCTGGCTTATTCAATAAATAGGTTTGTAATTTATTTTTCACGCCAGTAAATTTTCTGACTACTTAAAAATGCAACCAAAATCCCTCGTTGAGGTCAACGGGCTTACTGCTAGTTATTGTAAATAGTGTAAGTGATAATTGATTGAAGAAGTATTTCGAATTGACAAAATCGATAATGTAGAATTTGAGCACAGTGCAGTGTGAAATGGACGAGAACGGTACTCTCGGAAAATGTTAATCCAATATTCTTCTAATTGAACGGATAATGTATCATCGACGCACCATAAAACGGAAAAGCCATTACGGCTGATAAATTTTAATCCAATATGCTCAAAATTAACGTGAAATATTAATTTAGAAAGAAGCCATTGAAGGTATGAACGTTATAACTTCGCAGCAAAATTTAATAACAAGCTTAGGTAAAAAGATTTATGTTGGGTAATCGATTTGAAGTACAATTTTATGTATGTTCTGTGTACTTATATTTAGTTATTTTATAACGTTGGTTTACATCCAGTTATAAAGTTTTAATATATGACTGACAAAGTTAATGTATATAATAAGCTCTAGAGCATGTTTTGAATGATGAGTGTATCTGTTGGATTAAGTCTTAACATAATAATAGACTAAAGAATTTTTTAAATCAATAATCTACTTGACGAAAACTAGCAAGATTTTTCTTTGTGTGCGTTGCAACACCACTCAATCTACAAAACAAAATTGTTGGTATAAAACAAGGAGAACAAACGTGCAATTCTCGCTCACTTTATGTAATATATTTTATTGTTTTAATGTGATAACTTTTTATCATAATACAAGTATTGTTTGATAATGTAAAAATCGATAATAACTTGCAAACATGATAAGTCAAAAAACACAATTTACATGTCAAACATATCGTAACTTTCCAATTAAATACAAGGTCGCTGCTTATTGATTTTATTTACAATTTGGAACGTTCACTACGTTGAAAATGGAAAATGATATTGTTTTTCAATGTTCAATTTTATTTTAAGAAGTTTTCCCTTAAATTTAAATCGTTAAAACTATTTACATTCAATCAAGTTTTGTCATTAACGACCCGGATTTCGCCTTTAATATTTATAAATGTATCACTTAGTGTAGAAATATATTTATTTCTTATATAAACTCAATACATTTATTTACTGAATGTCACAACCCAAACTCAATGAACAGGTAAATCTGCCAAATTCCCCACTTTTGTATCATATATGTATGTAAATATAATCATACATTTTAGTGCAAACAGGTTAAATATATTTCTTGAAATTACTCACCATTCAAATCAGTAGGCATTCCCATGAGTTTAATCCATTTCGCCATCAATGGCCCTAAACTTAGTGATAAATTTATTTATGATGGAAGCACGATACATTGATTTACTAAACTTCAGCGCAAGTTCATCCGTGCACTCGAACGCCTGAAGATGCCAAAAGGCAATTCCGGGTCGTTAGTGACAAAAATTGTGTGAATGTACATAATTTGAACGATTCAAATTTAATATTTAAACAGCACCTTCAGTCGAAATCTCAAAAAGTCTTTTCTTTGAAACGTGAGTAATTCATCTTAATGAACAGAACCTTTTAATATGAGTAGCTCTTTGAATAATAGTTATTACCGTGTAATTCATGGTTGACACTTTTCAACGAGTTGCTGGAAAAACTTGAGTCTATAAAGTTAAGTACCGCGTAAGAAACTAATTATTTGTTTATGGGAAGTTAAAGCAATATGTACACAAAACAACGCAAATAATTTGCGTCCGTCGTAGAAAAACAAATGATTGTCAGAAGTGTCTCGGGGGTAATTACCCAACACTTAATCGGTTCCTACGCACTGTCGTGTGTCTGCGAATAGATAAATGAGTACACAAATAAAATAAATTATTTAAAACGCTATGTTTCGAATAAACTTCACGAGATGTCGTGGGCAGCCCGCCAAAGCCGGCGGAGTGTTACTGATGGTAAATCATAATTAGTCATCGGCAGCCATTCATTACCCGAAGAATTTTCCCGCCAAAACTAACGGCCGCCCGAACCATTATGAACAAGGCCGGAGTCGCAACACGGAGGGAATTTTTAATACTTCTGAATTATTAATTGATAATAAATTTCGCCGCGGGCCGCTTAAATAATTATGCGGTATCGGCCGCATTTTTGACGGCGATAATTTTTTATTAATTTTAATTATTTAGACAATGCTTTTTATAGATAACTCCAACAACGTATATACATACAGCGTAAGTTTTACTTGTACTTTGATAATAAAATAATTATTTAACATCATCATATTTAGATACAATTTTAGAATCTAAGCTTAAAATACATTTTTTAATATGGTAACTCATACTTTTAAGGCGTTCACTTTCAATACTTGGTAGAATGGCATTATAATAAAAGATATTTAGTACCTTTTCCACATAAAAATTATTTGATCAGGACCGGTTTCGCTCATCGCGAGCATTATCAACGGATCTTGGTGAAATTTTAAGCATGTGTTTTCTCCTCGAGTTTATCTCAAGTAAATTATATCTTTTATCGAGTTTATCTCATTTGATTTATATATTAACCATTCCCTTACTATGCAAAAAAGCACAAGCTCCTGAGCTGTGTATCCGTTACAGATCAGGCAAACAGGAGTGTATCATGACAATTATATGTAGTACTGCTGTAGTAGTGTTATATAATTGTCATGATTCACTCCCGTTTGCCTGATGTGTAACGGATACACAGCTCCGGAGCGCGTGCTTTTTTTTGCATAGTAAAGGAAGGGTTAAAAATAATATTGGGGTTAATCGCTAGTAGCTGTTGCACTATTTCTTTTTCAAATGTTTTAAAACTTTATTAAAATATTTTTTTAATATGTCTTAAAACGAAGAATACTCCACTGTTGTCTTAATGCGATGGCAATCGCTTATGTTATTTTGAACCATGCGTCCAAATGTTTGTTATTTTTTTCATCAAAATAGTGTCTTCAAAAATAACTTACTCCTTCCCCACAGAAATTAACTGGTATGCTTTTTTTTCAAATGCTTCAACGTCAGCGTCGATCTGGTTCGGCGTCGTTTTTAAAAAATTTACTCCGACGGGCAAGAATTATGTCCCATTAAATTTTTACTTCCCCAGCTGCATGCTGCAAACTACCAGTAACGAACGTTTTGTATAATTGCATTGCAGTTTAACGAACATACTTAAAATTTGAACAGAGTGTCACAATTTCTCATCGAATTCTGTTTGTCTCAAAGTTACACCTGTTTTCATTTCAACAATCATCTTTTTTTTGATGAATTCTTTAGTAGAATTTTTTTTAATACTAGTCAATTCCCGGCAAGCGTTGCAATGCCACTCAAAAAAAAAGAAAGTGTTTTGTTGTGTTTATTTTCTTTTTCTGTCTGTTTGAAATATGCTGCCGATTGTCTACGGTACGATACATGCAATGTAAGTTAATTGTACTCTAACTTTCGTGCAAGTGCAAGCATACGTTTTCAAAATGAACTGTATGGCAGACATACAAACATTGGTTTTTATATATAAGACCTACTGTAAGTTAATTTTACTATGCCTATAACCTTCCCGGAAGTGCTAGCATAAAGTTTGTCAAAGTTTTATTGCAACCGGATGAGCGGTGTGGCAACGCATAAAATACGAACAAAAAAACATTCATTTTTATATATTAGATAGCAGTCCTAGAAATAATATGATTTGTTAACATGTTATCAAAAAATCTATACAACACAATATGTATTTGAAAAGACTTTCATACTATCAGATAATATTGTATTCATGTACACGGACGAGTTTTAAAATTCCCAAACATAAATCTTATATGTAATCTTCTCCACAAAAGGCATTTTTGTTCTGGCTGTATTGCTGTTATTTACAATGTTGTTGCAGAAAGTTATGTAATGCTTAGAATGCTTTTTTAATCCATATTCTCTTAAAATGTAAAGCACATGGTAGGTATTTCAACAGAGTTTTTCTATGAGCACTGCTTGTTATTCAGTTTCTTAACCTAAGCTATTCTTTAAGATTTCGACTGAAGGTGCTTGGTGGAATTTCAATATTAAATTTGAATCATTCAAATTATGTACACTCCCACAGATTTTGTCACTAACGACCCGGGTTTCGCCTTTCGGCATCTTCAGGCGTTCAAGCGCACGGATGAACTTGAACTGACCTCAGTCAGACCTCAAACTGATGTCAGTTCAAGTTCATCCGTACGCTTGAACGCCTGAAGATGCCGAAAGGCGAAACCCGGGTCGTTAGTGACAAAATCTGTGGGAGTGTACATAATTTGAATGATTCAAATTTAAGCTATTATTTATTTGAGAGAATATGGATATACAGAATAGAACTAGAACATGACTAGTGGTTAGTTAATAACTCTCGCTTGTGCTGTTATTTCATGATTAGAAATGTACGAGGGTTTTTTTAGATATTACAAGCATCGACTAGCGTTCGAACCCATGAGATCTATCACGAAAGCCAACGACGTTGACCGCTGCGCTACGAACTCGCTTAAGTAATGACAGTCATGGTTATTAATAAACATTTACAACTAGCTAATTACGTCAATATTATTTGATTATTCAATAAAAATAAAGCACAATTGAGCTACACCAACAATTTATCAAAGTCTTAGGAAAAAAATAGCTTTCTTGAGTATTTCAACACACAAGTTAACCAAAAACCATTGCAAAAATAGTTATATTATGACCCTATGAACACATTCGAATAAAGTTAAGAAAGAAATGTGTGATTTTTCATTAATTGATAGTATAAACGAGAAACAAATATTTTTATTTATTTATTATATAATGTTTAAATTGAAAAATCTGTACTCAGACAGATGAAAACTATAGAATGATAACATAAAGCTTTCGAATTATTACAATAGTCAAAAAGTCTATTATAAAACACATTTATCACGAGCTTTTGTTGTTTGCCTCAATGTGAAACCCACTTTTTTGTAAAGTTTAGTTTGTTCCCACATATAAAAGCTTTGCATAACAGGCTTCATTCAGACGACTGAGCTTTCACTACACGGCTAACAAAACATATACTTTTGTTCATATTCATAAATCTCCAGATTGATACCTGCTATTTACGAAAAACACAATCGTTTAAAATGGGAGTAAAGTCATTTGTTTTTTAATAGTCAAATACAGTTTTTGTTACATGCAGTTTGCAATATAAATAAGCAAGTATTAATTGAAATGATGAAACACAATCATAGTAAAAGATTGTGTTGTATTATTAAACAATAATTTTGACAATAAACTCAATAAGGTTGACCATAAATATTGTATTTTAAAGTGTTTCCTTTACCGGTGCTGTAAAAAATGCTGTATTACAACATTAAGTAACGTTGTACCACAGCATTTTTATTTTATATTGGTTTTTCCCTCATGTGATAAATAGTTGATTATGTTTTAATATATTTAACTTTTAAAAAAATATTAGCATTACAGCTACATAATGCCAATTCACCAAATATGTTGAATTTCACCAATTTATTGGGAAGAATATACTTCAAAATTAGCCTACATTAACCTTACCAGGAAATGAACCCAAATCTGCTTGGTCAGTAGAGCCAAGCTTTTAACCAACTAGAGCAAAGCGCGATTCCATAAGTAATCAGTAACCCTAGATACCAATCTTTTAATTCTTTAAGTATTTTTTTTCGAGAGTAAAATATTTTCTTACTGCTTGAAGCCAGTTTTGATCATATTAGCCTTAAAAACATGTTAAATTATGTTTTTCGTCAAATATATTGTCTTTCCACTGAGCATAAAAAAGTAAATTTTATTTGATTATCAGCAATCATGAATAGATTACGAATGAACGTGACTTGATAATATGTCAAAATTAAACCTCAGAAAAAATACTTTTATGGGTTTTTATTGATGACTTAAAATAACGACTTAGCAATTATGTAATGTCTTTTTTATTTACTAAAGTAATGATTGCTTTTTTTTAGTTTACTATATATTAATCAAATTACGTATGTATTATAAAAAAAAATTGAAATATTTTATCTCGTAAATTTCATATTATCTATATTTTACGTGTAGCAGTACTTTAAAAATGGTATTCGTTCAGTAAATATTGAATAATTGCTTAATATACGAGTGTGTATAAAAGATAAAAAAAGCTATCGGATAACTAAAGCTTAAGATATTTATCGACCAGTCTTTGTTTTGATTGAAAATAAATCCAACAGAATAAATGTCAAATGCCAATTTCTGTCAAAAAATCCACCGAATGCTTTGTTATGTTTTTTTGTTAACCTGAAATTTCAGTCAATGTGCATTGCTAATGGCTGTAGATTGAAAGCGACGCGAGCTTTCGATCACAAAGAGCGCAGTCGTTGAGCTTTTGTGAAAATCCACTGCCCATTGTCCGCGTTCTGGACTTAATTATTGTAATTTCACTGACGTACTGGTATTCAATTGGTGGCTTTTCTGGGAAAATATACTTGCAGTATTATAAAACACGGAAATATAATAAATATAAAATGGAAAATGAAATAGACTAAAATAGACTCGTTAAAATCAAACACCAAACGATGTATGTATTTATGAAAATATAGAATGAACCAATTATTCGCAGAGATAATTTTGAAAATGAAATGTAAATTTTATAATAGTAATGACACTTTTATAATTATAATAATTAGGGTATCCAATCCCGGAGCTTTTTTCCAGTCCCGGGATTAATTATTTTTCAATCCCGGGATACCGGGAGTGGGATTAACTCATCGAGGAATTTGAAGTCCTCAATTTGCTTTACTTTTTCCCCGGATTGTCTCAAAAACTCGTTCTTTTTTTTTTTTAGCTCACCGAGGAATTTGAAATCCAGCTTATATACAGAATTTCCAGAATCCAGATTTTTTTATCTTTTGCAATTCCAAAATCGTATCAATTTTCGGGATTTGTTAAAAATTTCTCAATCCTGAAATCCCGGGATCGCGACCGTGTCAATCCCTGGATTTCGGGATCAGAAAATCGAACGGGATCCCGGGATTGGATAACCTACTTATAATGTCATTAGTTACCTCCTACACACTAAAACACTCAAAAAAAACAAGACGTTAAGTAACCAGTTAGTTAAAAATGTGTCCTGTCAAAAACCTATAATTTAAATATTCTTACTCAATTTGTTAATTTATTAAATAAAATGTAGTTTATTTTTAAAAAATCTGTTGTAAAATGCGCTATTTAACGAACAAAAAAAGTATATTTTAGGGCTATTCCATCAACTGAATGTAAGTTAATACCTTCTAAATTTTTTTCTGACTACGAAAATTTGTCCTCTATATTTTTACCTTATTATAACAAGCGTTGCAATGCCACTCAAAGAAAGAAAGTATTTGTGTTTTAATTGTGTTTATTGAAGTGCATGTTTGACGTTTTCTGCCGATTGTCTATGGTAAGATACACGCAGCACCTAATGTTAGTTAATTGTACCTCCCCGCAAGTGCAAGCATACGTTGTCAAAATGGAATGTATGACAGTCAAACAAACATTGATTTTTATATATACAACCCAATGTAAGTTAATTTTACTAACGATTAAACAAATATTCATTTTTTGTATGCTATATTTAAATCTTAACCCTCCAAGGACGAGTGTAACCATATGGTCACAGTAAGCACCGTTGTCTATTTATCCCACTATTCATCCTTTTTCTACCTGAATATCGTTGCTTTTGCTCATATTTGGTTAAGAAGGGTACAAACTTCAGTAAATCATCAGCTGTAGGGACAGAAACGGCCACCAAAAGCACATGCGATTTATTGAATTTCCGTTTTTTTAAATTTACTTTTTGAAACTGTTAGTTATTTTTTTGTCAAAACATCAAATTATTTACAGTTATTTTGCTAATTTGTATTAAAATTATGCTGATCTAAAGAGGTCAAATTGTAAATATTTAAAAAAAAATCACGTTTAGCTACATTTCAACTCCGAGTGTTTTCGTGCCCATACGGTCACTTTTGTCCTTACTACTGTCCGTACACAATATTACACGGCAATAAAAGGATGAGCATGCGTTTTTTTTTAAAATTTTTGTTGGGAATAAGAGTTATAAGACATATTATATATAAGTTATAAGCCATATTTTTATCGGAAAAAAGCTTTCGTTTCTGGAGGGATAACACACATTTCGCGCTGCATGTTTATATGTTATACTTTTTTTCGTTCCGTTATTTAAATGTTATATTTTGAGTCTGTTTCCATTTTTAAATATCAATATTTTTCTATTGAGTATCACCAAAAGCCTAATTAATATAAGAACTGTACTAACAAAAGCTTATTATGTTTTTTTCTTCAAATAAATGTTGTTCTTGTTTGTTCTTCACTTAATAAAACGAAATGTAATAAGCTAAACAGTAATACATAATAACTAAAGTTATTCAAATTATGTAAGAATCTTTGACGTTGTGTTTTCGGTATAATTTGTGGGAAATATTTATACAGATAAAAATAATTTAAGGCGCTTTCGTGTAATTATCAAATTAATAAATAACGACCAAGTTGATAAAACTGTAAAGGTCATTTGCGTTTATTGCCGAAGAAACAAAGTAACCTTTTTATTACTTCAGTATTCATGACGAGCAGTAAAAAGCGGTAATTAAAAATTTCACTTGTTTTTATTTTGACAGATATGTACGAAATATTTTAATTTGACCTGGAAATGAAAAAAGGGTACACTTAAACAAAAATATTATTACAATATGCAGACAGAGTAATAATTATTTATATTAATTATGTAATAACCTTCCATACTGGATTATGATGATGTAATTTTATAATGTTATTTTTTATGTGACGAATATTATTCCGTACCCTTTTTGTGATCCCGGGAATTACGGGATTTAACATTCAACATAAAACCGAGTATAAATTCGGGGTTGAGAAGTTTTGTACTTTTTCAAACAATTTTTTGTCGATTTCAAAAATCTAGGAATTCGCGGAATTCCCAAAATGAAAAGATGCGAGAACTTTTTTCAGCTCTTTCTAGAACTTTTTAATCTTAAAACCCAGGAATTTATGGATATTTATTAAAGACAATAAATGCACAAAGAATATAAAATGACTGAATGGTATAAATGTTATGTTTGAATATTATTTCATGAAATATAACCGCCCCTGCATATACAAGGGGTGCATTGATCCAATGCCACATTGACCGGCTGTCACTGTGTCCATGTCAAGATTACTTCAAACCGTGCTTTAATTTTATTTGCTAACAATGTGTTCAAGTTTTGTAAATTACGACCCAATTATCAATTTATGACAACATCAGGCATTCAAATGCTCTAATGAACCCGATAAATAAGGATAATAAATGATCTGATTTTATTGAAATTATCAAGTGTCGTACAATCCATCATAGGCCTCAGCATATTCTTGTTTTATTTATAAAACATATAATGAAGCTTTTCATAAAAAAATAAACAATTAATGAGTTTTTAAAATTATAATCATTATGTAAATATGAATGTTACTGTAATTTATGAAAGTTCAAAAATAAAGAATATAGAGTAAAAATTAAAAAAAAACAAAAGGAATCTTATTATTTTACATAAACATTAACTACTAAAAAAATATCGAATGTGATTGGCATTTGTTTTCAAAATGCTTTGATATGATATTTTTTATTATTTCCACGCTGTAGAGAAAAATGAAATTTCCATTCATAAAATATAGACTAATGGATATTGTTCATGAAATTGATTGACACAATAATAACGAATTACAATTGACGTTAACTGTTACATACATCAAAGAATTTATTTATCGTGGAACAACCGATGTATAAGAAAATAGACAATCAAATTTACAATCGATTACATTGACAAAAAAATTTACAGTAAAATTACCGACAGACAGTTTTGGCTTCATGATATTTTAATAAAAGAAAATCGATTTTATGTGACACGTGAATCTGTCTAGTGTATTTTTAAATATTTTTTTTTATAAAGGTGTATACATTTAACTCTTTTTTAACACGGTTGATACGTTTTACAAAAAATCGTATAAAAAAAGCTAGAACT
Source organism: Himalopsyche anomala (assembly GCA_031772345.1). NCBI lineage: Eukaryota > Metazoa > Arthropoda > Insecta > Trichoptera > Rhyacophilidae > Himalopsyche > Himalopsyche anomala. Next base: position 3,846,982 of record CM062827.1, read on the forward strand.
TGACTTGAAAAAAACACCATTGACGTACAAGAAAACCTTTGTATTTTGAGACCAAAAAATTTCCGCCTTTGTTTTTAGCACTTCAATGTATTAAATATAAAAGCTTTACAATTAAACGCCTTTTCAAATAATTGCTTAAGAAACAATTATTATATACAAATTACAGGTAGTAAATAAAGTATGAATAAATGTTTTTGAAAATACTTTATTTATCAAATTTTGTTTCAAATCTGAGAGACGAAACTTTATCTTAAAAAACCGTTCTCGATAAATTAACCGAGCGCAGATACTTACCCCTTTCCAAGAAACTTTCACAAAAGCTTAAAATATCTGCGGGAACAAGTAATAAAATTACAATTTAACTTTTAAACAACTTGTTTAAAATTATATTTTGGTTTGAGCGCAAATATTGGATGTGGGATTATAAAATACCGATTTGATTTTATCAAAAAATCCATTCATTCATCAAAATTTAAGTAGGTATGAGAATTATATCGCCTTTTCATTTTGCGGCTTAGTTTTGAACTTAATTAAACTTGTTGGACGCTTAATGAAAAATGTAATCAATTTAATTTTCAATTAAAATAATAAATTATAAAAAATGTATCATCATCTTTTAGCCCCGCTGACGCTTCATTAAATATATAAAATAGGTATTTTTACTACATTTCGATTTTACACACTTGCCAAGTTTTAAATTTGAATACCGGAAGATTTTTTGAAGCTATTATCAGTGGCATCACCATTGCAGTCTGGCTGCACGCTTTGAAAGAAAACCTGTTTACAGCGTGTACAATCCCTAAAGGTGGAAACACACTGACGACACTCAACGCCACGTAAGCGTGTTGGATGAGATCATAGCTACATATTTGCCATTGTATGCAACAAGAACGCACTGCCCTCGTGTCGCTTTCGATGTTGGCAGTGCGTTCCTGTTCCATACAATACAATGGCAAATATCTAGCTATGATCTCATCAAACACGCTTACGTGGCGTTGGGTGTCGGTAGTATGTTTCCACATTTAGAGTCTTAGACAGTAATCAAAATAAATTTTGACAAAATCAAGAACTACTGAATTTTAATTTTTGATAAATATAAGCTAAAATAAATACGAGGCTTTTCTTTGGACGTGTAAACCATAAAACATTATTAAATCAGAAAGAAAGTTAGCTGTCAAAATATCTTTAAAATTTTGCGTAAACCTTATTCACTTTAACGTATTATTTTTTTCCGTACTTACTTATAAAGTCGTTAAGATTAATTCACACGCATTTTTAACTGAAAAAACCATTATTCAATATCAAATAAATTTGTGTTATTATAATGAAAGAAGAGCTTTACAATAAATACAAAAAATCATTTGCATCAAGAATTCACAGTTATCACTTATACAGAGACTGACTGGCCTTTGAAAAAATCATATTTTCTGAAACTCGGTTAAAACCAGTGTTTGTCTAAAAAAGAAAAAAATAGCTATTTAAAAAAAAAATTAAACGTCACCATTCTATTCGTTATTTTTTGTAGGAAATATCTTTCATGAAAATACAAAACAAAACGGGTAAAATATATTTTTTTAAATTTTTTACTAATACATACTCATTTAACACATTTATTGATTATTTTACGATTAAACTATAAATTTCATCTTGTTTTATCATTGCGTTTTTTAGTCGAAATATAGGAGTTTTTAATGAAATAAAAAATCAATATAAATTGTTATATTTGAAACCACGTTACCAAATTTTAAAAAAACCGGCTTTTGAATTCGAAAATTTCACTAAGACCCCAATTTTTGAAACCTACAAGCTTAGGTAAACATCTAAAAATTAATTATTCTTATTTTTATTTTTGTCATTGGCTTAAATATAGTATAATTGTTAATAAATTTATTTGAATCAATCCAGTATTTTTTAAAATAATAAATGTTTTTATTTATCTCCGTAGATAATAAAAATAAAATAAAAGCACAATGGAGTGCCTAAAAAGGTCGTTGACTGGGTGCTAATTGCTGTCAAACTTTAATTTGTTTGGTGAAAAAAAATTGTTTTTATTTACTCCGAAGTACATTCGCGTTTTCATGTCAGGTTGTATAACTTTACTACGCAGATAAGATTATGAAGGTTTTACTGTGGTACACCAGGTTTCTTAGCGTAGGGCCAATTAAAACACTCAAATAAAAACACAAAGTGATGTCGTAAAAGTCGGAATAAAGTATACAATTCAGACACATCACTTGACATGGTAACGTGAACGTATAAAAAATATTTTTGTCTCAGGTGTATGAGAATAATTTTTAATGTTTTTCTTACTTTAACCTGTGTATTTTACAAAAATTCATATCAATGGACAACATTACTAAAAAACGTGTTATTATAATATTGTTTTTTCAATGTAAAAAACAATTAAAACTTTTAAAAAAATTAGAAGATTTTTTATACCGCAAATTGACAAAAAGTCCACTCAAGAAGTTCCGATAAAGTCTATGTCAATACATAAAAAATAGTACTTTTCTGAATTCACGAGAAATATGCCGACATGCTAAGCAATGTTGTTAAGCATTGCTTAAAGCATATATGGGCAACCACCGTCCCGCCGAGCTATTTTGTCCGGCCCTGATTCATCTTGGCAAAGTATAAGAGAAAGAAATTAATAGTTCCAGGGAGGGATTAAATAATGGAGATGAGACGGGCGCAGAAAGAAATAGCAACGTGTTTTATTTAATTAAATATTACTTTATTATGTTTAATAATTTGGTCCGGCCCTTGACTCGGAGACAGAATGATAATTTAGCCCCAGACCTGAGAAAGGTTGCCCATGCCTGGCTTAAGCTCTTCTCGGTGGCATCTCTATTGGCAGGGTAATTTTACACCTAAAGTTTATTATTCTCAAAAATAGTGGAACTGTCATTTTTGTCTATTTAAAGCATTAAAAAATGTAGTATGGCAAAAAGTAAATATTTTATATTTGCTTAATTTTGAATATTTTATACATTGCTTTAATGATTATCATAATATTAATGTAAGAATTTAAATGAATTGCGTATACTTTATTTTCAAATTAAACCACCTACACAAATGATGATTTTTATCGTTCTTCTCGGTAAAATCAAGGTTTTTCCATATAAAAAAAAACACCATAGTAAAAGTTGTAGTCATATTTTGAGCGATTAAGCACATAGTCATTTTTGTCAGATTCGACATAAAACGATACTGTTTAACAACAACCAAAATATTCTTTGAATGTAGAATGTTTTGAGTAATATTTAAAAAAAGTGATAATCGAAGGTGAAATTTAATTACTTTTGCACTATCAAATTTAAGTAAAACTACTGTCATAGAACTGGCTTTCATATGGTGATTGTTGATTTGATTTCTATTGATTTAAACTTTAAATTCATATTAATCATACTGCAGAAGCGTACAGAAAGTTTTCAGGAATAAAATCTATTTTTATGTTTTGTGAAATTTTCATAACTGTTAAAGGGTAAATTTTTAAAAAGAGATGGAAAGCGCAAACCCTTTGGTAATTTAAGTAATAATAAGAATACATATTTTATCATAAATTGAGTATTTTTCACTACCTGTAACATGTTTTGTGTGTTTTTAATTAAAAAAATATTCTGAAAAAATAACCGTGAAAACATATTTCAAGGATTCCTACAGGATAACAGGAATATGTAGCTCCACGCGAGTGCTTTCAGGTACTTGATATTATTCTAAATTTATTTCGCAGGAAACATAATCTCCTAAAGCCCGCACCGACAATTAAATGCCCACACAGAAATTCTACAAACGCAGAAACAAATGAACTCTCAAAAAATTACCTTATTTGTTTTGATAATCCTCTTAGTACACGTGTATGAAATCATTAAATCCACTTCCGGGAAAACGTTTCGCATACGTACAATAAATACTTGAAAGGAATTTCCCTGAACACACAGTAATATGGAGACGGTATATCGAAAATACGCAGTAATAAAAAACGATGTTTATAATGGGAGTTTCAGTGAATTTTATTGTACGCAAAGTAAACCGAGACATTATTTATTATGTTGTTTTCCTTTGATCTGAGCTTAGAGTCATATAACATTAGTTCGATCTCTTAACGTGAAATAAATAATCAAACAAAATATTCCTCAAAATAATAATGCTGACCTTTTCATTGTGACAACGAAAACAAGTTCGAACAAATCGTGTCAATATTGAAATATTCTTGTTATTTTAACAGACTTTTTATTACTAAATTCAATAAAATAAAACAGGAAAAGTAAAAATATTTTTATCAAAAAGGTTGCTTCGATGATTGGATTATCATATATATGTATATAGCATGACAATAATACTGTAAAAACCAGGGCTGTGGAGTCGTGTACAAAAAAAGACGACTCCGACTACGAGAAAATTTTCCAATAATTTCATTTTAACTTATATGTACATATATATGTATTCAAGCAGATCATCTTTAGTCAGCCGAGCATGCAATGTCAACACTTTGAACTGTTTTGTTTGAATACACAACATTAAATAAATTTTTCAAAAATATTTCGAGCTGCTCATTTTTCACGACTCCAACTCCGACTCCATAGCCCTGGTAAAAACTCAAAATAAAAGAGTGGATCAATATATTTGAATCATCATTTACAGAAAAAAACACGATGAAAATTTGAAATTAAATCTTGTAAAATGACGTGTTTTAAGAAAAGCTGAATAAAAAGTCTTATACAGATATTTTTTTTACCACGTCCGCTTCCAATGTGGAGAACATGGATTCCTAATGGAGTTTATCTCAACATAAGTGCTCAACCTCTCTTTTCCGAAGAGAGTAGGAATAGAAGGCTAGAGCTAGGACAGGACTAGTGGTTAGATAATCACTCTAATCTCACTACGCCTCGTTCATAGGATATGATGGTTGGAAAGGGGAAAGTAAAGTCATCACATACATCCATGCCTTCGAACAGAAATTCATAAATCAATTTATAAAACTGTCCGTACAGGGATTCAAACCCGTAACCGAGGCCAACGACGTTGACCACTCGACCACGCAAGCGACAAAATCATAATATCTCATTAAAACTAATCCATAAAGACTCATGGTTTCTTCGCGAAACAAATGTATTAAAAGCTTCAGCTAATAACTATTCGCCCGCTGTGGTCTAGTTGGTAAAAGCTTGCTCTACTGACCAGGTAGGTCTGGGTTCGATTCCCGTTAAGGTCAATGTCAAATTTAGATTTTTCAATAACAATTTGAGACCTAAGACGTGGGTGTTTGTGATGTCAATTTATCTCGAGTTAATCTCGAGTGACTTACAATAAATTCTCATCGAGTTTTTCTCGTATAATATTTCAACTTTGCAAATATTTAAATATTTTTATAATATTAATAATATTCTTATAAAATATTCTTAATAAATAATTTCAATTATTCTAAGCATTACATCTTGCAGCAGCTTGTTTACTATTGGATGCATTGTGAGAAATATTATTATTTGTACTCGCAATAATTCATAATTTAATCGATCCTCTACGCCGTAGCAGCTACGAACCGGAATCTCAATTACTTAATTAATAAGCGGTAGTTTGACCGCATAGAGTTCCATCCCAATCGTGTTCTAATGACAATTTATGAAAATTTGGGGTAGTGTTTGTTGACTAAGAACATTTAGTAGTGGGTGTACTAAAATAGCTATGTATATCAATTCAGTATATCGTTTAATTTTTTAATGCACGTTATGCAGCCCGTTAAGTATTTAAAAGTTTCAGGATTGATTTTGGCTACCTAAATAAAATATTTTTCGTAATATACTAGACTTCTGCAGATAATTTCAGTTTTTTACAGTAAAACTACAGTAAAGAAAGATCGTATCAAAAAAATTAGAATATTTATAAAATCACAATGCCAATTCAAATGTTTGTTTGAGAAAAAGATGTAAAAAAAAACATTTTTTTTACAATAATAAATCAGGTCTTATGGCGCAGCGGTTAGCGTTATGGGCTTCCGTGCCAGATCTCACGGGTTCAAGTTCCAATACGAACATCATTTTTTCGATCGACTTATCGATTTATATTCGTAGGCACTATTAGTCCTGTCATAGCCTTATCCTTATATCCCTATTACTCTCGTTGAAGAAGAGAAGTTGAGCGACTGACTGACAAACAGTTCTCGTAGAAAAATCTCTGTTGAGATTGCGCTGTTAGGAAGCCATATGCTCCACATCGAGAAGTGGACATGAATTAAAAAAATATGTTTATATGTGTGACGCTTCCTTAATTTGCCATGGAGAAAATCGGTAAAAAAGTATACATACTAAGAAATCATTTCCTTATCTTTAACAATGGAATATGTAGAAAAAGATGAACTTTACTAACAAATAAAGCATGTATTATAATTAATAAAAATAGATCAATAAAAGGTAGCAAATATCAACACTTCAATAAATGGTTTAAAAAATGTTTTTTAGCATAAGGTAACTTCGTAGTAGGTAATTTATTTTCAATTTTAATAAACCTTACCCGTCCGCCTGCGCAGTAACGTGTTCATCATTTAACAAGAACACAGAGATAGGTAAGATAAAACATCTATATTTAAATACGTTTCGTTGTTTTGAAGTTTCAATAATTTACAATTCGTATTTGTAAAAATAATGTAATTTATTGGTGATGCCGTGTACATAAACGAAATATTAATATTTCGGCAGTAAGAAATGTGAGATATGAAAACACAAACATTTTCTTTTCAAATGACAACTTCAGGGATAATTAATAATTATTAAAAACACAATTTTCCTTTGTACTTCATTCCACTTTATTTAATATGTCAGGACCGGTTTCGCTCATTACGAGCATCGTCAACTGATAAGAAATATAATTTAACCATGCTATTTATACAAAAATGAACAGTTATAAACAACAATTGGCATTGAAAAGAAATTACCAATTACATTAAAAGTGATTCTAAAATAACACAAAATTAAAATGTTTAACACATCTAACATATTATCTAACATATAACAGTTGACGATGCTCGTAATGAGCGAAACCGGTCCTGACATATTAAATAAAGTGGAATGAAGTACAAAGGAATATTGTGTTTTTACTAATATAGTGCCTTTCCACCAAGTATTGACAGTGAACACCCTAAAAGTGATAAGTAATAATATCAAACTTACGTGCTTTTAGTAGACTCTAAAATTCAGATAGTTATAAAACTAAAAAAAGAACAAAATTAAATAAATATATATACTTGATCCATGTCGGCTCCCAATGTGGATTATAAAGCCTCCTAATAGAGGTATCTTAACAGAAGTTTTTCTACGAGAACTGTTTGTTACTCAGTCGCTCAACCTCACTATTTTTTCAAAGTGAGTTGTAGGGAAAGAAGGATAAGGCTAGAATATGACTAGTGGTTAACTAATCGCTATTGCTATACCCAGTTATTAAAAGATCAGAAAGATCAGAGGAGAAGTATTGTGAATTGACATCACAAATACCCAGTCTTTGATCACAACTTTGAATTGAATAATTGACAAATTCACTGTGGTCTTACCGGGAATCGAACCCAGACCCGCGTGATCGGTAGAGCAACCTCTAACCAACTGGGCCATAACAGGCGACACTATAAAATTTCCATGCTGCTTAATAATAATGATTGCGGATGTAATTTATTGAAGATTATTTGGAGAAACTTTAATAACGATTAGGGTAAAACAAAGATTCTTGGGAAAATAAGTCATTCTTGTGGTGTCTTAGAAGTATTTTAAAAATACAGAGTTAATTAGTTAGTAGTGATTTAAGACATCGATGACGAAGATTGACGGAAGATTTGTTCTTTACGATGCAAGAAAATTAATTATACGCATTAAGTATTTATTACTTGCTTTCATTGTTTTCAAAGAAGATATAAAAACATTGGATGTTAATAGTGTAAGGACTTGTAATAGTAAAGGAAAGCTTGTTACTTATAAACCCTTCTTAAAGCCGTGATTGAACGCCAACTAATAGCCCAATAGTCAGCGGTAATACCTCCGATTGCGTACAAATTGGGTAGCTTGTAATTCTATATCATAATATTGTCACAGGGCTCGAAATGGGCCAGATTAAAACGTAGTCCCGTATTATGCCTGCCGGGCGAGGCGTAATGACAGTTTGGCTTTATTGCAGCGAATACCCTATTATAATAATTGTATAATGGAAATAAATTTAACGGAGTACGCTTACGCTGCTAAAATTTGTGGGGTGACAATGCTTTGCACGGTTAGTGAACACATAAAAGCTTAATTATGTGTGAAGCCCTCACGGATTACATGTTTAAATTTATACTAAATAAACAAGTGATGATAAAAGTACACTGTAATTATAATGCATAGCTTACGATGTTTCTTTTTTTTTTTTAATTACATATCCACAGCTGTATCGTGTAAATGTAATGGAAAGAATTGCAAAAAAACATAATTAAGGAAGACTTTACCTGCTGTAGTATCAAAAGATACAAGAGAAAATTTAAGTAAGAACTAGCATCGTTGAAAAAACTAAATCAATTTTGGAAAAATGGTCATAAGCAACTGATATCGGAAAATCGGCATTAGAGTTTTTTTACGGTGATTCTAAGAACTAGTCGTAATGATATTTGAATAAAAAAATGGTGATAACTATCAGGGCTTCGAACCGGAACAGAACCGAAAATTGAAAACCGTTATTTTTTCCGGAACGAAAACCGAAACGAAAAAAATAGCGGTCCGAAGCCCTGATAATTATAAATAAGATACTGAAATTATTAATGATGCAGTGTCAAGAAACGTCAACTACACTTTAAGTTAACTAACCCAAATAATTTTTGTGACGTTACTTCTGTTATAGCTAAAACGGCCTGGATTTTATAAGGATTTTTTCTGGTGGTAGGATTACAAAATTAAAATAATGTCAGATTTTTCACAGATCACCAAACTTTTTTATTCCACTGATTTTGTAAAGCAGGGTTTCTCAACGGTGGGCCATGTGGCCCCCCAGGGGGCCACAGCGTGTTCTAAGGGGGCCACAGAGATTTATTTTTGTTTTGGGGAGCCACAGCATAGTTTAGGGGGGGCACGGGGGTTAATTAAACGATACAGGGAAGAGCATAATGGCGGACGTCACGCAGCTATTTTTTGGCATTCTAGATTCGAAAATCTCGGAAGAGCTATAAAAAAGGTGGGTTTTTGAAATTATAATTTTCATGGGAAAACAAAACAATGGTATGGGGGGCCACAGAAAAATAAAGACACTCAAAAGGGGCCACGCCTTCAAAAAGGTTGAGAAACATTGGTGTAAAGCATTGTAACAAATGTTTCCCTGCTTTGAAAAGTATCTTTGACTAACTATCATACCGTTGTTAATTTATAAAGCATACATTGTTTTTTTTACTATCTCTAACTGTAAAATGATGCGTGTTTATCAATTGACGTAGCCGGACTAATACGAATATTAAAAATAATAATAAAATCATGACAGATTGTAATATTTACCAATAAATATTCAATTGACTTTCGCGTGTGAAATATATTCAAAGCTGTGTCACCCCAGCAATTTGGATTCATACAAATTTTGTACCAAAAGCCAGTGATCGGATTTTATGATAAGCCCTAATGTTTACGCAAGCGATTCATGTTTATTTCCCTTTGAGCAGTGGTTATGTGTTTTCGTGTTTTTCCGGGGACTCTTTTGCAAGATAAAACGTTTTTATATCTCTATTTAAGTCAAAGATTACGTTTTTACGCAAATGCGAGTATCTTTCAAAGACATGTAGGTACTAGGTACATTTATGCAAAAAATAAACAGCTTATTTTATCTCCCCGTGTGGGGTTCTAGATTGCAAATACTGCCTTGTTTCGAAGAAGTGTTTTCTTCTGGTGAAAATTTTGTGTGTGAATGTTTATTTTTATATTGAATACGTTTCATTGAGTGCTAGAGATACTTCTGACAAATGACAGTACGTTTTATTGATTTCATAGTATCCAAAACCGAACACTTACTATATTAAAAAAAAGATATCGTAAGCTTACTGTTACATAAACTTAAATGAACTGGAAATAATTAATGAGAACCAGAATTTGATCTGCAGTATTAAAAACAGCTTTGTCACAAAAAAAACATAAATTAAATTTTAATACAATGAGACAAAACTATCAAAATATTTAGGTGTACAAGAATTAAAAGATTTTTTTGAGAGCTTTTTTGGTTTTGTGATACCATCGGAGCTAACTTAAATTTATTATATATATATATATCTATATTGGATGAAAATATATGTCAGATTATTTAAATCCTTGTTCGCTCTTAATCTGGAGCATATGGCCTATGAATAAAGATATCTCATAATCATTTCTACGAGAACTGATTGATAATAAGTTGTTTTTAGTAAAATGTCGAAAGATTAAGATAAGCCAGGAGGCACGGTTAAGTAATCGTTTTCACTGCTCCCTGTTATTTTAGGAATGGAAAAGAGAGAAGGAAATTTTAGACATCGCAAACATCCAAGTCAATAAATCAATTAAGAAACATTTACATAAAGATATTTTAGCTTTACTTTATGTGAGTTCTACTAAGAAAGTGTCAATCCAATCAATTGAAAAAAATACTGTTAATGACAAGTGGCGGCCGGTCAATGTGGCATTGTATCAATGCACTCCTTGTATATGCAGAGGCGGTCATATTTCATGAAATAATATTCAAATATAACACATATACCATTCACTCATTTTAAAATCTTCACCTATTTTTTGTCTATAATAAATATTTTAGATATCGATAACTAATTAACACGCTAAATACATGAATACAAGAAAAATTTAAAATGATCCAATGCCACATTTACCGGCCGCCACTGTTGATGAAAGATATATTAGTAACATAACGGATTGACGATCAACTCTTAAAGAATATACATGGAACTCTAATGAAGCATTTACATTATATATAGTTGCTTATCGAGAATTGATTGTCATCGAGTTATACAACATTTATTTTTTTCAAACGACATAAAAATAATATTAAATAAATAATAGAATATCCAAAGGAGGTCATCATTGTCAGGGCAGCTTAAAATTTCATCTTAATAAAATGGTTTCCAAAATTAAAATAAGGGTTATTTTATGATACTTAACGAGTATGATGAAATATATCATACATGAATGATTGCATCTGTAATTCCACGCCGATACTTATAAAAGAATAATATATAAATTCAATTACCATTTACTATCTAAAAACACTTGCAATATTGAAAACTAATCTCAGTAATATGTCTGATTTATTTTTAATTTTCCGATATTTAGAAGATTAAGATAATGAGAATTCAATCTATGCTTAACGAATTATAAATTAATTGAAACACGTGTACAAACAATGCTTATTATTCTTTCCCTTTCTGACGGGTCGAAAATCGATCAAAACTAAGATCAGCGTCTCTGTCATTAAGCCAAAGTTAACCAACTGTTGTGAATAGAATTCGGAGTTAGGACAAGAAGTAAAGTTTTAAGGAAAGTAAGTATGAACTGCTGCGAATAAATTAGACCTTTTGGATTTTCCAAAGGGCAGGCCCCTAAATATCAAAGTTCCAAACAAGTCCTTTCCACATTGTACAATAATATTATGTGAATTTATAGGTCGTCACGTGAGATTTTGCGAGTACGTTGTTTGAATAAATCACTTAGATAAAGGCTTAAAATATTTTATATACTCTTCACTGGCCTCTATATTTTCTTTTTGAAAACTACTCTAAAACCTGATAAAAATATAACATTTGAAACTTATATAATATTAAATATTTTTTTCACGCATATATGAAATAATAAAGAAAATTATATTGATGATAAAACATCTCTTAAGATAAACTCAAAGAGGAAAGTAATTACCACAAACCATCTATATTTACAATGGGTACATTGGAATTTGATATCGAACTTGTTGGGTCATTAACCCATACTCTTTTATCACAAAAGTTTCACAGCGAGGTAGGAAAACATTTTAACCCAACGATCTCTGATCTCCACAACTATGACAAGACACTGCCTGAGAATCGTTTTAGACCCAGAGCAGTCTTGCTCGACGACTCTCCATAGATCTTATGTCGTCTAAAATTGTCAATTTACGAACGAACTTAGCATCACGAAAATGACTCTCTTTGTTTAAAAACAATTTGTATGCTGTATGTGTGTATGTATGTATGCGCATGTGTGTGTACATGTACGGATATAGTATGGAGGAAGCATATGGAATGTGATTTGCAAAATAATGCATATGGAGTTCCCGTGAACTTCTTATCTCTGTAGTGATCGCGCCCTTCCGTCTGCAAACGACGGTAAGGGGATGCAATTTACGATTTTTCAAAATCTTTATCGATGAAGGAGACTGGAAGAACCTTGGTGCGTCCTGGTACTTGAAGCTCCATAAATTTGATATCCAAAAAAAAAAAAACATAAAAATACTTGCATTAAAAAAAGTTATTGAGAAATTTAATATATTTTTGTTTTTTATTAAACCAAAGACAAGTTCTTAATTATAATTATAATAAACAGGAACAGTGTAAAAACGCAGTTATGCATGCATGCATGAAACCAAAAACCATTTTGTCAGCGTTTGAATTCTAAAAGTTCTACTTTACAATAGCGAATCATGGCAATCAAAAAACTTGTATACTGAGCTTTTACAATAGATACTTGGGTTGGATATTGGAGGTGAAGTGGTTTGATTTCGTGAGGAATTCGGAGATAAAAGAATGTACAAGTCAGTTACTTGTTACTTCAGTGATCATGGAGAAACGTTGAGACTGGCTGGATTACGTGCTGAGGATTCCTTGAAAAAGCCTCAATGATGTTTGCCTCTTCTTCCAACCGGTGAGATTCTAGTGTCTTGGACAATCATTAGGAACTATCTACAGAATGAACTCGGTGGAACTGAAGGATGCTGGCATGTCCGGAGACAGAGAATTATAGAGGTACCATATGCTCCACATAAGGTACAGATTAAGTAAAATAGAAAAGCGGTCAGCGATGTATCACGATTGATGCGAATTGCGTCATATACATTTTATTATTTTTACTCGTTATATTTATTTTTACTCACGCTTATTTTTCAATTATTTTTTTGTTCATAAATAATTAATTAAAGTACGCATTTTATGTTTTATTAGAAGATCTGATGTTTATATTTATTTTAAATAATATAATAGTATTATTTATGGTACGATATGGGCCGATGATAAAAAAAAACTATGAAGAAGGAATATTTATAGGTAGCTCACCAGAAAATTTCAATTTATGAAAGTAGCTCACATTCTTATTGAGTTTGGAGACCACTGTTCTAAAGCATATCGAATCAGTATATTTTTAGTTCTATATTCATTATCTTGCTTAAAAAATTTCCATGAAACAAATACCCTTCAAGTGTTTTCGATTCGTAAGTAATTCTCTTGTTTTTTATTCTCAAGCAGGTATACCAATTACTTTTTTAAAGCTTCTTTCCTATTTCTTCCAAAGTCTTAAGGTAATGAGATTAGGCGCCGAATATATTAAGTTAGGCAGTATTATATTATCGAATAATGAACGTTGTTATTTGTAAGAAACTCTTCGAAAATAGCAATAAAAAACGAACGAAAATATCTTGGCTTAAATTAAAATATAATTATAATGTAATGTACCGTTGATACCGCAAAAAAATATGAACACGGAATGCTTAGGAAGACGTTATATGCTCGCAAGGTCAGAAAGTAAGTATTTTTTATGCCATTTTTTTAGGAATAATATTTAAATGAGATGATGAAAATATCTTCATGTTTATATATTTTTTGAACACTATTATTATTTTTTTTCTTTAATATTTATGTATTTACAAGTACATAATATGAGTCTTCAGAGGTGAAGTTAGTGAAGTAGTAAAATGGTTAGTACAATGACGACTTTACCTGATGTTTTGGTGGATTGCATATTTTTATTTTAGAGAAATAACACTATTGCAGTGTGTTTTTACTGAGCTCACTTCAGTTTTATGATATTTTGAGACATGTGAAATATTAAAACTCATCAACTCAATTTTTCTTAAAGTACAAATTGGTTCACTTCACCTCTTATTAGATTATATATGCTTCTCAAAGGAGCAAAACACACGTCACATATTGTAACACCACAAGTGTATTAAAAACAAAGTTATCAAATTTAATTTTATATTAAAAAGTTTCGTCGAATCCATCGAATATGTTTTACATACCAACATATATGTATGAATTAAAGATACACGAATTTAAGTTTAAATATTGACTTTAACCAATACATATTGAGCCTACGTGGTGACAAATATAAATATCAACTTTTGTTAACTTTACACAAATGATTAATAATCAAATCTCTTTCTAACTCTTGTATTGTGTTTTGTCAATTCTCACTAGAAAAGAATTATATTTACGATACGTATTGTAAACATTTCACAGTTTAATCCAATGATCAAAACTAGTTTCAGTTGTTACGAGTATTTTCAGCTGGTGAATGGTATTTTTTACCATGTGCGTTTACAATTAGTAGAAGTATATTTAATATGAATCATCTTTACATTATTTGCTTTATACGTGACTGTTAGTAGGTCACTCAACTGTCGGTATTTTGAGAGGGAAAGAAGCATAGAGTAAAAAACGACATGCTATTTGTTATTCGTTCTATCTATAATGCTTATCGTATTGATAATAAAATAGCGTTTGGTTGAGGAGAAATAAAAACATCACAAAGATTCATGGCTTTTAAACATAACTATATAAACTAATTGAAATAGCTCTGTACAAATTATTTAATTTAGAGATAGATTCATTCGCCTGACTAAGCAGTCTAAGCCCCTGAAATGTAAATATAATATTAATATGAAGCATATACAGTATATGTAAATGAAGATTTCAAAATATGTTAATAAATTACTACATATTTGTTTGTCAATAATTGTGTTCACTAATCGTTATCGATATCAGATAACATTCTCTCGTTCTAGTTTGCATATTGAGACTGAACCAACAGCGAATATCCACAACAAACAGGTGCTACCATGCATTACGAAAAGCTACTTGCAAACTTTCGCAAAGCCAAGCTATAGCTTTGCTAAAACCTGACTCACATTCGGGGCAAGTTTACACACAGGGTGAGCTTTCCCACCGACGATGATTTCAGAGACTGCCTGTCTTGACCCGGGGAGCAGGTAGAGGTCTCTCAGGAAGGGTGTCCTAGGAACCTAATTGAATCTTAGCGCAAGTATCGCGTCACCTCATCGTGACAAACTTGGCTAACTTGAGTGGGTCCGCCTGTGGGCTGGCACGCCTTGAGCTTTGTTGAACTTTGTGGCCCCAGACGTGTAAACGTTTAACTCATATTTCAAACTGTCTGCTACTCAGAGACTGTTGTTTTTTTTTTTAATTTATGACAACTTCAAAAAAAAACCTGTTGTGGTAGTGGTAAAATCTTGCACGGAGTACTGTAACCCTTTCAAATTTTTTTGTTTATTTTAGAAAACGATATTCAACTAATTCTCTTGACAATGCTGGTCCTGATTATTAAAAATAAAAATTGTTAAAACGATTTTTTTACAACAATTGGTATAAGCCTCTTTAAAATATTCTAATGGCGTATTGATTTTAATCTCTGATGAAAAGTATGAGACAAAAATGCTAATTGTAAGATTCAAACAAATTGTCAAGTCCTAACTAGTAAACTTGTCTTTGAAAAAATATACCATCAAACACTTTAAAATAACTCCCTTATCTATTTTTTATATTTTACTTTTTTTTTAATCCATGTCCACTCCCAATGTGGAGCATATGGTCTTCTAATGGAGGTATCTCAACAGAAGTTTTTCGAGAACTTTTTGTTACTCAGTAACTCAACCTCACTTTTTTCAAAGTGAGTCGAAGGGAAAGAAGGATAAGGCTAGAACAGGACTAGTGGTTGGATAATCACTATTGATACACCCAGTTATTAAAGGATCAGAAAGATAGGAGGAGATTAAATGATGTAAATTGACAAGCAGCCAGACTCGGAACACAATTTTGAATTAAATAATTCTCAAATTTACTGTGATCAGACCGGGAATCGAACCCAGACCTGCGTGATCGGTAGAGCAAGCTCTAACCAATTGGGTCACAGCAGGCGACATTTTACGTAGACTTTATATAACAATATATTACTCATACCAGGCCTGAGCAAATGGCAGCAAGTGGTGAAACTACATCCGGCCCGTGAGTATTCTGAGAAATCTGTATAAAATAAAAATATTTGTCTAAAAAAAACATTTGAAATTGCTTTTAAAAAGTATTTACAAATTTAAAAACTATTCAGAAGGTAAATCTTTCAATTGGAAAAGGTCTGTAAATTTTATGAAGCAGCCTAATTTAAAAATATATATTAACTTTTCATCCCTAATGTGGCCCGAAAGCCAAAATATTTGCCCACTTCTGACTTAAGCTATAAATATATATATATATATACATAAACGGCTGAGTAAGTAAACTTTTCTTTTTCTAGCTCTATCTTTTTTAAAACAAAAGTGCATAGTTAAAATATAAATTCCTTGCATCTCTGTATCGGGCCAAGAAAATAAAGAGTAAATTCGTTTATAAATTTACACATAATGAGTGGTGGTGGGGCAACAAACAACGTGCATTTTTCGTATAGCGAGCATTAAATTATTGTAGATTCTTCTATTAAATAGACTTATATCATTTATGAAATCTGTTAAAATAGTAACAATATCAGCAGCATATTTTTTAAATGAATCAAGAGCACTGATATATTTTTCTCATCGATAATTAACAGTTAACATGTAAATGTCTTAAATGGTCGAACAATTTATTAAAAATAAATGTTGATATATCATACTACTAATATATAAAAAAATGACAATGTTTTTCCTTGTCACAGCAGTTGTAAATGAAAACGTTTTTCAGTAAGAAAGATTTTTTTTATCGTTAAAAGGTTTCGTCTGTACACATATTGTAAAGATTGAGTGTGATAAATGAATCAAAGATGTAAAAATGTTTTTTTGAATATGTGGAAGTACATTTGCGAAAGGAACACGTTTTGATAAAATATTTTCAGATTTATTGAAAGAATTTTGTGAGACGGAACGGTTGAAAACTGAATTAGATTTTGTTGTACAATATATGCTTGACATTACAGAGTTTAACATTGGCAATGCATACATAGTTATTTTTATTTTAAAAACTGTACTTATTAGATTCCATTTCAGTCATTCATTCTTTAAGGTTTAAATATCGATCTCGTAAGTTTTTCCTATCAGCAATTTTATTTTAAGTAAGTACAATTATATATGTAATAATAAACGATCAACTTGTCCGTTTATTTAACAGTGTTAAACCTACCTGCAAAACTTTTAAATTTCAATATTGAGGTCAAAAAGAAAACAAGAACTGGTTGCCAGTCAGTCGCAAATCATACACTTTTGGGAAGTTAAATTTTATTTATTAAAAGGAACAAATTTAAGAATTTTTCCCATATTTTCAATCGTTTTTTATATCTTACGATTTGTTTACGGAGATATAAATGCTTTTTTTTGCATGTCAAAAGCTAAGCAAATAGTTTCCAAATACAATGAGAAAAATCAGTAAAAATGTAGATATTTTTAATTCAATTGAAAAAATGTTTGTATACAATGCGTTCAAATCATTTATCGATTAACATCAATAAAAAAATGAACGATTTTGATGATTCAAATTTAAAGATTTCGATGTTACCAAATGAGTAGCCAAGTGATAGCTGTAAAACAAATGTCGTTTGTTCAACGCTTACTTGCTATCAGTGATATTTTACGGTAGTGAATCATAGCTCTGATGACAGCTGATGACAACCTGCTATTGAGATTTAAGATTCCAGTGGTTTCATCTGAAGATTAAGTAGTAGTAGATTAAGTAGTTGACCATTCGGCGTCCTGTTATACCATCGATCATGTAAACAAGTTAGAACTCATGCTTATTGCATTTATGCTCATATTTTGCATAGCCTCAACTTCCATGTCTCTTCTTGTGACTTGAAACATTCTAGAGATATGGCGAAACCAAAGTTTACTTTCTTGTTACGAGAGAATTACACGAAATCTCCTCATGATAGCCATATGCATACTAACGGAAGAGAATAATGCCAAAGAAGGAGACTTTGGTCAAACAATTTATCAATGGAATAAAAAACCTGTACTATATAATAAAACTGTTTTCTATTTCGTAACTGCTCAACTACTATGAGCTCTAAATATGAGAGTTTTATTTATATTGGTAAGGGTTTTTAAAAACGTAAAATGTACCTAGTCTTACTATAAAAATAAATAAAATAACAAAAGAGGTTATCGTATGAAAATATAACGTGAAATACATTATAAGAAAATAAAGTATGATTTCATTTTGAAAAGTAAAGTAACGGAAAAGACGGAGAAATTGCATAAAAATTGCTGGGTTAACGATGTATATAAAATGTAAATTTCGTTAAGATATTCCAACTCGTAGTATTTAAAATTATTCAAATTATTCTTGAAAAGATGCAATGCTGCCGTATGATAAGAGCATGATATCGTTTCCGGAGAAAACGATTTTCCGAAAAAGGAAGCTGTTAGGCATTCGAGAAAATCCGTGCCCCCATTCCCGTCCGATTTTCAAACGCCGGACGCTCGCTTACAGCAGAATTTCCCAACTTGATTACCTCAAGGTGTTTGGGTCACGCTTTATTTCACGGCATCTCAAAATTGCAATGTTTTTAATATAAAATAACAAAAATTATTCCACGTATTGTGTTACAATTTTACTTTCACAAATGCTTGTTTAAATACGAATGATTTTAATTTTACTGTTCTGATATAATATACAAATAAAAATAAATACAAGAGGCAAGGAAAGGATGATAGAAAAACAAAAAGACAATAATGATATTACAAATGACATTTACGTTAAAAAATGATTTGATGAACTATTGAGTTCTATGTCAATGTTTTTAATTAAAAACGAATATTTTAGTTTGGTTGTAACTTAGGACAAAATAGTAACGTGTTAACTTAAACATGAAGTGTTTAATATAAATCGATTGAAAAATCAATTTATAAAACTGTCCGTGCCGGGATTTGAACCCGTGCCATCCGTAACCGAAGCCAACAACGTCGACCACTCGGCCACACAGGCGGCTATTTCTGTTCGAAGGCATGGATGTATGTGATGTCTTGAATTCCCCCCTCCCACCCATCCTATCCTATGAACGGGGCGTATCGAGAGTGATTAGCTTACCACTAGTCTTGTCCTAGCCTTATCCTTCTATCCTAACTCTATTTGGAAAAAGAGAGGTTGAGCAACTGAGTAACAAGCAGTTCTCGTAGAAACACTTCTGTTGAGATAAACTCCATTAGGAGTCTATATGCCCAACATTGGGAGCGGACATGGTAAAAAAATTATGACATGGTCAATGGACATGGTTAAAATAAATAAATAATATAGTTGATTGCTAGAGATGGACTTTCACATTATTTATTACCGATACATTCAAAGTTTAATTGATACATATATTGTTTATGAGATTATTTTTTTTTGCAAAAAGTCTGACTATACATATAATCTATAAAAAGTGTCAATTTTTTTCTTCTTACTGTTTCGTTGAAATTATATAGAATTAAAATAATTATAAATATATATTACCATTAGAAGTTTATAGAGATAATAATTATCACCCGCTGTGGTCTAGTTGGTTAGAGCTTGCTCTAATGATCAAGTGGGTCTGGGTTTGATTCCCGGTAAGGCCAATGTCAAATAGGATTTTTTAAATTTTAAAAAATATTTGAGATTTGAGACATGGGTGTTAATTCTCCTTGAGTTAATCTCATGTGACTTACAAAATATATCTCGTATGATCTTTCAACTTCAATATATTTGACGCATTGGCGTAAGCTGTAATGTCAATTTTTTAAAAATTAAATTCAAATTAAATAAATCTAAATTAAATTAAATAAAACCAGAGACAATTTCAATTACCAACCAAATAATATTCCATTACCACCATTAAAGCTTTTAGTGATGCAAGAAGATAACTTAAAATTTACGGAAAAAACACTTTTTTGATTAAATTATTTATTATTTGGAAAAAGGTTTGTTGTAATATTTTTTTACAATCATTATCAATAATTTTTAAAAAATTATAAAATGTCGATTTATCTCTTTATGGTAATACACTCATCTTATTACCGTTTAAACCTTCTTTTACGAGTGTATTTCTCTATAAAGTCGTTAACGCAAACTATTGATACCTCATTATACTTATACTGCAAAGTATTATTTTGTACTAAGTTTTGAGAACGTAGAAAAATATGTTTACTTATTTTTGAAGTTTAAAGTATATTTACTGAAAAACATATAAATTAAATGAATCAACCAAAAACAGTTTGAAGAGCAGTGTGTTAACCCCTCCGAAGGAAAGTGCTGTAAATGGAGAGTTGAAAGAGATTAATTGTGTTATTTTGCGTAGCTCACCTGGCGTAAGGGAAAACCCTTTGCGGTCGAAGTGTGAACAAACTTGGCGTGAAGAGTGTTTGTATAAATGTTGTTAAGACCGGCTTGTTGGCACACTTGCCTAAATGAACGCACTTATTTTCTGGCGTGCGCTAATCTGGGTTTGATAATATCCAGTTGGTCAGCCACTAAGTAAGTTGTTTATTAATACATGATTAAAATCTGTTTGCTCTTGACACCGTAGATTTTTCTCGGACTACGTTTTTTATCGGAGGTAAAGATAATTCAATGGACATATCAATATATTTATAAAACCAATTTCCAAAATGTGATTTTGACAATAGCATGTATATTTTTTTGTCAAAACATACCTCACGATTGTTTTTAAAACTAAATAAGCTTCAATTTTTTTATTAATATAATAATTTGATGGTATTTGTTTAGAATAATGAAACATATGATGAAACTAAAAAAAGGTTAGATAAAATGAAGATAAGAATTATTGTACTATTATCAAGTATATAAATAAAAATTATGATTCAATCACACACTTTTTATGTAAAAAAAGAAAATATGTCTGTCTGTCCGTCATAAGAACTCCCTACAAACGGTTAACAGTAGCCTTTTTTCTTGTTGTCATTTCAATGTATTCGCTCCTTACGGTTTGACCTGTCATCTCCTTGAAAGGTTTTAATTAATTTACGTTGAAGTCGCTTAAAAGGTAAGAATATTATAACTTTTTAATAACATAAATAACATACACATTTTGATTTGGCTAACAAACATATTTAATCAGAACCAATTCGTTGATATCACCAATTCGTAAACAAAAAGAATTTTCAACATTGCCATTAGAAGTATGGTGTATGAGCTTTGTGGCGTTTTTAGTAGACTATTATAATGTATGAAAGTAGAAATTTTCAGCAAAAAGTATTCGCGTCAATCCACCAATAAAATTCAATCCACAATACATAGTTATCTGCTGTACTGCCAAACAAAGTCAGGGGACAGTATACAACCAGAAACGAAAGTAAATGAAATCTGGAAATGACTCAGTGGATCGTACCGTACAATCCGTTGCTTCTAAAGATGTTTAATGTTCACACCAACGTTGAATGCTGCAAATTAGCTTAATCTATATAAGAAGATTCTTAAGTATATCTAAAGGAATCTAATCAAGGTATATTTGCTCCAGTAAATCCAGTAATAGTGGTGAAGATGAAATTTATGAGCACCAAGAAGACCTCTTTATTTTAAACAATGAAGCGAAGTTGCATATTTTATGATTTCCTGTTCACAAACGACATTTGAAAAACGAGCAACATATTTATTTGAACTACAATATTTAAAATCATCTGAAAAATTTGCCAAACCCTATATTTACATGATTCTTCGAGATCTGCATTGCTAGAAGTTATTTTTTTTATGTTTGAGACAAATAAGAAATAAAAAGTCGAGGCAAGCAAGGTAAAATTATTGTGGACGGGTATAACGGTATTAAAACTGTCCGTACTAGGATTTGAATCCGGGGCCTCCGTAACCGAAGCCAACGACGTTGACCACTCGACCATCAGTTTAATAATTGATTTTTCAATCGATTTATGAATTTCTGTTCGAATGTATTGTCATGGATGTATTTGATGTCTTGAATTCCCCCTCCCACCCATTCTATCCTGTGAACGGGGCGTATCGAGAGTGATTAGCTAACCACTAGTCCTGTCCTAGCCCTATACTTCTATTTCTACTCTCTTTGGAGAAAGAGAGGTTGAGCAACTGAGTTACAAGCAGTTCTCGCAGAAACACTTTTGTTGAGATAAACTCCATTAGGAGTCCATATGCTTCACATTGGGAGCGGACATGGTTAGAAAAAAAAAACGGTATATAATCTGGCAACGTTATTGGATGTATCTAGACTGTGCAATGGTTATTACCTAAAACTGCTGTTGCATTGAGTTAAAAGTCTAATAAACTTTAAAGGTATCCAAACCATTGACGGAATCGAATGTGACTTCTTCATAGAGACATTCAATTGAACAAAATATAAGATGTAGCTGCACATTCAGATTCACCAAAGAAACGACTCTTTGCAGTTAACCTCTCATTTTGTGAACATTTCAAAGCAAAAACGCTTCGATAGAATATAATAATAATTGCATATCTGAAAATGTAAAGAATATTTTGCGTCTTGAAATTCACTACATTACCATGGATTATACCAATCAACCGGGAACTAAAAATATAATATTATTATTTTTTATAACATTTTTCATAAACAAATAGTTTGAATCTATCTCAGACGAAACCGGGTATCTTTAGTATTATTTTAATGTTGTAAAATTTTTTGTTGTTTATTTTTTATGAAAACAACAGTTTTATGTGTAAATTCATAACTATTCAATAAATAAAAAAGTTTCTCAGAAACACTTATTATGAGAGTATAATATGAATTGAAACACTATCAAAGTTTTACTTAGTTTGCAATCATGACGATTATCTAAAACATATTTATTTTAATCATATATTTGACAATTTTCTAACGATATTTCATTAATCTTAATCTTTTATGAGATGTGATTCTCTGCTTTAATTTCATACAAAATGCTATAGATTTGCTGATAATTATTCAACAATTATGTTGTACTATCCCTATTTTTTATAACTGGAGAAAACTAAAAAAAAAACGATATTTTATAAGTTAATGTGTACTGCAAAATTTGATTGGTACTACTATCGTTCTTCGATAAGTCAAGTCATAGAAAATTATTGACACTCCATAATGAAATTTGAAAAAGATTTTTACCAAGTTATTAACAAAAAAAAAATGATCGAGTTACCACAAACAGCCTCTCGTATTAATTCTCTAAAAGCTTAGTTATTACATAGACTACAGTTAAAAAGAGAGAACGATTAAAAATGTTTTCAAAGTAAAGAAGCGTGAATCAAGCGGTTCCCAAAAGTAAACAATATTACGCATTTCAAAGAAAAACCTTTCAGCAAAACCAAGATCATTGCCAGAAACATAAATAATACAATTTGAAAAACATTAAAACGCGGTTTGCCTGAAAAGGGAATGTCCCTTCCCCCAAGTTTGTTTCAAATATATATTATAATATACTGTATATGATAACATATATATTTTCTTCGTATTCGTATACATTTATTTAATATATATATAGATGAAACATCACAAACGTAACTGCTGAATTCGATTAAGCTCTGTGAAAGGAAAATTTCAGAACTTCCAAAGAACCGCAACCCTGCAAAGGAAGCTTCTTAGTTATCAGAACCCTTTTTAATATATTTATATCTTAATGTAAAATTATTGTAATTTACCTACGGAAATTTGACAAATAATACACCGTGATTTTGTTTAGTCAAACTGATCGATTTTACGATTGTGTAATTAATATAAGTTATGTTAGACTCATTTGAAACATTAAGTAAAAATACAAGTTTTAGTGGTGGAATTAAGCACAATGTTTTATAATCTTTTGATTTCATTTTTAATATCACAAATTACATGATATAAGTTGAAGGGATTTATTTGTGCTTTTGTATAATAGCACTTCTGTTTGAATATTGAATAATATCTAAGAATTATTATTGAATAAAGAATTATTATTAAATTCATATAATGCTTCTTATTCCTTTGAAATGTTTGCTTGTTTCTAGATTTGGCATTTGGCATAGTGGTAAATGATCTTAGTCTTTCACTATACTCATTTGCCCTTTCCACGGATTCAAATCCTCGAAAGCGTGGAGTTGTGACTCATTGTTAGTACCATTTTAATAATCTTACCTATCACAAAAATAATCTTGAAACTTTGAATATCATTTAGTTATAGTAAAACAAATTTTGTTGAGATATTTTACTGTATTACGACGGTAACTCAATTATTTTATTTTACGCCAGTCCTGTGTAATGTAACGGAGTTGTGAAAAACATTTACTGAGAAAGTTTTTAAAGTTAAGCAAAATAAAAATCAAATATTCTTAATAAGTAAGTCTTTTCCAAACAGAACTCACCAAACTTGTATCTTTATTTAGAATATCAACTTACTTATTTCATATAGATTGGGCCTATCTCTGTTTCCTTTTACTTTACACCAGCCATTTTATCTTGACGGAAAAATAACTTTTCTCTTTAACCGAAACACGGCAATGCTTCATAGAAAATAATAATGTAATATTTTTATTTAGTGTTTGTCGAATTTTCGGCCAACTTATCTTCGTATGTATAGATAGGTAGGTATTCCCTTGGCAGCCATCCTCTTAGGTCAAAAGTCAGCGATATGATTTATGTATAAAGTTGCAAGAGTTATTCAATTCTGTTGCTACGTATATTTGATATTAATTTAAATTTGGAATGATATGTGATATTTCAAGTGTGTTGTTTTCATAAATTTATTTTCAGTAAAAACCACAATTATTATATTTTTTTACGCATAGTGACGCATATAATAATATTGATTTCTGTTGTTTAGCGTCAAATATAGCGCAAAGTGGACATAGGGTTCCAGATTAATTACTGACAACGTCATTATTTTTTTTTTTGAGATCTAGGGCATTCAATGCAGGACACAAATACTACTGGTTGTTATCTTTTTAACGACATCTGCATAATGAAGCGTATGAAATATTTTAACTCTACATATTTAGATATTTTATTGCGAATCCTTTAATTTTTAAGTGGCCATATTTACATCCAATCCCGGACACTTTTTGTGATCCCGGAATTTCGGGATTTATAATTTTCAACATAAAATCTTGTATAAATTCGGGATTCAGGAATGAAAAACTTTTTCTTGGGAATTTTGAAATACTGGGATTTTTCAAACTTTTTTTTATCGATTTAAAAATCCCAGGAATTTTCGGAATTTCCAAAATGAAAAGACGCTAGACCTTTTTGTTTAGCTCTTTCTAAAATTTCGAATCCAAAATCCCAGGGATTAACGGAATTCCCAAAATGAAAAGACGTAAGACCTTTTTTTAGCTCTTCCAAGATCTGCAACATCAAAAACTCAGGAACACACGGAATTGCGAAATAAAAAAAATCGGATTTTTTTTAGTCCTCGCGCAACTTTCTCAAATTATCTCAATCCCGAAATCCTGGAATTAGTACGATAAAAATCCCGGGATTTTGGAATCACAAAATTTAATGGGATCCCGGGATTTCAGGATCCAGGACTCCAGGACTGGAGGCCTAACATGTTAACTTTATTATGCTCAAAATAAGGAGAGGCCATGGTTAAAGAAATAAGTCTGCTACAAAGATTGCAACCATCTGTATCATAAATTACTCATCTTTAATAAATATTGACAAAACTTGTGAATTATTATTTTCAAAATCATAACAGTAGCAGACTCTTGCATGAAAGCTTATTAAACTGAAAGAAATTTGAAGCTTTACTATTTTTTCAATCATGTCCGCTGTTGAATGTCTGAATCATATGAACACCCAATGAAGCTTATACAACAGATTTTTTTTATGATATCTGCAGGTTACTCAATTTCTCAATCTCTCTTTTAAGAGGTAAGAGAACTAACGATAAGTATGATGTATAGTTAAACATTATATACATCCATATATTCGAACAAAAATGTATCAATCAATATATTTATGAAACTATTCGTGGTCAAATGACTTTGGTTGTAGTGCTCACGTGCTCTTAAAATATGATTTTATTCATAACTTCAGGCTTAAATTGAGTATTAAATATATTTAAAAAACTTCTTTAGAAAAATCGTAATAAAATTAATTTTAAATTGAGTCGACACTCAAAATATAGTAGGCTTATTCCAATTTTCCCTATTCACTTCATCAGTTAGTTATTCAGTTGTTTTCAACCTCATCTTGGTTCAAAACTACTAAAGCCGTATTGTGTATAGGTTACTGAAAGAATCCTTTTGCGTTAAGTGACTTCGCATAGTTTGCTTCTAATATTTCGTGTATTCTGTGAATTAATTGCCAGATATTGAATAAGGGGAAATTAGTTCCGCACTTCAAAATTACATTTTGGATTTATCACGAACACAAGTTGAAAGGCAAATATGACACATTGTACGGTGGTAATATAAAGTGAAATCCAGCAAGCGTCATGTTGAATTAATTATTCAAAAGAGTCTCGAAATTTGAATATTTTCAATCGGTGAAATGGAAACAAGACTCTAGCCGCACGCTAAAATAGTGTATGTATTATGTTTCTGAGCGTGTTCTTGGAGAACCTTCAACGCCATTTTCGTAACAAATAATTAGCACGATGTTTTCTTATAATAAAAATAAAAAAAATACATCACTTTAATTGTCACGAGCTCCAAAAATTTTCGTTTTAATTTTATTCAAAATACTCTTTTTATTAAAATCCATTTTTTTTACATAAACAAATACTATTCAGCAATTTCTTTAGGAATAAATAATTTAAATAACCTTAAGGCCACTTGTTTATAAGTTTAAAAAAGAATGACCAGAGCAACATATATTTATATTATATTTATGATATACATTAATTCAACAATAATTTATTGGTAATTTAAGTTGGATAGAAACGTCATGATCTAAAATATGAAATCTTATATTGACTTTGCCATGAGTCTTATGAGTCTGGTCTCAAGACCAGACTCATATTATGGCAATGTTATTACGAGTCCACTAAAGCTTACGTTTTGTGTTTGTATCAATTTATATAGAAAATTCAACATAGTATAATAACAAATAAAAAAAATGTTTGTTCTAATTCCTCATTTTTTCTGTTGAGATCATGACCGATTTCTTTCATCACATGCATTTATGATGTAACGAAAGTTGATAGTTTATATGATAATGCTCTTTTCACAAGAATTGACAGTGAGAATCAACAAATATCCATAATGTTTTACTAAAAGTGCGTTAGTTCAATTTTGCACACTGTAGCTTGCGAAAAATACAAATAAATATTTGTTGTAATAATTATAACCTATGCCAGCTTTGTAGCCGAATGCCAACGTTGTTGGCTAAGAACACGGAGATCAGGGTTTCAAGTCCCAGTACAAACAGTTTTTAAAAATTGCTTTTTCAATCGATTAATGAATTTATGTTTGACGTCTTGCATTCCCTTCTCCCAACCATTTTACCATCAGTTATCACTAATCTTGTGCTAGCCATATCATTCCATCCCTACTCTCTAAAAGACAACAAAGTTTGACAACTGAGTAACAATTAGTCCGCGTATAAAGTCTTCTGTTGAGATGAACTTCATCAAAAGTCTATTTTATAAACATTGGGAGCGACCATGGTAAAATATAAAATGTAAATCATAAAAAATCGTCAAATTATACTTTAACTTGATAATTTTAAATAAACGACTGTTTTCTTGATTACTGCAAATTTTATATTAAGTGTAATGTTAATTAAAATGTGACATATAACGTTATTACAAATGACCTTTATAGTGACGTGATAAAGTACGATGTTCTACATGTTAACTGTATGGGGCTAAGTCTTTTGTTACGTGTCACGAGAAAAGCTCAAAATACAGTAACGTCACAGCGTAAAGCATAATTTCATGTGTACAATAAACCTGATCGTAACCGACACTCAAGTTTATTTATGAAAGTATATGATGATCGATAATGTTTTGGTGGTGGCTAAGATTGTTTCTGAGCAAAATTTTTGTGATTTTTTGTTGTATATACGGAAAATTCAATTCAAACAGGTTACTTAATGTTCACGACTTATGTGAGGCAGTCACTTATTTTGGCCAAACCTCAACAAACAAAAAACAATTAAAATAACTAATATAAAATTAAAAATAACTTTGATTATTCCACGCATTGTGCTACTAACTGTGACACGTGTTTCGCTTCTTTCAGAGGCATCTTCAGACTTACTATCGCAAATTTTGCTTAAGTTATGAAGCAAGATTGATTCTAAAATTTTAAATTATGAAATAACAAAATGGAGTTTGTGTTTTTTTTTCCTTTTAAGGGAAGCAAGGAGGGAGTGATAGAATCGAAATAAAGCAAACAAATAATGATACTAATGAGCTGCAATCAATCAGATTGGGATTTTTCACTTTTAAGGGCAAAATTTGCGATAGTAAGTCTGAAGATGCCTCTGAAAGAGGCGAAACACGTGTCACAGTTAGTATCACAATAAGTGGAATAATCAAAGTTATTTTAAATTTTATATTAAAATGAACTTCCACAAAGTTACCGCCGAAACCATCGAAAGTTTTCAAATAACTAATACTGATATCGCTTTATTGTCCATATTATCAATATAATGTAGCATGAGTGATTTTCTATAAAATCATTCTGCTATACTTCAATAATTCTTTTCTTACTGGCTTTGAAAAAGTGCTTAAGAAACTTGTGGCAAGGAGTTCTTTTCGAAAAAATTGTTGAGATAAGCTTCATTAAGAATCTATATGATTTAAATCAAGACTGGAGATGACTTGAAAAAAGTGTCATCATACATTATACCATTTCACTTGCTTAATGAGTTAACAGATGTTATCATTTACTACGTAATATAAACACTATAAATGAAAATAAGTTGTTATATGACCACTATTTTGAAAATACTGAATTAATTAAAGCAATAATTAAACGTTAATTTTTTAATGTCTGGTTATTTATTTATACTTTATTGGATAAAATTTTTGGGCGATTCTGGGATTCTTCAGAAAATTTTATGTCGATTTCAAAATTTCAGAATTCTTGTGGATTTCCCAAAATGATCAGCGCGAGCCTTTTTTTAAGCTTTTCCAAGTTTAATTTTCTCAATCCCGGAATAAGTCTTGTCACAATCCCGGAATTTTAGAATCACAGAACTGGGCGGGATCCCGGCATTGGATACCCTAATTTAGACTTCTTATGTATACATACAGAAAGGTTTCAATATTTAAAATGGCTATCTTGTAAAATGATAAATTCAGATTTAGATGTGACTGCACTAACTGGAGGTGTAAATTGATCTGCTAGGTCGCTAGGACGTGGGAAACTTGCGGCCTTTTGGCTACTCTGGTGCAGCCTTCTGGCCAATTCTGCAATTCTGTAAATTCCTGAAATTTTGGATTTGAAAATTCCTGGAAGACCTAAAAAAAGGTCCCACGCTGGTAATTTTGGGAAATTCGCAAATTTCGCCTTAGAAATTGGCATGAAATTGTTTCCGGTCAAAGATTCCCTAGTCAATGTTTACTACGGCCTTATGTTGAATCAGAAAAACAAATGCGACCTTTAGAGAAGAAAAAGTTCCCCACCCCTGTGCTAGGATGTCACGACTATGCTCAAAATATATATGACAAAAATGTGATGAACATATTAACAAATGTCATATTTTAAACGAAAAAAAAAACTTTTCAACAGTATACTTGTGATATTTGTGATTCGAATGTAGGTTTGATAAAATGTTGAAACAAATCTTTGTATATTAATTGTGGCCAAACATATTTGCATGTTGACTTTGAGACTTAAAAAATAACAATAGTAACCTTGATATGTTTTCTTTTTCCAGAACGACCGATACGTGCTTGTGGCTAGTCAACACGCAAACCCATTAGCAACGGACTGGTAATTAAATTTTACATCTATTTCGCTTAGTAAATAATAACTGTTATGAATCCTACAGCTCAAAGCATACTGTGCTTATAACTAAGAACACACACAAATTTAAGGGGGTGTTTATAGATAAGCAGTAGCGTCCGTTGACTGACAAGCGATAAGAATATTTCAATATCGGTTGAATATGAATATAACACCAGTTTAGCCTTTACTTGATTTTATTTTATTTTTTACTTGTTACCTGATTTGATGAAAGTGAAAGTTACAGATTTAAATGACAAAACAGATAGCTTGTATTTTTTTTAAATTTTGACAGCTCTTCTTTAAATATATGTTGAAGGCATCCAGCCACCAAAGTTTTAAAATGTTTATTAATAGTACTAAATCCTATATTTATATGTTAAAAATCAATATAAAAGAAAGAAAACAACGCTCTAATATTGATGTATTATTTTAAGTAAAAACAAAGCACATTTTTCTGTTAAAATTACACAACTTTATATTGCAATATTGATGAGATTCTGCTTTGCCCATCGTGATCATTTTAAGCAGATGAATAATTGTAAGAAATTTATTTAATAAAACGAATTTTCACTAGAACTTGTCGGTTTTTTTTTAAATTGTTAACCTGGTTTCAAATATTATAATTATTAATCATTTTTATTCGTCATTTCACTAAATCCGTTGGTATTTTGTGTTGAAGCCACCTTGGTAACAAATAAAATCAGAAAATATGTGGTTTCACTTATAGTCAGTCTACGAATCAACGAATGCGTTGAAAATATATTACTTAAGTTAATTTTGAAAACATCTTTGTTGTCCTTTTTTTGTTAGAAAATTGAAAATTAATTTTTCGAATACGAATACACCAAATAAGAACACGGAATATTTTTTTAGTATTTTTTTTAAAAATAAATAAATGCAGTTAAAAAATGTGAAACTTTTTTTCGCTATATTGAATGAGTTGTCATTTTTTTGAGACTTTGAAAACCGTGTATTAGCATATAGTGTAATTCAAAACGCATTTTTTGAAAATTTTCACTTAGAAATAACAAGAGTTAGTCTTAATAAACAAATAAAACTTTTAAGTTTACATAAGAAGAAAAAACTTAAGCTAAGGAAGTTTTTCCAGAAAGATCTCTCTTCGTCACTCTTTGAGAATCAAACATTGAAGGCGATAAGATAAAATAACATAACAGTTGCTTTTCTATTTTAATATGAAATTTTAAAAGTTTATTTCAAAGACTAATGAAGAAGGCAAATGACCATTTGTGGATTTAATGCCCTGCATTTTCAGATACTACGAATGGTAACCATGAAACCCTGCCAACTGTGATTAAGATTACGTAGAGAGTGCATTTACCTTTCATTTACTGCTAGACGCATCTAAACAGGCTGACAGATCTTTACTGTAAGATTAGAACGCTACTGTAGATATGTATGTATTTAAATTTAGTTCGCTGGGAAGATATACCAACATTTGTTCCTCTCTTTTGCCAGTGTTTGCATATTAGGGCGGGATTTACTGCGAGTTGGGTAATTCCGTCCCGTTCTGTGTGCTTCAACAGAAATATTTACTTACCATATCTTTTGCAGAAAAGATGCTCAAGTTATGATAACTGGCTTTAAATTAAAATAATAAATAACGTTATGTCTACTTGAGCATATATTCTACTCATTAGTAATATCACTTTAAAGGTGTTCAATGTCAATTAAATTAAAGAAATATAATTCTCTTTTGTTATAATTCCTCATTTATTCAATATGATCAGGACCGGTATCGCGCATGATAAGCATTTTTTATTTATAACAATTAGACATTAGTTTAGTTTTACTTGGTTAAACTATAATATTTACTTGGTTGGCAGTATAAATAGCAACCGGTCCTCATCAGATATTGAATAAATGATGAATTAATACAAAATAGTGCTTTATTTTTTGAATACATACAGTAAAACCCCTATTTACACTAAAGTTGGGACAGTGTAATTCGGGGTAGTGTAATTGGGGGAATGAATCTCATACAAAATTAGGGAATTGGTTTTTATGCAAAAAATGAAAAATTAAGATTTCCCTTAGTTTTGCAAAAATAAAAATATGTACGAAATATAAGTTACCAAGTGATAAAATACAAAGCGCGCCAAAATCCAACACATAGACCGTCACCCGGCTATTCATGTATCACCTGGCACGTGCTGAATACACAGACGCTAGCTGACATTTGACTGTATGCGCCGCACAGACGTTGGTCTCGTAGCAACGACAATGGAATGCGGCGTGCAATTGGGGGATTTGCGGCGAATATTTCAAGCCAGCGCGTAATTCGGGGTCGTGTAATTGGGGGTTCCACTGTATACCCAATACGATAAATAACAAAATAATATTTTTTTTGCATATTCACTTGTTAAATTTATCAATTTAATGTTTTTCTTGCAACGTAAAGTTTGCCTTATAAAATTTTCACATCTTGTATCTCGTGGTACAAAAAAGCTTATCGCGAAGGGTGAGCCTTCGCGGTGAATCCATATCACTATCATCTTTAACATTCACTGGTAAAAGGTTTTTTATACTTAAAGTAATAATGCTCACACAATATTTTTTTGCTTTGTATAATTTATATTATAACATTGTACATACGTATAATGTAATAGCAATTTTGGATAAAATGAGCTTACTGTTAGAATTTTACAGAATGTCTTAATGTGTTTTGGTAGAGCAACTAATGTAATATTGTAAATTCTTTTTAATGCCAATGGTTCATTACAGCTTTTTATTTCAATTTGTTTTTCTATAAATCGCTATAAGCAAAACTGGTCCTGATCTTGGTAAATAAAAAAGGAAATAAATACAAAGGAATATTGTGATTTTCTCAGTACCTAATATAGTTTAAGCAATCAATTTTTACTATCAATGTTTGTTGTTTACCCCCTTTTTGTGTTCAGTAGAAAAGGAAAAAAAAACATATTTTTTTTTGTAAAGAATAACACAAGAATTAGAATCAATTTTTAGTACACATATTTGTACGCCTTTTAATTTTCTGTTTGATGATGCTTCTAAATGGGGCAAAACACGTTATCAAACCTAATTGTATAATTACCGTAAAGTTATGTACGAAAAAACTTAAAAATGAGTTTTTTTCATAATTTTTTAGCAAAAATTAATAAAGTATTTGTAGAACAAAAAATTATTACGATTTAAAAATATAATATGACTTCGCTTTCAAACCAAACATCACAAAATTAGGTAGTAAAAAAACAAAATTCTAGAACCACTGGATAGCATTGGTGGATACGATATGATATAACGAATTATTATTACATTTGGTATAACGAGATTAATTTTGATAGCACGAATTTCAGTCAAAATAATACGGAAAAATTTCCCTTGCAGCATACGCCGGAATCAAACACTGTTTGAAAACTTTTGCCATTTTACTAGACACGAGTAATAAAACTGAAATGAATATTTATCCCTTATTATTTAAAATTGTAAGCAACGCTATTATAATGTTTGCATATCAGTGTATTTCGGCTTTTGTAATATGTCAGAGAACTTGAATGGTAAAAAAGGTTTGAGAATAGGGTAGCTTTAGGTATTGCTTTTTAAAATAATATGTTGTTTTAAACATAAGCACAGCGTTTATTTAAACCATGGACACTTTTATTGTGAACACACATGGATAACGAAAGTATCAATTATCAGTTATGTAATCAATCTTGTAATATGTTTATTATCTTTAAAAACTAATTATGTATATCAAAATACGCTAAATGAAAATATCCATAACCTTACTTGATATTTTTATGAAGCATTTATATGGTTAAACTAGGAGTTTTATACTTAGATCATAAACAGAAATACATTTTTTTTCTAACGTATACAACACAATGTTAACAATATTATTACAAATACTTTTTGAACTATTCGAAGATGTGATGTTGACGTTTTGACAATGATAAATGTATTTTTGGTTCAGTTGAAAGTTACGAACAAAAACGAAACACAATCCATTTGATAACATGCCGTGAGAGCCTCCACAATAGCCCTCAAGTCCCTAGTCAATTCTATTGACTGTGGCCTTTGGCATAATATAATGTGGTAATATCTGCATCATATTATTAAATTGGCTTTAGGTTATCATAATAATGGGAAGCTCGAAACGATTGTTATCAGAATATATTCTAGGGACTTGATCACAATTGAAATAAATGGGAACATTAAAATTCCTTAGTTGCCCAAAAGAGGGCAGATGAATTTATGTTTTTTCGATATCATTGTTCAGAAAGTAATGCCGATAATGACACTCTTTACATCCGACTTGTAGAAAAAGAATTTTTGTAATTCTTAGCAAAACCAATCGTAAGTGCTTCGTCTATTGATAGAATTACCATACGTCCCTGTTTAGTCGGGATTGTTCCGGTTCTTGATATTGGTTCCGAAGAGTTTGGTATTTCGTCCTGGTTGTTTGTTATTTCGCGTCACGATGAGAGACTTATAAAGAAAATGATAAAGCCTTCCGATTCACGAATGGAAGCATTTATTAAATGATTTTTGAACGATTTATTCCTTGTCACCTTTTTTGTACAATTTTTAAAATATAATCGATATCTTACTTTAAGTCAATCATTAATGCTTTCATCATCCTTATTTATATCTTTACTTGTAATCTACTAATTATCATAGCATTCATATGTCAAAAAATGCAAACGAATATAATTAAAAAATACACAGCCCCTAGTACAAAAAAAGAAATGACGAAATTGTGTTTAAAAAGAGATAAAATAATAAATTTATGTATAATGGAAGAAACTGTTACGCAAACGTTTTGTTAAATTATAATACTTTTAAATTATGTAAAGAATATTAAAATGTTTTTTTTAATACCACTATAACATCGAGTACACGCCTTGAAAGGTACCCACGACGTCCTTAGTTTGTTAATTATAATTATTAGTTAATATGTTTTCAAACTAATTCTATGATGCTGTAGATACACCCTAAATGCATGTAGCCAGCAAATGTTGAACATCGAGATATCTAAACTGCGTCGTCCTACCGAACAAGATTGCTGAGCACACAGTATCGTATGCCATAGGCTAATATGCAATTATTGGAATGTGTTTCACTATCTGAATATATCAGATCATATTAATATCCTATAGGTTACTTCAATTAAATAGATAGATCGCACAAAGTTTGTTGCAATATTGGATATTATAATAGCTTTGCATCAGAAACAAGACGTCAATCATATTAAATATACAATAATATATAATTTCAATCTGCTGCCATAGTATGACATAGTAGTATTATTTTAATTTAAATGCTTACTTTTTCAAAGTGTTTAACATTTACTAAATAAGTATTTTGATCGAACTAACATTAGAATTCTAATTATTTACAATGTTTTATTAACAAATATGCTTACTTCATCAAATAAATATTATGGTACAAAACATTTTACAAATTAATCAATTTACTAAGTTCTGAAAATAATCAAATTTGAAAATGATTTAGACCAGTAGTGGGGAACTTTTTCATTTCTAAAGGCCATATTCATTTATCTGATACAGTATAAGGCCGCAGTAAAAAACGTTGACGCCACCTCTCCATTTTTTTCAACTGCCGAACATACAATGGGTTGATTAAGCTCTTTTTACAAAAAATTGCATATAATTTTTTGATCAAAGTGAATATTTTGATCAAGTCAAGAGACCGCAAGACCGTAGCCAAGAGGCCGCAGGCTCCCCTCCACTGATTTAGACAATAATTGAACAAATGGTCAATCACCTGCTATTATAAATATGTTATATGTATAACTGTTCCGGTATCACAGTATCTTTAAAAATATAAGACGTATTTTATGAGGTTTTCTTTTTTCGTTATTTTAATCATATAATACCGACGTAATTATGTCGGGTCCGTGGTGCAGAGGACAACGTCGTTGGCTACCGTAACGTATCTCAAGGGTTCAAGCCCCAGTGAGAACAATTTTTTCTCATTTTTTTTTGTTCGAAGGAATGGGTGTTTGTGATTACTAAAAAAATACCCACACCATTCCAATCTTAACATAACGGTAAGTCAATATCGATCAATTATTAATTAGTCTAGTCTTCACCCAATTCTTTTAACCCTAGTTTCTTGGAAACAAATAAGGTTGAGGGACTAAGTAACAATACATTTTTGTAGAAAAACTTTGTTGAAATATCACTGTCATATGCTGACAGGGGTTAGCAACCTTTTTGGATCCTAGAGCGCAATCTAAAATATTGGTAACGCAGCAAGCACCATTAGAAAACCCGAAACTCGTTCTTTAGCTCTCCGAGGAATTTTAAATTCAAAATCCTAGGAATTTAACGATTTGATAAATTAGTTGGCGGGCGCCATGGCACCCGCGGGCACGGGATTGGTAGCCGCTGCTCTACGAGCAGACTAAAACAATACTACCAAATAAAATCCAATTCAATCACTGTGATCATTTTTACACGATTATCAAAAACGATATTTAGCTTTATAGAAGTGAAATTATAACTATTCAGTTAGGTTGTGCTTAAAATGGTATACATAGACATCACCATTTTTTTCCAATACTCGATTGCTAAAAGGTTGAAATATGTTAGAAATTTTAATCGTTGAATTACAAATACAATAAGTCAATTAATTATAAGTTACGTTATAGTGAATTCGTTGACATTTTATATTCATGCAGTTATCTATTCAAAGGGTTTAAGTTTTCACGAATTATTTATGATATCAATAACATGTATGTCATTCGCATTAAAACTGCAATGAACTTTTCACGTCCCGGCATGGATTTATATTCTACACCATTTAGTGGCACGCAGGACATTTTAAAACCCTATAAAATAACCAGTTAAGTTCATTTAGTACTTAGAAGAAACGTAGTTGTGTCTGATATACCCCTCTTCTCATTTAAATCTAATCTGTTGGAATAGTTTTTTTAGACCGTGATCTTCGCCTCCGGTGATTTGGTTAAAAAATTAAAAAGGGTGACCTCGGTTAACCGTAGAGATTTTTTCGATCAATTTAGTAGGGATCGGCTGGTCTAGACAAACAAGATAGTAAAAAAGCATTGCTTTCAGTAAATCATGTGTAATTAAGTCCAATTATACGTAAGTAACCAAACCATGTCGATAGAGTACGAGAAAAAAAATGAAACTTAAACATGTACAAATAATCTATTATTATTTATTTTTCTCTAAATTCATCGGCTATTAAATTTTCCCGCCTGTGTGGTCGAGTGGTCAACGTCGTTGGCTTCGGTTGCGGAAGTCACGGGTTCGAATCCCAGTACGGACAGTTTTATAAATTAATTTTTCAATCGATCTACGAATTTGTTAAATCATATTAAAAATAAATTTATTCGTCATATACATATCATCTTAAAACATGTCGTTTAAATTTACTCAAAACATCTGAATCTTGTAGATTTTCATTTTAATATTACTTCCTTTTGGAAATTTTAAATATATTAAATAATTGATATAAATATCTAAAATATAATAAGTAAACAAACTCACTTTGCCGCCTGTGTGGCCGAGAGGTCAGCGTTGTTGGCTTCGGTTACGGAGGGCACGGGCTCAAACCCCGGTACGGACAGTTTTATAAATTGATTTTTCAATCGATTTAACCTTTATCCCTTAAACGGGTGTATCGAGAGCGATTAGCTTACCACTAGTCCTGTCCTAATCCTATCCCTACTCTCTTTGGAAAAAAAGAGGTTGAACAACTGAGTAACAAGCAGTTCTCGTAGAAGCACTTCTGTTGAGATAAACTCCATTAGGAGTCCATATGCTCCACATTGGGAGTGGACATGGTTAAAAAATATTCTTACATTAACCCGGATCACGTAGATTGTAGAATATATAAATTTTCAGTTTATTATTTTCCCAAATTCTAAGCCGCAATAGAAAAACCTGTCAACTAGATGGTAAACAACCACAGCTGATATATCTTACTATTATATATAAAGTATAACTAAACGGTTCATACGCATTTTTAGCATACACATAACTACACAAAGTAAAATATTACTTTGTTTATTTTGCTTTTGTTTATGAGAAAAAGTATCAGAATTGTTCATTTGTTAATTCTCATTCTGTCCAGATACATGTTTTATGCGTTTGACACATTCTAACGTAGGTATATATCAGATGGCATTTAGTGTGCACAGTCTTGCAATAGTATAGACAGGACTGAAGGGGGGCAAGAAAAGGCCTAAACAAAAACATCTGTATTCAGAGAGCGTCCACTTATCCCTTGGAGATTTTCCGTTGTTTTCGTGAGCTCGGTTTTGCCGCAAACGTGATAGTGGCTCTGGTAATTTCATTTCGTTAGGTGGAGCCTTGGAAAGCTAGCAGTTGCAAGAAAGCTACGACATAAGAACATTTATTGAGCTTTTGCTTATTTTACGTTGCATAAGCCGTGCTTATGTGGTTACTTATTTATAAGAAACCGATATGATTTTCGAATATCATTTTAAATTGTTACAAACAGCCAAAATAGTAAAAGAAATTAACTTTTACGGTGTTTAAATACTGTGTATTTTTTAAGCTTAAAAAAAGTTACGCTTAACTAATTAAATAAATAAAACTTTTTCATTACAATCAATTAGATTTTTTGCCTAAAATCAATACAATTTTAGGGTGTTCACTGTCAATACTTGGTGGAAAGGCATAATATTAATAAAAACACAATATTCCTTTGTACTTCATTCCACTTTCTTTAATAGGTCAGGACCGGTTTCGCTCATTGCGAGCTCGATGCTCGCAATGAGCAAAACTGGTCCTGACCTATTAAAGAAAGTGGAATGAAGTACAAAGGAATATTGTGTTTTTATTAAAAAATCAATACAATAAATATATGCGTTTTTTTTCAAATAGTACGACAAATACTTTCCTTTATTTCAATCAAAATTGATATCATATTACGATTTAAAAAGCTTTGAAAAATGTAAATTATATATTATTTATCGAAAGAAAATGATTGTTTTCCCTTTATTTTTTGATCAATATGATCAATTGGTATTTTTTGAATCGACAATTATGATACTCGTTTATTTCGGTACATATCGAATCATAAATGAATTTTGTTTTTTTTTTAATATGCACTATTTGATATCAATAATTTTTAACATAACTAATTTTGAATAATCTTTATATTGTGTACATAACTTTACTTACGTACATTACTTTTAAGGCAATCAGGTCAGTCATTCCACGTCAATTTTCGATAAAAAAGGATTATATTCAAAACACTTTTTTATAGATTAAATAGACGTTTTGCTCATCAAAATCAATTATCGGTTTAAATTTTCATCAGTTAAGATTACTCTTGGATGAGTAAACCCAGACTTACTCTATATTAAAAATTACGTTAAGATAGTTTAAAAAAAAATCTTTCTTTTTTTTTGAGTTAGTTATAGATAATTTATGTCATCGAACTAGAATGTCATTATTTTCTATGCTAGCTAGTCTCATGATAATTATTTAATTCACTCATTGGCAGAGACGACTGAAACTTTCTTTGTTGACAAAAGTTTCAATACCGCTGGAGAAGCTGTAAAGCGGATACCGAAGGCACTTTCTTCGTGCATTTAAATGCTATTTGTTCTTAAGCCCCCAACACCCGCGGGATTTTCGTGATCGAAAACTATTCCGACTTATTTTAAGCACATCGCATTTGCATTTTAAAGAATACGCAAATGAATTTGCATAAACACTCAAAGGCAATTCTTCAAAAATAAATGGCTTTAACAAAACAGTTTGCTTAAAAAATGATTTATTGCCAGAAAACATGTTTAAGAATCGTCATGTTTTCTCTATGTTCCTCATTCTCCATCACACTGCTTCCACGATTCTCCGTCTTCCGCTCAAACTATTTTATTCGGAGAAGGTACATATTAAAGATTCTGAAGTCTCAGCTTTTTGAAAATGCCGGGACATGACAATTTTATGTCTCGCGACCCAAGACGTAGTAATTTTATTTTTATGAAAAAATATTTAAACGAATATTTCCACGCCTGAAGTACAGAATCATTCTCTGCAGCAACTATAAATTATTATATTTCGAATGTGGAAAGGAAAAACAACGTAACCCACACATAGCAAATTCTACAGGAGGCACAAAAAACGTGTTTTGATTATTAAGTGCCATTTGTAAATTATAAAATATCCACAACCTTAAAGTGCACGGAAACTTCTGAACTAATGTTTAATTGACATCATCTAATTTTAATTTTAGAAATTGTTTTGGAAAAACCTTTTTTTAGCCCTTTTTTTGGTTTAAATTTTCACAAGCTCATATTTTTTCAAACTTAAAATCTTAATTTAGATACTAATTTGGCATTTTCAGCTTACATCCTTTTGATAGAACGTTTATCAAGTTAGATACATTGTGACTATCGCAAAAAAGCTGTTTTCAAAAAACTGTGGGTTACCTTTTTCCTTTCCACAGTCAATATATATATATATATATATATATGTACATTTATAATAATTTAACAAAATGTGCGTATATTTTATTGTGCGTACTCAATTTGTTCAATGCAAACTTATGTTAAAAGTTAACAATTACATATTTGACGAAATTTTATTTTTATTATTTATACTCCTTTTTACTACGCATCATTCGAGAGATTCGTCTAGGAAACGGCATCCTTCGATAAATAATAAATTTGGTCAGTAATTTTATGGTTATAATTGCATACAAGGATCTGCCACGTAAACTTAAAATGATCACATTTCATATTATTTATTAAACAGATGATTACTTTCAAATACTACTAGAGCTAAAGGTATGGCTGACTTACAGTATCATAAATACTGACCATACATGATTCTGTGTATTGATGAGACTAATAACGGAATAGAAGTAACCTTATTGCATTCACTCTATGAGGATTTGCACTCATAGACACCGGAGTGTAATATGATCTACGCTCAAAAACGTTAGCCACTCGTCAAATGCGCCAGCTTTACTATTAGGTGAAAATATGTAACATTTTTGAAACATACATGTCAATGTAGCTTAATAATTATGGGTCATTGCACCTTTATTATAAGAGTTGTACTTTGCCAATGGAAGTTTTAGCAAGGTCTATTTTTTTATATTAATATGTTAATTCTTTTGCAATTATATTTTTAAATTTTTAGCATAGGTGTCTGTCATGTCATAGGCTTCTTTTAAGTGAAAATTTTCATCCAATTCCTCCGATATTATTATTATTAAATCTAGTACTTTGGAAAGTATAAGCATCGATCTAAAACATTACTTTATATCGTTTACATGCCTACACCAGGTCATAAAATAATACTTTGTTAAATGAAACCAATAAGTTTGATTGCTTCAGTGCAAAGTTTTTATCAGAGTAGTTTTTTTCTTTCAACGTCTACAAACAAAACCGCTCAATTCCGTAATGCGTTTATTTGCTCTGAAAGAAATCTGCGTTTTAATTTAATTGCCAGTGGTAGGAAGGTGCTCGCTTATTTAAATATCTAAAATTCAAATAGCCGTCTCGAAATAAATCCGGAGATAGTGCTCTCAGTTCTCGTATTTGCATGCGATTTGCATTTTAGCGTCTTTATTTTGTCAATTTACGCTCAAATCTTCTTTTTTTTATTTGAAATGTACACGAAAAATGTAAATAAAACTGTCGAAGGAAATTATCAAGGTTTTTTCACACAACATCAACATTTCTTGTAACATCCCTAAATAATATTTTCAATAATTCCAGCATTAAATGTTAAGTGATAAAACTGTAAAACTTGATAATATATAGATAAATGTTTGAAATTTTATGATTATGTGAATCTTTCTGACAAATATGTGTGTTTAAAAGTATTAAGTAATTATTTTGTCTATTTCAAAAGAATTTACAGTAAATTATTTCAAAGTTATTTGAAAAAATAGTGTTAAACTGCTAGCGAGTATCCAATCAAAAAGCTACATTTTATATATACAGCTATACAATTAAAAGGTTTATATATTATTTAGGTCTGAAAGAATTAAGCAATTAAGAGTTGATTACTATTTTGCTTTAACGTTACCATCAATTTATTGAGCGTGTTATGTTTAACATTGGGTATTGTTGAAGATGAAAGATATGTAGTTAAATAATTTACTTATAATCAAAAAACTTTTTTTTATAAGCTTAAACATAAGAAAAAAACGATAACTGTATGAATATTATTTGTTTTTTTTTTATTTATTTATACTTTATTATGTCAATTTACAGTTTTCCTTAAGGTCATTTTTTTTTACTAAAGAATAATTATCATTGATTAAATTTCCCTTTACAATATAGAACTCTATTGCAGTAAAGTAAAAATATTGCTAATATGTAGGCAACACAACGCTACGTAGCAGAGATTTTGTACAACATGAAGAAACCCAAACCTGCATACTTTACAATGCAGACATGCGTTTGCTCTGCACTGCGCTCCTTTGTAGTGCAGGGCACAGATTCCAGCGTGACACTTGCACGTTTGGACATGTTCTTTTGATTTTAAAATAAGTTTAATGAGTGCTGGCTGAACACTTTTAATATGATACTACTCATTAGGGATTGTCGGCTTTCAAAAACTGGGTTTTTGGCTAAATTTGCGACATTCGAAAACCAGTTTTTTATATTTTCTATTATTCAAATACAAAAGTTAATATTTTTAGTTGATTTTGACATGGTTTCAAATAAGACGAGATGAAATACATATATATGTACATAGTTTAATATTCAGCGCCCAGCGGAAAGGTATTTTCGATATCAGGAAATTTTGTTACAAAAATTAAATCATCACTTAGTGATCGATAAGTGGACGCTTTGTGTTTTCTTAAATCATATTTTCTGAAGAGCAACACCAAAAAATTTCTTGTTGTGTATTATTATGTATAAACAAAATTAAAAAGAATTTTAAACTTTTTTTTGCTATTTTAACTGAAAATTTTTCGTAAAGCTTCGAAAACAGGTTTTTTTAAAAGCCGGTTTTCGTATAAGCCCTACTATTCATGTTGACTACTCTAAAAATACATCTTTTTCAGTCTGTCATGAGTCATTTTGACTCATTTAAATATGTGACTTGCGCGAGACAATAATTGCAGCATACGCTGATCGTACATGTCGGCCTCGCCTGCTTACACCTCTCAATTATGTGGTGGACTATGCAGTGTCACCTGCGTCTTATAATATGCCTAGTAGTGTATTCAAAATTATTCCAAAATGGATAATGTATATTTTATTAAAAGTAAAAGTTCTACGCGTCTTTTCGTGCGCTCT
The DNA here is from genome assembly GCA_031772345.1 of Himalopsyche anomala. Lineage (NCBI taxonomy): Eukaryota > Metazoa > Arthropoda > Insecta > Trichoptera > Rhyacophilidae > Himalopsyche > Himalopsyche anomala. The sequence goes on from CM062827.1 coordinate 3,890,307, forward strand.
TAATTATGAGTGCCTTTTTCGGTGCGCGGCATAATCTGCGTGGCTTTGTCGTGCGGAAATTTTTAATGTTATCAAATTATACATATTATAACACAAAACACCTGTTTCCATTGTAATATATGATTAAAAATGATTTTACTTAATACTCGAATATTATTGTCTTGGCATTGTAATATTGTGTAACCAAGAACCATCTTCTATTTTCGCTCATAATGCCTGTCTAGAGTCTATCTGAGACACAAGTCACTAGAAACGTAATTTAATATTAACTCCACCATCTTTTGTTCAGTTCTCCTGTTTTATCTCAGTTGTCTCGAGATCTTTGTAGTGAACAACTGCAGTGAGAAATGTCATTACCTTTGAATTTGAACATTATTGTCTTTGTTTATTTTCACTAGGAAATTACACGATACAGAAGCTGAAGCCGGTTACTATAGTGATAATATAAAACAATCACTTTTATGTTGTTCACTGTCAATACTTAAATATATTTAAAAACAATACAGACATTCTTACTTATTTTACATTGATAATGAATAAATGTGGAGTTACTACAAATGAGTAATATATTGTTTGATACGACAAACACATTTATATTTATTTATATATGAGGCTATTACTTACAAACACGGCTTTTTCCAAAATGATTAAAAAATGAAACTTGAATTTTATTTTGTAAAACAGCATACATTGAAATGTATTTTTAGTTTTATATTACTTTAAAATGATATTTTGTATGTTATCAAGTCAGGCTTGAGACTGCTTTCTACGTAAAATACGTTCGTTTTTATGTACTAAGTTACATTCATGGTTCATGTTCTAACAATTTTGGAAAAGCCGAGTTTGCAAATATTAGTCTCATGTATTTTCAATAGTTTCCGCTTCTAATTTAAAGCACGTGGGCTATAGACAATAAAAACAGAAAGATAGGACTAGCTAAATTGCTCTTGCTGCACTCTGTTTTAAGATACAATTATGTGAGAGTGAATATTATGGACATTGCAGATATTTTTCTTGTTAAATTGTTTTTCATCACTTGATAAAAGTATATTTATTAAGTACATATAAATGTATCACCAATCAACACACAACTTTTTTTTACTATGCCAGTGTAAAAAGTATAATATATAGACTGCTTACAAAGCACCTCAACAGCAAGTGTTGGTCGGAAATTTGCGTAAAATTTACACTAACCCAATACTCAGCATATACATATCTTTTATATATAGGTAAGTTTATAAAAAAAGACTTTAAAAATAAGATATGTGGAGGTAGAAACATCAAAAAAATTGTTGTCTTTGTAAATCAACCAACGATTAAAATTAGTGTACACAAGGTTTTCAGCAATTGTCGGTATCATAGAGTAAGTCTTAAATCTAAAACCATAATCCACTCGGCAATGGAACGGTATATCACAACGATATTCACTGAAATTCAAGCTTTCAATTTTTAAAATAGTCGCTGAAATCGTTTTGCATTAAAAGCTTTGGTTCGAAAGTTTAATAAGAAGCAATAGCTAAAATCTTGATTGCTTACGTGTTTTTGAAATATGATAATTGAAGATCTGTGAGTAATCAGATAATACTGACTTTAAACGGCTTCAGAAAGTTTCCACTTTTAAAACTCAAAGATTTGAAGTTGGATAATAAACAATTTTAAGATTGTAGATTTTTCCTTTTACATTGTTTTTGTGGCAAATGCGAGGAATCATAATAAATGTTTTTTTTGAGCTATCTTTTAATGTTTGTAAGTTAAATCGAGATATTAAAAATGTGTCGAACTTTTTATATGGTTGATGTAATATAAATTTATAAATACTTTCTTTCAGATCTTTTGAATTATATTTCGGTAAGAAAAAAAATCTGATTAAAGGGAAAGTTGTCAGTCGAAGCTTGAGTTATTCAATTCATTTGGATCTAAAATAGAAATAAGAAATGAAAGCAATCATAAATATTTTTAACAAATCCTGAATGGTGAGTATTTGAAAACAACTTATTGAAAATCTATAATTAAAAAAAAAAAAAACGAATTGAATTGCGAAAAAATGTGTTTTAATAAAATATATCGTAATGTTTGTTTCCGTTTTCTAACTCAGATTTTAAAATAATTAACAATAAGTATATACGAAAAAAAACAGTTTACAATGATTTGCAATGTACTTACAAGGTTTTTAAAACGTTAGTACATATAAATTTAAAAAATACTAATTTGTACAAGACGATGAAAATATTATTAGAATTATTGTGATAAAAAAAAATACAGCTTTATTTAGTCATAACTGTCGTTATCTTTTAACAATGTTTGTTGTTTTAGTAGGATATTCCAAATCATTTTTTTTCCAATTTTCCAATACTTTCTATGGAAAAAACTTTGCTTCCAAAAAGCAATTTTTGTTGTGTTCAAATATTGAGATATTTTTCGAATTCTCGTGCATTTTTTTTATTAAGGCCTACAAAAAACCCAAATCAAATCGTACTATTTCATAAAAAATCGAAAAAAAAACAATTTTACCTTATTTAAAAAAAAATACTAAGCAAATCGGTTAAAAAAAAACAAAGCTCATATGATATAAATAACGTAGGTTGGTTTGCTAAAAAGGTAGAGCTTTATTTTATTTTAATCCCAGTAGACAAGCAGACGCGTACCCTTCTTTGGTATGAATATTCAGTCGAATTGACGTGAATTTTACTCGCCCGGCCAAGCCTCTATGCCAGCTTTCCCATGCACTGGACTGAGTGAAGCTTTTGAAAAAATAATCTCACAAATAAGATAAGATAAGAAGAGAATTTGGCCAAGGCAGGATTGTATATTTTTTATTGCGCAAAATACTTAATCTTTTGACTTGCTTCCAACGATTACGCAGTGGCTCTCTACATATAACATTTATAGTTCTTGCAACCATGCTGTAATTATGTTAAGTAAAAAAATAGTTATAGTAACCAAAAAGCTAACAGCGTTTTATATTTAACTGACTAATAGTTTTTCACAATTTCAATTCATTGGTTAATATTTAAAAAAAAATTCAGAGAATTTATGAGTATTGGGTAGCGATTTATTAAGACACACTAAGAAACTCGCTTTTTTAGCTAATTCCAAAATTTATTTATTTAGATCATGACCAGTTTCTATAAAATCTTTTCATATTTATTTTAACCGCTTCAGTACCGTAAGGCCGCTGGTGGCCGCTACATACGAACAGCGTAAATACCGTAAGGCCACTGAAAACCACGAATGTAACTTGAAAATATTATACTATATATATCGTTTTATAAGTAAACTTTTAATTAATATTCATAAATTCAGTCCTATTTTTTTAAATATTAAAAAATTATTAAAAACATGCGGTAGGTATGTGAGTGAATGTTTTTTTAGCTTAAAACATCGCGGTACTGCAAAGGATTAAATTATTTGTTACATCTACGCTTGTCTTAATTTTGCTTGAATTACTCTGAAGAAATGCATATTTTTATCATTTTAAAATGTTAGGATGAGTGAAAACAGCCCTGAACTTAGTAAAATCATTTAGGGATTAGTATAAAATAGTGTTTTATTACTTTTAGATTAAGTAAGAGTAGTATGTAAAATGAGATTGAAAAAATACCAGGTTAAATATAATCACATCTTTTTTTTTATCAAAAACTAAATTGTTGAAATGTGATCATAATTTATTTAATATGAAATGTTTTGTGAATTAAAAAAAATACTTGTTTTCAATCTTTTATGTGCAGCTATTGAAAAGGTTGTATATTCAATACGATCGCCAAAGTAATGTACAAGAAAGTCGGAGGTAAATACATTATTGCGAATTTAATTTTTAAAATGCAATTTAGCCCATTGAATGTGGACTCCTGAAAAGCTTTAGTCCAGACGCGACGCATAGCCATACCGTTGTAGCACAACCGAGCAAGATTATCATCCCCAAGGGAGTGGAGCACTCTCCACGGCCAAAAAAGGAAAATAAAATAGTGCGGGCTCGCCAGAGTGAAAGGATAATAGGATAGGTCGAATTGGAACAAGTTAGACTTTTCGTTTAAACAATGGACGACGCGAGGGAGGGTCGGGGGCAGTATTGTCAACTGCAGATGGCGCAAGAGGCATTTCCGGAGAGCGTTTTCTCGTATCCGATTATGGAACAGGGGGGTTTCGGTTGATGGCGATGCCCTCGCCAACGGGTTAGAATGGACATCACGTAGGAAATATATGACAAGTTGAGTATCTATCAGTGAATTTTATAAATTTTATTTTTTTCATATTTCACGTGCTTCAATTGAATAGATATGTCCTGAAATATTACGTGTTTTTGAATCAATATGAAAAGTCTACATAAAAATATTGAGACTATCAATCAATTCATAAATATTTCAAAGAATATATTAATATTATATTTAACCAATTAAAAATATATATTATATATAAATGTAATACAACTTCACGAAATAGAGCTGTTTTTTTGCAGTACAATTTAAAACGATGTTATCAACAATATTTTATTATTTAAAATTAAAATATATGCGGAGCAAACATTAAAAAATTGATTTCTCGCAAACTTTGAAAAGTGCCGTTTTTTATCAATTCTGATAGTTCATAATAAAATCTAAGAAAAAACATCAAGTGTTCAAAAAATATCTTTTCCTAAAAAAAAAAATCATAAAGTTGACACATTCAAGCAACCCGTGATTTCTCCAACACTCAAATCATCATTTCCCAAGCTCTGTATTTGTGTGACAAATCAATTTTCGAATACATATTTGCTCCTCATATCTGTTAGTTATTAATTACATTGTATTAAAATACTACTTCCCCATATCAAATTTTGTATCTTGTTTGTTAATCACAGACATATATTTACAATAAAAAAATACAAAACTGGAGTTCACTTTCATATAATGTATTCAGATATGCGATATCTGCATTAAATGTAAATATGTCTTAATAGCAGATGTATTCAATCGATGACCGATTTTAAAATTATTTAAATTAGTTATAAATTTCAAATACTACACGAACCATTGTATTAAATATTATGGAAACATAAATGATAAGATTTATTACTAAAGATAAACGTGTTTTTAATGGATTTCAATTACTGTTAAATATTTTGTGGATTATAATTTGTTTTTAGTTTTTATGAGTTGTGTAAATTGTTGTCAAGTTTTCAACGCAACGTTTGTGGGTGTGAATTCTGTTGACCTTTGAAGTCACGAGCTCCCAAAAAGACCTTTTAAACATTGATTTTTATTTGATTTTTAAATGATTTAAAGATTTGTAATAAAAAACATGAGTGTCTTTGTAATATTGTTTAAGTATTCTAAATTATTATTTGTTCTATGAACGGAAAAAAAGACATGTTTACCAATAATCATTTCATAATTAAATTAGATTACCTTTTTGAAAAATGAGCGACTGACTTACAACCAGTTAAAATTTTTGCGTAGAGATATTTCAGAAGAAAATTATGAGCTCCATATTAAAAACTCACGCAGTCAGAGAGACCAAGTACTAAACCTTTTCTTGTCAAGTTTTTTTACTAAAAAAATGAATATTACAAGACACGTGTATTGTTAAACATATTTTTCTACTTTATGCCTCTAAGTAAGTTTTTCGACTGACTTTTGTCTTTTTTAAACAATATTTTTTAATCAGAGCACAAATGCTTAATGTTGAAAGCGGGTATGGTATAAATAAAAAAGACTGTAATTGTATCTATAAATTGTGAAAAGAGTGTCATGTTTGTAGTTTTGCTTTGAAAACAAGAAAATCATACGTGAAAAAAATAGTAACAAAGTATATTCAATTTAAAACTTATATTTTGAGTATCTAAATAAAATTTGAGATTTTACAAAACTTGATTGTTTCATTTCTAAAAAGCGTACTTTTTCGATGTAGGTACCTTTTATACTATGACACGAGAAGAGAGTGCCATTATAAAAATATATATATACGACGAAAACCACTATTATTACTTCAACGCTTATACCATATTGCAATAATGAGATAGTCATAAAACAACGATTAAGCCTTGTTGCCTTGAATTCGGGTGTGATTTTTCCACTCTAAGTATATTCTGGAATGGCCACATTTTCTTTGTAGGTCTTACATAGTCTGTATAATAAAAGGCTCGAGCACTTTTGGTATAGGTATCCTACGTTATGCGTCCCAAAGCGATTATTTTTAAGGCTGTGTATTTGAGCTTTTTTCCGGAAAATACTCAACAAGGCATTGGTCACGGTGTTTGGCTCCCCTATGGGAAGGGTTTATTTGATCGTATCTTTCGGTTGACAAGGTTTTTTTTTTTGGATATTGATATTGGTATATTATTTTCTGTTCTATAAAATCGAATTTTTGTTTATTAGATTTCAATAACCATCGACATAAAAGACCTAAATATTTGCGGCAAAAATTTTGAAGATCGTTGTATGAAATGCTACGTCAATAGAACTCATGAATTCATTCTCTGGAATTCTAAGCACAGGAAAATTCCAAACATTTTTTGAAGTCCGGAGTCCTAATAAGAAATTTGAGTTTATCTGATTTATCAAATATACAGTATGTTATATATTTTTTTGCTGAACAAAATATGTTCATGCTTGATTAATAAGAACCCTTGGGCCTTTTTTAAACTTCATTAATCCTTTCCGTAGATTTTTCGTGTCCGATGGCGCAGCGGTTTGCGTTGTGGGCTTCCGTGCTGGACCTCACGGGTTCGAGTCCCGGTACGAACAGCATTTTTTCGGTTGATTTATCAATTTCTGTTCGAAGGCATTGGTGTTTTTGATGACTAAAAATTCCCTTTCACTCTTCCGTTACTTTAATAAGCGGGAGTATCGAGAGCGATTAGTTAACCACTAATTCTGTCCTAGCCTTATCCTTCAATCCTTATTACTCTCTTTGAATAAAAGAGGTTGAGCGACTGAGTAACAAACAGTTCTCGTAAAAAAACTGTTGAAATACTTCCATTAGGTGGTTATATGCTCCACATTAGGAGCGGACATGGATAAAAAATGAGTTTTTTTAAGATTTGCATAGATCTTGTACACAGTAAAATACAATATCATCAAATTATTTTTACTTAACTTTGGTAATAAAAAATATTTTTACTAAGTCATCATAATAATAAAGCCTTTTTTGTTATTCACATATCAAAAAATCTGATTGACTAACGAGCAGACCGTTATTACAAACATATTTGTGAATAAAATAGAATGTAGGTTTTGAGTACTTTTGTTGACAATCAAATTGTATTATCAACTAATATCAAAATAATAAAATAACTAATCCGTACCAAATTACTCAAAAATAATGATAAGGGGTCATTATTTCTCTGCATTCTAAAAAATATTATCAAAAACGAACATCAAATTAGGTAAAGAGTAGGTGATCTTAAATAGATATACAATAATATTTTGTTTACAATAAAACTGTAAGATTTCGACTGAAGGTGCTTGGTGGAATTTCAATATTAAATTTGAATCGTTCAAATTATGTACACTCCCACAGATTTTGTCACTAACGACCCGGGTTTCGCCTTTCGGCATCTTCAGGCGTTCAAGCGCACGGATGAACTTGACTTGTCAGTTCAAGTTCATTCGTGCGCTTGAACGCCTGAAGATGCCGAAAGGCGAATCCCGGGTCGTTAGTGACAAAATCTGCTGGAGTGTACATAATTTGAACGATTCAAATTTAATAAAACTGTAATTTGATAAGAGAGAAGAGAGTATTTTTAATACAACCTAATTACTATATAAAATCTAACGCTGATATAATCTTTTTTTTAATACTCAGAATATGACAAAAAATGAAATATTTCTCGGAAATATTAAGTTAAAATGTTTTCACGAAAGAATTACGACACCGTGATTTTCGAAAAATATTTCTCTTTAAATGTATCACTTACTAATTGCTTTGCAAAATGTTTCCCAATTTATGTAGCTGATGGCACATTAATTTATCTTAAGATTTTATTGTAAAAGGCGTCTCGAATGCTTGGATAATGATGTTAAATAGTTTCATTAAAAAAGACACACTATTAATTATAATTATAGAAAGTACTGTACAATTAACGTGTTTTTGAAAACATGCTTAGAGGTTTCATAAATATTTTAAGTCTTATATTTTTTGTGAAAAATAGTAAATATATGTAGTAAGATAATTATGAAACTTGGCCAACTTTATCATAAGTCAATTTTTTATGATATTAAATAACATCGTCATAATAATTTAAAATAAACGACAGTGAATATTTTTTTAATATTCAATGTATTTCGTTTTAAAATAAAAATATTACTATTCTATTTAAAGCATATGATTAACACTTCCATGCCCATGATGCAATCGTCAATAGTTGAGCCATTAAGACATTCAATATTTCTCTTAATATAGTCAATAAGTATTTATTTTTTTAGGTAATCTAGCATATATACATTTTTAACATTATTTTTTAGCTGCTAACTTAGGTTTAAACACTGTCAATAAACAGTGAAACTGAGATGCCATCATGGCAGGGAACGTGATTTTTTAGGATGCCATTATACGGGTTAACAAACGGTACTTCCAAGAGTTTCTTTCACAAGTTGATTCTTTTGTTTCCTGCGATAATATGATAGCATTGTCTCGGAATACCGAGTGCAGCATATGGAAAAGATTTGTCAGCCGTCCGATACGCCAAAGTCAAGGAAAAATATTTATTCTTCCATATACCTCATGGTGTATTTTATAATCGGCTTGTGGATTTTCACACAACAGAGACGTTACGTAAAATGGATAGTAACTGACTAGTTGTCTTGTTTTCTGCCTGTACGTTTTTGCGTGCGTAATAAATAAGTAAATGTGCATGTTTTGATTGTCTGTAAATGTGAATCCTCATTAAAGCGATGTTGCTTTTTGTCTCATTGTCCAATACCCATACTATTTTTTTCACGCCTGTTCTAAAAACGCATCTCCAGAGCAAAAAAAAAAATATAAAGTGTACTGAAATTAATACGTTTGAAGCCAAGTTATAATCTCACTAAATCTGTACGTACCTAGGATCCTTAATGTTTATTTATTTAAGTTATCACCGAAAAAATACATAAAACTAGTTAACCGTAACATGGGTTCTTATCGGTCACTGGGTACGTCGATATAATAATAAAAAATATATTTTATAATGCTTAAAAGGTCTTTTTTATAACGGCGAAACTGAAATTTTTCGAGAATATTTCAAAGTAAACATGTTTTCACGAGATTACAGTTGGGCAGTGGTCTGAAACTTGTGGTTTGCGAATTTTCTTTAATAGTCCACTTTTAAGGTGTTCATCTATACTTAGTCGAAAAGAATTATATTCAAAACAATAAAACACTCTTTTGTAATGATTCTATATGTATATAATATTATCAGGATCGGTTTCGCTCGTGACGAAAATTTTCAACTGATGCTCGTCATGAACAAAAACGGTCATGATCATATTAAATGCAAGTGAAATTAGTACAGAAAAATTGTTGTTATTGTTTAATAGCTTGATATTCTAGCTTTATTTTATTTTAAATTTGTAGTTGTGTACAAAGTTTTTATATCACAAAATAAAAAAGCGCTTTTGAGACTTAACGTGAATGCAATATAAATATATTGTATATATATTGTGTAAGTACAAAAAGAGCTTCAATAAATTAATTTACTCATAATGATTCTTACTTTTTGTGTTTAAGTAATAGACAACGATTTATTGAACGCAATTCAAAGTGATGTAAAAACAGAAATCCGTTTATCCTGTATTGTATTGAAGACAAATAATCTATATTTATAAAAAAAAAAACATGCTAAACAAGTGCATATTGTCAAAATAAATTTGTGTTAAATTGCACCGATTTAAATATACATATCAATGAATGGCACATGTTTCGTTTATTCCTCTATTGCTTTCACTATACTTCTTTGCAAGTTGTACCATTTTTCCTCACAAATTTCTCATTTTAACAAATCCAGCTGAAATGGAGTCAATACAGCGATAGATGAAAACAACTATTTAGTCTTCTGAATAATATATACTTATGTTTAGTTTGATTATCATATGCACAGTAAAAAAGTAATATGAATTATATTTTTGTAAATTAAAGATATACGTATTTCTATAATATTATCTATAAGCGCTTAAAAATGTACCATTACTATTTTGGTTTAAATTCAATGAAAGATGTCGGTTTTTAATCATAATTATCTTTGAGACTCTGAGATCACAGAACAGTAAAATGAGACCGTTTGAAATTGAAAAATCAATCCAAAGCATTCAAAATATAAATTATTTTTTATTTTATTTCATAAAATTACAAACTATAGTTTCAATATAATTAAAAGCTTTGTTGCAACATTAGTTGTACCTCTAAGAGTGACATGTGCTTTGCCTCTTTGAAAAACGTATTTAACATGAAGATACTTCTCGAATAGACACAACCGGAGAATAAAAGAAACAACTCGTGGAATGAGTGTTTACTCTGCTGCCCCATCGGTTTTGTTTCTAGGTGTGACACGTGTTTCGCTTTTTTTAAATGTCCTTTTATCTTGAAATTGTTCATTAAAGAAGCGCAACCAGTGAATACAAGAAACACAACCAGTGGAACATAAAGAAGTTATTAATTTTAATTTTATATAAATTTCAAGTTGTACGCGTGCCAAAGCTTGTGGATTGCCGTTGTAAGCAATAGCCTGGCCAAGATGAGGCTGCTACGGCTATAAATTAAAAATGTAAATAAGATAAGGGTGCGAGGGTGGCAGGGCGCCATAAAAATTGCCGCAAATCCGTTTCCAACGGTATATCCGTAATCAGTGAAGTAGGGACAGCTTAATTCGTTCGCCGGTCTGGAGGAAGTTAGCACTCGTGAGTGTTTTTAGAGTTTTTTTTAAAAGGAAGATACGCGTATGTTTTTTACTGTTATTTTCAGTTCTTATTCAGGGGCGGTGACACAAATGCTAAAGAGGATATTACTAAATATTCATGGTCGATCCTAAAAGCGTTTCTAATGTATTATGCGTACCAATTCGAATACGCTTTTTTGCCTTTGCAACAATTTAGGGTAATATTTTGGCACGCTGTGATAGAGGCATATTGATGAAGGTAAAAACATAGAGATTCACGTAACGACCATTAAAATAATATTTATTTTTTTCTTTTAAAATTATGATTTCAATACGTTTAATACGGCATTTGCCTGCTGTGGCCCAGTTGGTTAGAACTTGCTCCACCGGTCACGCAGGTCTGAGTTCGATTCCCGGTAAGATCACAGTGAATTCAAGAATTGTTCAATTCAAAGTAGTGATCAAAGACTAGGTTTTTGTGATGTCAATTCGAATTATTTCCTCTCCTCCAATCTTTCTGATTCTTTGATAACAGGGTGTAGCAATAGAGATTAGTTAACCACTAAGCCTGTTCTAGCCTTATCTTTCTTTCCCTACTACTCACCTAAATGTGAGGATGAGCGACAGAATAATAAACAGTTATCGTAGAAAAAAACTTATGTTGAGATACTTCCATTAAGCCACCATATGCTTCACATTGGGAGCGGACACGGATAAAAAAATACAGCATTAAAATAAACAAAAAATAAATGAAAGAGTTTTTTTTATTAGAAATTACTTAAAATGACAAATCAATACGCAGCTACAAAAACAAACGAATTACACTTAAAGTTACAGTGTAACTACAGAATAAAAATGAATATCTTTGCGATAATGGCTTTTTTGCAAAGGCTTGTCTGTAAATATAACATATTGCTTCAAATGATTAACTGCATATTCATTAATACATTAATAAAAGGAGCATCTACCCAGCGTCTCGTAGCTACGCCGAGTACATCTTATGAATGGTCAGCAAAAGCTTTTCGTGACGACGGGATCAACCCGGTTCTTTGAAGAGACAGACAGGGTTCAGACGCTCTTGAAGCATTTGCAGCCCAACTCAGGTCCATCGGCATGTTTTAAATTTTGGAAAAAGACAATAAGCAATTTTAGGTTCATAAAAAATGTAATTTGATAAGTATGAATTATTGATATTTAATGAAATTTATTTGTAAAAAAAGATCCATTGAAACGATTGATTTGATTATCTAAGAATTTAATAATTTTACCTTGCCACTGCAATAAAATAAGCTTGTAAATGTTTTAAATTGTATTACAACTGTCATAAAGTACGCTTTTTATCTCGCTACTGTCGTATGTCTATTATGCAGAATATGGATTTATCCTTTATTATATGAAAGAAAAAACTACACAAATTAATTAAGGTGTTTGTTATTCAGCACTTAAAAATAAAAATAAAAAACTGTACTATCTTTCTTTAAAAGAGTGCATTATTTAATAAACAGATAATCAATATTTTTAGCGAAAAACTAAACACGCAATAATGTAAGTAAGTTTATTTATGATAGAGTTGGCAAAAGCGCCATCATATTTGGTAAATTTATCGAGCGAAAATAAAAAAGAAAATGTTACGAACTCATAAATTCCGCGTAGTTTGTTACGGAATCCCACTAAAAATTGCTGAGGTGTGCTTCCGCCTCCTGAAAAACACCACCTTAGACAAACTTGTGTCATGAAATATGGGTCATAGCCATAAATATAAATTGTGTATTAATGTCACTGGAAATAAACATTCTTCGTATAATCAGTGTCGATTATTAAATAAATCAAATTTATTGATTAAATTGGCATTTATTTGTTAGAAAATTATTGTCTTAAAGTAAAAAAATAGCAAAGTATTTTAGTTATACAAATATTATTTTATATCTAGTTTATAGTTATTTCGGTTGATTCTTTCGTCAGAACTAAAGTTATTTGTATTTTTTTAATTTTATTAGCTTAGTGTTTATACACTTTTAATGTGATCACTAACAATTCTGTCTGGATAAAAAACAAAACCCTCTGTAGTTTGTGTTTAATAAACTTAAAAATTTAAGAACAATACTGGTTTTGCTTATCACGAGCAGTATCAAAAGACGTAAATATAAATAATTAATATATATATTTTAGTAGATGTATCAATACATAAAATACACTTAATCCATTTATATTTACGTTACTTGATAATACTGGGAATGAGAAAAACCAGTTTTGATATTTATAAGAAATTATTATATTTTTAAATCTGGTGACCAGAACTCAACTATGTTATCAGACGGTTTTGGATTACGTCTGGGTCAGATTAAATAATGTTTTTTTTGTTTGATATTATAGGTGTAATGCTATGATTTTATATCCAAACTAATTGACTGTTTGATGTCATTATAATATATATATATATTTGTTATACATATTTAGTTATAAGTAATTGTAATAGTAAATAGTAAAAGTAATAGTAATTTATTATTGCTAATGGGTTTTAATAAATATAACTACGTAAGTTAAAAATGATCACATCGACTGTGGAAAGGAAAAAGAACGTAACCCACAGTTTTTCAACAGAGGTTTTTTTCAATCATCACAATGTATTAAACTTGGTACACGTTCTATCAAAAGGATGCAAGTTGCAAATGCCGAATTAGTATCTAAATTTAGCTTTTAAGTTTGAAAAAGATGGCCTTGTCAAAAATTAAAACTAAGAAAAAAGACTGAAATAAAGACAATAAATAAATAAATAGACAATTTCTTTAATTAATATTAGATTATGTCGATTAAACACCAGTTTAGAAGTGTTTGTACACTTCAAAGATGTGTATAATTCATAATTTGTATATAGCCTAAAATCATCAAAACACGTTTGTTGCGCTTCCTGTAAAATTTGATGTGTGTGGGTAACGTCCTTTTTCCTTTTCACAGTCGACATGAGAAAAGATTCTACGACCTTTTTATGACTTTTTTTAAACAAAATGACGGTAATCAAAACTATTTCTTCATTGATATTGATAGATAAACATTCTAACCATATGTTATATTTGTCGCAGAACTAACTAATTATTCATCACTCTAATTATTAACTCCATTATTATTGTGTTGTACGACTGAACCATAATAAGTGATAAATTCGTGTTTCTAGAAATACATTTTAAATGATAAATCTGATCTTCGTGGTAAGAATTCGTTTCCCCTGAGACCCAGCAGAAAGTTTTCTTGTACGGGCAATGAATACCTCATGTTTACGAAAGCTTTCTATATAACTTGTGCAAGGAAATCTTACTGTAAGCTAGGGGTATAGTATAAACCTGAACGAGCTTCGTAAGCCGCTTATATGTTTTACTTATTAAATATATTTTCCGTTTGCCGTTTTTGAGTTTGGTATCAAAAATTCTTCAATATTGGCATCAATCAACGATTTTTTTTGAATATAGTAAAATAAATGTCAATCACCAAGCTTACATTGAGAAGTACATAGATTTATATTGCGTCTATTCAACACAATTATAGCAAAATATAATAAATACAGCGAATAAAACTTATTATATAACCTGTTTTTTTGCATTGTGGTATTTTTTGCGGCCAATTGGTTTTAATTCCACGAATTTTAATTTAGATGAAATATTGTGTTTATCAGATTTTTTTGTTAAAATAATTAAACTTTTTTGACATAACATTGTTTGAACGAGGTTAAAATAAAGCAATTCGCAGAAAAAAACGTTACGCGTTATTGCTGTGGGAATTATACGTGATTAGTGATAGCTAGATAAATGAAAGCTTAAAACAAAAACGATAATTTTCCACATCGCAAATTTTATCTACTGATGAAATATAAAACAATACAGGGTTATTTATACCAAAAGTGGCATAAATGGTATTTTTAACATTTTTTTTGTAACCAATTAATTATTTTTCTGCTAATTATCAGTTGGTAATGCTAGTGTCTAGCTACTACAAAAACTGTTAGATCTGGATCAGTTTTTCTCATCGCTAGATTAGATTAAATATTGGGGAGAAAAGAAAAATAGTTTTTTTTAATAGTGTCTTCTGACCAAGAATTGACAATGAACAAATTAAAAGTGATGATGATGGTATTTGTTTTGATAAAAATAGCACATCCATATCAAACGTCGACCTAAAAACTCGTCGAGGATAAGCGGAGAGAAGGAGAAAAAAACTTTGAAAGTAGATTCCCTTACAAATTTGATTTAAAAATCTTGTCAAACTAATGAAAAACACCCACGTTGCCTGTATTATGAGCTCGAGTTAAGAAAATGTAAAAACGTCAGAATGTTTACGCGGAAAATCGTTTGTTTAATTTTCTTTCGGGATCTTTTTATTCGGCTCTCTTTGTGTTGTATATATCAGAAATTGTGAACTTTTAACAAACCATATTTTTGTTTTCTGATTTTTGAAAAATCGTCCAGTAGTTAATGGCTTAAACGTTTTTCTCTATTTTGCAGTGATGTGTGTATTTTTTTGTTTATTTTAACCGTGTTTTACGTTGGCCACATCAAAAATTAAAAAAAAAACTATTTACTTATTTTCCTTCTTTGCAAGGCTCAAATTAAAACTGTTTTCGATTTAATATGGTCTTGAGAGTATAATGAAACTGTAAGAAATGTTTAATTACTTTGTTTCTCTGCCAATAATTGAAAGTAACCAATGAAGGGATAATCGAAGAATTTTAATTTTCGAATGCTGATTTTATCGTCTTGAAAAAACTGCAATTGATTTCAATAAACTGTAAAAAGTATTCTTATATGCCGTTCCTAACATCAAAAATATATTAATATTTTTATTTGAATATTTAAATTTTAATGAAGTCAAAGGAAGTTAAAATTTACAGAACGAACTGTACAAGACTCAATAAAACTTTTATAGAATAAAAGTTCAAACAAGGTATTGGTAGTATATTTTTCTCTTCTGATAACAATCAAAGATGTTGTTAAAAAAAAAAATTTTTTCTCTTTTCAAAAATTGTCAACAAGTTTTTTGTAATTATGAACTCAATTTAGATAAATTTCGTTATTGCAGTTTATCTCCATTTGACATAAGCCGTTTGAAATTGTGTGTCTTAAAAAACTGAAGCTTTATCACTTTTGGCTAAATAAGATAAAAAAAAGTTATATTTATCTTCGTTTAAATTTAAGCTCAAAAGCTCCATCGATCTCAATAAATAAAAATTATGTGTATCGAATAAAGCCATTTTCACTCAACTTAATAATGATTATTGCCGGCCAAGCCTTCGAAGGCCTTTCCATTTTCCATCCCTGATATGAATGAGGGGTAAAAGCTTCTGAGAAAGGATGCTCCTTTCAAATAAGTATATGGAGTCGTGTGTTGAAAGAAAATACTATCTGGGTCATATTAAAATAAAATGCTTTTAAACGTGGCATGCTAGGTAGATTGTTAGGGTACTTTTTCTTTATTATTTTTTTGAAGTAATCTTTCTTGCTTTCTTATTATTATTTCTCATAAAGTATAAAGTGTTTGTTCATGGTGTGAAGATAAACACAATAGAAATATTTAAATTTAATTATTAAAAATATAAATTATTAAAAATTGTCATTTGATGTTCAATATTTGTTTAAAATAGAAGAAAGCTCTTATTAATAAGGAAACATCCAAGAAAACTAAATTGTATTCTGTTCATGTCTGCTCCCAACGTGAAGCATATGGCATCCAAATGTAGGTATTAAGCAGAAGTTTTTCTACGAGAACTGTTTGTTACTCAGTCGCTCAACCTCTAAAGTAAGAACAGGACTAGAGGTTAACGAATTGCTCTCGCTACGCCTAGTTATTGAAGGATCAGAAAGGTGGAAGGGAATTTTTAGACATCACCCATGCCTTTAAATATAATTTAAAAAATCCCGTGAGATCCGCCACGTAAGCCAACAACGTTAACTGCTGAGCCATAGGACCCGACTCGTAATACTTAATATTCATTTAAAAAATATAATGACAATACGTTACCTTTCCGTCGTGGTTATTTGCAAAATTAACATGTGATCGATTAATATCTGGAAAGGCTTCACAAGTTTATAAAAAGATATCGCGTAAGTGTCATAAATGATTTTTTTTTCAACTCTGCCTAGTTGCCAACGGCAATCGTTGATATAATATTTTCTCCTCGCAAATGTTCCATGTCGTTAATTGTGTAATTTCTGATGCCAGTTTATTTGATGTGATATTGCCTAGCCCATTTTTAGTGTTACAACAGTTATGATGATTGCTTTGTTATTAGGGGACTTTTTTAGGACGAATTCTACGTCACTATTGTTATGTTTTTACAGAGATTTAAAATTTACTCCGTAAAGATTATTATATTTGTGTTTTACTGATAATCTTACTTATGGTGGTTTTATTTAAACCATCACGATGTGGCATTAAAAAAGTTTTTATAAATTTATGAACAGTATTTTTGATAATGCCATAGTGATTAATTGCCAAAATCGACAGGCATGTATCCATTTGCAATTATTGAGGATTTAAAGCCTATTTTTTTTATATGATACATTCAGCGAAAAAATATTTAAGGTTTCCTTTTAAAACTAGACGTTTAAAAAACGAGTCACTGTTTTTTTTCATCTTTATTTGTTGTCTAGATAAATTAAAATTGTGGTTTTAACAACGATACGGCTAAATTTGTGTTTCATGATGATACATACATTCCATAAGAAATGTTTATGAAATAAATTTGTTATATATTCATGTTTAAATCAAATGTTTTGATCAATCGCTTCGCTAATCCACCAGTCAAAGTAAATATTTAAACAAAGCAAAAGATCACTTTAAAGGCAAAAAAAAGACAATATCCCTTTGTATTGTACCCAGCAGTTGACAATGCTCGCCATGAGCGAAACCGGTCCTGACATTTATAAATAAAGTACAAAATAATATTGTGTTTTTTCTTGTTATAAAGAAAAAGATTCCCACCTACAATTCGTAACCGTATATATCATAGAAAAATACTAATTTACCACATGTTTAATTTAAACATGTGGTAAATTTGTGATTTTTTTCATTACTCAACAATTTGTACGCTCGTAAGGACGAAGAATGGGGTGAATTGTGAATCTTAAAATTTATTCTTACCGGGATCGTTGCCGATTGTAAAGCACCGTGTCTTAATGTTCAATCGATTTATGAATTTGTGTTAAAAAGCATGGATGTCTATAATAGTTGACATTCGCTCCGTCCCATCTGAAGCTAAATGTTTGATGTGTATTTTATGTACGGCCTTCTATGCAGAAATTAAGTTGTTTACTGTTAGAGAATGAATTTTTAAAATGCAGTTTCACGCTAGTATCATAGTAAAAAAAATACTAAACTTATGGTCCGCTGTTTATTATTTTTATTATGAGCCGAAACGTTTAACGCTAACTTGAACTATAACTTATAATTTTTTGCGTTGAAACAATACGTATTTTTAAAAATCTTTAAGTGTTTTTATTGTGGAAAACATCTACAAGAACTAATCACTAAAAATACTTATTAGTTCGTATCTATTACAAACTTCTTTTAAATACAAAACACTATCTCAGAGTCTTGTTTTTATAAAGCTTAGAGTTAGCATTTGGTAAAAAAAATACTCCATTTAAGACTTAAGACTTATAAGGTATTAAAAGAAAGTAAACAAGAGAGGATATTTTTGTTTTTTCCTGGAAGTTAGAACGTTATAGGCAACGGGATTAGGAATAATTATTTACCTTTTAACAACGATTTTTGTATAAAGCCTTTAATTACTTCATTTATTTTTAAATGTTACCTTATGTCTTGATCAATAAATTTAAAGAAAAATATTAAGGTTTTAGAAATTATCTGTTAATTTTTTTATGTGGTCATTATATTTTCGTCTCTGAGTAATAAATTAAATAAAATTATTATGCAAATCTTTATAATGGATCAAGCTCAATATCAAAGCTTTTTCATACAATAATTTAGCGGTTAAAAATGTTTGTAATATTATTAACATGTACAATATTTATTTAAACGTTGAAACTTTTTCTTTCTTTTGGAAGTATGTTATTTATTATTGGCCAAATATATCCCGGATAGATAAAAAAATGTACTAAATTTTCAAAAGGTTTTTTTATACTCATTCATCCCGAAAACTAAATGCATAGTATTCTTTGTTTTAAGCAAGCTATTCAAAGTGTAGGGTTCGTTGTTGCCTTTCGTGGCGGATTTTCTGTTTCCAGTCTCATTGCGAGCAACATTTTTCAATCGGTTTATCCATTTGTGTTTGAAAGCATGGATGTTTGTAATATTTAAAAAATCCTACCCCCAGATTCATTGCTTAAAAACTGAGCGTAGTGAGTATGATAAGCTAACAGATAGTTCTGTACTTACCCTTTATTTTCTTTGCCTACTCTCTAAGACACAAAAGAGTTAACTGAGTAACAAGCAGTTCGTCTAGAAAAACTTATGTTAAGATACCTCCGGTAGGACGTCATTTATTCGACATTACGAGAGGTCATGGATTTCTAAAAATCCAGGTGGTAGTACGAAAAATGTTTTTGTTTACTGTTAAAAAACAAAGATATATCGAGAAAACAGAAAGGACACTGAATATCAGATAAACAGAACACATGGCAGCTTTCAGATTTAAAAAAAGACACGTCTACTTTTGCTAATCACTTAATTTTGGAAAGACACGTGTTCAATCAGGAACAAGGGATAACAATGTTACACCCAAATACGGAAGCTCATAAGCTCTTTTTCCAGGAAATTTTGGAAATAAACAGAGCAAAGCTGAATAACCTTCTGATTTTAAATGAAATATTAAATATGCCGGGCTCTCCACTCCTATACCCTATATAAATATAATCATAAAACCTTTTCCGACAAACAAATAAATATAATTCTTAAAACCACTCACTACTCGAATCGGTGGAAATTCCCAAAGGCTTATTCTTTTCGCCAGCAATGGCTTTAAACTCGTAGATACATTTTATTTATTATATAAACACGAAACATTAATTTACTAAGCGGCGGTTTAAGTTCATCCTTGCACTTGAACGCCTTGAAGTTGCCGAAAGGCGAAACCCGGGTCGTTAGTGACAAAATCTGTGTGAATGTACATAATTTGAACGATTCAAATTTAAAAAAGATGCATCAACACCTTTGCTTAACATTCCTCTCATCATAAACAGAAGCAAATTTTGAAATAGAATTACCAAGCACTCTTGAGAGAAACATAGTATAGTAAAATATAATACAATAGCAACAGATTTTTCAAAGCGCTCACGCTAAAATATCGCCATATTACCTAGTACTAGGGTATTTTGGGTGCGCCGTTGCCGGCTGAAGTTAAATATTTATGAGAGACTCGGTGCGGTGTTACTTTGTTTTGTTGACGTCGGAAAGTTTTGCGGAAAAAAGCGCGCGGCCATCCTGCACTACGGACTTCCCATGCCCAACTTCTTAATAAGTCCAAACTTTCCCACTGTCATTAAGCTGACGTGATGTCTTTGCCAATTTACCCACCGTGTTGACTTGTGCCGCTTTAAATAATCATTTTCATCAAAGCCTGAAGGCTCTTATTTTAAAATGAACTGTGGTCAAGTCAATTATCGCTTATGATCATTTCGTTTTACTTCACAACCCAAGTGGCAAAGTGGCCAAAGCTTTTAGCGTCTTATTCACAATTGATAAGTGTGTATCTGCATATTTTATTAATTAGGTCAGTAACGATAAAAAACTATTAACATATAACAAAACCTATCTTAAATTTCATTCGGGCAACAAGGACTCATCTCGAATAACTTAAACTGTAAATATTTTGTAGAAACTATATTAGTGATCTATTATTACAATCAAATTCTAATGAATATCCAACATTTTTTCTCAATATAAATCCAGATGGAGCTTTCAGTTCATCCGTGCACTTGAACGCCTGAACTTGCCGACAGGTTAAATCCGGGTCATTAGTGACAAAACTTGTGTGAATGAACATAATTTAAACGATTCAAACTTCATTTAAATGTGATTTTATGAAAAAGTAGCGGACAAAGGCTCATTTACTCAAAGAAAAAATTTACTGATACTTTTCATTATCTAAATCAAAAGATTTTTGAGTATTGTTTCTTAATATAGATAATTACGATAATTAAGTCATTTGTTAAACTAAAGTGAAAATAAAAATCAAGTTTAAAAAAGCGGTCTTAATTATTAAAAATATATTTAGGCATACACATAGTTTCTGATTGAGTTGTCTCTACATTTCTTATTATTTTAGTTATGAAAAATTAACATCTTGAAGTGCTTACAAACTGCATTATGAACTCATTTTATAGTATGTATTATATTTAAAATATCGAAGCGGTGTGCTTAGTTACTACAAAAAAATTACATTGCAGTGTATTATTTAAAATAAAAGAATATTCATCGAAGATTTTAAATCTGTTTTTTTTTCATATTGGTACATTCGACAAACTCTTCTGAACGTTATTGACGCTTGATATTATTGATAATGAACGTGGTGAACAATTACAATTTTACGGTGTAGATATTATATGCATATAACGTGGACAAAGTTTTGTATGAACTGATAAATGTCATCAGTTGTATTTTATAAAATTTTCTTTTATAAAAACTTTGCTGGTTTTCTTAGAGAAAAACATAAAAAATGTCTCTAATTCACTGCGGAAAGAGTCAAAATACTTTTATTATTCATTCATATTTTCCAGAAAAGTTTGTTAATATTATATCCGCAAAGAAAAGGCATTCTTTAACATTGAAAACAATAAACGTGTTTGCTCCATAAATAAGTAAGCTGTATACAATTTTGCATGGAGAACTTTTTTGTAACTTTTAAATTAAGTAAAAAAAAATAAAAGCGAAAGCGTGTCATATATATATTTGAAATTCTTTTATGAAACAAACATTTTTAAGACTGATTGCTATCAAAGATTAGTACTTATATATTATTAAAAAACAGATAGATAAACACTGTTATAATTGCTCCTTGTATATGCTTGTCGTTCAAGATTTACGTTTTAGTTGCTTTTAGCGTTTAATTGCCATTGCTATTAGCACTCTTTTCCAAAACTCTTGTGGAATTAATAATAGCAAATCTTAAATTATTAGTATTTGAGATTTTTATTTAATTAATTGTTTGGTGATATAAGTTAAAAGGCATATCTTTATTTTATTTTTAAAATATATTTAAGAATAATAGAATATTCTACAACAAAAAACAAAAGTATAAGTAAGTTGAAATATTCAGTTTTACTGTCTCCTAAACACTTAGGGTTAACTCACTTACGCTCTTAGAATGAAGCCGAAGATTTCCAACAGTGAAGTATATAATTGCTTGATATTTTTTTCTTCCTTACCTAATTGCTTTACGTTATCACGGTTAATTTATTTTTGAAATTTACAATTTGGTACTCTCAAACTTTCAAAATCATAATAACCTTATATTTTATTTCTTTAAATTAGGAGAAACAACTTACATTGATCAAATAAACCATAAAATAACTTTCTCGAAGGCATTTTTTATTTTTTTAACTTCTTAAAAATACGATGCCAGGTGAGACAGTAAGCCACTCTGTAGAAGATTTTGTAAAATATCTGAGGCTCGAAGCTTCCATTCCAAGTTGAAGTATAATTAATATAAAAAAGTGATATTTTCTAAGTATGAGCATGTTTGTTTAGATTTATTTTATCGTCAAGTTTGTCTCAATTCAATTTTCTGATAAAAAATAATAGTTTAAAATTGAAATTAGAAATGAAAATGAAGGCCAATGCAAATCATTTGATAAAATTGGCAGATTGGCAAAACAAATCTGTAGATATGTAGAGAGTCTGAAAGATGCTTTCCTATATTTTTTGATTAACTTTACCGTAAAAAGTCTCGTTTCATTGTTAACTACGAATAATTTGAGATTAGTATTATAATTGAAAAGCTAATGGTTTCTTCACCGGAATAAAAAATCATATTTATTTTACACAAAGCCTTATATGTATTCCTCGTTGTGCCACTCCACACCTCCTCTACATCTACTCCTATTCTAAGTTAAGCGTATACTGTCTTTAGCGCTACTGCAAGTGGTACTCATCACGTCTCATTACTCCCGTTCTTGCACTAAGCATAGTATGCAAGCAACTTGGGATGTTGAACGAAATATTTAGTTCATTAAAGACAGTAGATGTTCATAATTTCAGCTCTCCGAAATATTACACTGACAGTCAGTTTATAACAATAAGAATTTATCTGAATTTATAATTAATGCTCTTTTATTTACTTATTTAATAAAAAACAAATATTAATGTACGTGAAATTTAAAGTTTTTACTGTTTTTATCACACATAAAAAAAAAGATTTTGTCATTAAAGTTCAATATATTTTTTTAATATATGCCCGATACCAACATGGAGTATATAGCTTTCTAATTGAGGTATCTCAAAAAACTTTTTTTACGAGAACTGTTTGTTACTCAGTTTCTCTCTACTTAAGAATTAACAAATGGGGTAGAAAGATTGTTATATGACATGTTGAAGTTTTCTTATTTTTTAAAAATTTTATTCAATATGTTGAAGTAATAATGTTATGTCCTAACAGCACATACAATATATTTTAAGCCAGCTTCACTTTGAACTAATAAAAATAAATAAACAAGAATTGACTGTAAGCTACTCACTTCACTATTTTTCGCTTCAAGAGGGTACACGTTAAGTGAAGCTTAGTTAAAAATGATATAAATATACTTCATATTTCAAATGATGACTGCAAATTTTAAAATACGTACAACATTTTTTTAGTTAACAAAATTAAGTCGTTTTTGATTAACAGCGCTAAAATATTCTAATATTTTATTTATATCTCATAGTGATATTATTTTATAAGAAATAAAAGTTTTACAATTTAAGTCAAGTGCTGAATTTTCTTGAAAGTTTTTTGTTCATCACCTACTACTTTCTGGACATAAAATGTTTGCACTAGTAGCTTGAAATAAAGTTCATTATCATTCTTTTATTTTTACAATATATATTGTAACTTAATGAAACTCGACTTATAATATAATCTCGTATTTTAATTTCCAGTTCTTTGGCCAAAGTATTTGGCTTAACAATTCGAACGATATAATGAGTCATTCAACAAACATGTACGTAGAAGTTTTTAACAATATTTGTAAAAGACCAGTGGAGGGGAACCTGCGGCCTCTTGGCTACTCTGATGCGGCCTTTTGACTTGATCAAAATATTTACTTTGATCAAAACATTAAACGCAAGCGCTTAGAAAAAGGGTGTAATCAACACATTATATGTTCGACAATCGAAAAGGGGGGCCAGAGTTTTCTTGAATCAGATTTTAGAATTAAAAAAAAAAACGGTTCCCCACCCCTGTTATAGACATTAATCATTTTTAGTAACAACACTATTATTGATAAACATTATTTTGTTGTTATATATTTTCATGCGTTGTAAAAAAGCAAACATATTTATATCATGTATAATTTAAGTGAATGTTTACATTCTTTATTACAACTCTGTCAGTCATTGCAGACTCACGTGTCAGTCGCTATGCGGAGGCTGTTAGGTATTTGTGGTTCATCTTACTAATAATATACAATTGAATTTAAAATTTCCATGCGCAAGCGCAAGCAGTGGACCAATTGCATCAGTGCAATTGGACATCAGTGCAATTGCACTGTCAACCGCATCTCACGTCATGTGAATTGCGGAATTGTATTGTTCAAAGGTGAGTCGGCCAGTACTTCATACTCTTCCACCACCCCTTTGCGGTGAGAAATTTGAAATATTTCACATATCCTACAATTAACGGGATATATTTCACATAAATTTATATGTATAATGGCTCCTGTGTTGTCGTAATTTATTTATACGATACGATCGATATGTTATGTAAATTGTTCGTGTATGTAACACATACTAGAATGAAAAAACATTTCAAAGCCTATATGACATTCAAAGGTTAACTAGGATTACATAAGTGACTCATGTAAATAACATTAAATAGCGACAAATCTGCTTTTAATGTGCAATAAACTGAAAACAAGACAAAGTCATTACGTGTCTGTTCTTATGGGGTAATGGAGTTAACTTGTTATCAAATCTTCAATCGGCGTTTGATTGTCTTTATTATTTAATTGAAAAAAAAATGGTATTCGTGTAATTTTTAACAATTATGCAAGCAACATTTTTTCCTCAACTTCAACAGGCAAAATTAATCAAAAAAAAAACAAATAAGTTTTTTGAAATTAGGAAGTGTTATTACATATTCATATACCGGGAAGGCAACATGAAATTTGGGGAGATTTCCAACAACAATGAATTGAAATTGACTGTTCATAATGTTTAGTTCCACAAGATATTATTATATGTATATATCACTTTGATGAATGTAGATGATATGTTATCTAGAACGTTGTAGTCTAAAAAAATAATGTATTGTTTTAAATTAGAATGTTTTAATGACTATGGTTATCGTGATTCGTGACTTTCAAATGCTATAAAAATATAACTTAAGCCATGAATGAATGGTGTTCAAGAAAATATATATTAAGAAAGTCTCTCCGTTTTCTATATTTTCTAATTCCCGATGATTATAAAAACGCTGTGTCCCGAACATGCATAATACTCTTTTACCAATAGTAATAAAGAAATTAGTCGAAGTCGCAAACCATTTTGAATGTTGCAGTTTTTCCTTAAATTGTAGAAAATGCTAGTGATGAACGAAATCGGTAATGGTAAAAAGCGTATTTAAAACATCTATAGCAAGTTAAATATAACAGTAATTTTTTGTTTTCTTATTGTGATACCGAAACGGACTTTTGGTTTTAAATTAAATTAATTAATATAAATATCTACTAAATAATTTTTCAATTTGAATGCACCATAAAGAAACTCAAAGGTTAATAAGAATCATCATCAGACAGAACCTTGTAAAGTGTGCAAATTGATTAAAACTGATTCTAATTATTCTGTTTTGAATTTCAAAAAAAAAATCAGGGTTTTTTTTTCTTATATATAAAGAGGCGAAATACGTGTCGCAAGTCATCAAATTGAATTTTATCAGAATCCATTGATAATAATAATAAATACCATATTTTATATATTTTTTTGAAGAAATATTTTCTGTTCTAACGATTCTGCATTATATAAATAATTATTATTGTTGAACAAATAAGCTCAAATTGAAAATATATGACAAAAGTTTAATTTAAATAAATAGTGATATACTAAAACAGAAAAGGTAAAGCGTTATTATATGTAATAAAATAACAAATGCAGCTTCCTTTAATATTGATTTTCGTGAAAATATTCGCAGCAAAGTTTTGAAGGCTATCAAAAACTCAAAAATGATATTAACTTTTATTCCTTGAATCGAGTTCACTCAAACAGACTATCAATGTAAAATTGAAAAAGTTGAAGACAAAACATCGGATAATATCACTACACAAGTTTCAATACGACAATTGAATCTTCGAAGTTTTCTCGGATTTGAAGTTTGAACGCAAAATCACATTAGGTTTGATTGCCTGTCTTGGGATCTCGATTACACCACTCGCCGCTTTTATTATATAAATGTTTTGCCAGATGAAATTTTACCCAAGAGTGAAAATAAGCGGTAACGCGAATGATGAAATTGATAAAACGAGAATCAAATTTGCGTAATTCGACAATCATTATTCATTTTAAAACTTTATCGCCCGTAAAATCGTTAAATTCCGCTATTTGTTTTATCTCATGCCTTAACAACTTTGGTGAAATTAAGTTTTACTTGAATTGAAACTCAATTTTTATGGGCTGTTTGAAAAAAGTAAATTTTTATTATCATATTTGGAAGTTGTTATTATCACCCCTATATTTTAAAAAAAAAGCTCTTCCATTAAATATTTATGATTAAAATTCGGTCGTTTGCCTTATAAATATTTAATATTATTCATATTTATTGATTGAACGACAACGTAAGATAAATCATAAAATGTTATATTTTTTATTACACTTGAAAGTCAAATTCGATTTCTAGTCAAATTTCACTCAATATATTGAATTGTATTACTGCGTAGCAAAAATTGTTATTAAATTTTTGTTCTTCACAAGTCATTTGCTTTTTTATTCTGTCATGTTAATAAAGCAGTGTGAGTAATGGAGCACATTTGAAATAACTATTACGAAGACATATACATGTTGTTTTTACGAATTCTTACGAACACAATCAATGCTTCAATTATTAACTACTTTCACATCTTTTAGTATTAAAATCAATTAAACATCATAAGTTTCACATATAAACGAAAGTTTGCTTGATATTATGAATGAAATTTTGTTGTTTAATTAATAATTTTGTATTTCAAAAGGTACAAATACAAAACGTAAACTTTTAACTATTGTAAAAGAGTGTTCCATTATTTTTTTTATGTTTCAAAGAATACTTTAAGATACTGCAAAACTATTTATGATCAACACTTTAAACGAGAAAAAGAACATAAGTGCAAGCCACAGCTCACTGAACTGATCAAATTAAAAACGTAACCGGATCTTCAGTTATCTCGCTTCACTGATTCTAGGGATGAATAGTCAAAAACCAAACCAAAATTTTATCATAGAAATAACGCTCTTCGGTAATGAAGTTACTTCTTTGAATACCTGTAAAGCAAATTCTTTATTTTATCTGCTACATAACACGATTACTTCTTGTTTTAAAATATGTTCTTAGTGTTGCGGAATAAATCATTGAACAGTAATAATTTGTTCATATTAAAAATCGTTTTTTTATCTATAGTCAGTATTGTATGACTATATTCCACAATCTCGTCTTCATAAATTGGAGGCGTTCTTGCATTCATGGCTGTAGCATAACTTATATAAATGACCTTTGTAACCATTAACCATTTGACTGCAATATTGTACCTATGCAACGTCTGTACCTAGCGCGTCGGCTATAATTTGCAATTATTAATTTAATTAGTAGTTGACGAGATAACTCGTCTCTGGCAGTCATTCGGTTAACAAACAATTTTATGTAAAGACGACTTAAAATCTTGTAAAAGTTAATGATTTTCTATGTTAAACAACTCAAATTTATATTAAGCATTTCGTATAAAACATTTGTTGTCCATTTTAGTTGTCTACCGGAAAAATAAGGTTTTTTCAGTATTCATTCCTGACTGAGCTTTTAGGCTTGTTTGTATAATATATTATTCAAAAAATAATATATATAATATATTTGTAAATAATGTAGGCCTTTTTGGCAACAAATGCGTGTTAGTGCAAGTTGGTGGCTTTCAAGTAAAATTCTAAAACCACTAAAGGTTTCATTCTCAAGAGTGGTAGTCAAACAATGTGATGTAACGATATAAATTAATTTATAAAATGGAATAATAATGATTTAATAATAGTACAATGTAAAAGTTAAGGAATTGATCTGTAAAACATTAAACTTGTTTCTTAGACTCACTTGTGATACAATTTAAAGTCTTCGCCATGAATACAAAAAGTTCCAGCAAAAAGTAATATCTCTACTAACCCAAAAATGATTTGAATAAAACAATATCAACCGTAAAGCGTAAAAATATGGACGAGATTACAGCACGGCCTTGCCGTAACGAAAGCAATAAAGCAGACAAATAATCAAATTATTGCCACTGTGGGCCGTTTACTTTATGGCAGCCCTATTCACAAGTGAAAATTCCACTTATCCCCTGAAGTTGCCGACGATGTTGGTTTATTGCGGGATATAAAACGGACGCCGTGAAAATTCACCGATATATTTTTCCAAGACTTAAAACTTGTTCCTTGCTTTATTTTTTTGCTTTGTTTTGATGAGCCCCGCTTTATAACTCAAACAGCTGGTGGCGGACCAAGGAAGAGGCGGCTAATGTGCTCGGGTCTAATTTAGTGCGTAGTAAGGAACAAACCAAGATTGGAATTTAGTATTATATTTTTTATAATTTACTGCAAGGGCTTGAAACACAGTATTTATTACGAATTATTACTTGGGTCGAGCATTTATATTTTTGCTGTAAAAAATACCAAAGAAAATTCATATATTCATCGAGCTAGATATATTTTTCTAAAGTGGGGTTGTCGGAACGATCCACTAGAGCAGTAAATGCCTCGAGTGTAGTTGAACATTACGCAACTAGGAAGAATTATACTCTTAAGTTGTTTTAATTGGAAAAAAAATAATGCAGGAAATATAAAAGGCACTAAGTAAGCAGAAATGTTCTTCGTCACAAAGAAAAAAAATTCATACTGACTTTTTTTAATTGTTTGGTACTTATTACCTTTTATTTCCTGTATCCAATTCTTCTTTTCTAGATAAACAATTAATTGCATATTTTCGTCTGTTCTCTTAATGTAGCCAAATTTCTACGGAGTCAGTCAGTAATTTATCTTCTGAAAAGCTTTGGAAATTTCTGATTAGGATTTATAAATATTTCCTGCCGATAATTTTTTCTAATTTGTTATTTTTATCATCTTGAAACCGATTTTTTTATATTTAAATTTATTGTTTTCAAATGTTTTTACATATTTTGGCTTGAAGAGCATAACACATTTCATGCAATAAAACAATACTCGGTAGATATATATATTTGATTTTTTTTTTGAAAAATAATAAAAATAAATGATTTTTCGTCAATTTATCAAATAAAAAAGCAATGAGCAATGAGCAAATTTTAAATGATTTATTTTGTGCTATAACAGTAAATTAACGTTTGATTTTATAAAAGAGAATAACTTTTTTCTCCTATTTTTTTGTGGATTGAAAATATTGAATATTATATAATATATTTAACTGCATTTTATATTGGTTTTATTTATCATTGAAAGCTTTTAAAAGACAATATTAAGACATAAATACTTTTGTAAAAATCCAGTTTGATAAACAAAAAAATACCTTTAGCTTTATCTTAGGTTTACTAATATATTTGTTGTTCAATGTTGCCATATAAATTAAGTTTCGTAAAAAATTAATATTCATGAGTGAAAAAATTAAATCCTCACGACATCCAAAGCATTTTCTTTATTGCGAAACTTTTGTGAAGAAAAAGCGTACCCGCTTCAAATCTTTTCAATCTGACACGCAAAAAAAGAAAACCTAAAAAACCTACATAGGAAAATCAACTTAGTGTGGTAGTTGACCTTTAAATTTTGAATCAATATTATTCATTCAAGAATATCTTAAGAGTTGTATATAACTTAATTTGAATTGCAAAGCCTTTTGTTGAATATGACTTGACCATGGTTGTACTACAATGAATCCAAATAGCTGTTTAATAAACTGCAACGAATTTCGTAATACAGTAATTATTTTTATGATAATTTTTATTGAATTGCCATGTCCACTTCCAATTTTAAGCGTGCTGTATACTCATGGAGCTTATCTCAAAGAAGTTTTTCTTGCGATGAATGCTTATTAATCTTTTTAAAACAAGAATAGGAATAAAAAATACGACTATTTTTTTAATAAATAGCTCTTCTACCATACTTTGTTTTTAAAAACAGATGGGTCAATGAAAATTAAAAACATCAAATAAATCCATGTCTTGAAAAAAAATACATGAATCATGGGCATGCATTTATGTGATGTCTAAAATTCTTTTCTTTCTATAATATTCTAAAAGTAGAGCATATCGAGAGTTATTAACTAACAACTCCTCCTGATATATGTACCTCACAACATTTTTTTTCCTACTATTTTATAAAAAAAGAGTGAAAGCAACATTGAGCACGGAGTCTTTATTTTTTTTTTCACGGATTTTTTATGATTGTTGATGCTATGATTATTATTTTAAATGAAAGGTTTAAGAGTTTGACAATTTTTATCTTAATGATTAATATGAACTATTTTTAATCATACCATTTCAATTCTAATTTTCCTAACAATTTTTGGAAACATATTGATTTATGATATAGCAAACAATTTAGACATTGCAGCTTTGAATGTGATCTTTAACCACTCTTAGACTATCTCTAACTCGCATATGCCCATAATATTTTATTAGTTTTGTCATATAAATCCATGATAGTTTTGATGTGTTATTTGATCCCATATAATTGTCTACGATTCTTTGTTTCAGTAATAAACTATATTTAAAAGTTTACTTTCCAAAGACATAGTTAGTAAATCTTGAACATCCATACTTATTTGAGATCTGACTTTTCCCAAGCCGAAATTGCTCTTCACGATTGATGTCTTGCCTTTCCGTAAACATCAAAACTTCTAGAATGCGCTTGAGTGCAACTTAAAGTGCAACGGTTGGTGTGGCTTCCAACATAAGATTCAAATACAAATGCATATTTAAAAATAAATTCTTAATATAAAGTATAAATAATACTTACTCTCTATAGTGTAAACAATAACAACAAAGTGTCTATGTTAACCATGTAACAATTATTCAAGTCGTAGGACGTAGAATATAAAATTGCATAAAATATGTTTCGTTCATGATTGATCACTTTTAGTAAATTAAAAAAAATACTGAACAATTATACCAATTGGATATCACTACCCCATAAATTTTGCGTCTTGTTTGGAAGTCAAAGATTTTTTTCATATGTCGGGTCCTTGGGGAAACGGTCAACCTCGTTAGTATTCATGACGAATCTCATGAGTTCAAGTCCCAGTAGAAATAATATATTTTTGATTTATCATTAATTCTCTTCCACCGTTCCAATCTTTAAATAACGGGACGTAGCGAGAGCAATTGGTTAAAAACTAGCCTTGTTCTTCTTTACCTACTGTGTAACAAGATTTGCATACTAACATTTTAAAAATTAAGAAATTAAAGTTGGAATACATTTTTTTAAAACGTCTACAATAAATCGACTAGTAAAAACAAAAAAATCTTTCGAGTAAATTGTAAGTGTCAAAAGAGTACCCTTCGATGTTTTGAGAATGCTTTTGTAAAACGTTCAGTAAATCGAAATCTCTTGGTATTGCAGTACATTTTGTAGTGACTTCAGAAACTTTCAGGAAACTTTATTGACAAAGCCTTGAACGTTGTAAACCTGAATTGAGATATCTTCAAAAGTATTTTTGATATGTGTAGAATTACATTCACTATAATTGTATTGAAAGAAATATTTCTATCCATTTTATGTAAGTGTTAAGGCTATCACTGAGATAATTTCATTCAAAATTAACGTTTTTTGTATACGGACAACTAATATATTCTGATTAAAATAGCATATCGATGCCCATACGTTGACAACACGAAACCGACATTTGTTCAATTTTACAGAAGAGCCAAAAAACTATATAAATAAATAAGTTTTGGGAAATCAATGAAAGTGAAAGACACTTAGAAAGAAAATAATTCTTATGTATATTTAAAATTATCTTTTGACACAATATTAATTAAATAAACGTTTTATTAACAAGAATGTTTGATAAGAGTTAACAATTTAAATTTTGTTTCTTCTTTTATGATGATACGAGGAAACAATTTCAAATAGTTTGATCAATCTAATGCACCTGTTGAACTTCATCCATACAATAATATAAAAATTATACATAATTGTAAAATGTTTTATTTTTTTAATCCAGCTCCGGACTTACCACTCTCCAATACAAAGCTCTCTAACCTATTTTCAAATAGTAGGAAAACGATGTAGCTCTTCTACTATCTTCTGACAGTGTGGTGGGATTTTTTTTTCTGTTACGTGTTTAAAACTTTAGAACAGTTTCAATGAAAAATATTTTTTGTAAATTACGAGATGTCAATATTTTAATAGAGCTTGAAAAATCAAAGAAAATGATACGCATAAATCACTTTTTGAAAAAATGTCGGGTGCGTGTTGTCAACGTATGGGCATCGATATAATCGCCCGCTTTGGTCTAGTTGGTAAGAGCTTGCTCTACCGATCAGGTGGGTCCGGGTTCGATTCCCGGTAAGGTCAATGTCGAAATTGGATTTTTTCAATTTTAATTTGAGATCTAAGACATGGGTGTTCTGAAGTCAATTCTCCTCGAGTTAATCTCATGTGACTCTCAAAAATTCTCATCGAGTATATCTCGTATGATCTTTCAACTTTAAAAATATTTGACGCATTGGCGTAAGCTGTAATGTCAATTATTTTTTTTAAATTAAAAAAAAATAGACTAAAAGATATTAAAGAATGTAATGTATTTTTTGTCTTGTGAATAATAAAAACAATAGCTCCTGTAATTTTTCAAATACAAATCTTAAAATCAAACTTGGCTGTGATGAAAAATAGTTGAATTTAGGTAATACAGCCTGAAGGTTCTTAAACTATATTAAATATAAGATAGTAGTAATCCGAGGGAATAGACGACGAGTCAATATTTCAAGTTTTTTTGTCTAGTACGGTATTGCGGCCAGCTTATATTTACATAACGGATACGGGTAAGCTTAAGAAAAGCTATGCATACATTGTTATGATATTGTTACATAATATACACAAAGATAGCCACGAATGATATCATATTATACTGTTTAAATATTACAAAGGCTTTTTCTGAACGACATGGTTCAGTTGGCAACAGTCTGGAATTCTCGGTCGACTAGTTTATTTTATTCAGCTATATAATAAATAAATGAACTCTATAAAAAATTCAATTTAAGTTTTTTTTTTAAAATCCATGTCCACTCCCGATATGAAGTACATGGTCTCCTAATAGAGGCATCTCAACAAAAGTTTTCTTCAAAAACTGATTGTTACTTAGTAACTAAACCTTTCTTTTTTATAGAGAGTAGTAGAGATTGAAGGATGAAGCTAAGTCAGGACTAGTGGTTAACTTATCTCTTGAAGAATGGGAAAGGATGGAAAGGAATTTTTGGACATCTTAAACATCTATGCCTTCGAACAGAAGTCGATAAGTTGGCCAAAAGATGCTGTTCGTACTGGGGCTTGAACCCGTGAGATCTGGCACTGAAGCCAACACCGTTAACCGCTGTGCCATAAGAACTGACATTGTTCATTGTCAATACTTGGTGAAATTATATGTAAAAAACCAAACAGCGCTCTTTTGAACGTATTCCACAATTCTGTATTAGTGTCAGCACCAGTTTCATTCAGCACGAGCATTTTAAGCTGTTTATACAAAACAAGAATGACTTATAAGGGTGTCTGGTATAACACATTGGTAATAGAAAAATGAGGGAGAATTTACAAATAAAGATACAGCATATTTCGTATTTTTCTGTAAATTCCTTTCATATTTTGTTACCAATTGTTTGTAACACCCTTAACAGTTTTATTATATTTGTGTAAATAATTCTGATTTAATTTATATTCTTATTGGTTGAAAATGCTAATGATTAGTAAAACTGGTTTGGTTTACAGACTTTTTGATCGTATTTGAGTCCACTCAAATGACAATCCGAAAGGATTTTTTTTCATTTAAAAAACATTTTTTTACTTACATTCTTGTCACATCATGTTAAGTTGAAGAGAGTGAAATATATAAAATTTATTTACTAGTTATATTGTTTATATAATAAAGAGTATAAATGAGACAAAAATTGAAAAGCAGTGCTTTGAAAGATATCCTTTGAATACACTAAAATACCTTCTCATCACGTCTTTCCTTATTAATCAAACATCATTGTGAAGTAATCCCATTCCGGAGTGAAGGCAAAATGTAGAACATTAGGTCACAGGCGAGGTGCCACGCCGCTACTGATTAGTATGATAGAATCTGGGACGAGCGAATAGGATTCACTCGCACCTCTCAGACAGAGGCGGTGCGTGACTTGATTTATCAATTATTTACTCCTCAGCTGTATGACGTCAGAAAGGTTTAGTGTAAATTTACTGAATTTCTTTGGAAAAATACGGAAGATAATTATTAATTTGCTGTGATTTCATATATCGATTGCTGAATCTACAAATTGGCTTACTCTCGTTTAGATTTTTCAGTTAACCATTATGTATTGAAAAACACTTTGTAACTAATATTTTTATGTTGAAACAGTGAAGCAAAAAATACATAACTTTTAACGTTTTTTTTTTAATTCAACATAGAAAATATAAAATCCTTGAGAAAAAATTATATCATGGTCGTTTTTCATTATGAATGTTTATTACACATGTTAAATAAAATTGCTTTTATCTGAAAAAAATGTTTGAACTTCTAATTAGCAGTGAATTAAACTATTGATAAATAGTGAGTGGAGAAATATCGAACACAATAAATTAAAATAAGTTACGAATATTCGAATGTTATTACATGCATTAACGATCGACGGAAAAAATTCAAATAATGGAAAATATAAAATAGGGAAAAACATACAATTATTGGCCAATTAAGGATTATTTCATCTTTGTTCATGTGTTGTAGATGCTATGTAGCGTTAAAAAGGTGGAATCAAATAATTGTATGTGATAAATTTGTTTATAATTATCAATAATAATACCATCTAAAAAATATCTTTTACATTATTTTTAAAAAAATGAAAAAAAAGACAGAAATCTACAATTGTTGGCCATCAAAAACTACAATTATTGGCTACTTCAAAAATACATTAAATCATTAATTCAAAATAGAATAATGACTAATTGTGTAATGTTATAATCACACATTGGTATTTATGTGTAGTCAAGTGCTTACTGCAATTTGTAGGTTATTTTAGTAAACATATGACACCCTAACGATATGCATAGAATTCATTGTGTTCAATGAGAAAAGCATATTTTATAATTAAATGGAGCTGGATGAAAATTAATTTCAAAATATAAAATATTTGATAAAGAATAGAGAAATACTTCGTTATTGAGATTTTATGCTCCATGTTCATCATCATCATTATTAGGTGTTGAATTAACAAATAATTATAGTAATGAATCGTAATAATCAATGACTAGAACACCAATATTTACCTGTCGAATGTAGAAGAAGTCTTATAAATATAAATATGACTAGCTGTAAGCCCGTTGACCTCAACGGAGGGATTTTTGTTGCATTTTTAAGTAGTCAGAAAATTTACTGGCGTGAAAAATAAACGTCTTTCTTGACGTCATCGAAAACGGGACCGACAGACGGAAAGACGGAAAGACATTATCGAGTATTAATATATAGATTAATAGTGTCGATAAACATTATTTAAGTATGAACATTGAATACAGTTTATAATATAGACCAGGCTGGCCAATAATAGAAAATCTACTTATTTTTGGAATCAGTTATTGGCCACAATCATAATAACATCTTAAAAAATACATTTTCAATGAATTTAGGATAATTGTCATTAATACACTAACGACGGACACGTTAATTCAATAATCATTTCATTTGATGTTCTTACAAACGTTTTATTCATCTTTGAACAGGAGTGAAATCGTGATATTTACAAGAAATCACACTTATTTCACAATACCGCTCTCACTGTCGAATGAAATGTGACTTTAAGGCTGCTTTGCAATGCCATATATAACAGTTTTGTGTTTTTTCCAATGAAAGAACACTTGGTGAGTTTTTTAAAATGAGTTAGCACGTAAAAAAGTTGATGTCATATCTTATACGATTAGATTTTATCAGCATGTTGCCAATAATTGAATATGGCCAATAATAGTAGGTTTTACCCTATAAGGGATTGGATTTATTTAATACAACTTTGCTGTTTATATAAAATAATTCTATTATTCTTATAATAAAAGTTATTTGAAAGTTTGGTCGTGTGCGTTATCAAGGTAGTATGCCTTCAGTTCAACTTAATATGTACACGTATATTATATGAATTCAATCGATTTTTGCAAATCGATGCAAATTGCATGAAATTAAATATTTTGAAATAATAAGTCATAAAAACCATAATATTTTTAGATTTTTTTTATTATGATTCGATATTAATGTGATTTTTAATAATGGTGTTTAGTTTTACAATGATAAAAATCATAGAAAATTTGAATCGTTAAAACTATGTACATTCTCACAGATTTTGTTACTAACGACTCGGGTTTCGTCTTTCGGCATCTTCAAGCGTTCAAGATGAACGTCAGTTCAAGTCCATCCGTGCACTTGAACGCATGAAGATGTCGAAAGGTGAAACCCGGGTCGTTAGTGACAAAATCTGTGAGAATGTACATAGTTTGAACGATTTAAATTTAATATTGAAATTCCACCAAGCACCTTCAGTCGAAATCTTAACTTAAAATCATAGAAATAAGTAAGTCGATTTCAACAAAACTAAATATGAAAGGTGATTGTCTATTATCGGAAATATTGGAAAAAACTTTCTGCTGACGTGAAAATATTGAAAAAATCACTTTTATGCCAATTAAATGAGGAAAAAGTCCATCAATCTTTTTAATATAAAAGACTTACTTACGTGAAAAGTCTGCGAAAGGTCACGTATTCAATGGATGTTTAACGATTGGAAAAAAATGAAGGAAGTTTCCTTTCTGTGAAAGATTATTGATGGAATATTCAATTTGTTAGATATGAAGGTATATCAGGCAGACGAGATGCAATTATAGTTTTGACAACCTATAAATAAGTTGAACGTTTAAAAATCAATAAGAAGCTTTCGGGCTATGAATTATTTTGAACCGGTATATGTCGATTATTCTTTGTTATCTACGTTGTATTTTCTGATTCAACTTATTAACCCGTAACATGCCATCCTAAAAAATCACGTTCCCTGCCATGAAAGCATTTCAGTTTCACTGGTTATTGACAGTATTTAAAACTAAGTTAGCAGCTAAACGATAATTTTAAAAATATATATATATGCTAGAATACCTAAAATTATAAATACTTATTGACAATATTAAGAAAAATATTGAATGACTTAATGGCTCAACTATTTACGATTTCATCATGAGCATGGAGGTGCTAATATACAATACGTACACCATCAGAGTAACTGAGTGGTCAAATGTTTCTGTTCCAAAATATTATGAATTAGTTAATTTTAAAAATATTATTCAATACTGAAAAACGAAGTTGAAAAAGTATGCATTGTTAAGGCAAGTAAAGCCAGCATCTTCAATTTACTACTCATTCAAAAACTTCTGGTTGAACACGCTTACTTAGTTTCTGGCATAGAAAGTTATTGGTTTTCCACCTTTTCCGATCCTTCAATAACTGGACGTATCAAGATCGATTAGTTAACCACTAGTATTGAGTAAAAACTTCAGTTGAGATACCTGCATACGGAGGCCATATTCTCCACATTGGTAGCGGACATGGATAAAAAAAACATATGACACAATATTTAATTGAAACCTATTTGTATCACATATACATTTATAGAATGAACATATTTACAAATGAGTTGAGCTTAATTTGTACAACAGTCTAAATATCTAAAAATTAAACTTGAATGTTCAGTCTTATTATGTAATGGATATGTGCAATGCTTACGGTTATTTTTTTACTGAGGGATGATAACGGTACATGTAATGAAAAAATATCAATGAAGCCGCTGTCAGGAGTAAATTTGTGACCATAACTTCGCAATACAGGTTTTAGACCTTTTTTGTCCTATTGTGAAAAAACATTTGTTCATAAAACAATATCAGGTATGAACATTTAATTTTAATATTTTGTAATTTGATTTTTCTACAGTTATATTAAAATTTGTAAAAACATGGTATTTGAAACTTCTACGAAATTATAAATCCCAAACATCTGTTTTTCTATCAGATCCCTTTTATATATGCATACTTAATTTTGTTAAAATCCCGGGTAAGTGTCACGTCTCGACCATGTCGTGTCCGTTTTTCTTGGGGCTCCTCTCTTATATCTGCTTTCATTGAATACACATCAGTTCTTTTTAAGGTTTCTTAACCACAAGAATTGTTTTTTAAAAATTAAAATGTACATGTTGTATGCACATTATAAATCACAGTCACAATTCCCGGGACATTTTCCAAAAAAGTCCCGAAACCCAAGACAGCAAAAAACCCGACAATTCCCGGGACGTCTCGACACAGAATCTCTACTTCGTAATGATATGAGTGCCGTAAAAAAATAAAAAAGTTTCTGTTAAATTCGCTCGTTAGAACTCATAGCTTATTTATTTTATTGCATTGTTATTTTTATCACAATAGAAAAGCAATTCAATATTAGTTTAATGAAATCGATTATATCTTATATAGTATGACAGATACTTACTATTTTAAAAAAGAATAACATTGAATCATATAAAGCGAAAATACATGACATTACAAATATTAAAAAAAAAAAACAACTCAAATATAACGTTTATTTTCGCATGTCTTAAATATTATTTAAGAGATATAAAACGTCTGGATATAAAATTGGCATTTGAGTCTAAGACAAACACTAAAAAGATTAATAAAAGGGAGCATTACCTCTCTAGGGATTAAATAATACGACGTTTGATATTCCCTGTATAAGACACTAATAAAGTGTCTTTATATGGGTATTTTAATATTATAGAAGAGAAAATTATTGTCATCCTCAAACGTTGAGATAAAAAAATTTAAAATATATCCATTATATTATAATATCGAGTAAAGAAAAATCAAACTGACATTTTCCAGTGAATGTTGGGATTATTTTTTATATATTTTTTTTATTATTATAGAGTGAATATTTATTAAAAAATACTGGTTATGGAAATAAATACCGGTATTAAAATGGTTAGTTTTAGTCGCTTTATGCTCCAAAGCTTCCTTGACGAGTGAGTAACGGCACAGTATTGACACATATTTATCACAATATTTTATTGCGTTTTATGTCTTTCTTTTTTTAGTCCCGCGTTGGTCTTTGAAAAAGTGCCACCTTCTATCGAATTTGTGTGTATACAAATTATAATTATATGTTTAATTTAATTGCCTAAATATTAAAAAAAAAAAAAAAATTATAATACCGGTATTGCTATGACCACACTCATAGTGTTGCCAGCACACTCTAGTGCTATGCTAGCTGAATCATTCAAAATTCTTGTTGCCATTTTCGCTTGCTTTTCATTTAAGATACCTTTAAATTTTCAACAAACTTGACCCGTAATGTCATTTTTTCTAGCGCTTGCTGGTACATAAACATAGCCTTAGCTGTATTGACATTTCTACGCTTTCTAGCCTACGCGAAGTAATAATTACAGTTTCAAGATATAAAAACTTCAACTAAAAGTGGTATATATATTTATTTAAGTTTCAACAACTTGAAATAAGTAACAGGTAAATATAATTTAAATATCAAAAATATATAAAAAATATGCTATGAAGAAAAACACAATATTTCTTTGTTCTTATTCTCACTTTTATTTACCAAGATCAAGACCGGTTTCGCTCATAGCGAGTATTATCAACTAGCATTATCAAGTTCGCCATGAGCGAAACCGTAAATTAAAGTATAAATAAGTAAAAAGGAATATTGTGTTTTTCTTAATATAATGCCTTTCCACCAAGTATTGACAGTGAACACCCTAAAAGTGAAAAATATGCTGATGAGTAAATCTCTTCGATGTGAGTATAATGTATAAAAAAGTACTATCCGCATTCAAATCGCAGAGGCATATTATTGACGAATGTTGGATTTGACAATATTTAAATAAACATGATGAAAATAGATATCTCTTTTCACTGATCAAGTAAATTCTATCAAAATATAAAAGATTTTATCTAACACTTTGCTGTTCTAATATGCATTTAGAATTATTGTACTCGTTAGATTCTCTCCGGGGAAAGATTTACTAGATATTTACGGAAATATTTGTGTGTAAAATATATGGGTCAATACCCATCATAGTTTGAGCCTAGAGAGTCGGACTCAAGTAAATCTTGCCAGCGTGAACTCTTAATGACATAAAAGGGTATCAGCGTCGTAAAGTTTGGAAACCTTTTTCCGCACCCTCCTACATACACTAAAATATCGCCCTCACGTGAAAAGTCATCAAAGGTGAGGCGTTTTACTGCCGAAATGAAACCTTTTTATATTAGCGACACATTCGGAAGTTTCAGGATCAAAACTAACAAGATCCGTATAACTTTAGTGTACAGTTTACGGCTTCCGAGTATATTCGCCCAATTTAGCTTGGATATACTAATACTCTACCCTTAGTTAAGGAGTCTCACCTAGTACTTGATGGGTATTAGGATTTTTTCAAGTCCACAAACAGGGAGCAGCTTTTATGCGAGAACTCTTATGATGCGTAAATACCATTTTTCCGGATGTTGTGAGGGTGTCACGCCCCTCAAACACTTTCATAGCCCGCGCAATTTAATACCGTAAAATTAATAACACAATTAACCTCCCTTTCGTAGCAGTAAAACGGAAACAGTGATATTAATTAAGTATCACTTTTTAACAAAATATCACAATACTAAATGAAATCGCCGCCTGTGTGGTAGAGCGGTCAACGTCATTGGCTTTGGTTACGGAGATCCCGGGCTCGAATCCCGGTACGGACAGTTTTATAAATTGATTTTCAATCGATTTATGAATTTCTGTTCGAAAGCATGGATGCATGTGATGTCTTAAATTCCCCCCTCTCAACTATCCTACCCTATGAACGGGGCGTATCGAGAGCAATTAGCTAACCACTAGTCCTGTCCTAGCCCTATCCTTCTATTCCTACTCTCTTTGGAAAAAGAGAGGTTGAGCAACTGAGTAACAAGCAGTTCTCGTAGAAACACATATGTTTAGAAAAACTCCATTAGGAGTTCATATGCCCCACATTGGGAGCGGACATGCTAAAAAAATATATGAAACAATGTTTTTCATTGCCTATCGATGTTTTGTCTGATGTTGCTTGTTAAAAAGGCTAAACACGTGTCACATATTGAAAAAGGAATAACAAAGTTATCAAATTTAATTTATATTAACAATTATGTCTGTTGTAATATTCCCTTAAGAAAATCATCATAGTCATTGTTAAAATAACGATTCTCGTTATGTTGTCTTTAAATTACTTTTTACCTTTAGAGGAGTATAATATGTTTTCTGTAAATGAGTATGGAAGTATTTTAAACTCAACACAAGAGTGTCTGTAAGAATATATATGCTTTATGTATGAATTACATATATTCATTGGGAAAAAGTCACAAAATTGTCATGTTAAGAATAGGCAGTAAAATAAAGTAAGGTCTGTATAGATCTTTTCATTTATCTTAAGGTTAATCAAAAAGTTTGCTATATCCCATATACAATTTACACTTTAAAATAAATCACTTAATCTTATTAATCTAATGATACGATAAGAGTATCGAGGCGTCTTTACTGAGCCGTCGGCCGTTCAATTTGAGCTCTCGATTTTAACTGGCTATATTTTGAAAGAAGGAATTGGATATCGATATAGGTTTATTGTTACAATAAGTTGTCATAGATAATTTAACATAGCATAGAGGTAGGGTGTTGTGTATACATAACAGCAGTTTCAGTAATCCTAATATTGATATCGTAAGATAATTTTAAAAATATAAATAGCCAATGATTGTTATAAAATTACAATGCCGAACATGTACGATGTAATGAAAAATTACAAATTTTAATATTTAAATTAAATTCGGTGAAACAGTCATGAATTGAGACGTCTAACTATACATTTATCGTGTAGAATTAGAAGAAAAGCAAAAAAGAACGCAGTCGAAAAACATCAAGGTTTATAAAGAAGCCATTTTCAATGAAGGGGAAAAGAGTGATTCCATTTTGCGGACGATTAAGTGAAGATGGGAAACCGCAATGTGTAAAGAAAAACTGCCGTAGGTACAATTTCGGTGCAAATTAATGGAGGGTCGGCTTAAGTGGATATTTGACCCGTTTTCAAAATAATGTTATCATAAAAGGTTTCTGATTAAGTGATACGCCGTTCCGGTTCACACGCTGATGGTGACATATTTTTATGGTCTATTTAGTGGGTCATTTTCGAGGGAAATGTTTAAATAAACGGTTTTTTAATAACGTAAGAAAATTCGATGAGGGAGAAGACGATTTGCGAAAATCAGTTCGGAAATTATTGAGTGCGTAAAATGAATATTCGGAGACGGAAAAATCAACTTTAACTCTACTTTAAGGTTTTTAGATCCATTGAATATAAAAAAGTTACAGAATTTTACTATAAATAAATATCTGAAAAGGAAATATTATTTAAGGTTTAAAATATTTATTGTTTATATTATACTCTTTTTGAAAAAAGTAAGGTTGAGCGACAAAGTAACAAATACTTATCGTAGAAAAAACTTCTGTTGAGATACTTCCATTACGAGGCCATATGCTCCACATTGGGAGCGGACATGGATAAAAAGTATTATAGAACATAATATAACAACACTTGATGATCGGTCAGTCCAGATCAATTTGAGGAAAAACACATCGCTAATATCTATTACTTCGCTTGTTAAATTGAAAATATCTAAATGGCCTTAATGGAACATGATTACTAAAGTAGAGAAACTTTTACTACAAATCTTATGTTTATAAAAAGTTGAGCTTTTATAATCATTATACCTATTATATTATAAACATAAATTGAGTTTTGGAACACATATAAAGGAATGAATATTATTTATATTTTATTTTATAATAAATGATTATGCGTTGAAAAGCGTTTATTGAATCTTGAGCAGAGTGGTAAACACTGTGCTTTTCAGTCTCG
Source organism: Himalopsyche anomala (assembly GCA_031772345.1). Lineage (NCBI taxonomy): Eukaryota > Metazoa > Arthropoda > Insecta > Trichoptera > Rhyacophilidae > Himalopsyche > Himalopsyche anomala. Next base: position 3,933,675 of record CM062827.1, read on the forward strand.
GAATATACAGATTCGAATGCTAGTAAAGAACAATTTTATAAATTGATATTTAATTTCTATAGATATGCTTTTTGTGAAGGCTTTTATAATATGGGGGTGCAGTAGGTACACTAGTACACTTTAAGTCCTCTCCTAACCCCACGCTGCTATCCTTACTCTCTTCAAAAACAGTTTGTTCATTAAATGAAAAAAATCAGTACGGATACAGAAAATCTTTTAAGATGCCGTTATAAAGAATTGATATGCTTAACGTTGGGAGTAAACATTGTGAAAAAAACGTTAAGTTAAAAGATATTTTTTATATTTTTATAACCATTTTGCAATTATTGTTAAAAAGTTTTGGTATACCACCATACACCGGGATCACATTTTTAAAATTTAAATACATTTAGAACATAAACTGTTATATAATAATTCGAAGGTTTAAGGACTTACTCAATGTTTTTGAAAAAAATGGAAAGATAGTTTTGTTTCTAAGACATATTATATATTTTTTCCATATCCACTCCCTAGTTGGAGTATATGGTCACCACATGATTCCTCCAAAATTTTCTGTCCCCGCCAGTTTTCTTACTTCATTATATTTAACGGCAAAAAAAGACTGTTAGGAGACTAAAAGATTGCCTTTATAATAATGCTGTTTTGAAAAAATATTATATATTACGTGGGTATATATAGTAATAAATAAAATAAATAATAAATGATAAAGAAGGCAAGAAGTATATACATTTTTCTTGTTTCGACCTCGACATCCAAAGTATCAGATTAATAATAACTTACATAAAAAAATGTAAAAAAACTGTATAATTATATATGAAAAGAAAATCAGAGCAAACTAAACATAGCATTGAAGGTTGCAAAGAAAAATGCTGAAACCTATTTATTGAAAATATAAATAAATATTAAATAAATCAAATTCTATAGGGTTTTCTTTATTCAGTATTTTATTCTCGTTTATTTATTATGAAATTCCAGAAAACATTCCACCAGATGCTTTCTTATAAATCTGTTTCCAATAAAGCATTATAAGGCTTCAAACACAACATCATAAAGCAAATCTCCGCTGTTGTTTATTTATGTCGATAGTCTATTCTTCTCTGGGAGAATGACAAGTATATGCGTTCCAGCTTAAAGCTTCTTTTGTGAAAAAAAGTTGATAAAATCCCCAAGGGACCAGGTCCATTGCAACGACCGTAAAATATCCCTAGTGTAACAGCATGGCTATAAATTGACATTTTTTTTTCTTAAAAAGGTTTTATTTACAATAAATAATTACCACCTTCGGTATATTGTTTTAATTATTTGTTTTGTTGTAAACAATTTACTAGCAAATATGTAATTACATACAAATATTAATTGTTGAATCAATATCGCAACGGTCGATTCAATAGTTTATGTGACAGATATCACGGGTCAAATCACAGAACAAACAGCATTTTTTCAATCGATTTACCAACTACTGTGGGTGTTTGTGATGTTGAAAAATCCTCCCCACCCTTCTGATCCTAAAAAATAAAGTGACATAGAAAGAGCAATTAGTTACCAACTAGTCCTGTTCTTTGTATTCCTAATTAAATTAAATTAATAATAACTCTTATCATAAGATTCATGTAATAATTCACATTAATAAAAACACAATATTCCTTTGTACTTTATTCCACTTTATTTAAAAGGTCAGGACCGGTTTTGCTTAATGTATTGCTCGAGAATTGTCAACTGATGAGAAACATATTTAAACAGTGCTATTTATACAAAATTAAAAAGGTGTAAACAACAATTAACATAAAATTACAGTATGCAACTGCAACAAATTGCAACTGCACTTTCTTGAATGGCCTCTAATTTTAAATCAAAGTTTGCTTTAGTCATCGGAATCATTAGTGGTATTTATTTACTTAACTGCGATTCCTGTATCGCCTAACAGGTTGATCGTTTAATATTAGAATTAAAAGACGCTTGAGTTCTTCTAAAGGAGATGAACTTTCTTCATTTGGAAACCATCTGTTTCAAAACAACCACACTTTCTATATTGGTAAAAATGTTATTAAAATAATGCCTTTCCAGCAAGTATTGACAGTGAACACCCTAAAAGTTATAATTCACAACTTACTTAAAATGTAGATTGCTTCTTACGTACAAAATCCACTAATTAAAAAATTCTACCAAAATATACACGTGAATTGAAGAACTGTCTGTATGTATATTTTCCATAAAATCAAGCATATTAAATGTGTAATGGGGTGCTTGAACGAATGGGAAATGTGGTAGTTGAATGGGGATTTACCCTATTCAAAGTATGTGAAGACTTTTTAAGGCAAGCGCAATTACGTTGCTAGAATAATATCTTTGCACTCTCGCCATTGCTTGGCAACTAAATGAAATGGCGAAATGGATGACGGGGGAGTATTTACTGGAAATAATGATGTTTGGGTGCATTTTGTTGATCTGCCAACTCGTATTAAGGTGCTATGTTATATTTTTATTTCCTTACGTGAACATCGCCATGGGTGCAACAGCTTAGAGTGTGGGAATACTTGTTACATTGATTTCGTAAGTTGTTTGGATTGACGATAATTCAGGTACGACTGCAACATTGGCACACATTGGATTTACAAAAAAAAGAAAGTATCATACTAAACATAGGTATTCTCTAGATGTGTGTAAGTATTGTCATGTGACTTTCCACAGGTGACTTATTGATATTTTTTACCTATTTAATTGTCATATGCTTTGTATTGCAACCTATAAACTAGGCTACTTGTTTTACATATATTTTCATGAGTATTTGTACGTCGCGTGCAAAAATTTATAAGAGACACAAAAACCGTTTTTGATGATTTTTGGACAAAGACAAAATACTAAAAACACACAAAATTGCATAGCACGAAGAATTATAAACTAAAATTTGATTTTATCAATTTTTTATAACTTTAATAAGTTGTAAAAGAAAAACCTTTTTGTATGTTGTTTTCTGGCTCACATTTTTACCGGCCGATTTTTTAAAACTTAAAAGCTTAACTAACATACTAATTCAGCATAGACAGTTTAAAATGCTTTTGATATAATGTTTATTAAGTAATTAACGTTGTGATTATCGAAAAAAGGCTATTTTGCAAAAGCTGTGGATAACGTCCTTTTGCTATTTTTAAGTCGATATCATCTCTGAGTGTCTTGAGTAATTCTTGAGAAATTCTTGAGTTATGAAAAAATACACAAAGAAATCATATTCAAAACTTATTAAGTGTATTAAACTTATATAAAATTTAAAATAACTTAGATTATTCCACGTATTGTGCTATTAACTGTGACACGTGTTTCGCCTCTGGCGTGTTAAAACCACTGCAGATTTCATAATTAACGGCAACGTAGACATTAATTTGAAACATGATGATTAAATTTTTTCGATAGATTTGGCATTAATTTTTTCATACCCATTCTAAATGTAAAATAATTTAGATATGTTCTAAGTACAATATGAACAACAAGAAAAAAGTGTAATTGTATCACAGTTGTACCCGGCAGGTACAGTATCGTTTCATAAACAACACGACTGACACAAAGAACAAAATTGTATCATTCAATTACGGTTAGAATTTCAGTATTATTGGCTAAATTAAATTATGTTTATCTGAATCACCCATTTTCAAAGGCACGCACGCAAAATTCTATTAATGTAATCAGTTTTCATACGAAAGGCCTTATAAATAAAACTGACTGTTGCTTTGTTGAATATTACAATCGTATTTTTCCATAAACAAATAAAAAAATCCGCGAAATATTGCGTACAGAAATAAACTTGGGTATAAAGTATATTTTATGCATATACATCGTATAATTTACAATTCAAGCTTTCAAAGTCCGTACGCTTTCGTTGCGAAAAAAATTGGCAAAAACAACATTACCGCTGCACGCAAGCGATTTCTGTTGCTCATTTTATATTTATGATACCTGAGCTTTTTCTTTCTGTAATATCTTTTTTTCCTCCCCGGAGAGGATGATTGTCTGACAGTGGGTGTTAAACATTTGTACCTGGCGAGCTTTTCTTCTTTGTGCTTTTGCAACAAAAGCCTTCCGCATCGCACCTCAGATGTCAAAGACAATGGGAGTTTTTCCTGCCGTCAAGTTGGAATGACTGCCGTGTTCCTACAACTGTAAACAGACAGAAAAAATATCGGTGTTCTAAGGATATTTTTTGTATCGTTGTATCCGATATTAAGAACACTAGGCGTCGGATATTAGACAGTAACAGATACTCTGAATTTACTAGATCAGTTGTGAAGACCTTTTTCTTTTGCAATATTATACGAAGAAGTAAAAGAAATTCCGAGCCTCTGAGACAAATGTCTTTTAAATGACGGACAAATTATTTAAAAAAAACTTAGTAGACACCATAAAGAACCATACTGGAATATTTTAAAGGAAGTGTTTAATGTATCCAACGTTAGGTGGTTAAAAACATAAAATTGTCTTTGTTGACACGATCTTCATCGTCATAAAGATTTGTAAAATAGATTTTTTTCTGCGTAAAAAGCAATTTTTTATGATAAAACAAGTATTGGTTGATTGGTATTATTTTACAATCAAACGCCAATTAAAGACGAAACTTCTGCCTTCAAATGATTGGTGTGTACTTACCCAAGCATTTTTTGTTAAGTCTATTGACAAATAATTGAGTAAAGTAAATGAGATCATATTTTTTTGAGATGAGAACTAAACACGTAGATTAATAGAAGAAAAATACTCAAGTCTTTCTCTAACCCACAATTGAAACGGCCGACTACAAATCGGTTGCAAAAAGTAATGAGAATTTTTTTAATCTATTCAAATATTGTGTAGAGCTTGTTCATATAATCTTAGTATTTTTTTTTTTGTCGATTCCTTTTGAGATTATTTTTAGATCCGTTACTCAACCTTCAGGTAGACCTACGGGGTACCAACAATATCGAGTTGATATTTATTTAAAATACAATGATACTTCAATCAATACAATGCAAATATTACGCAAATTTTTCTAGGGGCTAGTTTGTACCACACTGCTTCTAGATCATATTTTCGACGTTTAGTTACTCGAGTGTTAAGTATGAAAAATAAAAGTATAATAGATGTATAGGTATAAAAGTATTTTTACTGTTTATTGAACAACAGCATCGAGATAAAAGTTTTGGCACTCTAGGGGTAGCCAAACCGTTACGCATTGGATGAATGCAAGTGGCTCATTGCATCCTTGCGTCTATTTATGCTTTTCAAGTAAACGATTAATTGAATACATAATCGTATTTTCAACACTTCAATACTCTTAGTACAATTGGTACAGCCTTAATACTCACAAGTTCGTCCCATTTGTGTTTGCGCATCGGAACTCATCAATAAAAAATTGCCGTATGATTTGCAGAATGTTGTCCACCACTGCCCTAGACTCACTAATCTAGTTTTGTTACCTAAATCAATATATAATGTTTAGTTAAACAGACATCATAAATTTTAAAAAAATGGACTACTTCGTAATAGTAGTGCTGTGACCTTTGAGTGTCTATTTGACTTATAACAGTGTTAGTATTTGAGTAAGTTTCAGAAGAATGTCATATATATGTACTGAGTTTAGCTCTTGTCCATATTTTCGAAACAATGTTAGATATGGATAATAAAAGAAATGAATCCGTTTATTTAATGATGAAATCCGCTAAATACAGTTTTCAGCGTATTTTAAATGATTAAAAGAAAGGTAAAGCAAATTTGTTTCTTTAATAAAATATTTGTCAATCCTAATTGTTATAATTTTTCAAATAAAGAAAAATATATTTAGATTACAGCTAATGCAAATGCGCCAAATATTTTAATATTGAAAGATCATGCGAGAAATACTCGATGAGAATTTATTGTAAGTCACTCGAGATAAACTCGAGATAAATTGACATTACAACACCCATATGAAACCAAACTGTGAAACACCCAAAATTGACATTGACCTTACCCTAAATCGAACCCAGACACACCTGGTCGGTAAGACAAGCTCGAACCAACTAGACCACATCGGGCGATATTATTGTTTTATTATTTCACTCGATTTAAAGCATTTACTTGTTATTATATGACTACACTTTTCTGTATTAAAATAGTTAAAATAATCTTTAAAAATCTACATTCGAGAAAAAAGTTTTTATTTAAATGATGATTAACTTAATATAAAATAAAAATAACTTTGATTATTCCACGTATTGTGTTACAAAATGTGACACGTGTTTAAGAAAACATTTGCATCATTCGTACTTAAGCAAACATTTGCGAAAGTAGTTGTCTGAGGATGCCTGAAAGAGGCAAAACACGTGTCAAATTTTGTAACACAATACGTGGAATAATCAAAGTTATTTTTATTTTATATTAAAATGAACTTCTACAAAGTTACCGCCGAATCCATCGAAAGGATGATTAATTTATAAAACATAGTAACTTTGAATCAATAAAATTTTATATTGAAATTCCACCAAGCACCTTCAGTCGAAATTTTAAACTATTAACATAGATTTTACCTTTAGTTTGCTATTTTTTACGGTTAATAAGATACAGTTAAAAAATTAGCAAAATAATCTCAATAAAGCTCGAGGAAGTATTTTAACAGAAACTAAACAACAGCTGTTAATGGTGACTATCTACTGCTTTTAATGACTTAAATATTATTAGAATAAAATACTCTTCTCTTAAAATTTTGTAAATGTGCCTATTTACTGAGATTCCAATCGTATTTAAATAAATACGATCCCCATTGTCAAAGCAATTTTATATTCCTATCACAAAGTAAAGTTATAAAATCGCAAACCTTTATTCGGCGAGATGATAATGAGCAAAGTTCTTCCTATTTAAAAGGCCCCGTGTTTTTGATTTCATATATATTTAAACGGGATACGGTTCGTTTCATTAAAACACATTTTATATAAGCCGAGTTTTAATATTTTACTAAATGGTCAACGTCACTCTATTCACGGCTCGAGTCTCAGTATGGAGAGTTAAATAAATTGATTTCCAGTCGATTTATAGATTTGTGTTTGAAAGCGTAGATTTCTGTGATCTAAAAATTTTCTTAAATATGACGTTTTGGGAATAATTAATGAATAACTAGTACTGCCTTAGTCATATCAATCTATCTCTACATTTTTTGAAAGAAAAAGAGGCTGAGCACCGTAAATAAAACAAACAGTTACCTTTAAAAAAAATCATGTTTAAATACGCTCTACTAGAAGTTCTAAATGAAGGTATTATTTGCAAAAACAGTTCATTTCAAAATGGTTGAAAAATAAAACTTGAATTCCATTTTGAAAAAGTATTTTTAGTTTTAAATTATTTTGGAATGATATTTTGTTTGTTATAAAGCCATGTTTGAGACTGATTTCTAAAAATATTTCCAAAATTTATATTTATTTACTAAATTACATTCATGTTTCATGTTTTGAGAATTTTGGAATGAGTCGAGCTTGCAAATAACAGCTTCAAATATAACATTCATTTGTAGCCGAATGAACTATAAAAATATATATTAAAAACAAATTACGGGACTTAAACAGTTATTTATTTCACTTCAAAGATTTCCACTGTCAATACTTGTTGAATAGTCGTTATATTTATAAAATAAAACATGATTTGGTACTATTTATACATTCATTGGATATTAACAGAATTAGTATCGCTCAACTTATGGAAAATCATATTTCAATATTTTAACATTTTTTTTTATGAATGCTTTGTTCAGCAAAAACATCTAAAAAATATGAATAAAATTCTTGGCTCCGAGCAAAGGAATTTTTGTGCAATACCAATAAGTAAAAAGAAATATGACTGACTTTGATTGAAACTTTCAGTAACGTAGATAATGTAGATTGTATTTTTTAGAGCTTAATGAACTGTGAAGATTAGATTACTAATTTTTGTGTATAATTGTATGCGTCGGATACAAAGCTTACTCGTTTATAGGTATCCTTTAAACAAAAAATCAGGTTAATATCCTTCGCTCTAAATACGTTTTAAAGCATCGTTATTTGTATTTTGATTGCAAAATAAAAGCAAAACGTTAAGGGAAACGATCAATTGGGAATCGTTATCAGTTTCCGGAACCTCGGTGACTAAAGCCATTTTGTTATAAGTACTCACCTTTGACTGCTGCAAAATCAGATATATCCATCCATACTTAGCCATTTGGAACACTTTACGTAAAATTTAAAGCCTTTCACTAGAAATAATGTTTTTTTTTACAATTCGAGTGAGAAAAACATCGTTTTCGTTCATTTAAATATTTTTTTATAAAAGGAGAAAATTCATGTAACATTAAAAATAATCATATTACCAAAATAAAGAAACTGTTTTATGTTTAGTTTTTTTTATCCATGTTCACTCTCAATGTGAAGAATATGGCCTCCTAATGGAGGTATCTCAACAGACGTTGTTTCTACGGAAACTGTTTGTTACTCAGTTGCTCAACCTCACTTTATTTCAAAGTTTTAGAGCAAGAAGGATACGTCTAGAACATGATTAGTGGTTTACTAATCGCTATTACTACTCCCGGTTATTAAAGGATCAGAAGGATGGAAGAAGAAAAAAATAATGTAAATTGACGTCACAAGCACCCCCCAGTCTTCGATCACAACTTTGAATTGAATAAATCTCAAATTCACTGTGATCTTACTGGGAATCTAGCCCAGACCAAGCTCTAACCAACTGGCGTCATATTCAGTTATATCACAGCGTTTTCACGAAGTTAATTATGTATCTAACTTTAACAGACGGTGTAGATAAAATAAGAAGCTGAATTGACTGCCATGCTAAGAAAAATAGGTCATCATCGGATAGGTTTCTGATCAATGAAGTCTGTGATTCTTTTTCAATTATCCAATTCAAAAAAACTGAACCTACCAAACCTTAAGTGATTTTCTAGTCTCGTATCTTTATTCATAACCTCTTCATTAAATGATGAGCAAATGACTGAGTAATATACAGTAATCGTTAATCAATTTATATTGAGATAAATATAATATATATTACTTTACACTTCGAGCAAAAATTTACACAACATATTAAAGGCTTAACTATATATTTATTGTGTCCAGAGCATTGTGGTGGTGTTCTAATATTTTTGTTATTTTTAAAGATGCTTGAACTTTAACAGTGCTGCTTTACGGTAGTGAATCATGGCACTTGGCGAAGACTCTGTATACTGAGCTTTGAGAACAGATGCTTGTGTCCGATAACGGGGCTTAGGTGGTTTGATTTCATGAGGGAATTGGAGATTAGGAAGCGTACAAGACAGCTCTCCGTTACGTCAGTGGTTATGGAAAGATGTTGGAACTGGATGTATCAAAAGCTATAATCCTGCCTACCTCTTATTCCAACCAGTAAAACTACGGCGTCCTGGATGACCGTCGGGTATTAACCAAAGGATGTACATAGGAAACTGAGGGATCCGGCATGTCGCTGGAGGAAGCAAAGCAATTGGCAGGAGACAGCCAGCCAGGGCGCGTGGCAGCCATATAGCATATATAGGGATCGAATATTGTCAAAGAAGAATATATATTATGTTTAATAAATATTGAAGAAGTATGACATATTCTATGAATTAGTATCACAGTGTCTCGACCTAAAAAATGTGCGTGTTTAGTTAAGCTCGGTTTTGGTAATGCCATAATCAAATTTACTAGTGACACAACGCTATATCTCGTATATATAACCACTTACAAGATACGGTTGGGTATATCTACAGATACAATTATGATGTTAAAAGCATGCAAGTAAATCACTTGTTATACTTAAAACTATATTTTTCTTTATATACAGCTGTGATGCTTAGCTTTTGTATTGGACCTACTTCATAGAATCTGCTGTCAAAACTGTGGTACATTCACATGATGAAGCACAAAGCTTTACTGGAGACGAAAAATCTTACAAGCAACGTTGAAGTATTTTTAAATTTGAAATTGTCTTTGCCGTCGTTAGAGTATAGATACATTGAATGATGATTAATACATATTTAATAATTAAAAATCTGGACGGTGAAATATTAATGAAATATTAATGTCAAGAGATATACTGTAAAGAAATTAGTCGTATGCAATATATGTTACTAATATGCTTCTCAATACTTTTTCTTGCAATTATATATTGTATTATATTAACTTTTCCGGTTCTAAGCTCAAGAAATGTGACTCCAATACCCACAATTTTTTAAATATCTATTTTAATATGGGTGATACAATGTTTATAATTAGGGTTTTCTTATATCATAGTTTTTTGGACCTTTGGTAGTTTATATAAATACGCGATAACACGATAAGCGATCGTTCGTAAGATAGCTGGGTTAAACTCGTCAGTTTCAATTTAATATGTGTGCTGGGATGACGTCTTTTTTACGCGCAACTTAAAATATGATTATTTATTAAAGAACCACGGATTTTTATAAACAAATGTATGAGGAGTGATGCAGAGAGATATTTTAAAGCGCTCAGACATTTTTTTTTTTTTTAAATTCATAAGAATAATGCCAATAGTGAGGAAACCACTGGGGTCCCTAAACGACCCCCATCGGATGAGAAGTATTTTTCTAGTCTCCGAGCCGCGAGAGTTGAAAAGCATGAAGATTATTTTTAAAAAGCTTTCGACTGTTCAAATTGCTTATTTGAAAATGTTTTTGTCTTTTCCCTCTGTTTGCTTACACTTTAAACTACCTACTTGAAACCATGAACGGAAAACGGATCGATTTCATGCATGTAAATTGAAATCGATGTATTGAGTTGTACTATATAACATAAGTGTCTGTGATATTTTCACCTGCCTGAAAAAAAATGATACTGAATATTATTTTTCTTTACCCAATCGTAGTTTCCATAACAAAGAGAACGATTGACTTATATACTAACAATAAATTTCTATTGATACAAAAAACATTAGGATAAATTATATTAAGTATGCGTTCTTCTCAATGTAAAAAAATACAAGACGCAAACGGCCTCTTTTTACTTTATAGAAAAATCTATAATAAATTCTAAATGTTAAATTTTAAACTAAAAAATACTCTTTACAACTAGCACGTCCTTGAGTCGATGCAGTACCATAACGTGTCCCATATTACCAGTGCCGTTTCTCTCCACCGTATATTACGCCCTTTTGTGCTGTAACAGTATCATCGTAGACGTATCTCAGCCTCTACGCCACCGTAGAGGCCACCCATAAATATTTACCCTTATCTATGTGAATATACGTATCAATTAGATTTAATACTGGCGCGTGCAAATTTTAAAGTGATGCTCAGAACGAAAGTAAACGAGCAAGTGTTATCACCGAACATTTTCTTAGTCACTCGGCGATGCGCTGCAACGTATTTTTAAAAATATCTTTTCTAATGTAATAATTTACAGTGAACACACTATTAAATTATGTATGATATTAACATGGCCCGAGAGACTTTTTTTTTTGACAAATGTCGGCTAGATTTGTTTACACACGAACAATGATTTATTCGGATAAACCTTTTTAACAATATATAAATAAATAACAAAGTTTTAAGTTTTACTAAAAGTATTAAACAATTTAATTCATAACATGTTCACATTATTCATTCAAAAATCAACTATTTGATGATTTTAGGTCTACATCGTTGATCAATTTTTTGATGAAATTGATTGATTTTTTCAATCAATTTCAATTCTAAAGCATGGGTGTTTGTGATCCCTAAAAATTCCCTCCCACCCTTGCGATCTTTGAATAAAGAGGCGTATCAAGAGCGATTAGTTAACCATTTAACAAGTGAAATAAGAATGTTATTAAACTCAATATTATTTAACTAGTATTTTTGTCGGCTTCTATGGTGCAGCGTTTGCGTTATTTTCTTCCGTGCCGGATCTCACGGGCTTGAGCCCCAGTACAAAAAGCATTTCTCTCGATTGGTTTATCGATTTCTGTTCGAATTCATGGGTATTTGTGATGTCCAAAAATTCCCCCTCGTTCTTCTGATCCTTCAATAACGGTGCGTAGCGAGAGCGATTAATTCATCACAAGTCCTGTTCTAGCCTTTTCTTTCTATCCCTACTACCTGGAAAAGAGAGGTTGATAGACTGAGTAATAAACAATTTTTGTAGAAAAACTTTTCTTAAGATATGAGGCTATCCCTCCAAAAAGTCCTTCCCACTCTTACGATCCTTGAATATAGGGACAAGAGCGATTAGTTATACACTTAACAAGTAAAATAAGAATGTTGTCAAATTCAATTTTATTTTATTAATATTTTTCAGAGCCGCCTGTGTGGTCGAGTGGTCAACGTCGTTGGCTTCGATTACGGAAGTCACGGGTTCGAATCCCAGAACGGACAGTTTTATAAATTGATTTTTCAATAGATTTACGAATTTCTGTTCGAAGGCATGGATGTATATGATGTCTTGAATTCCCCCCTCCCACCCATCCTATCCCATAAACAGAGCATATCGAGAGCGAGTATCCTTCTATTCCTACTCTCTTCGGAAAAGAAGAGGTCGAGAAACTGAATAACAAGCAGTTCTCGTAGAAACACTTCTGTTTAGATAAACTTCATTAGGAATCCATATGCTCCACATAAGAAGCGGATATAGTAAAAAAAAATCTGATTAAAATAAATAGCTCACTCTAGTGGAAAGACCTACCAAATATTTCACATAATCGTATTTTGATTTGGTTGATTCAACTATATTTATATAGTTCCTAGTATTTAGTGGAAATAATCATTGAAGACAAAGACGCGTAGGCGCTTTCAAGAATACATTTTCGGTTGAAGCGAGCAACCGTAGATGCTTTATTGTATTCAGCTGAGAAGTATTTATCGTTCTCAACTTTATATGAAACTGAATATTAATCATATAAGGTTGTTGATAAAGCTTTTGAGTTATGTGTTCTAAGGTAAATTTACTTGTTGTACTAATAAATGTCAGTTGGTATTAATGGATTTGGATAAATACTAGACTAGATATTTACTGTATTGAGACATAATGATATTTTACTATGTTATAATGAATACTACATTATAATACTTTTAGGAATGTTATCGTTTCACTCTCTTAAAGCTCAAAGATCTTTTTCAAGCTTAAAGCATTTTTCTCTTCTTCTTCGGGGCCGAGTTAATAATCCTGAAATTCTCAAGACTATTAATTTACATGCTCCCAATTTATTCTTACGTGGGCTAAACTATGAGCGAAAACTTTTATTTCTAAAAACTTATACCTCGTTTAGGAGGTATGAGTCACCAGTTCCAAGGGCCGTTCGATTAATCAACGCATTGCCTAGAGAAGTGGACATTTTTATTGATGGTATTTGTGAACTGTTTGATACATTTTTCTATTATATTTCTTGATTTTTTATGTTGAATTTGATGTACTGTGTATTTTTATTTTATATATTGTCTTATTATATTTTTCAAGTGCATGGGGAATTGGCGTCAGCTGTTATATCATGTACTGTAATTTTAATTTTTTAACAAATAAATAAAAATAATATGTATTTTTTTATCCATGCTCGCTCCCAATGTGGAGCAAATGGCTTCCTAATAGAAGTATCTCCATCATGAAAATGACTCTCCTTAGTTGAGTTCTTTGTGTACTGTATTTGTATTAGGGATTCTGAAGTCTCGGGTTTTTCAAAATCCCGGGACTTCAGAATCAGAAGCCTCCCATTTTAATTTGATTTTTATTATAATATATCAGAATAGTAAAATTAAAATCATTCGTACTTAAATAAGCATTTGCAAAAGTAGATGTCTGAGGATGCCTCTGAAAGAGGCGAAACACATGTCACTGTTTGTAACACAATACGTGGAATAATCTAAGTTATTTTATTTTATATTAGTTAAAACTTTCTTTATTCTCAAATTTTATATCAATTTCGTCGCCTTCGCTTTAATAACATCAGTGTGGTTTTTGGTATAGATTTTTCTAAAATCTTTATAATTGCTCGAAAAAAGTTTTTTTTAAACGAAAACGTGAAATTATTTTCTTATGACATTTGGCAACCGCTAAATTTTTCGTTTAAAAACATAGTTGAAATTAAATACGGTGTTTTCGAGAAATTTCACTGATTAAAGTTTTAACATTTGATATAATCGGGCATCATTCAAATTTTAATTTCAAAATTTTTAATTCAAATCTGAAAACATCTTATCTATCGTCGAAGCGGAACTTTGGGACTAAAAAAGTTCAAAGAAATAATTCCTGGAATACTTGATAACAACTTCCCGAATAATGTTTTTCGGGAACTTATTTTCATTTGAAGTTTTTGGCCACCATTCACAGTCTGAAGGACTTAATAAATTTCCCTCAATACCCAAAGATTCAATCGAAGTTTCATTAGACTAGGAATTTATCAATTTGTGTAAGCAATCTTTTGCATAAACTTTAAATACAGATGTTTTCGACATGATACTTGGGTAATTAATTTTAGTTTTAACTTACTTACAGAGACTTTGAAATTCTTTGCAGAATTCTAACTTAAAGTTTTTAAAAATCATAAATTATTTTATCTCCCTTGAAAAGTAATTAATTTTCTTTAAATTAATTTGACAGCAAATTTAACATTTTAGACTGTTCAAATCATGTATAAATAAAACAACAAAATAAATTGAGATTTTTTTAAACACTTGTGTTAATGATAAAATCAGGTAACTACAATTTAAAAAGGATTTTTTGGCATTCTTTTTTCGTTAATTTTCTAACTTATAAAATAGATAAACTTCTAATTAATTTTAAAAATGATTTATTGATTTGAATTAAATAACGATGAAAAATGTATTTTACACTGCAAAAAGGAAACGATTAATATCACCAAACCTTCATTCAAATTTACTGACCCTTGCTCATACAGATATTATCTAAATATTTAATTAACTATAAATGTATTTTTTAATCCGAATACTGCTTGTTCAAATACAAATGATAAAGATTTCTTCAAAAAGAAACTTAACGTTTTAAATAATATGAATGTTTCAACAAAATATTTCAAAAGCTGGCGTTGTAGCCGCAACCGGCGTCTTCATCCATATATTAGAAAGATTTTTTATTGTTCAATTGTCTTATGGATTAGAGTTCAAAATCAAAAAGGTCTGTAAAGTCTGAATTCATTTTCATCAATCATATCCTTTAAACGCTGGGTAAAGTTAACTATTACCTAACCTCTAGTTCCATCCTTAACCCGTAATATGCCATCCTAAAAAATCACGTTCCATGTTATGATGGCATCTCAATTTCACTGTTTATTGACAGTATTTAAACCTAAGTTAGCAGCTAAAAAATAATGTTAAAAATGTATATATGCTAGAATACCTAAAATCATAAATACTTATTGATAGTATTAAGAGAAATATTGAATGACTTAATGGCTCAACTATTTACGATTGCATCATCGGCATGGAAGTGTTAATCATATGCTTTAAATAGAATAGTAATATTTTTATTTTATAACGAAATACATTGAATATTAAAAAAATATTCACTGTCGGTTATTTTAAATTATTATGACGATGATATTTAATATCATAAAAAATTTACTTATGATAAAGTTGGCCAAGTTTCATTATTATCTTACTACATATATTTACTATTTTTCACAAAAAATATAAGACTTAAAATATTTATGAAACCTCTAAGCATGTACACCAAATTTCTATAAAAGTTAGGTGACGAAATAACAGGAAGTTCTCGAAAAACAATTTATTTTGAGGTATAAATTCCACATCGGAAACTGATATGATAAAACATTCTTATATAATGTAATAAATATATTTTTTAAAAAATATCAATTCTCCTAGTCTAGAACATATAATATAAAAGTGTTAACTACCGCAAATAATTCATATTTGTATTTGGTAATAACCATTGTCAGGTAGTCGTATATTTGTTTTAAACGTATTTCAGATTCATCATAAACGTCGCATGAGTGCATATAGTAAAAAACAATATTTTTGTAGAAAATAAAGTGATGTTCAACATGGGGTGACGGGAATTTGCAAGACAGTAATAATAATAATAAGTTATAACATATTAATATTATAGTTCAGGGTTTCTCAACGGGAGGGCACGGAAAATTTTTGCGAGAACCGTAGATCCGAAATTGCTATAATTTATAAAATCTGAGACTAGCTAAAAAAAGTTCTCACAACGTTAATTTTGGTAAACCTGTAAATTCCTAAGATTTCGGATTCGTAATTCTTTGAAGAGCTAAACAAAGTTCTTACGGCATTCATTTTGAGAAATCTCAAAATTTCTTATAAAACTTATACTTAAATATTACAAAACAGATATGGGGGCTAAGGAAAAATATGACACTCAAAAGGGGCCATAGGCCCAAAAAGGTTGAGAAACTATGGTATAGATCAGTGCTTCCCAACCTGGGGTCGGCGAAAATTTTCATTCTTTCAACATTATTTGTAATAAAATAAGAACATGTGAGAGAAAAAAAATTCAGGGGTCCGCAGATTATTGTTTGCAGATTTAGGGGTCCATGCCATAAAAAAAGTTAGGAAAAACTGGTATAGATGAT
This sequence comes from Himalopsyche anomala, assembly GCA_031772345.1. Lineage (NCBI taxonomy): Eukaryota > Metazoa > Arthropoda > Insecta > Trichoptera > Rhyacophilidae > Himalopsyche > Himalopsyche anomala. Next base: position 3,950,205 of record CM062827.1, read on the forward strand.
TAAAAGACCAAATGTGTTATATCTAAAGCAAAAACCAAATAAAAAATGATTATTACTACAAACTATAATTCGTACATTTAAAAATTTAATGTTTTTAAATCATCGTTGCTTACAATGTGGAAATTATGATGGAGTTTATCTCAATAGATGCTTTTCTACGGGAACTTGTTGTTAATATCTTGCTCAACTTTTCCTTTTTCATATGGCTAGAAGAAGACTAGTGGTGAGTTTATTGCGTTCGTTACGTCCAATTATTAAAAAAGAATAGAGGGAAATAAATATTACATATCACAGACAACATTGCTTTCAAATCAAGATAATCTAAAAAGAAAATCGTTGATACACTTGAAAAATGTTAGTCATAAATTTTGATAATGTATTAAAAAATATTTAATAAGCAATCAAAAAATTTAGTAACGCTTCCTGGTGCGCATTTTTGGTAAAGTTTCAGTGTCACTACAAAACAGCTCAAGAGACTTGCGACGCTCTGTGCTTTTTGACTTCCTTCCTCTCGGATTCCTGACCTGCAGATGATGTTGGATAAATCTTTTCTCTCTGCAGCTTTTGTCTGCGATCACAATGCTCTAGTGCTTACGTTTTGCCTTTCTTCAGTCGTGTGAGAAAAATCACCGAGCTTTTTCATTTCTTACGTGAATCAAATAGAAGCGTTTATAGGACGAGGAATTATTTATCTCGAATAATAAATCATAAATGGAAAAATGTGAACTAGCAGTATTCATGTACGCCGTATCAACTTTTGTTTACCTTACGTCAACAATTGAACAAAGCTATTTTAAAAAATGTCTCACATTAAACGGGCACATCAAAAGTGAATTGAGCCAAGTGGTGTTTTAGAAAAAAATAATTTAAATGCTTTGTAATATTCTACACGTCTTAAAGTATCGTAAAAGTGAAGTAACATCAGTTAATACAAATTGCAATAGTGTTATCCCAGTAACATAAAAATATGCAATCCAACAAAACACCAAATAAAAACGTGATTGTACTTAAAAGTCTAACTAAAAAGTTATACAATTTTACTAGTTGACTCACTTCACTTCTCAAGAACCCATTTAATTAATAATTACATTTAGTCTTTAAAAACATACGTAATTTTAGAACGAACATATATACATATCTATCTCACGATGATCGCTTTAATATATTTCGTTTATTAATTATTGAGAGTAGGTATTTATACAAAATATTGTTTTCAAATACCACGTGTCAGCTTTAGTATCAATTAATATATATTTTTTAATTATTATAATTTTATATTAAATAAAATAAATAGATTTTTTTCATATTTTTGACTACCTAATAAACACTTTATTGATACTGCAAATGCTGGTTTTACTAAAGAAAAAGTGAAATAAAAATACTGATAATACATATATAAATTAAATTAAATGTATTGGTTACAAAAATATTACAATATATTGTCTTGCATTTGTAAGATATTAAATTTCGTTGCAAAAAATATGCAATTCATTCATTTCATTTCTATGCCAAAATTCAACCATTAAATTAAAAAAGGCTTTAATTATAATAGACAGTAAAAATATATTTTTCCTTTCCGAATGTTGCCATAAAAAGCAATAAATTGTATTTATATACCGAACATAAAAAGCAAAAAAAAATGGTTTTAGCTGATGACTTTTTTATTGTTTTCTTACTGTGCGACTTTTTTTCGTTCGTGAAACAGCTTTTGAATTTGTTTTTTTACTATCATCTAAAGCCAATGTCCCAGAACGAATCATTTTTTTTATTAACAGGAAAAGAATTCTTATTATAACGTAAAATCAATCTTTATTGCGGTCATGAATCGGAGAAAATGCGCAAATAAATATTTACTCGCAGTAAAAATACATTAACATTTATTTTGCCCATTAAGCTTCTAACAAAATAAAAAGTTGTTATTATAAATGTCGACTGTTAAAATGGTAAAAACGTATGATATAATATTTATATTGTTTGCGTGTCTCAGCTTATTTATTCAGGATATTATGCGTATTTTCCAACTTATCTTTGATACAAACTTGTAGCATAAACATTTCTTACGCAAGACATTAATATTTCAACAACAAACAACTTTTAGTCAATCACAGGATCTTTGTTTTAGAATAAATAATTGTGCTTCAAGGTGATGTTTTAAGTACATTATTATTTGCCACATTACTTTCTCCTTCTCTTAACATTTATTTAGGGTAGATTTCTTACTTAAAAAAAATCATACAATAATTATTAAATACGATAATTAATTTATGATATTATGATACAAGTAATATATATCATTGCAAGGTAACATTTTAACACAATACTAAATGTGTTACCTCGCAGTAACGGTAATTCACATGATATTTTTTTTGTCTTAAAGTCATCGTAAATTATAAAAATATATATGGCACACAAGTATTCATTGTCTTAAATCAAAATAAAATTGATAGTTATATACTTAAAATAAAATCAACTAGGTAGAATTTTATTTAAAAGCATAAGCATGAACATATATTATACATTTATTAAAGTGAAGTATAATTTTTGTGGTGATAAATAGTGTTAATCACTTATAAGGTGTTCAAGATAAATTATTAGTTGAAATGCATTATATATATTAAAAAACTCTTTTTAAATATTAAAACATTTTTATTATAGATCATGAATACTTTTACTTATCGCCAGAATAATTTATAATAGTTTTGTATATAATAACCTTAAATTAAAAATACTCATTTGTACTAATTTCACTTTTATTTAATAAGATCAGGACCGCTTTCGATCAAGACGAGCATTTAAGTTTAAAATGCTCGTCATGAGTGAAACCAGTAGTGATCTTATGAAATAAAAGTGCAATTGCTACAAATGAGTAATATATTTTTTGAACATATATTGCCATTCCACCAAGATTTGACAGTGGACACACTAGTAACCTAAAACTCTTTAATTTTTAATGATGCCGAGAGAAAACTGTCGTGATTTTATGGAATAGTGTACTGCACAAATTGTTGAATGCATGTTTTTTTTTATTCCTCGTGTGACAACTTGAAATTAAATTTTATCACCAAAATACTTTACATCGAATATACTTTAGTTACTTTTGTATAAATTTCATTAAAGTATACTTAAAATGTGTGCATTGAGTGTTTGCCTTCGTAGTGTTTCGAATACGTCAGAGCGTGATAGTGTTTATGCCATAAATACACCTGTTTGACACTAAATTCACTTTAGACACGTTGTTGATCGAAAGTACGGTATATTGTCACTATTTTTCCATTATATTTAAAATTTACCGAGATCTATTGCGATACCACAGGGCTGTTCCATCTTCTTGCATTACTTGAATCTAAGAGCTTACTTGAAAAAATATGAGTTTTTACAATCTAACGTACTTAATTCATTAGAGATGTTACCCAATAACTGTTTGTTAAAGTATTATTGATTTTGAAATCTGAATATATAAGTAAATCACAACGTATCGTATAAAAACTGCGTGTTTTATTGTCTACTTACTAAAATACTAATCAAATACTGGCAAATGATAAGCAAGATTGAATTTCAAATAATATATTCTTGCGGTATAAGGAGTTTTATGCTTATTTTTTGGCAATGTTATACTCCAATGTTATTTATATAAATCCGATTTAAAAAATAAATAAATAAAGGATCTTATCTCAACAGAAATTGTTCTTCAAAAACTGCGTGATGCTCTGCTTTTTTCCCGTAAGGTTTATCGTGAAGGATTGATTTTCTACACAATTTCGTGCACGCCACTAAATTTTAGGTAGTTGCTCCTAAGACACTCTCAGTAAAAAAAAAATGTAAATACTCTTAGCGTTTGTGACGCCACTGGATACTGACAAATATAATTAACAGATGGAAAAGCAGTGGTGGGTAGGGAATGCAAAGTAAACTACTTTGTGGAAGAGAAGACCAGTGGTTGCATATTTTTTTTCTCGCAAGGCCCTGTTTAACTATTGCTTGATAATTATATTTTATTTTAAATACAATTCTCGCTTTCATTGTTTTCCCTTGTTTGTATTTTTTTTAAGAAAGTCCTTAAAAACGTTCATTCCGGGTTCCACTGCATAATAGATTTTTTTCAGTTACCTATGTTTACTCTGATTAATATAACTATTTGACGAACATGTGAGTGAGGTGCACATATATATATATATAAGAAAAATACAGTAAATTTAATCTCAATTGACAGGTTGGGCAGCTCTGCCATAGATTGTATCCAATACGTGTCCTTATTCTATTCAAAATGAGTTTTTTGCGGAAATTTATACCCAAGTTTGACTTTACCTGCCTTTGCGCAATAAACTTCATTTTTTCAAGCCGAACCGCTATTGTTTTTGGATTCCCATGAGTGATCTTTGTACATGCTCAAAAATTTATTGCCCCGCACATATAAGCCGCCTTGTTTTTTCCTCAATTTATGGATGTTTCATTCTTGTTTCATTTGGCGATAAAATTTATCGATTTGGGAGTTTTTTTATTTATTTTATTTCATATCCATATACGCTGAAAACCGATAACATTAAATTCAATGGCTGTCTATTGTGTGCACAGATGTCGTTAATTCAAACGGATAAACAAATGAAAGATAATAAAATAAATAAATCATTTTCTAGAAGTTTGTTTATTTTAATATAAGAAAAGGTTTTTTTTCAATGCACGAATTTAAAAAACAACCCATAATATCTCGCAGAATCCAAAAGTGTAAATTTTTACAGTGTCGTCAGTAGAGATGTAGATTAACAATTGATAATCTTAATGGGAAAATGCTTCAAAACGGCCATATTGGTTTTAAATAGGTGTTGTGGGTAATTATGAAATTAATAATTATTCATCCTTTTGTATATATATGTAACATTCTTTAATCAAGTCAGTAAAATATGACTGTTTGTCATTTCACAGTTTCAAATCTTGACCCAGCAACCGAGTTAGACAAAAGTCCAATGGTATTGATGATTCGCCTGTCAGAATGAATGCAAAGTTTTAGGCCGTTTCTTAAATACTTTTGATCTTTTTTACCTTAATGTCAAATTGTTTATGGTATTATAGCTTATAATCGTAATCTTACATACCTATGTATATGTTTTGTTCTACAGTCAAAAATCTATCAATTTGATATTTTTTCGATCAAACAAACGAACAACGCATGGTAAATTACTTACAATTTTTGATGTAACCTATATATTGATAACTTTTCCTGTCCTTAAAACTTAGATTTATGTTTATTTTTCTTGTTTTCTATCTACAAAGATGCAATCACTATATGCAAATTAAGTACGAATTGATCATTGAATGGTCTTCTCTTAGTGTAAGTACAAGAATTCAATGGCTATATGCCAATGTCTGAGAATGAAATTCTTCAACATGTCATCTTTGTACTATAATGTGATCACCGGGCAGACAGTGTTGTTGGGATTTCAAAAGGTCACAGTAGTCAAGTCCGACAAAGTTGTTGCCGGAGAAATACAACCGGATAAATGTGATGGCATGAAGCTCATGCAAATAGACGTTACGACCATGATTAAATCAATAAAAAATATTTTTATGGAATTTTTTTCTATTATTTGAATTGAGTGAAAGTTATTAAAAACTTATGATTTTTTTTAAAGAAGTCGTTTATACATAGTTTGGTAACATTTTGAAATAATTTGGACAAATACAAATGAGAGATTTAGAAAAAAAGAGTTTGATGTTTACAAGCAATCTTAAAATATCTTAAAGTTTCATAGGGTTTATTTCAATAAAATCAAAGTGACCGATATATTTTTACTTTATAATACAAATTCGCCAAAACCATTAATATTGTGGTTCCCTGCTTTTTATAGACTTACATAACATAAATAAGCAAAACCTCGTTAAAAAATTTACAATAAACACCTCTGATCGATTTTTAAGGCATTATGAATATGTTTTCATTTTAAATATAATATTTTTTATACTAAATCATGTACTGTGCAAACATAACAAAATTAAATACAGACTTTCTTATACGGATTTGACGTTTAAATGTAAATATTGTTTATGTTTATTCTGTATTTGAAAAAAGATCATATAAATGGTTCTTGTTTCAGATTCGAATCAAAGAATTTCCAGAAAACTCAAGATTTTGACGAAAACTTGTAAGTGAGACTTCTTTTTTAAATATTTGTTAATCTTTTATTAAATATCTTATTTTCCACGGTGAGTCTATAAAATGTGTGAAAAATGAAGAGAATACAACAAATAAATACGACATATACGTAGCTAGTCTTATTTGCAATTTATGTATACAGTCAGTTCTCTACTTACAACCACCTCAACTTACGACCATTCGGACTTCGGACGGACACCAAAATTAAAAAATTAAAATATAAAATATAAAATTGAAAAATAATGCGTGCGCCTTAATGTAATTGATGAGTCCACCTAATAACTTTAAATTGCATTACTTAAGAATCACTTTTGCTCAAGTAATCAAAGCAATAGAAAAATACCAGACATTGAGAAAATTTTGGAAAAACTATAAGATCTTTCAAGCAATTAAAAATATTTCAAAAAGATGGTCAAATGTAACAACATCGTGTGTTAATGGCATATGGAACAAACTATTAAAACGTAATAGTAATATAAATTTTAATAAAGAAAATAAAGTAGGAGAAGTAACGAATATAATTGTAATTGGAAGTTGACAGTGAAGATAAAATTCAACTTTCAAAAAATGATGTTGAAGAGCTCACAAACCAAGATTTTATTGAAATTGAGAAGGATCGTGCTACAGAAAAAAAAACAAAAAAAACTAGATGAACTCAACGACCTACCGAAAAAAAATGTTTTTAAAGACATGGCTGCAGCTTTCAGCCAAATAAAAAATTTGAGAATATGGACCCAGACACTGATAGATTGTTGAGTGTACATCGCCTGATTCAGCAAGCACTCGCCTGTTACAATGAAATTTATAAAGAAAAGAAAAGCAATTTACACAAACAAAACTGGATATGTTTGTGAGAAAAACTAAACCCACTGCTACAATCACTGAGACACCATGGATAATTAGCACAGATGATAAAAATACTACAGAATAACATTGTAAATATATATATTATTTATTAATATTATTATTATATTGTAAATATATTTATATTACTTATAGTACATATTCTGAAATAAATACCACTTAAGTACCACACACTTTTTATGTCTATCATTTCATTATTTTTTGTATAAAATTCGACTTACGACCATTTAGACCTTCGTCTTAGGCATTGTTCCCGCTAATTTTCTGGAGGTTACGTGCGCAAAATACATTGGCTGTCCAACTTTGAAAGAAAATGAAAAAAATTGTGCAAGTCTATATAATTTCGATTATATTCAGTGTACTTCATATAAAGAATAACAGAATTAGCATAATTTTAGCAAACGCTCACAGCTAAGAGGGAACACTGGTCCTAGGTGGTGGAACAGAGCCCCGTCGTAAGCGAGAACTGACTGTATTATGAAAATCTTTCAAATGGCAAAATTTTCTAGGCATACAATTTTACAATGTAAAAAATCCATCGGGAGTAGAAATGCATATAGCTTTACGTTCTGTTAACAAAAAAACTTTTTAAAGTAAAACCTTCAAGAGTTAAGGAAATCTTTCCGGATTTCCTGCATTAAAGTTAGTACAAAAATGTTTAAATAGCAGGTAAGGGGAATAATAGGCAATTCGATGACAGCCTGCTGTCGTCTGTCCTACTTATAGAGGAACGTGATCGAAGTTGTGGTCTCTGGAACTCTAACTTGGGCCATTATAAGAGTTCCTGCTTGACTTTAAATTATCCCGTAGGGATCACCAACATTTTAGTCAGAAATAAAATTTGAATAATTTTTTTATTGATGGCTTAATTAATTTAATTGGAGGATATTTATTAAATAAAAAACGGTTAAATTGCAGGTTTTCTACAGCCAATTTTTTTAAAAGTTGCAATTTACAATATAAATTTTTCAAAAAATATTTGATTTATTTCACGCGATAATATCAATAAATACAAAATTAAAACATATATCTGAATACAAACGTTGTAAAAAATAAACAAATCATATCGATATTTTTTTAAAACAAAAAGACGTTTAAGACCAGAAATGTTAAAATGAAATATACACCATTTTCTTTTTTCTAGCACACACCTTTACTATTTATATAATGATTATTAATGAGCCCACGAAAGGTGAAGTGAGCCAACTAGTAAAATGGTCAATTTTTTTCTCGGACGTTTAGGTACAATCACGTCTTTACTTGGTGTTTTGATGGATTACTTATTTTTATTTGACGGAGACAATGCTATTAAAATGTGTATTAATTGAGGTTACTTCGCTTTTACAATAATTTAAGATGCGTAGAATACAAATCTAAAATATTTTTTTGAAAAATACCACTTTACCTCTAATGGACCCACTTTTTCATTCAAGTAAAGCATTATAATATATTCATAAACTAATCTTTTACTCATTCAGCATTTTTTTAAATGAAGAAAACGAATTTAACTTTGCTACTGAGTACTGAGCATTAACCTTAAAGTTAAAATTGTGTGGATTGGAGAAATTACATTGCAGTTTTTTTGATTATTGAGTTTGGTATTTTTTCATCGAGCCAGAAAAAAAATATCCAATCAAAAAGGCATGAAGACTATTAGATAACTAAAAGCAAAAACTGTCACGAAAATTAAAACTTTGACTCGTAAATTTTTACTATTATTACTAAATTCTTCGATGACTTTACTTTTAGTTGCCGCCACGCGTGATAGTCTAACAATATTTCATAAAATAACTGCCTCGTAAAATTATTGCTATAGCCCAGTTATTATCGTGCCATGGTGTGTTAAAAACAATTTAAATTTTAATTTTCAATTCAATACCTTGTTTATTTTTAAAATTATTATTTGTAAAATAAAACCCCCATTTACACTATAGTCGGGACCGTGTAATTAGGGGTAGTGTAATTGGGGGTGTGAATCTCATACAAAATTAGGGATGTAGTTTTTTTTCGCGGAAAACGTAAAACTAAGATTTCCCTTAGTTTTGCAAAAAAAAAAAAATATAGACGACATATTTAGTTTTTGTAGTAGTAAATATCCCGCACACAGACAGACGCCCAGCTATGCGTGTATAGCCTGGCACGTGTGGAATACACAGACGCTAGCTAACATTTGACTGTATGTGCGACACAGACGATCGTCTCTTAGTAACGACAATGGAATGCGACCGTGCAATTGGGGGATTTGCGGTGAAAATTTTAAGCCAGCGCATAATTCGGGGTAGTGTATTTGGGGGTTCCACTGTGTATACATATCGCTAAATATGAAACTGAAAATTCATAAATCGCTTAGTATCGATTGGAATATTCTAAGAAAAGTTAAGAAAAAATATCACATATCGCTAAAAATGGAACCATTAATTGATGAATCGTTAAGTATCAATTGTAATATACAAGTAAATCATTTAATACCTTACAATAAAGTATGCAAATTAATTTCCGTATATTAAAACTTATGTGTGGTTAACCTCAGCGTGTGACATCAGATCTTTATTGTTTAAATTAATAATGAATTGGTATATAAGAGATGAAGTGAGCCAGGTGGTGTTTTAAAAAAATATATTTTAGTTGCGTTGAAGTACAAGTACAAGTCTTAAAAGATCGTAAAATACATATTGCAATAGTGTTATCTCCGTAAAATAAAAATACACAAAAACAACAAATAAAGACGTAACTGTAATTAAAAGTTAAAAGAAAAAAGTTTGACCATTTTACAAGTTGGCTCACTTTACCTCTATAGGGCCCAAATAATAGTGGTTAATTAACTTAGTAACTACTCCCAACACACAACTAACAATTATTTGAACAAGACAACTGATTCTCTTGTTGCGTGTTTTTGAAAAATTCAGCGGATATTTAAATATAATATAATAAAAAACGTCAAAAACGAATATCATGAAAATACGAAACAGAAAATAAATGCTAAATCTAAAAATCTTGTAAAACTAATTTTTAAATTATTGATCGATGAAAAATGCTTTTAATCGAATAAATTATCAGACAATCGAATATGTATTTATTTTCCTTTCAAATTCCTCTCAAAATGAATATCTGCTATAGTAAGTAAATATGTTATTTTTATTAAATGGATAAAAATACGGAGTAATGTCATTATTTATTTGAATCTCTGTTTTTCGTGTCTCTGAAATTATTCGGATCAGATATTTTCCTTTTCGGTCGGGGGCGGTGTAAAACCTTTTTTCGTCATTTGTAATTCAGGAGCCAGGAATTGTATATTGCGTTCCACTCTAACCTGTACGATTTGTTTCGTACAGATTCGTTTGATCGAAGCGATCGGTATTTTGGATTAAAAATACCTGACAGCTTATCAGCGGCAATAGTTTGGGTTTTTCGCAATGCCGGTTTTGGATCAAGAATCTCAATATGTTGTATTTTTTTTTCGAGTCAGCGAATCTTATTAAGCGCTGGTAAACAAATCGTTCACGCGATCCAATCAAACAAACGGCAGAATTTCTCACAATAGATTACTTCTAGTCTGTTGAAATAAAATTCCAACCATTTATACTAGCTTTCGTTTCATTCTCCGATGTTCTATTTTTAAAAACTATCAAATTTAAGTAAATTGCTGTAGTTTGGGTAAGAATTTAGTGAACAATAATTTATAAATAACGTGTCATTGTTGTCTTAGACATTTCCGCTTAAGAGTTTAATTCCGTAACCTTATCAATGCATAAGACAAACGTCTCGTTACATTGTGATGATAGATTTTCTATTTTACTCCTAGATAGAAAGAGTGCTTCTTATTTTTGTTTGTGCAGTCTTTGAGAATGAAACTCTTTTTTTTTAAAACTATACGTGACCCGTTTGACTTCAATGAAAAATAAGTAGAAATGCATGTTGTGTATCACAAAATAACAATGCCGGTAAAATATAGCGGTGGGCTGCCAACAAGTTAAAAAGAGGCATGCTTAATCTATAAGCTATTTGCAGTGTTCCGCGTAGTGGATTTTTGAATACTCTTATACAATTAAACGCAACAATTATTTAAGGAACCAAATATTACTATTATATATTGGAAACCAGCTAAGACTCTATTATTATGCAGCTGAAATAAATATATTAACGAGAAATTTCCGTAAGAAACAAAGTCTTTCTATAACATGAAAATTATCTATAGAAATTGCAGTGAGTGTGTTTTTTTTACTCAATTTCATAAAGGTCACGCCAGCCTAAGTCAAAATAAACACGCAAGTCTCGATTTTTGAAACGAGCAATTTTAAACAAAGTGAGACAGTTTATATGTTCCAAAACTCAGTATATGCCAACGAAAACAAAATCAAATCATAATTTGCAATACATTCATGGATCGGAATAGTTCAAATCTGATTGATTCTTGTATCTAGCATGTACAATTTAAGTTTCTCATATTTATTTAATCATATAGGTTATCAGCTAATAAACGCTGAATTTTTTTATTAAAAGATATAATTCAACAAAAAAGAGAATCTTTGCTTACAAAAAGCAATTGTTGCATTGAAATGTGTACATATTGTTTTTTGTAACCAAACAATTTGTATGCTGGAATTTATTTCAATAAACGTTTTTCTACGAGAACTATTTCTTATTCAGTTTCTCAATAACTAGTCATTGAATCTAAAGAAAATTCAGACACTGTCGACATCCATGCCTTCAAATAAAAATCCATAAATAGCGTACGTCCTGGGAGTCGGACCTATGAGCACAGAATTTAATGCCAAAGACCATGAATTCTAAATTTGTAACACCAGTATACAATAATTACAATGATGAAAACTCAGTTCTGATATGATATAATAATATATTCGTCCGGCGTTGTAATCCTACGTTTGTAGGGAATTACAAAAATGGTGGTTCCCGGGTCCTTTCCGTAATTCCTGGATTTTGGGACTGATCATTCAACAAAAAGTCGTCTAAAAATTCGGAACTGAGAGATTAAAGGTCGCAGGCAGATTTCCAAAATTTTTGCTCGCCGATTTCGAAATCCTATGAACGGATAGCTCATTTGGAGATTTCATTTTTTTTATTTACAGTCCGATTTCAAAAAGCCGAGAATTTACGGAGTTGCCAAAATAAAAAAAAATGTGAGACCTTTTTTTGAAGCTCTTTCGAAGATTTTTTTTTACTGGTTGGCCGATTTCAAAAACCCAAGAATTTACAAAATTTCCAAAATCTACAAATTTCTGTCTCTTTTTAAAAACTTTACGAAAAATTTTCACTTCTTATCATTAATCTCAAAATCATGGGATTAGCAGCACTATTACAATCCCGGGATTTGAGGCGCTAGTAGAAACAGTTTCACATATAACTTTACATAGTATGCGGTTTGTTTTTTATAACAAAAAACTCCACTGAAAGTCCACGTGCCACGTATTATATTTTGAGCGAAAGTAGAAAAAATATTTTTTTAATATTATTCTTTAAGTACACACTCTTAAACCTATATTTACATAAATAATTAATATACCTTAGTAGTGTATTCGTTTTACAAAACCAAACAAGTGCTTAAGCGTAAGTCATATGTGTTCTCTTAGAGAAAGTTTTCTTAATCCGGGTAAAAGAAATGTATACGTCATACATTTTGTACCTGACGTAGCGTCGGGTAATTTTTCTTACTCAAGAAGTCTTTCAGTCGATTTTTTTCGTATGATTGACTTGGATGAAAGTTTTTCGCTGTAGTAACCTACCAGTGATGATTTGCGAATAAGACGCACGCTTAAGAGATATGTTATTTGGTATTTTTCAGATCACGTTCTTTTTTAATATATTGAAATGACTTTTAACAGGGATTGACACTTAATTTAGAGAACAATACTTTTTAATACATTCGATAGATTCGGCGGTAACTTTGTAGAAAATTATTTAAAATATTTGCTTGTTTTTTTGTATATTTAATCTTCTTTCAGTTTCTAGTACAGGGACGTCCAAACTTTTTCTTGAAGCAGGCCACAAATAAAAAATGGTTTTAGGCCTTAAAGAAAAGAAAAATTTAAAGTACGCTGGATCCGTTTTTTACACGGGGATTCGTGTTATGTTTAAGCAGGCGTGTGATAAACATGCAGTGAATAAAGATACATGGAAGATTGGTTACATGAGATTGTTCTTAAATCAAAACCGTGCAAAAAAGTTAATGTGTACTTATTTACAAAAGTTTTTGTTGTGAAATATTAAGGAATGGGTGTTGTATTTATAATTCGAAAGTTATTACTATAATGAACTATTTTGACTTATTATTTGTAGTATTCAGCTGCAAAATATGAAGATCCAATTTTTTTATCAGTAAACCTATTTATATTGTCCGATGTATTATGCTTCATCAACAAAACGTTTTGTTCATTTTTAATAGATACAGTCAATTACTTTACTTTTTGAAGTATTCGAGGGCCACAACGGGCCGTGGGTTGTGCATCCCTGGCTTAGTATTAAGGAAACAAACCCCAGTATATAGTTTGTAATTTATACTTTTAAATGTGGAATCTTTGTCAACTTTAACAAAAATGCCGAAATAGTATTTAAATTAAGTTTTAATGAATGGTCTGTGAACACTGTGACCAGAGAGAAAAACCTACACAAATGGTTTTTTTACGCAACTTACTGATATAAAATAAGATTGAGTGAATAAATCTTAGTTTAAACGTATTTGTGCACTTCATGATTGTGTTTATTTAATATTTTTTGGAAGTTATCTTGCCTAACTATAGTCGATATAACGTGGTGTAGCGAGAATGATTAGTTATCCACTAGTCCTGTTATAGACCAATACTTCTATTCTTACCACTTTCTTCGAGAAGATAGGTTGAGTAACAAATAGTTCAGACTATTATTTGCAAATCCGGCTTATTCCAAAATTTTTGAAACATGAACTATAAATGTAATTTGGTATATAAAAATAAAATTTGAAAGTATTTTTAGAAATCAGTCTCAAACATAGTTTGATAACATACAAAATATGTAAAACTAACAATGTATATGATTTTTTTAAATGAAGTTCAAGTTATTTTTTTTAACCATTTTGAAATGAGCCGTGTTTGCAAATAATACCCTCAGTTCTCGTCTAAAAAACTTGTGATGTTGAGACATCTCCATTAGAAACCAGATTCTTCACATTGGCAGAGAGCATGGATTTAAAAAAAGGGGAACAAAATTGATATATGATATTTTGATTAAATAATACCAAAAATGAATTTCCTGAGATTTACTGCCGGGTAAATCGAAAAAAAAGATTCACTTTTAATGTATATTAACTTCATAGGTAAATATTCAATTTCTGTTCGACCCAAAAGGAAACCCTATTTTAAGGGTTATTATCAATATTATAGTATTCATTACGAACATGTTTCTTATAATATAAATCCACTTTCAGCTTTGGCCGGTCTTGCTTGTATTTTGGGCATCAAAGCCCTCCGACTGATCATTGGTTAAGTTTTTTTCCGGCACTAGTGATAAAATATTTATCAGTGCCCTATTCTAGGCGGAAAATTTTCGACGCTTCCGCATCCTCTTTTTCGCCCTTCTTGTGCGTAACTTGGGTTGTGTACAAAGTTATAAAAAAGGATTAAAGCACAAGTAAAAGATACGCGCAGAGACGGAATGGTTTTATGAAATAAAAATAAAAAAATCAAATATTTTTATTCTCTTGTGTCAATAAATTCTTCCTTGTGTCACATACAGTTCCTAAAATTAAAAATAAGGTTTGATTTCAACGTTATTTTTATGAAGTACAGCTGTAAGTCAAGTATTTTATTTCAAATAAAATATAGTATGTATTTTTTCCGCTATCAAATGGAATATTAATTTTCTATTAAAATATTTAATTTTTATTACAGCATATCGGTTCAATAGATTTTTAAAAAAATATTATTTTGATAAAGATAAATGATAAAGCTATAGCTCCTAAGCCATAGTCTTACCAATTTAGCTAATTCAAAATTGTTGTTTTTAACCACATGTCATAATTTTTCATCACAGTAATTCTGTATTATCCTAAAATATCTTACAAAATCATAACTACAGTTAAATATTTTTTCTTTTCCATTTTATTTAATTTTTTCGTGTAAAAAAGATGAAAGTTCCTAACAGTAGTCACCAACCGGTGCTTCATGATAAAATCTTGCTCCGCAAAGTTATTGCTTGAATGCAATTAATTTTTAAACTCATCTCAAATACGCAGCAGCAGAATGATATCATTTAAATTATTATGATATATTTTTCAAGAAATATTACTTCAGTGTTCATTATTTTACATACATGTTTACAATCTTTGAGTTTGCGTTGTGGGCTTTCAAACCGGATCTCACGGGTTCTAGTACCAGTACAGACAGCATTTTTCGATTGATTTATCGATTAGTGTTCTAAGACATGGGTGTTTGTGATGTCTAAAAAAATCCTTCCCCCACCTTTCCGATATTTTAATAACTGGGCGTAGTGAGCAACTATTTAATCAATAGTCCTGTCCTAGCCCTATCCTTCTTTCTCTACTACTCTATTTGAAAAAAAGAGGGGTTAAGCGACTGAGTAACAAACAGTTCTCGTAGAAAAACTTCTGTTGAGATACTTCCGTTAGAAGGCCATATGCTCCACATTGGGAGTGAACATGGATAAAAAAGGAGTATACGCGACATGTATTAATTATCAATAGTTACTAAGAAAAAAAACCGTAAATCAATGTACGAACTTGACCGTTCATGGACTCGTGTCTGTGATCTTAACAACAAAATTGTACAAACGTTAAGCACTCAGTAAAACGATCGAAAACTTTTTTTTTCCATGTCCGCTCCTAATGTGGAGCATATGGACTCCTAATGGAGTTTATCTCAACAGAAGTGTTTCTACGAGAACTGCTTGTTACTCAGTTGCTCAACCTCTCTTTTTCCAAAGAGAGTAGGAATAGAAGGAAAGGGCTAGGACAGGACTAGTGGTTAGCTAATCGCTCTCGATACGCCTCGTTCATAAGATAGGATGGGTGGGAGGGGGGAATTCAAGACATCACATACATCCATGCCTTTGAACAGAAATTCATAAATCGATTGAAAATCAATTTATAAAACTACCTATACAGGGATTCGAACCCGTGACCTCCGTAGCCGTAGCCAACGACGTTGACCACTCGACCACACAGGCGATCGAATACTTAAACATCCCTAAATAACATTGAAAATTTGTGAAACAAGATACCACTAATGCCACCCTGGCTTAGGGCTTAACCAAGGCCAAGAAGATCCTTGCCGTTATGGGTGAGAACTTTTGTGGAATCTATTTAATGAGTGTTTTTGTTTCCTGCGGTGATTGAGGTTAAATGAAGATCATCAGAGTTTAACTTTGGCCTTTGCCCCTGAGGTTTTAATAAAAACGCAAAGATTTTATCGTAAAGTGTTTGTTTTTAGGAGAAACATCTTTGCTTTTTTTTTAATATAGCATGATTCTTGAAAGACTTCTTTAGAAACAAATTTGTTACCTTGTCGTCGGAGAAATTTTCCGAAAGTATATCGTTAATTAAGATATTGTTGTGAAAAAAACATGAATGTGGTAGTAAAAAAATTTAGTACGCAATAATATTACATTATTTTTCACGGGCTCGGCGTGTAATTAGGTTTTAATATAAATTTTAAAAAAATATGTTAATTTGTGTTTCTTACTGTGGCTTTGAGGGTATCGTCGTTATTTTTTTAGTGATAATTTTAATTAATTGACATTATTAAATTAACTATCAACCAACGTAATTATTAAAATAAAACGAACCGTTTTTGATCGAGGATTGAATATATAATTAACTAAATAAAATGTTTAAAAACGTAGAATTAACACCGTATGTTAAATTTGAATTTTGTCACTAACGACCCGGGTTTCGCCTTTTGGCATCTTCAGGCGTTCAAGTACACGGATGAACTTGAATTGACGCTTAGTAAATGAATGTTTCGTGTTTATATAATAAATAAATGTATCATTGAGTTTAAAGCCATTGCTGGCGAAAAAGATAAGCTCATGGGAATTCCCACAGATTTGAGTAGTAAGTAGTTTTAAGAGTTATATTTTTTAATAGAAGTGGAGATCCCGGAATGTTTAATATTTCATTTAAAATTGGAATGCTATGCAATTGTGCTCTGTTTATTTCCAATATTTCCTGGAAAAAAAGCTTATGACCGTCCGTATTTGGGTGTAACATTTTTATCCCTTGTTCCTGATTAAACACGTGTCCTTCCGAAATTAAGTGATTAGCAAAAGTATCGTAACATTGAGCGATGTTTTTTTCATTTCTACCTACTTGTTGTACCTTGACTTATCATTCTAACTGTGGTTGGTCGTAATGACTTTCATTAGTGTGGATTTATTCTTTGAGTATAACAGCGTGTATAATTTTTTTAAATTTCTAATAATAAATAAAACTAGCTTGAATTAAAAATTACGAGTTATGTCAATAACTTAGTTAATATATGATGAAACATAGTTCTAACGACAATTAAATGCAATTTTAGAATAAGTAAAAAAAATATTGTTTCCTATTTTATTTTTTTAATTCTCGATAAAAAAAGTTATAATGTGAATATTTTTAAAGGATTTATAGAAATAGTTCACCGTACGCAACATGGATTCCTATCACATCCTGTGCAGATTTTGAAAAGAAGGATATTTGCAAAAGAATTTTAACGCTGATAAAATATAAATAAAGGTCCATGCGATTATTGAGTTTCCCCGTCGTTATGTAAGAATGAAAACATGTTTTGTTGGAATTGAAAATTTGACCCTTCTTGAAGATCGCCCGACAAGGCTCTGAAGATTTTCCCAGTCACTTTATTTTTTATGAGTCGAGGACCTTTTTATGTAGTAGCAACAACGAATCTTAATTTGCATTTTTCACATTCCAGCTTTTATTAGCGATGAGGCTATAACGTCTTTTGCTGATACTAGACTTCGAAGCTTTTAAGATTACTGATCCGGATAAAGTAAAAAAAATACAATTTAATGAACGGCTAGAAAATCTTCTTTAATTTGATTTTTTAACTACGAATACACCAAAAAAATCATATCAAACCGTCTTATCAACTATGCGCATTACTTTTTAAAAAATTCCCTGTTAATATTTGCTGACAAGGCATTGTATTAAGACATTTTATAGCTTTTTTCTAAGATACGTACTTACATGTTGAGGTAAAATATTCAATTTACGAATGTATTAAATTTAGGAATTCGATTGAAGTTTCTCGATGGAATTAAATGTCAATATTAAATAGCTAAATTTCTATACGTTTTTTCACTCACAATACGAGTTTCAATTGCAAGTATGAACTTAACCCTCCAGAGACGAGAGCTTTTTTTCGATAAAAAAAATATTTTGTAACCCATATTGAAATCACCGATAACTTTTATTCCTAACAAATTTAAAAAAAACGCAAAGTCGTTGTATGAAAACCTCGCATGATTATATGGTCATGCTCATCCATTTATTACCGTGTAATATTGTGTACGGACAGTAGTAAGGACGAGCGTGACCGTATGGGCATGCAAACGTTCGGGGTTGAAATAGTTTTAAATGAGCTACACGTGAAATTTTTAAAATTATTTACAATTTGACCTGTTTATATCAACATAATTTCTATACAAATATATTAGCAAAAGAACTGTAAATAATTTGATGTTTTGATAAAAAAATAACTAACAGTTTCAAAAAGTCCTTTAAAAAAAACGCAAATTCAAAAAATCGTGGGATTAATAGACAACGGTGTTTACTGTGACCATATGGTCACGCTCTACCTTGGTGGGCTTTAAGCTGAGCCATTCACGATTATTTTTGCCACTTATATTTATTCGAGGTTTGTTTATTAACATATCAAAAAATTACATGCAAAAAGCATTCACACACTTAAAAAAACAATTAATAAGACTTCAAACTATAGTTTTATGAATTACTATTATGCTTGTAAATGTCAATTTCTTGTTAAAAAGTAAATTTAAAGTATTCGTTATAATTTTTTAATGGATGGTTAAAGTTTTCATTTTCCTGTTATTATAACAACTTATAAAACTCAGCTGTTAAAAAGTTGGCAGCATTTGATAATCAATAATAAAATAAAGTATGTATAAAAAAAAAAAATATCCGGTATAATGTCTTAGGTGCATAAGGAAAAAATGGGCCACCTGCTGACCACTTATTAATATTAAACATCAATTTATTGCTTAGTACTAAGAATGTGGAGCACATGGCCTCCTAATGGAGGTATTTAAACATAAATGTTTCTATGAGAACTGATGTTAGTCAGTCGCTCAACCTCTCTTTTTCAAAGAGACTAGTAGGGATGTAAGGATAAGGCTAGTACATGACTAGTGGTTAACTATTCGCTGTCGCTACGTACAATTATTAAGGGATCGGAAAGGGTGGGAGGTAATTTTTATGTATCACAAACACCCATGTCTTCAAGCAGAAATTGATACATGAATCAAAAAATACTGTTCGTAGTAGGACTCGGACCCATGAGATCCGACACGGAAGCCTACAACGCTAACCGTTGCGCCATAGGACCCCAATAGTAAAATATTTTTTCATGTTTCTGTTTTTATTCCAATTAACAGTGAATAATATATTTTATTTGATGGATTCGGTGGTTACTTTGTGGAAGTTTATTTTTAATATAAAATTCAATTGTTTAATTTTATTATCACATCGATTGACTAACAAATTGTGTTTTGATTCTCTGAGAAGTTTTTATCTCGCAGTAGAAAAGAAAATCAACCACCTTCATTTTGTATTTTTTTTTAATTAAAAATTAAAATAAATGTTGAGCTTATTCAAAAATAACCTTACGATAATATGTGACAAGATATGTGGAATAACAATTTATTTATTGAATTGACATTTACTTGGTAGAACTCTACTATACAATAATAGAGTAAAAATAGTAACGTATTTAATTCTACAGTTTTTATATTCATTGGTTGGTTTTATAATCAATGAATATAAAAACTGTAGAACTAAATATAATACGTTGCTATTTTTACCCTATTGTAATAACAATGTTGTCAAATCATTTTTATACGTATGTAAATTTTATTTTATTACTCCGTATGTTAAAATGTATTTTCTAAATTTAACTCTTTTTTACGTTTACAATTTGTCGAAGCGTAACGATATATCTTGTCATAGTGTGAAACCACCGCCTCATGTATTTTGAAAGGTTATCTAGTAGTTTTGTAGGGAGAAACTCAATCAAGAGCACTAGATTTAAAAATCGCTCACGTAGTCTTACAGCAGAGGAGGAAAATGCAGCGAGTAATTTGTCAACATCTATCCATATTCCGCACGATCAACAAAACTAAAATGAATATCGGGCTCTAGGTTGGAAACTGAACAAAAAAAAAACGACAACCTTGCACAACGTCACGGCGAAGGAAATTCATTACGACGTACGTATTTCGATTTTATTCCGCACAACTGATAAAATAGAAATTGATTTGAAGCTTTTTTTTTAAAGACACATATTTTCAATCTAAAAATAAAAGCTTGCACTGCTGTTGGCGCTGTAATAATCATTAAAGCACACGAGATTTTTTATCAGGGTGACATTATTGAAGAAAATTAAAATGTGGATAAACAAACTATATGAATTGTTTATTTTATACATTAAATTTAATCATGAAAAAAGAGCTTGTTGCAACAGGATTTTCAGGTTGACTTAGTAATTTCTCTCTAACAGTTAATAATGTTTCAGTTGCATGTATTTAATATTTTGGGTAAGTTATCCCAAACAACGAAAGTCAAGTTTTGATAGAATAGAAGATGCCGAAATATTATATATACTATATACATATATAAGATTGATCACTTTTAGTGATCACAAAGGTTTTATATTAAGAAAACACAATATTTCTTTGTATCTTCACTATATTTATAAAAGTCAGTATCAATTTTGCTAATGGCAAGCATTGTCGACTGATAAAAAATATAATTGAACAGTGGTATTTATACAAAAACAAATTAAAATGAAATGGTGTAAACAACAATTGAAATTGAAAAGAATTTAAAAATTACAGATTAAATGTCACTCTATAATTACATAAAATTAAAAAAAATAACACCTCTATCGTATAAGCAAAAAATTATCAAAGATTTTTTTTTTTTTGGATATCAAATTTTGGATATCAAAAAAGGACGCACCAAGGTTCTTCCAGTCTCCTTCATCGATAAAGATTTTGAAAAATTGTAAATTGCATCCCCTTACCGTCGTTTGCAGACGGAAGGGCGCGATCACTACAGAGATAAGAAGTTCACGGGAACTCCATATGCATTATTTTGCAAATCACATTCCATATGCTTCCTCCATACTATATCCGTACATGTACACACACATGTGCATACATACATATACACACATACAGTATACAAATTGTTTTTAAACAAAGAGAGTCATTTTCGTGATGCTAATTAATAAATTATTATCATTAGTCACCACTTTAACTACATTTGTGTATTAAAAATACTTTTTATAGTGATGTTAGCTCTATTGAATTAACATCTTGCAACATTGGGATTCTAATTATTTTAAGTGTTTCGTATTTTCAACAACAATTACAATTGCACCAATAGCAATTCATCCGTGAACTTGAACGCCTGAAAATGCTGAAAGGCGAAACTCGGGTCGTTAGTGACAAAATCTGAGGAAGTGTACATAATTTGAACGATTCAAATTTAATTACAATTGCGTTAATCTGGTCTTGTACATCACAAAAGACAAAGAGCAAACATTACTACATTTTTAATAGAAATTAGACTTGATGATATGAAATAATATTTATTTTTTGATTTATTACTGAAACCAACTTGTTGATTTTATTATATTATCTAAAAAATGAAAGTATCACATTCATTCAATGTATACAAATGTGTTTTGGCAGTCTTCCAAAAGTTCGAGCATTATTTGCAAATCTTCATATTATGAATGGACGTGACGTTGTACGACGAATATAATATTACTTAAGAAAATAAACTTTGTTATAAAACGAGGGATAAATTCAAATATCATTCAGTTTGACTATTTTCGAAAAGAATTCTATACTATTTAAGGTTTCACTGTCAGCATGTCATTGATTTCGTAATCTAGTCTTCTATCGATTAACAAGTTTGTTTCAACAAAAAAAAAAAAAAAATAATTCTTAAAATTACTCACCATTCAAATCTGTAGGCATTCCATGGGTTAATCCTTTTTGCCAGCAATGGCTTTAAACTTAGTGATATATTTATTTATAATATTAATACGATACATTCATTTACCAAACGTCAGTTCAAGTTCAACCGTGCACTTAAACGCCTGAAGATGCAGAAAGGCGAAACCCGGGTCGTTACTGACAAAACTTTTGTGAATGTGCATAATTTTAACGATTCAAATTTATTAGTTTGTGCTTAAACAAATAAATGTCTGTGATGTAGTGCCTGTTGAAACGTACGGGCAAAGATATGTTGTTGGGTTAAATTAACTTTAAGCACAGTTCTAACCATGGCATTGAGCTGAAATATCCACCAAATCAATTAAAAAATGTAGGGTAGTATAATAAAGTTCTATTAAGTAAACATCGATTCAATCAAAAAATAGCTTTAAGCAGATACTGAATTTGTAAAATATTTTAATTGCAAGTATGATTCTCTTTTAACTAAAAATATTCAAGATATTCTAATTATAACAAGTCCATATTTTTTAATTACCATAGATCAGTATTAAGGCATCCAATCACGTACCCTTTTTGTGATCCCGGGATTCAAGGATTGATCATTCACCAAATTTGGGAAGTAGTTTTTCAGGATCTTTTTTGTTAGCTCCCCAGCAGATTTCAAAATTTTTATCTGGTTAGCTGCTTTCAAAAATTTTTCGTGAATTTTTCACTACTTACCCTCAATTCCGAATTCCCCGGAATTGTACACTCCTGGGATTTCAGGATTATAAAATTAGACGGAATCCCGGGACATGAGACACTTATCAATATTCTATAACGTTAAGCCTAAAAATTTCACGGAAAAAAAATATATAAAATATTTCTTCAGCTTTATTTAGAAAGTAGATTATACTATTTTTTCATCATTCATTACTAATCTTACTTCTTCTTTTAATTTGTTTCGTTGAATTAATTGCCTTTTTTAATTTTTTGTATGCTAATAATTATTTTAAATACCTTACTATATTCAAGAGTATTGTGTTTATTATTTGAATGATGTATTTACATTTGTATAATTCAATGACTCTCACAATATTTCCTATTTATTATTAATAGTGCGATGTTATGAATTCAAACCTATACAATAGATTGACAGGCACTGTCGCTTTTGACAGCTACTACTGTAAAAACATAATATGTAATACCTATCATGGGAATTCATAGCTGGCAAGTTTTGATCCTCATCAACGTATAAATACGGACTATTCAATAACAGAAAAAGCGTCACTATTGTTCGAAAACTGTGAATCGTGTTATTGAAAAACATTTTTCGAACCGTCAACGACAGAAGTTTTTTCGGATCATTCAAATATAATAAAAAATAATAATGTCTTCAAACCAGTAAAAATCGGTGGAACCAATTGTTTCTAAACTGATGTATTTCAGTGACGCTTAATCAATCTCTATCTCCATCTATATACAATAAAAGAGCAATATCAATTGTTGAATTTAGAAGATCTTTGCATAAAAACTAAAAATTATACAAACTTATTTTTTTTCAGAAAAGAATAAAAACTTGATATCTTAATTTTTGAAAACATTTTTACTATTTTGACAATGAGGAACCGTAAAAGACTTTATATGCAGTATAATATGTTGTAAAAATTTCACATTTACTCTTTTTGATGATGATTATTTATGAATATTTTGAATAAATTATAATATGTAATGTTCTCACTTACACAAATTATAACTGATTTTGGGTTAATTTCTTATTTATAATTTTATTATTATTTAAAAAACCTTTTCATATTTATTTTAGCCAGTCTTTGTTAAAACTTGTTATTAGTCTTTTCGAATTTTTTATCCATCAGCTTATAAGCCTGATAAATGATTCTAAATAAATATTTTTTATTTAGTTTAAAACAAAGTAGCTGTAAGTTATTTTCTAATAACATGTCCCGTGTCTGTTAACATTCTTTCTAAAGAGAAAGGTTACTAAAAATTTAGCTTTGCTGTAGCACTGCTATGACTAGCTTAAAAAGAAAAACATACATATTATTGAAAACTTTTTCGAGTCTCAATCAATCTTTAGATTTACAATTTTTATATTAATGTATTATTAAGTTAAACAAAAACTCAATTTACATATGATAATAAGTTTAAGCTTATAGTTTGTGTTTTGTTAAAAATGAAATCTCCAGTAAATTTAATTTGTTATGTGTGTATCACTTTGTGTCCATGCTAGATTCCATCGAGAGGAAATTGAAAACTAAATCCTCAAAAACAAATTGCAAAATATTCAGGAAGGGAAGTATATTATTGTTCCAACACAATACACCACCGAGCTTTCTCCACTCCTATCATATTGTGCAATACACGAAATTGAAGTTGAGTTTGAATCAGTAACACTTATATTGAACTTTCAGAGATAAATTTAAGATATATAGAATTATGTTTCTTACACAAACAGTTGCTTTACTTTGTTATAATATGGTATGTATATATTTCATAAAACTTAGTTAGCTAAATAAAATTATGTCAAAAATGTACGAATATATAAACTTTATCACAAATCATGCTGTATCATAGAATGGCAATAAATTCAATACAACAATTTAATTTTTCTAGGGTAAAAATTACTTGGCACGTTCTCATTTTTCAAATTATGTATTTAAAAATAAGGTGTGTAACTATTGTTGATTGTAAGCCTTTTAATCTGCCTCCTGTTTTAGCAACGGTAAACATAATTTATTGAGATCAGGAGATGAAATTTAAATTTGAATGTATGAAAGAAGCGTTGATTTTATGGAAATATTTTTAGTTTGAATCGTTTAGTGTAAACCTTTACCATTCGATGATGTTATGTGTTCATGTTATTTTTTAAATATAATGTTTGTTTTAAAATGAATTTTCAAATCCATTTAAAAAATAGATATATATGATATTCAATTTCTTTTGTGTAAATTTAATTCGTATCAAAACCGTATAAAATACAATTTTATTCAAAATTTGTTTTTTTCTTTTACATTTTTATTAGAGCCCAAAATTTACACAACAAAAGATAAATAATGCTTCTTGTAAAGATAATAATTTATCAATTATGTCTGCATTATGATCACAAGAAAAATAGTTTGTTTTCTTGTATGCGTGGACGTTGTTTTCATAGAAACAAATGAAAAAATATTTTCCGCCTTTTCCGTTTCCGTAGCATAAACAACGTAAGATTTTTCTGGTAATACAAATTATCAGCCGCATTTTTTTATATTTCGTATATAGAAAAAGTTGTAACCAACATTTTTTACAAATAAAAAAAAACTCTTATCCAATAATGTTTATGTTCGCCATCGAAATTAAAGATAATTTCTTAGTAAATAACGATATATGATATATATTTTTTATAAAATAAAAATCACCTTTGTCTTGATTTATCTGTTTGTTTTCTTATCCTCACACTGCGTTTGCGCACGATGCTTGATGAAAAGATTGAAACAGAGATGTAGTGTGTGTGTTTAGAGAATTTTCACAATAGACTTTGCCACTAGGTTTGTTAAATTAATAGTCAATGTATATTTTCTTGTACAATTTATGTAGATTTTTTTTTATAAACTTTTAATGTATTTTGTTGCTTGATTCATTAAGATATTTAACACTTTACAACCGAAACGTCAAAAATAGAATCAAGGAGCGATGGAGTACAAAGTAAATCCAGAAAAAAATGTGTATTACTTACATTGTATTGCATTATCATTGAGGATTACAATAAATATTTTTTTTTTTTCCATGTCCGCTCCCAATATGGAGCATATGGACTCCTAATGGAGTTTATCTCAACAGAAATGTTTCTACGAGAACTGCTTGTTACTCAGTTGCTCAACCTCTCTTTTTCCAAAGAGAGTAGGAATAGAAGGAAAGGGCAAGGACAGGACTAGTGGTTAGCTAATCGCTCTCTATACGCCCCGTTAATAGGATAGGATGGGTGGGAGGGGGGAATTCAAGACATCACATACATCCATGCCTTTGAACAGAAATTCATAAATCGATTGAAAAATCAATTTTATAAAACTGCCCGTACCGGGATTCGAACCCGTGCCCTCCGTAGCGGTAGCCAACGATGTTGACCACTCGACCACACAGGCGACAATAAATATTAGCTAGATATATTTGGTATTTGGCGAATTGTTGAAATTAGAAGAATTTCGCAACGCAAATGCACCTCATAGGAACTCGAAGGTTAAACAATCATGTTTTTTCTGCATTAATATTTTTTAAGAGGATTAAGCAGTCACTATTGTTTTTATCCATGTCCGCTCTCAATGTGGACCATATGGCCCCCTAATGGAAGTATCTCATCAGAAGTTTTTCTACGAGAACTGTTTGTTACTCAGTCGCTCAAAATATTTATTTTTTTCAAAGTGATTAGTAGGGAAAGAAAGATAAAGCTAGAACAGGACTAGTGGTTAACTTATCGCTATTGCTACACCCAGTTATTAATGGATCAGAAGGATGGAACGAGAGAAAATAATGTGAACTGACATCACAAGCACCCAGCCTTCGATCACAACTTTGAATTTAATAATTCTTAAATTTTATGTGATCTTACCGGGAATCAAACCCAGAACTGCGTGATCGTTAGAACAAGCTCTAACCAACTGGGTCACAGCAGACGACACATTGAATTACACAACTTTATTAGAATAAGATTTTTTTTTACACTTTATAAACCTACTGAAAGTATAATGTGTGGCTTTGAAAGCGTTCTTTAGTTGAACTACTATTTCAATGTTAAAGGTGGGTACTGGTTTAGTAGTGATATCTTTTTCTCTTGTGTATTTTACAAAAAAAATATATTTATTCCATTGTGACATTCGTTTAAATTAGCCTAGGTAACTCCGATGTTTGACTTAATTTCTACTGTACGATGCATAGCGAATATGTCACCGAAAATCACCAATGTCGCAAGTTCCCCGCGACTGTGATAAGACAAATTCCGCGAGCGTAGTATTTCTTTATTAGAGGAAAAGTAATGCTCGTACCGAGATGTTATTGACGACTGGAATGCTTACCCAGAGACATGACATAAATTTTCATATTCGAGTTACGCGGAGCACACAAAATGGAAGACTTGGTATTCATATGTTGGCAGAAATGCGATACAAGGCGCCTGGCAATTCTCACATTTTGAACTGTGAGGCGAAGAGCGGCGAAGGAAGGGACGGATGATCCTGCGTATAATGTGATGACATTCAATATTGTAAGGTTACTATTTTCAAAAACTTCCATCTCCACTCAAAGCAAAAACTATCTTCATATCAAATTATTTTAACGGGAAAATTCCATGAAACAATATTTGCGTCCGCTATCGCATATTGTTATTTGAAAAGTAAACCCGATGGTTGCCACAGACGAGATATCTCGTAAATTTTTTCGTGCTCAACAGGCCAAAGACAAGTTATCTCGTCAATAACTAATTAAATTAATAGCTTAAAATTATAGCCGGCATGCTAGGTAATTACAATTAATTATCTACGGCAGCTAAAAATATAGCAAAATTGTAAATCTTTACGTACAAAAACATTTTTACTTAAAGTTATTAAAGATTTCATATTTTGTGATGTTTTTAAGTAAGAACTATTGCAGTGTGTATTCACTAAGCTCAATTAAATTTTACGATACTTTACAACATGTAGAATATTAAAACGCGTTTAATTTTTTTCTCTTTAAATACTAAATGGCTCTCTATTGTGGTCCAGTAGTAAAAGATGCTCTGAAAAGAGTCTGAGTTCACGTCATGGTGAATTTAATATCAAATTAATGCTTTCACAATCCAATATTTAAGATCTTGGATAAGAGTGTTTGTAATATCTTTTCTTTTCGAATTGATTTAAAAAAATATTGTCGAGTAAATCATGTGATTTAAAAAAAAAAAAAATATTACGCCCTTTAACAATACAGTAAATTTTCTAAAATAAAACATATTTTTCTTTATATGTTTCTCTCTTGAGTGAATTGCAACAAGCTAACACTTGTTGCAATTCACTCAAGTAGACCAATTGCTTAAGAACGGAGACTAATCGACAACGAGATGATGTTTAAATTATTTTTTTATGTTAATCAAAAACGATAATGAATCTTTATGTGGTTCTGTTTGTAAGCATTCATGCTAAGGCATATTAACGTTCATGCCAGTTATTTGGTACGTGATACCAGTGTTGCCATTTTTCTATTAAAAATATTGTGTCATTCAAGATAGTAACACCGTTACTCAATAGATAAATTCGATAAAGGTTTTGTATTTTCCGCATGAAAAAATATTACTTATCAATACTGATTATTGAAAATCGTGTCATGTTATAAATCCGGAAATGTATTTGTAGTGTGAAATATCTGTTATGGACAAAAAAATATTTTTATTTCCCATTCGATTTTTGATATCTTATATATTATTTGATATAAAAATTGGGATTCATAAATTCATTATGGTATTTGTTGCTCGTGCCAATAGTGTGTTATCGTAAAAATCTGTTTTATTGATAGTAAAAAAGTGTAATATTAGTATTGTATTATAACACACACAAGTGAAAAAGCAATGATGATTTTTTTCATTTTTTTCAATGTAATAAGATAGGTAATTACGTTTTTATGTTTTTGTATAAAGTTCGGCTTATCGCCTTACTAGCATAAAACTATTGGATAAAATATAGTATGAAATAGTGAAACTTTCATATTTATTGTAATACCTACATAATATTTTACCACTTCGACAATAAAATCATCAATCAGTTGCCATAGTCAAACGGGATTTTGTCATACCTGTACTGCTTTTCCGGCGTGCATAGAACTTATTTTGGACGGTCTAAAATACTCCTGCAGGAATAGTGTGACTGCTACTAATATATATACTCAATCTAAATATTTAAATATCATGTTTAAAGCATTTTTCTCTTCGTCTTCGGGGCTGAGTTAACAATTCAGGAATTCTCATGACTATTAACTGACATGCTCCCAATTTATTATTACATGGGCGAAACTATAACCAAAAACTTTTGTTTTTAAAATCTTGTTCCTCGCGTAGAACGTTTGAGTCATTAGATTGAGATGAGATTAATCAACTCATTGCTTAGAGAAGTGGAATTTTTTAATTATAGTATTTGTGAGCTGTTTGTTAGGTTTTAATTTTAAATTTATTGATTTTGTATGTTAATTTCTATGTATTATGTACTGTTTTTTTTCATTTTATTTGTCAAGTGCATGGCGAATTGGCGTCAGCTGTAATGTCATGTAATGTACTTTTAATTTTAAACAGTAAATAAATTACTTAATTAAAAAACCTTTACAAATAATAAATCATTTCAATTAAAATTACACACTTGCGTAATAAAACCGTCATTGTTGATTATATGTTTTGCCTCAAAACTGAGAAGGTTTAATAAAAAATGATTTTTTTTTCAATCAATTACTTCGATTCGCTTTCCAAAAGATGTTTGTTTAAATTTATAGAATTTTCTTTTTATGATGCACATGCTAAGTCCCTATTTCCTCGGGCAAATTGATTCTTATTTTAGGGGAAGATGTCTACAGATTTAAAAAATAAGTCGCAAAAGAAGCTTTGAGATTTTTTAATCTAAAAATATCCATCCCAGCTTTTGTGTCTGTGATGTCTGTCAGATTATTATTTTGAATTTTCGTTGTTCCACGTGACCTGCTCTGAAGGATAATCTCCTTCAAAATAAAATGTTTTAGGATTCACTGCAAAGATTTAAATGCCTCAAATTACAAGAATGTATAGTATGATTACAATTCGACTACAGATTTTTTAATTTTTAATTAACTTTTGATTGCTTATTTACATTTTCATTTACACTATTTTAATACGGAGTGATTTGATGATGATATTTAATGATTCCTACTCTCGTATTCAACTGCTTATAAATCTCCAGTCGTAATTTTTTTTATTTGCTTATTCATAAGTTTTTTTCATTGATTTTATATTGATTTAAATATTTTCACCCAAAAATGTGTGTATTTTATACGATTCAACATTCTTTATTATTAATATTAATTTTTGTGTCAAATTGGGAGGTGAAGTGAAAAAAAAAAATTGACTACATCACTAATCATTGGATCAAGTAAGCGTTGTAATATTTATTCTTTATTTTTTCATTCAATTCGAGTCATCGTACGAAAAGCATTTTTTCTTCCCTCATCGAAAAAGAGAGAGGTTGAACAACTGAGTACCAAGCAGTTCTCGTAGAATAACTTATTTTGAGATACCTCTATTATTAGGCCATTTGTTATATATTGAGAGTGGACATGGATTAAAATAATATAATAACTGTGATTTAAAGTTTTTTGTATGAATTTGAAAATTAGTAAGACAGTAAAATTATTGTTTCTAAGCAAGTCAGAATTTGATATCTCTATATATTATAGTTCTGAATGTTAAACCAGGGCTGTGGAGTCAGAGTCGGAGTTTTGAGTAGTGGAGTCGGAGTTGGAAAAATCTCCACTGTATTCAAACCACAAGACTCCATAGTGTTGCCACTGCATGCTAGGCTGACGATTATCTGATCGTTTACATATCGACTGTGGAAAGGAAAAAGGACGTAATCTACACATATCAAATTTTACAGGAGGTGTAAAAAACGTGTTTTGATGATTTTGGGTCATATGCAAATTATGAATTATACAAAACCTTAAAGTGCACCGAGACTTCTCAACTGGTGTTTAATTGACATAACATAATATTAATAATTAATGAAATTGTCTAGGAAAAACCTTTATTTCAGTCTTTTTTCTTGGTTTTATTTTTTTACAAGGTCATCTTTTTAAAACTTAAAGCTTAATTTAGATACTAATTCGGCATTTTCAGCTTCCATCCTTTTGATAGAACGTGTGTCGAGTTGTATTCATTGTGATTATCGAAAAAAAGCTGTTTTGGAAAATTTGAGGGTTACGTCCTTTTTCCTTTCCACAGTCGATATGTATGTATAAGTTAAAGTGAAATGATTGAAAAAATCATTAATTACTCCACAGCCCTTGGTTAAACTATTTTTCAACAAATTTCTTTACTTGCAGACATCACAGTGATTCTTTTTTCTATATTTTTCTACGAGACATCATCAAATTTTTGTTTTGTTGGTCAGGCGTATTTTTTTTACTGTTTCATGTACATATATATACTTGATATTTAAATCCAGGTACCGGCATAACTCATTATTTAATTTCGACCAAAAAAATTATTGTATTTCGATTTTTTGATCCAATTCATATTTTGGAAAGGAAACAAATTAAATGGTCAGAATTTAAATCAATTTTTGGTCAGAATAAAAATATGAACGGTCAAATTAAAAATATTAAATGGTCAGAATATTTAATAACAATTTTGGTTAGTAGGTTAGGTAAGGTTAGGTTTTTTTTAAAATTTCATTAAAATTATGATTATTTATTCTGATTGATATATTCTGACCATTTATTAAAAAGTCTGACAATTTTAACGTTTATCGGTGTATCATATTCTCCCTGTTTTTCGAGCGCGCAACCCTAAGATGTAACGCATAATTCAGTGCTTGGTATTTCAAAGCTTTCTCATCAGCTGAAAGCTGTCGTGCACAACAACAGATACCGTAATAAGATTACGACATGTTCTGTTTGCATACATTGTGCATATTTTCAGATAACGAGATTTCGTAAATAGCATTTATGGTATTAGGCGCTCATAAAATATGAGTGGTGAGTCGGAGAGTGCTTTCAAAGAATATATTATGTAAGGATTAGTTTTGAGAACTCATTCTAATGATAGAATACGGACACATTTGGTAAAATACATTCACAGAAACGCGCCAAGTGAGTGTTCTAGGGGTGCACAATTGAGAAGCGACTATTGTTAAAATATTTGGCGTCAATATTAGAACAAATATTTGAAGAATTTTTTTAATTTTCACTTCAGTAACATTGCATTATTCAGTTCAGTTGACAGTGCTCGTTATGAGCGAAACCTGTCCTGATCTCACTAAATAAATGTGGAAATAGTACAAAAGAACTTTGTGATTTATTTAATATAATGCTTTTCCATCAATTATTGAAAGTGAACACCCTAAAAGTGATGGTAGCATTTTTTATTTTTCATACTGATCTGACGTTACAATTGAAAGTGAATTTTGTCTGCCTCAATCAGTCTCATCCGATTTACTCTGTCATTTACTTTGCTTCTAGGTCTTAACACATACCACCCATCCAGTAATGTCACAATACTCACAATGCAACATATAAGTATAACTCTAGACTCATAAACCACTTGCAAAAAATAAAGCATACAGAGGAAGAGTTAGTTTGGTTAAAGGTTCGTGCGACAATCATCCTTTACGTGGACGTTAGTTATTTAAGTGTTTCAAACATTTCTATAAACATTAGTTTGAAATATTTTATAGCACAGTGCTCGGAGTAAGAGTATCGTTTAATAAGTAAAGATAAGTATACAATCATCAATATGAAAGCAGACATGAGAAGTGCTAACTTGAATAGTAATTTCTTCAAAGCTTCGGTAAGCTGCTTAAGGTAGCAAATATATTTAAGTGATGCGTTCGACTACAAAAAATCTAATTAATATAATTTCAAAAGCTTACAGACGATTCAAACGTGCAATTACTTCTACAATCACAATTACTTTTTTACTACTTAAATATTCGTACAGGTACAACTTGGGAGTTGAGAAACGGTCTGCTTTACTCGCTGTTTAGTAAAACTAGTCATTCACCTCCCATGGCTTAGTTAGTAAAAGTTTTACCCTATTGATCAGGTCAGTCTGGGCTCAAGTCCATGTAATGTCACTATAAAATTTAGTTTTTATTTAAGTGTTTGCTATGTCTTCTTTCCTTGATTTGATTTCGGATGAGTTATACAATTTCAAAATATCTGACGTAAGCCGTAATGTCAATTTTATCTTTTAATAAAAAAAAATGAAAATTATAAATTTAAGATTTCGACTGAAGGTGCTTGGTGGAATTTCAATATTAAATTTGAATCATTGCGAACGCCTGAAGATGCTGAAAGGCGAAACCCGGGTCGTAAGTGACAAAATCTGTAGGAGTGTACATAATTTTAACGATTCAATTTTGAAAACTATAAATATTTTTTTTATTCATTATTCACATAGAATATATTCATATATTCATGTGGATACTTTTTCAAATGAATATCACTATAAGATTTTAAGTAGAAAATAAGTTTAAGGTAAACCCCCTTACGAATATTAACTGTAAATTATCACTTATCAATATTGTTAGAAATTAACAAGCTTCCTGAAATTAATCACTTTGTTTTAACACAAGTTACATAGCATTTTGTATGCGAATGAATCTTCTGAAAATTTAAAATTATTACAGATAACTCTTTATAAAAAAATAATCATAATAAAATAGTATATACGTATGTAATTTAAGCGTCTGTTTATCAGAAAAAGAATGATATCTATAAAGAAAATCCAAGCCGTATTTTCAAAGCAATCACTCATCAGTTTCAATTTCATCGTAAAATTCAACACTTTACACTTTCCTTTAGAATGACCCAGTTTTTCATTCTCACCGATTTCTTTTGTTCGCATGTCTAAACGCGATTTCAGTTAATTTGCGGAAACTTTTAACAAAATGTCTGGCTTGAATTCATAAAACAGAGCCTAATAGTTTTCTTAATAAAAGCTTAAATTGAACTTGATTGATTATTATAAAATACAAAAGTGTTTTTATCAAACACATTGGTTAAGCTTTTACGATACTAAGTTTGTGGTAATTTTAGTAAATGTCAAAACTCAGTTCATTCTAAAAAAATAGGTAAAGGTAATGATATATTTTCTATTACTCTATATTTTTTTGTGTTTTATATCACATTAAATTAACATTTTTTAAATGTAATTAATATAAAATAATTGATATTTTCATTTCTAATTATCGTTAATACATTTTCTCTACATTGTTGTTTATCATGTTGATGTATTTGATGATTGATATAAATGATCAGGATTTCGAAACCAGAGTGCTCAAGCAACCGATGTAAAAAAATCTCTAATTATTCTGAGTAACAAAGCAGAGTGCAATTAAACAGCAATAATTGAATACAGAATGTGACATATAGTCACAATGTGACACAATTTCTTTATACTTGGTGGCTTTTTTATTTTTTATATTTAATTTTGGTAATGAACAAATAAATAAATATAGTATACTTCTTTCAGTGAACTTTGAAATATGTCACAATTAAATTATTGGGAAAACCATGTCGAAATTTTGAAATAAATATCACTTTATTGTACGCAAAATTTATCTTACATAGATAGATAAAGTTTATTTAATCTTTTCACTGCAGCCAACGAGTGCGAGAAGCGATTCAAAAGCCAGAAACCGATTTCGATAGATTTGACTCACGTTCGTCGAAAACAAAGAGTTGGTTCGAAAATAACCGGGGCACAGGAGATTCGAAGCGATCGATGTGACACTCACGTAGCCGGCCGGGTATGCTTGTGCGGTAAGTTTTACGGGTGCATTCACCGAGCAGTAGATATGTGCGCCTGGTACTCGGTTATCACTAAGTCTCGATTGAATTGCACGTTGGACGGTCTTCTCTCGCCGTGTCGTCACAGTATTTTCAGACGAAAACAAAAAGACGTTATGTTTGTTCGCCCAAAAGGTATTAGGCGAGCAGAAAAGACTCCGGGCAATCGATTCGATGCCCTGGGCAGTCGTCGGCTAGGCGTCCGTAGACACTGAAACTAACTTGTCGTCGCCTCAATAAATGTCACATTTATGCCGCAGTTGTTTTTATACAATCTTGTGCAGAATACTCGTGTATTTTTGGGTTTCATTTTTATTTCTTTAACCTTATTACTACAATGCAAAAAACCTTTGGTTGGTAGTCAAGATTTAATTTCATTTACAGAACAACATATATAAGACTGTACTCAAAAAACTCTTATTAAAAGTTTTTTTGTGCGTATTGTTTATTGTATAAAAAAAGCTTGTACAGTGCACTATATAAAATCAGAACTGGAATCAATTAAAAAATAGTTTAATTTTTTTAAACTGACATACGGTATACCATCAGATTATTCTCTTTAAAAAATAAATAATGTACACTACAGTCATAATTTAATTTATCAATATGATGTTAAGATTAATAATGTTTTAAAAATAGGTAAGTTTCGAAAGATTTTTCCGACTCCGACTCCAGAAAAAGCACAAGACTTCACATCCTTGCATAGAATCACTAAATGATTATCAGCTTTCAAATTAGCCAAATTAGCTAATCGAGAAAAGACCCATTTAGTCCATTTGAAATTTATATTCAGGAATAAAATACTTTTTTAAACTAAATTACTAACCTTATGATGAATATAGGTTAAACCTTTATTTATTATTACATATGTAAATAAGTATTTTTTTGGTTCACTTAATAATTATGAAATTAAATTTACAGTCATAAACCAAAAAATCTTCTCTTCTTTAACCATATTTGCTTCCCATGTGGAGCAAATGGCCGTCAAGAAACACTTCTATATTTCTTCCTCCCACTCATGCCAGCATCCCTCAGTTCCACCAATTGGCTGATTAAAAAATATGGAATAAACACTGCCATTTGCGTTTTATTTTTATGACTATGCTCGAGTTTTTGTGTTATTTAATAGCGTTGGAGTTGTTTTGAATTGAAAATTGAAAACATTGTTTTGTTTATCTGAAAAATAATCAAAACTTTACATCGCTGAACATCTTGGGTCAAAATAAAATACCGCTTGAAAATAAGCGTTTGTTTGAAAAACGATGCCGGTCCAAAAAAGAGAAATTTAAATTTCACGAGGGATATTTATTTTCCACGGGCGTAGCGTTTTCAAGTTAACATAATCTTGATTAAACTCCGCATGAGGGCTTGGATGCTTAAAATAAGTGAGAATTAGCTCAGAAAAGACTTTTCGTATTAAATAAATTTTAATGAATTCGTAAAGTTATAATCCTAGTTTAATAATATATAGTCGCGTTATAAATTCTAATGGGAATAGTTTATTTAATGATAACATATTTGTATATAGTAAAAAAAAAGTTTGACCTTGTCAATATTGAGAAAAGAAAAATCTACACTCTTGTTTTAGATCTGAGACATAGATGTCTGTAATTTTTAAATTACTCTTATGGTACAAATGTATTGTTACTCGAAAAGTCAGCTACTTTCAATTAGAATTAAATTCCACATTATTATTATTTTTTTTATTAAATTCGTACTTTTTAAGTTAATATTTCCATAAATATTACTTATTTCTTTATTTATACAAATATAATATAATAATAAGTATTGTTATTATACAAATCGTTTTTAAGCAATGCTTAAGTCTCAAATTAGGTTTGATCAGGTTATACCAGTGGAGGGGAGCCTGTAGCCTTTTGGTTATTCTGATGCGACCTTTTGACTTGATCAAAATATTCACTTTGATCAAAAAACTATACGCAAGCGTTTGGAAAAAAGCGTAATCAACCGAATATGTGTTCGACAGTTGAAAAAGAAGTGGAGGAGTGTCAAAGTTTTTTTTACTGCGGCCTTATGTTGAATCAGATAAATGAATGTGGCCTTTAGAAATGAAGAGGTTCTCCACTCTTGGGTTATACTATAGTTTTACTTATAGTAAATACAAAATGTAATCATATTAATGAATGGTTCTTGTAGAGATTCATACGATACCCTTATTATTTTATTTTATTAAGTACATAAAAATCCAATTCATTTTCATCTCTACATTTACGTATCTAGTTTAATCATTCATCATTTTTTAGTATCAAAATAATGCTTAAATCTGTTTTTATAAAACAAAATTGTTTTTTAAATTAGAGCAGTTTCGCATAATAACAGACAGCCTATTGAAAAATATATATTTACTAATAGTGTGTACAAATCACTGACCCTGCTATGTCAGAAGTCATAAAAAGAGTTCGAACTGACTGAGACACGTGCTGTGAACGCCTCCAGAGAGACTCAACCCTTCTTATGTCTCGGTTAGACGGATGAAGTTCTGGTACCATATAAATATCCAAGTAATATACATATAATGCACTCGACA
Source organism: Himalopsyche anomala (assembly GCA_031772345.1). Lineage (NCBI taxonomy): Eukaryota > Metazoa > Arthropoda > Insecta > Trichoptera > Rhyacophilidae > Himalopsyche > Himalopsyche anomala. The sequence continues at coordinate 3,987,500 of CM062827.1, forward strand.
GAACCATTGGACTTCGACATGACCTGGTGGAAAATAAATAAATAATATTTTAAATATAGTAGAAACCGCAATAACTACATGCTTTATTCAAAAGTGTATAGAAAAAAAAAATGGTAGAGTCGAAACGATTTTGAAAGCATCATTAAGACATTAAAATGCATTATAATCCCAGCCTATGCTGTATACTGGCCAAGGCACTGTTGCAGAAAAAACAAGCCCTCAAAGGACGAGCGTGACCATATGGTCACAGTAAACACCGTTGTCTATTTATACTATTTATACCTGAATAACGTTGCTTTAACTCAAATTTGGCTAAAAATAATACAGACTTCAGTTAGACATCAACCGCGGGGGCGAAAACGACAACCAAAACACAGAAAAAGAGTTAAATTGTAAATATTATCAAAAATTTTACGTTTAGCTATATTTCAACCCAGAATGTTTGTGTGCCCATGCGGTCACGCTCGTCTTTACTACTGTCCGTACACAATATTACACTGTAATATAAGGATCAGAATAACATATAGTTACGTGGTGTTTCTATACGACGATTTAAAATTTTTGTTAGAAATTAAAGTTATCCGTGACTTTAATATGGATTAAAATTTTTTTTTTTTTTTGAAAAAAAGCTCTCGTCTCAGAGGGTTAGTTGTGTTAAGAATTTAGAATGAAGATCTAAAGTGCTGTCGATGTATGATGTTTCCAAACTCTTTTTTACATTTCAATAATGTTAAAAAATCACAATATGTTTGTAAACTTTTCTCTTCTCTTTATTTAGCTTTCAACAACACTGGCGTTATATCGTATAGTAAAACAGGAAACACTTGAGTCAACCCTATGGGGTTACGGTATTTCGAGGGCTCTACAAGGCGACGTAGTCCGGAAATTTGACTCCATGATGGATTAGAATCAAATCACTTATACCGTATGTAAGTAGTGAAATTTACTAACTACTTTTGATCAAAATACGACCCTGCAGAATATTCACTCGCATTATGTTAGCTATGAACAAAATAGATCGTATGCCACAAAACGTAAACAATGTTATTTATTGATTTTAAAACAAGTTTATACGAAAATAAATTTATATTATATATTGTGTGATAATGATGTTTGTGTTATAAATTTGGCGGCTACTTTTTGGTGATTCAGTTTCAGTTTGGGGTCAAGACTTTATCTTTGTGTGTTCTACTATTCATAAATTATAGATAGTTTCAATAATTGTAAAATTCGTCAAATGAACCTGTATTTCAGCTTGTTATTATGACAACTAGTCACAATAAAAATCAATGTTTAAAGACATACAATCAAAAGATCAAGAAAATCATTTTACGTTATCTTAATATGAAGTAATTTCATTGCAATCATGAGATCTACGCCAACATACGTAAATAACACGCGTATATTTTAGAAGATTTCTGTCTGATATAGTTTTTCAGTTATACATTCAAAACCTACCAGTATACATATTTAAGTAACTAGAATAGGGTCAAATGATATTATTACAATCTAAATTATTGAAAAATATGTTACCACAATTTTGTACTGCGACCTTTTAACAAAATTTAACTGACAAATAATGACATTTCATTTACTCAAAATTCTTGATTCGCTAGAAATTTAATAATCAAAGAAACAAATATGGCAGAAAACTTTGGGCTTGTGTGACGTGCGTTACTGCAATTAGTGTTGGGTAGTATGCTATAGAAAATTTTTAAATACTCTCAGAAGTTTCAAAAAACAGTATGATACGTTATACGTCCACTACTTTCAAAGCCAACCTTTTATAACTCACTCCGCTTTAGAAATAAATCTTCCTTAAAAACATTCAAATAGTTATTTATGTATATTTATATTCAATATATAGATAACGGAACATATAAAATCAATATACGACATTCTAATACAGGAAATTTAATATTACAACAACTATGGCAGGAAATATAGGAACATATTATAAAAAATACAGGAATAATATTTGGTATAACAACTCGATTCCATTGGAAAGAATAAAATTCCTTCAAGCATGTAATTAATACGTTATGGTAAAATAAAGCAACTTATGTACATTTTAAGTCACGACTCAAAGTAACCAGCAGTTAAAAGTTATGAGTCACATTTGTGGGGAATTTTAAAAGAATATTAAATAATCATACATGCATAAAACGGTAATTTTTTATACACATTTTTGATAAATTAAATACTTGTAAACATGACAGGGCAAATGCGTTGCGTGACTGTTGCTTGAGGGATATTTATTATGCGATCTGAGATTTTTATTTTTTCACAAAGCGAAAGAGAAAAATGGCTTTTTAGCGCAAATTGATAAAGGCGAATTCGCTTAGTAGCGTTATCTTTGAAATGAAAAAGAACCTATGTGATGTTTATGACAGACAAAAATGGGTTTTTTCGAATTTATTGTATGGACTTATGTGCTTTACCACAATATAATAATGTTTATATATAGTGGCATAGTAACCACTTTATTTAACAGTCACAAATACGGACCAAGTGTCTGTTTATTATAAAGTCTGGGTAAATGTAAAATTGACCTATGTTTGATACGTAGATAAATCCACAAATTATTAGGTAAAGCAACTCATTTTTGGTATGATACTAAAAAATATTTAAAAAAAACACTTTAACTGCATTCTTCTTGATAAAAAGATATCAAATCAAAAAATACTTGAACAAATCCCCTATTTCTTATGCTAAGCACTGTTTTTCTTTAATAAGAAAGTAAGCATTGCAGAAAAAATTGTACAAATTCATCTCTTTCTAAAAGTTTACTGACAATGTTGAAAAGACATTTAACATTTTTTTTACGATAAACTCTATTTTTTAAGGACAGTACTTTTTGCCGTAATAAATTACTTTATCACTTGTTATGTATCGTTTATTAATTTCTAATGGTAAGGCTTTTTTATATCAAATTTATGGAGCTTTAAGTCCTATTCGAGTCTCCTTCATCACTGATGTTTTGGTCACTTTCATTCTTTTACCATTGCTGCTGAAGGAAGGACGTGATCGTTACAGAGGTGAGCAATACTCAGTAAAGCAAGCTCACGGGGACACCATATGGATTCATATTCAAATCATATTATATATATCTTCCCACATACTATATCCATACATTTACACACACATATTTGTATATATACATATACACATACAACGCACAAATAAATCAAATAAAGAGAGTCATGTTTATGATGATATGGGTGGTGTTTATACTTTATATTGATTATATATGAAAAATATAATCTACGGTGGGTCGTCGAGAAGAACTGAACTCGGTCTTACGCATTTTTTATGTATTGTCTCGTCATAGTTGTGAAGATAAGAAATCTTTGGGTAATAGTGTTTTCCTACCTTGCTGAAAAACTTTTGAGAGATTTCGCGAACGAACTCGCAAATGGTAAGTAAGTCTCTGTAAAGCAGCGAGTTACGATCGTACCACGGGGCGTTACATATCTGTATCAGTGATTTGTTTTGAACAATCTGAAGAGCCTTGATATGTATGCGGTGAGCATAACCCCATATTGGGGTAACATACACCACGATTGCAGTGTAGAGGAGGACATTTTTTTTAGAAAAAGTTTGCTACTTAAACTAAGCTTATAGTACAATCTTGCTTTTGTAGCATTAGCTTGAAGTTTTTTCAATATCCCTTTATACTATGTACTGTAACTCTACTTGATTCACGATTGACACTTTTATAAAATAAAAAGTATGCTTTGCCGTAATATTTAAAAAAAATTATAATACCACTCTTTACAGTTATCAAATTTGCTTGTCCAAAATAAATCACTGAGACAGATATGTAACGCCCCGTGGTACGTGCGTAATTTGCTGCTTCACAGAGATTTGAAAATACCTACCATCCGCGAGTTCGTTCGTGAAATATCTCAAAAGTTTCACAGCGAGGTAGGAAAACATTTTAACCCAACGATCTCTGATCTCCACAACTATGACGAGACACTGTCTAAGAATCGTTTTAGACCCAAAGCAGTCCTGCTCGACGACCCTCCATAGATCTTATGTCGTCTAAAATTGTCAATTTTAGAACGAACTTAGCATCACGAAAATGACTCTCTTTGTTTAAAAACAATTTGTATACTGTATGTGTGTATGTATGTATGCGCATGTGTGTGTACATGTACAGATATAGTATGGAGGAAGCATATGGAATGTGATTTGCAAAATAATGCATATGGAGTTCCCGTGAACTTCTTATCTCTGTAGTGATCGCGCCCTTCCGTCTGCAAACGACGGTAAGGGGATGCAATTTACAATTTTTCAAAATCTTTATCGATGAAGGAGACTGGAAGAACCTTGGTGCGTCCTGGTATTTGAAGCTCCATAAATTTGATATCCAAAAAAAAAAAAAACAAATTTGCAACGTTATGAAAATAATAAACCCTAATTAATCTGTTGAGCAAGTTGATCTAGACCTCATTTATATGGTAACTTTTTTTTATTAAGATAGCACTCTGCATATTTTAGGATAAAAGCAATCACTTAAATAATAATTTAGACTGTGGACACATTACGTGGATATTTCAAAAAAATAATACAGTAGTTTTAATGACGACAAAAAATCTTGAAAGAAAACAGATGAACTTTTTTTCTGTTTATTATGAAATTTTATACTCATAAACTATAACAGTTATTCCTTGAGTATGTTATATCTTTTGCGATCATTCAAAGAAAGCTCGCACCAACGTTGTACCGATAAGAACACAATATTATCTGATGGCGTATTGTTGTTTTTTTATTCGCTACGAAATATTATCCTCGTTAGGAGAGGAAATCATTTTGAAATGACCACAATGGATGTTAAATATATTTGGTGGAGAGCAGAGTTTCACAATATTGTTGTACACATATAAGATACAGTAGTTGATGCTCTTACAGTAAATAGTTCTAATCCACAAATGGAATCTTTTGTGTGTTTTAAATAAAGTAAAACAGCTGTGTTACTCCTGTAGTTCAATAACCCTTTCATTAAGTTGGTCGTGGGGCTCACATTCAAACTTACTAGTGAAATTTTTCATACCCTTATTTCTCAATTAAATTATGTTTCAAAAATTATATATTTATAAATAAATCCACTCCGCTCTCAATGTGGAGCTTTTGGCTTTCTTATGGAGGTATCTCATCAGATTGTTTTCTACCAGAACTGCTTAAAACTCTCATATTTTTGAAGATAGTAGAATAGAAGGGTTGAGGTTAGAACAGGACTAATGGTTTTATAATCGCTTTCGTAAGGTCTCACTATTTTTAGGGATTAAAAGGGTGGTGAAAGTTTTATAGAAATCTCTAACACTTTGAACAAATATCGATAAATTGATTTTTAAAAAATGCTGTTAGCACTTGAACTTGAGAACCCGTTAGATTAGTTACGGAAGTCAACGACGATTACCCGATTACCACTATACCACGAACCTGAGAAACTCAGACAGACTTCTTTTAATGAGTCCATATATTATCACCAAGCAGTATTAAGAAAACTTTACTCAGAATTTCAGGTGTGTTTTTTGTGGACTAAAATTTGTATACGTTAAATATTTTAAGCACATATAACTGTGCAAAGCGAGGCTACCACTAGGGAGTGCGATATTTGGAAATAAAATAATAAACATTGTGACGTTTACAACCTAGTTTCAGGGTGTCTTAAACGAGGTCACAGAATGATAGTAATTTCATTTTTATCGTATTGATGTAACCTTGAGCGTTTGCGCGAAGGACCCTGGCTACTTGGGCCACTCTGTTTTATTCCTGGCATAAAGCGCGATATAGTTATGCGATTCCAAGCACGCCTATAATAAATTTGGCCGGGTCAGCGCTTACTCATCACCAAAGGGAATCCGACCCCTGAAATAAAATGTCTTGGGGGGACAAACTCAGAAAGGACACCGTGGAAAATATATTTCTCCCGCAGGATGGCCGTAAAAAATAAAAAAAGGATTTTTTTAAACGGGATCTTTTTGAAAACAAGGTCTGTGTTAACTGTAAACATTTAAAATGTATCGTTTGGGTAAATATGTTTGGCGGCGCAATGATAAATTAAGTGTAATGATTTCTAAATCATGCAGTGTTTATTATTGTTTTGAGATTTTCCCCCGGGCTGTAACGTTACCAAATATGAAGACCTCAATTTCAAAACCTACCTAATGACCATTTTTGACTTTTTTTTTTAAATTTTATACCAACTTGTTCTCTATTGCAATATCTACACAATCATTAAATTTTCGATTTCAAAATCTCTTTAAATACAGGGAAAACGCATTTACAAAAACGTGTTTAGTCTCAAACTTACTTAAATCCAAAAAGCCCACAACAGTTTTTTGCACTTTGCCAACAATTTTGGCTTTTGGAGATAAGTAGGTTTTGAATCTAAGGCACTCAATATGTCACCTTTAGGGTGTTCACTGTCAATACTTGGTGCAAAGGCATTGTATTAGTAAAAACACAATATTCCTTTGTACTTCATTCCACTTAATTAATTAGGTCAGGACCGGTTTCGCTCATTGCGGGCATTGTCATTATCAGTTGACAATTCTCGCAATGAGCGAAATCGGTCCTAACCTAATTAATAAAGTGGAATGAAGTACACAGGAATATTGTGTTTTTACTAACGCTCAATATGTAATAGATTTTCACAGGTTTACCTTTTAAACAATCAATCAAATGGATACATTAACTTTTTCGGTTCTAAGCTCAAGAAATGCGACCCCAATACCCACATTTTCTTAAATATCTATTTTAATATGGGTGATACAATGTTTATAATTAAGGTATTCTTATATCATAGTTTTTTGGACCTTTTATAGTTTATATAAATACGATAAGATAAGAGATAAGCGCCCGCTTATCAGCGATCGTTCGTAAGATAATAGGCTGAACGCCGCTAAGCAAAGTGCGCCAGTAGCACATTGATATTTGCCCTGAATCGACGTATATTTTACGCGCAACTTAAAATATGATTATTTATTAAAAAAACACGGATTTTTATAAAAAAAATGTATGAGGAATGATGCAGAGAGATATTTTAAAGCCCTTAGACTATTTATTTTTTTGAAATTCATAAGAATAAGGCCAATAATGAGGAAACCACTGGGGTCCCTAAAAGACCCCCATCGGCCGAGAAGTATTTTTCTAGTCTCCGAGCCGCGAGAGTTAAGAGCTTTATCTATAAAAAAAAGTCGTGTATATTTATTTACTTACATTGCAAAAAAGCATCAGATCTTTATAACAAGTTGTGATTTAAGTAAACAACGCATTCTTAAAATAATTTTATAACGCCATTCCGCGCTCACTCGGAAAAAAGTCTTGGGTTTAAATCACACGAAGAGACGGGAGTATTTGATCAGATTTTTCCAACAAAGCTCTCTCACATTGTGTACACGGCGTTATACTGTCGAGTTACAAGAGATATGTGTTTTAATATCGCAAAGTTGTAAACTTTCCAAGCTTGTAAACTCATAAGGTAAAAGTTACCTTCTCGTGAGATATGTTTATCTATATAACCTCCGCCAGCTAATGGGGGAGTTGTTTAGGTCAATAGGGTCGGGTAGCGGTGTTAGTTAAAATGTTTTGCTTTTTTTCCATCGTGCACAATTTCATATTCCTAAGTATAGAGTTCGCTGATCTCTCTGGAAGTTGATGGTAAATTTTATGAGTACAGTTAAACTTAAGTTGAGTGTTGTTATGAAGAAAACAAACTGTCAACATTTTATAAACAACGAGTTATTATGCTAAGCACAATCTTATGTGATAGTTTTACCTTAGGCATAATCATACTGCTTTTACTTAGTGTTATATATTTGATTTAAAAAACGACTTCAATGTTACACTAAAATTATTGATATGTAAAGACACAATATACATGAAGAAAAAACATTGTTGTTGTCTGTATGAAAATCATTACAAAAATAAGAAGTCGACAAAAGAAATTATGTCTCTAAGTAAGTTAATATTTTGCATGGACTGTTCATATTAAAACAAATATCTTTACATATAGAATTTGCCTATGTTTAAAATAAATCTTATTTGTACTAATTTAAGTTTTATTTAGTGACGATTATCATCAACTGGTAAGAGAAAACATTAGTACAGTGCTATTTATACAAAAAAACCTAAATTATTATGGTGTAACAAACAATTTGTAACGAAAAGAATTTACAGAAAAATATACATAATTTGAATCAGCGGCACTAAATTAACTATAATTCTAGCGATTATTACTTCTGAAAAATAATTTGAAAACTCATCAAAGAAAAATTAAGTAGTGACTTACAATGAATTCTAAAATATTTATAATCTGGGATATTTAGACAAAATTACATACATAGAATACATAAACGACAGCTTAATTACTTCCAGGTCAAACAAGAAAGTATTAGACTAATGATTGTGAAAAAGAATTCTTACAAATAAAAGAGTACAAAATATATCATAAAGAATAATAAACGTGTAACGGCGATGAAGAAAAAACAAACATTAAAAAGTTTTAGATTGGGAAATCAATCATATTAAATAAAAGTGGAATTAGAAAAAATGTGTCTATAATTCTTTTAATATCGTGCCTTTATGCAAGTATTGACAGTGATATATAATATGTTCTAATAGAGATATATTTAATTTACGTGTTTTAAACAATTTTTAAGCTATTGCTTTAAATCATTTTAATAATGAACAAACATTATAAAGATAATACATTTTTTGACATCAATATTAAATTGTAACACTTATTGATTGATTTACACAGATTGACAGAATTTTTTTGAAAAAAACTGTTCCACTCTCCAGTTTTCAGTATGAATCTAAAAGTGCATCAAAATTGAGGGTTCATAAAGCAATGAATCCTCTTTACTTTTCTCAGGGGTTAACTTTTGAAAATTAAAGATATCTTTGAACGTAGAATGAACAAAAATACCACATACAGATTTTTAAAAAAATTTCATGATTTTGAAATGTATTAAACAGAAAAATTAACTTGATCCATATTGTATTAAAATATCCATATTACATTGAATTAATAAAATCATATTATAAATAAAATGAAAATAATTATTTTAATATATTGGATTAATTATTTCAGTAATATATTGTAATATTAAAATTAGAACGATTTTTTGTGTAGTTAACGAGCCGACTGTCAATATTTTTTTTGGACTAATTTTCTTATTTATCATTGTTTCAAATTAATATAAATATAAGTAAAAAGATAACTAAAAAAACATTTTCATTCAGGTACATACATACAAAATATAATATAATAATTTTATTAAAATATTTTTACCTCTCCTGTAGAAACAAATTTAAATTTAGGAGAGTAGCAAATAGCAACGTTGTATAAATTATTAAAAAAAACACGCGTTAGATACAATCTTATTAATAAATTTAGTTATTATTAAAATAACCATTTGACATCTTGGGCATTGTTATTTGAAGTTTTTTTCTACTTGAATTGATTTTCAGTAACATTGAATTAAATCAAAATATCTGGTGTCTTATTTTGTAATAGCATTAAGCATTGTACCGTAACATGTGAAGACTCCAACGGATATTTTATTAAGTTATTTTTTTCAACTAATAAAAGCTAAACCATTAGAAAAAAAAAATCCTTCTGGAAAAAAATGTTCGTTATTAAGTAAATTATTATGAAAATTTCCCTACGATTATAATATATTGTGTTTTATTTGAACTGCTTATTTTCCTAGCTGTGATTTAAATAATACAATATTTTAACTTTAGTATGTTTTGAAGTTTTTTTAGTAATTTAATATTATACGTTCACTGTATTAAGAATGTTTCTCGGAGTCATTAAAATAATAGTATTAAATTTCCACGTGCGGGGAAGTGCTGTTTTGATATAAAAGATATCGTTAATGCAGGTAATATATTTTCCCTGTATATAGTACATTGTAGGTAGCTTGTGTTTCGTTGTCCTGAAATAACTCGTAAAGGATTTATGCGATAATGAATGTTTTCCCAGCGTCGCAACCTGTTTTGTGCCAGAGATGAAAAGGCAACAAAATTTTCAGATAAAATTTTTCGCGAAAAATTGAGATGCTTTGAAATGTTTTTGCTAAACAAGCTTATACCGGATGAATTGTTATGTGCTATATAAAATTTAAATTATTATGCAGAAACGTATTCTTTCTAAGAACGATTGAAAACCTATAAATCGATTAACTAAAGTCAACATTGTTTTTAATGGGTATCTAATATGCAACGTTACGAGTCTTTTATTTATTTTAGTATTGATTTGTTGAATGGACTATGTTAGAATGCTTAGAACAGCTCAAATTCATCCAATATCAATGTTACATATTGATTACATTCGGTGATGTGCTGCAAAAGTGTTATCAACCTTGGTAAATTGAGAAAATTTTGATCGGCGATATTTAAATTAAAATTTTTTCAAACAATTTCATGTTAATTTCAAAAACCCAGAAATTTGCGGATTTCTTAGAATTTCCCAAAAAATTGACCATCGCAGGAGCATTTTTTTGCTCCACCAAAAATTTGCGATTTTTTCGTCCAAGAACCGGCTCTCCGAAATACAAATATTTTAGCAACCGGCTCTACAGAACCGGTGCGAGCCCATAGCGGCACGTCACTGATTACATTTGAACTTACTTGGTAGTCATGTAGATTCTCCATTGTATTACGGTAAAAAAGCAAACAAATTAATATTGTAATAAAAAAATGCATAATGTTATTTAAAACTTTAAAAATATAAAATTTTCTTTACTTACTCAAATATTTGATGTAATTATAGCAGGGGTCAGAAAATAATTACATTAAATTTGATAACTTCAATTGACGTTGAAATGAACAATTCAAATAAGCATAAAAACGTAAATATTAAGTCATTCAATGCGTTGAGAGTGTATACAGCCAATGTTGAACGACAGTTTTTTAATGAAATTGTTCGTGGATATCATTGATTTTGACAAATAAACCAGTAAGTAGTAGCTACACAAGTTGTTTCTTCCAATATACAATGTGAAAAATACCAAACCAGCTTCTTTTCTGTACTCATTCAATCAGATTCCATTGAGTTTGTACACTTTTCACTTACCCCGCTCACTTTTATCTTTTTTGTAACGTATCAAGTCAGTCTTCGTTGATTTTTGTTTGAATTTTTTTGCTAGCAAAAACTAGAAATCTTGGTCAATACAATACTTTTTGTCCACAAATTAACCATTATTTTTTTATTTTAAAACATCATTTCTTTCTTCTAAGAAAGGTATAAAAAGACTGCTAAAAAAACGTATAATGCACCAAGATCAAAGCAAGTTTAATAACATCTTTTTACCAAAATGAAAGATAATTAATTTATATAATTTAGAATAAAGCTTTGCCAAACTACCATGCAATTATGTTACCATACATTAAAATTTCTATTTGAAACATTTGTGGTAAAAAAATAACATAAAAAAAGTAGTTCTTGGGTAATATTATTTAGCTGCAAAAAAATATCGTTTGATTAGTCGCGTCCGTGGCAAAGCGGTTAACGTCGTTGGTTTCTGTGACAGACCTCACAGGTTTAAATTCTAGTACGTAAAGAATTTTTTCAATCGATTTACAAGTTTCTGTTGGTAGGCATGGGTATTTTTCATGTATAAAAATTCCCTCCTACTTTCCACTCCTTAAATAACGACTCGTAACGATAGCGATTAGTAAACCACTAGTCCTGTCCTATTCGATATTATATACTTATTACTCTTTAAAAAAAAAATCAGTAAAGATACCTCAATTAGAAAGCCATATGCTCCTTATTGGGAGCGGAGATAGATTACAATATAAATAAATATCGAAGTTTTCATTCATAGATTCAAACCCACGACCACTGAAACTAAATAAATTGGATGTCCAAGATCGCGGACAATTCAACTCACTTTTCGCTAAATTAAGTGTGTGTGTGAACTAAGTGTTTAGAAGTGAATTAAGGTTTTTCGTGTTAAATTTTAATGAGTAACTTTTTTATTCTACTTTCTGTGCTACTGGGTGTGTTAATTGTGAATTTCATTTAATACGTGACACATTTCAATTAGATGACTAGCAATTTGTGAAAAAATAGTTTTATTTAGGCTTATAAAAATAAACGTTCATTAAATTACCACTACTAAATTCAACAAAAATTGTTTTGGATATTTTTATGAAATAAGAAATTAAAAATTGTAGATTTAAAACACACAAACTAGTCAAAAGCTATCGAGTAAAACATATAACAAAAAAAATTATTGATTATGGTGGGTTTTTAATAAATGATATTTTAAAAAGTCGTAGATTTAAAACACACAACCTTGTTAAAAGCTATGTAGTAAAAATTGTAACACAAAATTACTGGACTTGACCACTATTGCTCGTTGAAATATTTCAATAAAACATTAAGCATAATATTCCCAAGGCGTTATCGAAATACCCTACTTTTAACTATACTCTTTATATTTAAACAGGTAAAGTATTTTAGGCAGGTAAAGATACTTGAAGGTAAGTAACTTTATACTTAGTTCAAAGCAAACTGAGATTGTAAACAACTCATTGAGGTCCAACCTCTTAAAACCCGTCTCAGAACCTCCCTCTCCTGTCAATTGCTTTAACTTTGCAGCTCGCCGGTGTTTATCTTGCGAGGAACTCAAGTGGTCTGGTCTGATACTGAAGAGGTCAAGATATTGATTTCAGGAATGGCGGATCCATTTAGTTGCTATTATATAAAATATATATTTTGAAAATGGTTTCAAATATCATTCTTAGAATTCGCAATACCGTAAATGTAATACTTTTGCCGTTATAATGAATCAAATTGAAGTGGAGATCCACTTAAATGTCCTTCTAAGAATTTTCTACTCATATAAAAAAAATACATTTGGCTATAAATTGACTCAATCATAAGTTGGGTATATTACTATGAACTCATTAAATTATATAAGAATTTTCTACACCTCTTCGAAATTATTAAAAAATATTATTTCCGTATGTATTCGACGGTAACGGTAACGTATTTAAATAAGTTGAAATTTAGTATCCTACTTATAAAATCGGGTTTAATGGCGCAGCGGTTAGCGTTGCTTGCTTTTGTGCTGGACCTCACGGGTTCGAGTCCCAGTACGAACAGTACTTTTTCGATCGATTTCTGTTCGAATGCATGGGTGTCTGTGATGTCTTAATTTCCCTCCCACTTTTCCCATCCTTCAATAACTGGGCGTAGCGAGGGAGATAGGTTAACTACATGTCCTGCCCTAGCCTTATCGTTCTATCCCTATTACTCTCTTAGGAAAAGAAAGGTTGAGCGACTGACTAACAAACAATTCTCGTAGTTTTTTTTTTGTTGAGATACCTCCATTATTCGGCCATACGCTATATATATTATTTGATTGGTTGTGTAACAACTTGTGACACGAGTTTCGTCTATTTAAGGAGAAATATCATAAGGCTATTTACGAACAAACTATAAATTGGTACTAGCTTTTTATTTTGTAATAAACATAAATATTCAAATAATGTGTTAATTTGCTCGAAAATAAACTTGCCAAAGTTTGTCTCGAGATTCTTTTTAAAGTGGCAAAACACGTGTCCCAATTTATTACACAGCCTGTGGAATAACAATGTTTTATATTATTAAATATTTAGTGATGAGGTTGATAAAAGGTTGTTGATGAATATTTTTTTATCCTAATTTCAATATGGTTTTTAATAAAAAAAAATCTATTTTTGCAATCGTCAATATTGAAAATTAACGTGTTTCTTTGTTCAAGACTATTCGTTTAATTATCTCACCAACGTCATGAAAGTCATGTCGTTCAGTATAAGCATTAAAGATAATAATATATTCATAACATTAATGTTTATTTGTTTTTATAGTTTCGTGACATGTCTTAATGGGTTTATACCCGTAGTAATCTCATATTAAAAGTTTAACAGTTAAAAAGTCGATATAATATCTCTGGGAGTCAAAATATCAAAGTGTCATAAAAACATTATCCGCACATCTATGACAATAAAATCATTTGTGGGAGCCCAACTTCTGATTTTGGATGCATTCTAGTAGTCAACCCGTTCAACGCCGCGTTGACTCTCCCCGATATCAGTTTCCGAGCCACCGACGCGGAAGGCGACTATACCTGACTGTGAAATACTGTCGCATGAGTAAACCATTGTACGGCGAGCACTGAACAGCTGTATGTAGCAGATAGGCTAAAAGCTGTGTGGTGTTCAGATCTCTGATGCGCAATATCTGTCTGATGTGGACTAATTTGATTAGATGTAAAGTTTCATTTGTCGCTTGGTGATTCATTCAAACGACTGAGGGCGCTCAAATAGTTAATGCATATCATTCGATTAGGGAAACCGTTATAGCGATATTTTATTGTTAGTCACACCAATTATTATTGGACACATAAATTATCTTTTTTCTGGACGACTATATATTGATTAATTGTATCCAGTAATTTATAGACTTGTTCACGTAATATGTTTTTAAAATAATTTAAAGAATAAAGGAACAATCATGGTCTCATATTTTTGCCAAAACAAACACTTAAAACCTTAGGTGAATACATATTTTTTGACAATTAGACTCAACCTTGATTTTATTTAAATATTAACACCTTACTTTAAATTTATAAGCACCAAGCGTTCGAGTTAGTTAAGAGTATGTGCATAATTAATATTGATACTTATTTTAAAATTTTAATAAAAAAATACTTGTTAGATTATTTTATTTGATAATAAGTGGACCTTGATAATCTTTCATAAATAATTAGAACAATAATTACATATTTATATAAGTCGGACGGTAGAATCCATCCAGTAGAAGAGACAAGCATAATTCAGGCTTTCTTGTGACATCCGCAGCACAACTATTTTAATTCTACGAATATTATTGTATATAAAGTTGATAGTTATTTCGGCGTATACCTATCTTCTGATGAAAGGACAAAGATAAACTATATATATACAGTAATAATATGTGTTTAATTAAAATACGTTGCTATTTTTTCACAGTATTATAATCTCAATGCGTCGATTTTTTTTGTTTACTGTAAAACGCTTGTGCCCATTCCAATATTTTTGTATCTGGCATGTAATATAAATGAATATTTACTTGAGACTCGAAATGAAAAATAAATCTTATGTAAATTATTATTCAGTATGTACTCAAAATATTCGTTAGCAAATAGGCTGATGTTTGTACGGGTTTGCAATCCACGAGGGTTGTCCCAACCACAGTGCGGTGAGTTATCTCACAGTGATTATTTCGCCTCCGAAGCGGTCCGAGCAGTGAAATCAAGCGACTGGAGTGAGATAGTAGTAGAGATTACGTCATTAGGTTAACCCCCCCACCACCCGAAGTTTTTACTTTATCGCAACAGTGCAACGCTAATTTCGCAGACCCCACTCGGCGAGTATCTCCTGACTGCCTTTCTGTCTTTCGCTCTTTTTGTGTAAATTATCATTTTCGTGGAAAAGTTTCCGCAGGAATTTTCTTGTTGTATTACATGGTGTTCCAAAAGTTTTTCATTACCACAAACAAAATGGAAAATTTAATTTAATTTTATAAAACTGTAATCAATGGAATAATTTATAAAACTAAGCAACAAAAAAATAGTCGTTACTTATTTATCATTTATTTATTTAGCATTACATAAGATTGACAAATTATTAATTCAAGACTTTTACAATGAAGAAAAAAACATTGTTCAATTTATTATTAAAAGCAGTAGACAAAAAATGGCAAAGAAGTCAACTGAGTAAGCTACGAGAAACTTTACTTTAATACATACAAAATAGCATTCGTTGGAACTCACATACGCCACGTGGAATATGTCGACATCTGAAGCAAAATTGTTAAAAGCCGCTAAAGCTCTCCCCAGTGGCATTTCCATTGGCAGGCTGGTACACCTTATAAGAACAAACAATTCACGTCCACGATTTCTAAAAAAATAATCAGGCACATTTAGTTTCATTCTCAATAATGGTGTAATTCTCATGTTGGCCTCGTATAAGCCGAAAGAAATATTTGAGCAGGTAAATTTCTACAATTACAATTTTTCACAACTATTTGTTCTCCCGATGTGATGCATGAAAAATCCTAATGGTACATTTAAATGGTTCTTTTAGCACACATCATTTCAAATACATATACTATAATTATAAATACATTTTATATAACTTTATTCATTTGTTTTTTCCACTGTTTCTTTTGTCCCAGTCACATTTAATAACGAAACTATTCCCACTGCTGTATTTAAAAAAAAGCAAATATAGTGTAAAGGTTGGGCTAAATTTTTAAAATTTTATTTTAACGATGTTTGAATATAAAAGGAAAGTATCATTAACATTTAGTATCAATTGATTGAATTGACATTTACTTGGTAGAACTCCATTATTATCGTTCTTAGAAACACAAAAGACATATTTAATAAATGGTATACTATAATTGTAATATAAGTTAGGATGTTAGATAGTGTATCTCTTCTAAGGCTGTATATATAGCTGAGTAAATACAGGTTTTACGCATAGTTCTGACGATGACGCATGCCGAAATAGCTATAAACTCGTTTTATAAAAGAACTATAAAACTAAATATTTTG
Organism: Himalopsyche anomala; assembly: GCA_031772345.1. Classification (NCBI taxonomy): domain Eukaryota; kingdom Metazoa; phylum Arthropoda; class Insecta; order Trichoptera; family Rhyacophilidae; genus Himalopsyche; species Himalopsyche anomala. The sequence goes on from CM062827.1 coordinate 4,004,113, forward strand.
ACATTTTTACCTTATTATGAGGTATTAACTATGAACTAGTTGAATGGTCAATAAGTGAATGTCTCGTTTTCAGAGTATGTTAAATAAATTAAATTAATATTTTTTGATACACAAACAATTGTGAAACACCCTATTTTGTTTTCTCTGATTAAAGATTCTCTGCGAAATATTGGGGGCGAAAAGTTCATCGTCGGCAGGCGAGACAAGTAAACAAGTAATCTTCATTTGAAAATTTATCTGAGAAAGTTCGTCGGAGAATGTGCGAGCGCTTCGTTTCCAATTATTTTGTTATGACAACTGTGATAGATAGGATATCTTGGAAGATTAAATACCTGCTGCCTTCGGTAGTGTTGGATTCGCAGGCTCATTCAATAAAACAACAACTTTATTGAAATAAAGGTGGAATAGATTAATTTCATATTACACACGGACTTTTACATTTCACATTAACAATAATTCGTCTAAAACTTAGTTAGGGTGAAAGTTTATTAAATTAAATTTATGTTATACTTTTCATTGGTGAGAATTGAAATTTTAATTAATTGGTCTTTTGATTGGTAAAACGAAATTTTAACTGTGTTAAGCAAAAAGTAAAAACCAACATTTATTTAAAAAGTAGAAAAATAAACGTCATCAGAAGGGGGAGGGGTGGTCTGGGAACCCCATTGATATATTATAAATTCAAATTCAAAAAATAGTCTAAGAGCTTTAAAATATCTTTCTACTTCATTCCTTATACATTTTTGTATTAAAATCTTTGTTTTTTTATAAATAGTCATATTTTTAGTTGCGCATATAAAAAGACGTCATCCCAGTGTACATATGAAATCGCAACTGACGAAATTTAGCCAACCAATCGTTGCGAGTGATATTTCACGCCCGACCGTTTATCGCACCTTCTTATATTGCCAGAACTTATGTTTATAAAATAACACACCGATATCTTTTCTTTATTATTTAATAGAGACGTAACTAGTTATCCAAAAAATTTTTTTTTACCAAAGGTCTAAAAAACTATGATTTAAGAATACCTAAATTATAAAAAATGTATCTCTCATATTAAAATAGATATTTAAGATAATGTGACAATTGGGGTCGAACTTCTTGCGGTTAGGACAGGAAAGGTTATTCTTTTTTTAGTCGTTATAATAATTCATATATGAAACCAAATAAAGGTGCTCAAATTGTATGTGTATGTGACGTCGAAAGTCGTCAAACATATTGTGTGACATGACTGAACACTCTTTTTGTGTGTTTAGTAATGCAACCCGTGGCTAAAAGCGACAACCTCATTAACCTAATTTTCTTTTCCGACCTTAATTTGCTTACTTACTTAATGCATATGTAATTAATGCGTAATTACGGCCCGGATATTAACCTTTTAGGACTTGTCCAATCTAGTTTGTTATTTGTCGTAGATTAAGACGAGAAATAAATTGGCTCAGTCTGACTTAAAAAATACCTGGTTACTTTTTTGATTTAAGCTACTGAAGCAAACAATTTGTTATGTACTCTGCAACAATATGAAAAAAAATAAAAAAATCTAACTTTAGTAAGCTTTGTGTCCTGAATCCTAGTTTCCACGTCATGCAATTTATTATAAGACATGGCAGCTTTTCAAAAAAGCTTCTTAAGTTTTAAAAACGCCAGATTAATAATGTAGCAACAAAATACAATATAATGTTCATACTGTCTGAAATATTAGGAAATAAACTACTAGCAAGAATATTTTTCCAGTTTAGTTGGCTTTACTATTTGATAAATACATTTCTGTTAACTCATTGTCATCGTTATATATACAGAATGAAAGTAGATTAAAATTAACAAAAGCTTTCTCTAATATTATTCGAAGCGCACTTAAAAGTACATTGACATAGAGAATGTTTTTTTGAGACAGTTTGGTATCTACTTTTTTAAACCATATCTGCTCCCAATGTGAAGCATACTGCTTCCTAATGGTGGTATTACAACAGAAGTTTTTTTACGAGAACTTTTTTTTACTCAGTCGTCTAACCTCTCTTTTTCAAAAAAAGTAGGGGTAGAAGTAAAAGGCTAAAAAAAGACTAGTGGTTAACTCATCGTTCTCACTACGCTCAGTTGTTAAAGAGTCGGAAGGGAGGGAGGGAATCACAAACACTCATGGCTTCGAACAGAAATCGATAAATCGATCGAAAAAATGTTGTTCGTTCTGGGACTCGAGCCTGTGAGATTCAGCACGGAAGTCCACAACGCTAACCGCTGCGTCATGGGACCCGATTAAATGACAAAATAACTAATAAAAACCAGCATTTATTAGTTAAAATATATTGTATTAAATGTATTTAAAATACATTTTGTAAGACATATCCACTCACAATGTGGAGGATATGACCTTCATATTATACTTTATTTTATACAATTAGACAATTAAATCTAAAGTTTTAAATCGCAGTAACTTTTTTTAAACATTAAAAGTAGTTATTAAGTTCTGTTAAAGCTTAATATGAATATTGAAAAAGTTAATTTGAAATTTATTTATCTTATCTGAACCTCGAAAGAAAAAGCTTACGGTGCCTCATACCTGTCTCACAAGTAAAATTGTTTACTTATCGTTGTTTCTGTAAATAAAATGTTTATAATTTTCTAAGATAAATAAAAAAGCGCTTTGTTTCTAAAATAGAATAAGTACCAAATTATAATGGACAGTTTTTTCTATACTATATGTTTAGTATTTACACTAAAATCACAAAGAAGTTTTTAATTACTTTCTGTATGGTTACCAACAGGTGTCTGGTTTGTTAAATATATCAAAATGCAAACTTAAACCATTAATCAATGCAATCACTCAAAATTTCACTATTGAGACAACGGTTGTCTTATCAAAAATGTTCTTAAATTATATGGTATTGTCATGATTAATTGTGTTGGCACTATTTTTTTGATTTGGTTCTAAGAAATATTGGTACATAATAAAAAACGGCATGCTTTTTTTCATTAAATGTTTGAATAAGATCATCCAAAAACAGAATCCAAAATATTTCGTTGGACAAATCAATCTGTCGTTTTATATTTCATAGAAGAGACCTTTTGTGAATCATGATTGAAAAAAAAACAATTTATTTACACGCTATAGTGACTTAATCCAATTAGAAAGAAGTAGATAAAGTGATGTCAATGCAATCAACTGTAAATCGAAATCCTCTGCTTTAAAAAGCTTTGCTTTCTGAATAATCGATCATCAATTACCCCTAGGTGTCGTGGTTAAAAAATACAAAGTTTCAAACATAGTAAAGCCCCCGATTAAAACAAATTATGTACAACCAATAAGATTATCAGGCACTCTACTTAATAAACCCTTACACGTTGATTAGAATACAGCCTTTTCGCAGTAGCGCACTTTAAGCTCTACTGCAACCGAATCAGTGCTTTGTCCAGTGTATGTATTGGTTTTAAGTCTATTATATAATATTCAAAATGTGTTATGTTATTTCACTTGTATATTATAAAATTATTATGAATTACCAGAAAAAAAACTATTGAGCCTTTTTTTATACAATTGCCTATATCAGAAAACAGTACTCATAATATTTTTTATTTCTTTTTATATGTGTTTTGGTAAGTCGTTTTTTTTTTGATGAAAATATTATGTTATCAAATACATTAAAGGTAAGTTATCATATCGACTGTGAAAGGGAAAAAGGACGTAACTAACACATAACAGGTTTCACAGGTGACACAAAAAACGCTTTTTTATAATTTTAGGCCGAATACAGATTATGCAATATACACAAATATGAAGTGCATGGAGACTGATGAACTAGTGCTTAATTAAATTCATATAATATTAATTTTATAAATTGTTTAAGGAAAACTTTTCTTTTTGTCCGTTTTCCTGCTCGCAATTTTCACGGGTGTTTCTTTTTTCATACCTAAAAGCTAGTTTTAGGTACTTATTTAGAATTTTCGGCAGAAATATTTTTGACAGAACGTGCATCGAATTGTTTACATTGAGATTATAAAAACTGTTGCTTACGTCCTTTTGCTTTTCCAAGGTCGAATTGAGGATATTATTTGCAAACACGGATTGTTCCAAAATTATCAAAAAAAGAAACATTATTTTATGAAACTATATGCATTTTAAAAGTATTTTTAGTTTGACATAACTTGGGAATGATATTTTGTACGTTATCAAGATACTGATCACTAAAAATACCTTTAAATTTTATTTTTATTTACTAAAATTACATTCATGGTTTACGTTTTAACCATTTTGTACGAGCCGGGCTTGCAAATAATAGCATCAATTATACACCAACATATTTTTCTGTTATTGGTAGTACAGAGTACAGTACCGCAATGTTCCCGCTAAGGTGTGCGTGTGTGCGCGCGCACACCTCGCAAGATATGGCCGCACACTTTTTTTCCGTCCTTCGCACATACCGCACATATAAATGTTGTACAATAGAGCTACATTTTTTATTTAGCGGCTTGAAATGAAGAATTTATTTATTTACTGTCAGTAAGTAGGAAAGAGAATAACTATCAACATATTTGCGCACATTTTTTATTTTACTGAAAATTTACCGCACACAAAAGTTGATGGTCCGCACACACAGTAGAAAAATTAGAGGGAACTTTGAGTACAAGTACAAAACACCGTCGCATTTTGTACTTCCTAAGACACGGGTATTTGTTAAATAACACTCAACATGTGATAATAAATTAACATGACAAATTATTAAAATTATAAATTTATTTTACTGCATCATAAAATAGGCATTATGTTTTGCTTTTGTGGATGAATGTAAGAAATAAAAAGCATGTAACTTTATATTGAAAAAGTCTCTGTTGAATAGCTTAGTTGTTTAATTCAATAATTGTATCTGAAGTAACAAAAATTAATTAAAAAAAAATATATTCGACAAATCATTTGATATCTTTTCTTAACTCTATTTTTTGAGGTTACATTTATTTAATAAAAAAGGCGTTTTACTAGACGATGGAGTTTTGAATAAAGAAAAAATATCAAAACAAGTATCATCGGTATGGGGTGACGTTTTTAAATATTCAATTCGGTTTCATGAGCAAAAAACATATTGAAAAAAATATTATTGATCACTATTAAGAGAGGCAACTGTTCTTGATAATGATCGTTATGAGTAAAAACACTTCCAATACTTATTTAAATCTGTTAAATTTGTACAAAGAGCGTTTTATTTATTTATTACTAGCGAGTTCCCGGCATGCGTTGCAATGCCACTCAAAGAGAGAATGTGTTTTTTAATTCTGTTTATTGAAGGGCTTTTGGATATCTTTTGTTTTTCCTTTTGGTGCGTATACGAATAAATCTGAAGGTTTTCCAACGGGTGAGCAGGCCACATACAGCAGCCTACGTGAGAAGCATAGATTTTCAAAATTTAGTCCTCACACTTGTAGCGATTGTCCGTGTGCTTTGTTGATGGTCATTGCAAATGCAAACGCATACGGAAAAAACAAAAAAAAATACTTATTGGCAGCCCATGGCTGATTTATATACATTTGCTGGCGTCCGCACAACTACTCACCAAAATTTCATTGCCATTGGATGAACGGTACAGGAACGCATATCAGACAAACAAACGAATTTACGCATTAACAGCCTACCGCTAATTTTTAAACTTTTTATGACGAGTTTAGTTTGATAGACGCCTCAGTCAAAATTAAAGGGGTGGTTTTGGGGAACATCACTGCCTTCTACTTACTCGGCGCGAGGTAAACAACAACTTTTTGCATTTGTAAGAAAACTTGGTGTAAGAAAATGTTGCAGAAATATTTGAATGTTTCTTCTTTGTTAATGCTAGCTAGTTAGGGTTACTCGCGATTGATTGTAATTAAACGAGCCTGAGACAGCTTTTATCTTTGTCAATGAGAGCGTGTTTAAGACTCGGCTATAAGGTTTTTAACGAGAAATCATCATATAGGTCAAAAGCAGGGCATCCAATCCCGGGATCCCGTTCAATTTTCTGATCCCAAAATTCCGGGATTGATATGGTCGCGATCTCGGGATTTCGGGATTGAGAAATTTTGAGGAAATTCCGAAAATTGACACGAAATTGGCAATTTGTGAATTTCAAATTCCTCGGTGAGTTAAATAAAAAAAAGGAGTTTCTGTAACAATCCGGAAAAAAAGTATATGAAATCGGGGATTCAAAATTATTCGGTGAGCTGAAAAAAAATAAGGTTTGGAAATAATCTGAGGGAAAAGTATAGGGAATTAAGGTTTTTAAATTCCTCAGTGAGCTAATCCCAATCCCGGGATTGATTAGCTTTCATTAACATCCATTAGGAACAATTACAGGGTTTTATCCTTTTTTGGTTTGGTTGAAGGTTTAGTTTCAATAAATAGTTGTCACTTCCTTGAATGGCGGTGTCTAAAATTAATTGACAACTTTAATTCTGTCTTCTGCCAGTCTTTTGGCATGGTAATCGTATATTGAATAAAATAAAAATACATAATATATTGTTTGCATCTAAATATAAAAATGTCATATCTTTGATCTTTGAAATCGTACATAAAATAAATTAGATCACTCATTACCACTTTCATTTTAATATATATGCTAATAAGCAGACATCTGCCACATTAAAAAAATAATATGAGGCCATTAGTCGGCGATGATAATAATTGTCTTATAAATCAATTCACGAATAGATTTTATACGACTTTGTAAAAAACTTTTTTGAATCTGTTCACCTCTCTGAATTACGTTTTAAATATTTTCTAACCAATCAGCAGATACATCTGCAGAATGAGTTTTAGTCAAATTGGGTCGGTGGCGAAATTTCACCTAGAAACGCCCTACATGACATCTCCATTACCGATCTGAAACAGGAATCCGAAATCAATGAGTCGCGTTGCAAGCTTCTGCGTTAAATATAAACTTTGATATTTAAATGCTCAGAAAATTTTATTTCCATCAAATCCTAATCTGAAATTGTATATAATACAATGTATATAATATAGCAGTGATTTTAAAAGGGCTATGGAGTCAGAGTCGGAAGTAGTGGAGTCAGGTGTTTTTTTCCGGAGGCGGAGTAGGAAAAACCAGAGAAAAATAATTTAAAGATTTATTATATTAGTCTTTTCATCATATTCATTGGTAAAATCTACTAGAATTATTCTAGTAATTCGAATGATCGGATTGTTTACAGATATGTTAGTTAAACGTAAATAACCAATTCGGAGTCGAAGTCGTCTTTTTTGCCTGACTCTGGAGCCCTGGATTCTACAGATAACTGACGATTATGACATAGAGTATTTACGAAGGCGTTTTTTTTATAGATAGATACTGAAAGTTATAAATCTGTAACTGGGAGGGAAACTGTATTATGTGAATTTTGGACAAATTGATGTATCGATATACTGTTTTATATATATATGTTCCTCACGGCGCTTGTTCCACTGGTATAGAGAAAATACCTTTAGTATGATTATAACAAATAATCCAGAAAAAAGCAGTATTTTTAATATTAACTTCATGGAGAAGCTTCGAAATTCGAAGAAGAATCGTGAAAAACCTCCGTTTTTTATAAAATGTAGTTTATTTCCCATGTAAAGATTATTATAATAGTTATTCTTATAGTTAAAAGTTTTCGTATTGATAAAATCTTATGATAAAAATTGTTCACAACACATTTCAATTGAAATCTTATCGAGACAGTTAATTGTTTCTACCAATAAACAATAAAACTGATTAACTGACAATTTTATAACTAATTTCAAGACACCACAGATAAAGTTTATTTATTATTAGTAAAACGTAATTCATAGGCAATAAAATAATTTTCTTCAATGAAATTTTATGTAAAATACAAAAAATGTTTTTGCTATCTCTGGCCTTAAAAAAATAGTGCGTAAAATATAAAAGGATCTTTTCGTCAGTCCACTTCAGAAGTGATAATGGAGAAATTAGCTGTTCCTTTTTTTTAGCGCAAAGAAATTCAATCTCTAAAAATATTGAAAAATAATTGCGCTTGAACAAAGGAAAAGGAACGAATGATTGTGATTGTGATTTTTTTTTCTTCTAGAAAGTTTATATAAAATAATTTATCTTTAAAACTATTATAAATTTTAATCAGTATTCTTTATTATACAGAAGTATACATATTGACACTCCGCAGAAAAAGTAATTCATTTGCAGTAATTTTGCAAGCGAATAACAAAAACATATTTTATTCATTATTAATTTATATTTCATTTTACTTTGCAAAAGTTTTAGAGAGAAATTACTTCAATATTTTGTTGGATTCGGCGGTAACTTTATATAAAGAAACTTTGGATGCTTCTTGGAGAAAAAATACGTGTTACAATTTGTCACACACTTAGTTGAATAACAATGTTGTAAAATGAGCCCATTAGAGGTAAAGTCAGCCAAATGGTATTTTATTAAAAAAAGTTGGATGTGTTGTTATATTCTACACGTCTTAAAGTATCGTAAAAGTGAAGTAACCTCAGTTAATTTAATACATATTGTAATAGTGTTCTCTCCGTAAAATAAAAATATGTAAGACACCAAAACACCAAATAGAGACGTGATTGTAAAAAAAAAAATAGGGTAAAAATGGTAAAATATTTAGTTCTACAGTTGCTATTTTTACCTTATTATAATGGAGTTCTACAAAGTAAATGCCAAATCAATCAATAGTTAGACCATTTCATTAGTTCGCTTACTTCACCTCTAGTGAACCTAAATCTTATTTACGTCATTTAAATGTAGTAATTATACTTTTTAATAAAATATATAAGTTAAAAGTTTTTAAAAATTAACGGATTGGTTACTCTTAGTAGATTAAAAGATAAATACAATTTAGCTCACAAAGCTAATTATAATACCAACAAGCGATTATTAATTTCCTAAAGATCAACTACTTGATTACATAATATTGTTTTATTGTGTTTTGTAAACCTTGCATTATGTAGTTAAATTAAATTGAATAATAAAATATATTTCAAGACATTTATCTAGTAAAACGCTTTCTTCAGATTCGTGTGTATATAATTTGTTTAAAAGTTCGTCATCTCTGAGCTTTAGTTTTAGCACGTTCGGAGCTTTTGAATCCCAAAGGTAAATAAATCGGTGACGTGGTTTATGGATAGTTGACGTGTTTGTGTCTCAAGACTTTGATAGTTTATATTATTGTACACAATCACAAAGCTCACGTAGCAAAAATACTGAACTTTCTCTTGTGCTAAAGTTAAAGGGACGTTGTTGTGATGCAAGGTGTATTCTCTTTACTGTCAAATACCTTTTGGTTTGCTACAAAAACAATTTAGGTAAAAGAATCTTTATGAAGCTTATGATATGCAGTAACATTCAGTGGCGGATTAACCCATAAGCGCAAGAGGCGCGCGCTTGGGGCCTCCAACCTAAGAGGCCCCAAAATAAAATCTATTCTACAAAACCCATATAATATTTTTAATTATGTTTTAGTAATTCGAAAAAAAGGGCCTCCCAACTGTTTAATCCGCCACTGGTAACATTACTTGTGAATTAAACATATTGACAGGTTATTTAGAAATATTTCTACATCGTATTTTTGTGTAATAAAATAAATTTAAAGTTATTTAAAATATTCAACTAAAAAAATTAGATACACGTTATTCACAGCAATAGTTTACCTTTGAAAAATGAAATATTTGTATTCGTTTTATTTTAAAAGATTCGTTTATTGCACTTTTTAAATAAAATATACATATTTTTTATATAATTCGAAAAATCAACTCACTCTATTCTGGTAAATATTTTTTTCAAATATTCGATATTAAAATATGCTACAACTAGTGAAGACGCAATTTTTGTACTGCCATCTAGGTTTTAAAAATAAAAGCAACAAGATAAGACAAAAAAGTTTGATAGAATTTCGCAAGATGGCAATGCCTAGCTCGTGTTGTTAAGCTTTGAAATATGACTTTAAATTATTGTATTTTTCATAATTTGTCAAAACTTAACTTTATTTACTCATTTTTTTATTATTTATATTGATGGTAACATCTCACTCCAAATTCATTGAAAATCCACAATTTAAGACACGTAATAAATTTTCTTATAATTTTCACACTTTCCATTTGACGATAATTTCTACCATGAATATTTAATTTATTTTTTTAATTTAACATCAATATTACTGACCTTTTCCGGAACATCTACGGACATTTTTCATTGTATTCAAACTAAAAAACAACATCGGATATTCAAAAATTGGATTGGTTACATAAATTTTAGTTTTATTTGTAAGTAATTACTTATATATAGTTATATACTAAGCTTTTTTAACGCGCTCTTATTATAATATTACATGAGCCCTCGAGAGGTGAAGTGAACCAACTAGTAGTTTTTATTGAGTCTTTACTTTGTGTTTGGTGGATTGCTTATTTTTATTTTACGGAGGTAACATTATCGTTTTAACTGAGGTTTGTTCACTTTTACGATATTTGAAGACGTGTAGAATATTAATTACAACGCATATAACATTGTTTTTCTAAAATACCATTTGGCTCACTTCACCTCTAATGGGGCTACATATTAATTTATGGAATGATGAAAGTGTCTTTACAACGTTGACAGCTATAAATTAACAATTTGTGATAAATTTGTTTGCGTTTGTAAAAAAAATAGCTCTAAAATATTAAAATATACAATCGTGATGTCTGATAAAATTTATTGTTTGTTCTATCAAATAAATTCCATAGTAAGCTTTTTTGTAGTATGTAACTATTTGAAATTAAAAAAAAAATGTTTTATGTTATTTATCCAACAATTATGTAAAATTATTATTATTAAAAAATACTGTAAATTTTATACGTTTTCAATATTCCAGTTTCGCTAGAAAAAAATATAAAAATGAAATTTAATTAAATTGCAAAAAGTATCAAAATTATACTTCGCCCTAATTTCGCGCCGTGACCCAAAAAATGATTATGAAATTTCCTGGGGCGGTCGGCCGATGTGAGCAAAATAAATCAATTACCATAGACATCATAGTTTGCTGGAACGTCGAAAACAAAAGGAAAAGAACATTTTAACTTTGGGCGTAGCGAGGAAACTGCACGCTCTGCCGGACGAGATTGTAAACAAACAAATAAAAAGTCAATATTTTCGTGCCATTTATTTTTGCCGCTGCCAAAGACACGAGGCTTGCCTACCACTTTTATTAATAGATTTTTTACTGTTGATAGAAGTGAAATTATAATAATGTGAGTAGTATTTTTTTTATCTGGACACAAATTTAAAATAATTACAATTGTGGATTGGATAGTTTTCATTGGTACAAGTGAACTTAATTTTAGATTTTGTTAATAATATAACAAAATACATATTTAATATATATTTTTTATATTTTAAATTTGTTATTACAACCATTCGTGCATATATTTTATTTTAATTCAAAAATAAAATATTGTAGCCAAACAGAGTTCTATGAGCATAATAAATTTGGGAATCACTGATCTAACCGAATGTTCATTTAATTCTAAGCCCAAATTTAAATAAATAGCCTTGTAAAATACAAATAAAATCGAAATTAATTTTCACTTATAATGTTTGATGTGGAGTCTATTGCGCAGTGGTTAGAATATTTGGCTTCAGTGCCGAATCTCACCGGTTCGAGTCCCAGTAAGAGCAACATTGTTTTGATATATGTTCGACGGCAGATTGTTAGCTTCCACTCTTCCAATCCTTGAATAACGTAGAGAGAGCGATTAGCTAACCACTAGTCCTGTCGTAGCCTTATCCTTCTTTCCTTACTACTCTCTATAAAAAAAGGTTGAGCTACTAACAGTTGTCATAGAAAAGCTTATGTTGAGATATCTCCATTAGGAGGTCATATGCTATACGTTGGAAGCGGATGTGGATTTAAAAAATGCTTGATGGAATATTCCTTAATAATAATATTGCATATTATTATTACAGCTTAGTATTGAAACAGCGAAAAAAAAATGAAAACATGAATATTCTCAACCAGAAATTAGTTGTATTGAGATATGAAGCCAAATTTTTGAAACACTTCAATTAAGTTGCAATAAAGTGATAATTATTATTTGTCTCATCTTTTGAGTGAATCAATAAGTCATCTATTTCAATTCAATTAAAATTTATCAAGACGTTAACAAAACCATAAAATGATATTTATATTTAACTGAGAGATGATTGTTTGTATTTCTTCTTTCCATATACAAACATCTGCCTACAGAAAGACGCTAGTTTTTTTGTTGTTCTATTTGTACGCTTTTAAAACTATAGAAGAAAAGCATTTAAATATAATGTGAAACATAACTTGTGAAATGTAGAAAATTCAACAAATTAAATATGATTATTTTACCTACCATCCGCGAGTTCGTTCGTGAAATATCTCAAAAGTTTCACAGCGAGGTAGGAAAACATTTTAACCCAACGATATCTAATCTCCACAACTATGACGAGACACTGCCTGAGAATCGTTTTAGACCCAGAGCAGTTCTGCTCGACGACCCTCCATAGATCTTATGTCGTCTAAAATTGTCAATTTAAGAACGAATTTAGCAACACGAAAATGACTCTCTTTGTTTGAACTTTTTGTGTACTGTATGTGTGTATGAAGCTATGCGCATGTGTGTGTACGTGTACGGATATAGTGTGGAGGAAGCATATGAAATGTGATTTGGAAAATAGTGCATGTGGAGTTCCCGTGAACTTCTTATCTCTGTAGTGATCATGCCCTTCCGTTTGCAAACGATAGTAAGGGGATGCAATTTACAATTTTTCAAAAACTTTATCGATGAAGGAGACTAGTAGAGCTTTGACGCTGGCGCGTCCTGGTACTTGTGGCTCCATAAATTTGATATCCAAAAAAAATAAAATGCACGCGTTTTGTCTTTTCAAATAAATGTTCCCGAATGGGCTGAACACACGTTGATAGGTTGCACTGTCAGATATTTTATATGAAACGTCTGATTTAATTTTAAAAAGGTATTAAAAAAATCGTCTTAGAGTAAATTTTTAACTTTCAGAAAAAAGTCAGTTTTTTATGAAAATTAATTTCGTTTGGAAATTAAGTAAAGAATTTAGATTTTCCCGGATTTTTTTGTGATTGCTTTCACAGGAAAGGATATAGATTTTTCGTCAAATAAATATATCATGTTTTTTTCAACTTATTGATGTTTGGGGGGGTTGTTTGCAAAAAATAACATCAATAAAGCTTTCTGCCAATGTTTTCACATCATTTTAAGCTCGTAACATTGATAAAAAAGATTAAGTTCCACATACAAGCTTATGGTTTTTGCATTCTCCGTAATTATGTTAACCTTTTTTTTATTGTAAATGTACAAAAATAGAATATGTTAATTTTCCAAATGTTGCTTTCTTAAAATCTGTAACATTACAGTAAACTATAATGTGTATTTAATTACTAATACCATCTTTTGAGAAACAAAATAACATCAGTCGATCATACTCAGAAAATATGCGGGATTGGAACGGCTTATCGGCAATGTTGCTCACAAACTTCTGTGGTAAAAAAAAGCACTAATTTTTTTCGCTGATAATGTCTATATTAGGGATTCTGTGTCGAGACGTCCCGGGACAAAAGTCCCGGGACTTTTGAGCATTTTTGCTGTCGTAAGTCCCGGGACTTTGTTGTTAAATGTCCCGGGACTTAAGACAGCCAAATTTTACATTTTAATTTTGAAAAAACCACTCTAACAAAATAAAATTGGATGCAAGCAATCGCTAATGTGATCTAAAAAGTTAATTTTGATTTAAAATAAATTTACATTGGTGTCTATCCTCGAGATTAGTTTTGAAAAAAATGCATTATATTCAGGCTAAGGATTAAAGGCCGGGGTTTTAACAAAATTAAGTATGCATATATAAAAGGGACCTTATGAAAGAAACAGCTGTTTAGATTTATAATTGTAGAAGTTTCAAATAACATCTATTTATATATTGTAATACGAAACAACCATTTTCGATGGGTGAAATGCAGACATGCAGAAATACAAAATAACTTAGACACGTGTTCGCTTAAGCTTGGGATTCACAGAATTCCAAGAAATAATGAAGCCGATAGTTATTTCTCGAAAATTATGTTATAAATCAAGGCGGATTATAAATGTTTTATTATCAACAGTTCGGCTGGGACTAATTGTTTTTCGAAAAGAATAAAAGAAAGATCAATGTTTTGGAAAAACAATGTTGCAACAACGTTTATTACAAAAATAAGAAATCGGCTGTCTGATTCGTCATTAAATTCATTATTATTTTTAATATCATATTTTGATAAGCAAAAATAAAATATTAACTTTTGTGTTAATAATACATACTGTGTATAATTTGAAGTTCTGATTTTATTATTCAATTAATTTAATATTTTCATTTCAATGTGTTCAAAAAATGTATTTATTTTAATAACGCATACTTTCGGCGGCCTTTTAAAGTACGTACGAAAAAAAATATACGTTTAACTGCGTAAAAAACGCTCAAAAAAAATAGTTTAATTGAAACAAAATATTAAAAAACGTTTAGGAGAAAGATATCTCCTTGTATGTTATTAGAAATTTATTTAAATCAATCTATATTCGTATAAAAAATATAACTGTAGCAAAAACAAATTACAAAATATTATAATTAAATGTTCATACCAGATGTTGTTTTATTTACAAATGTTTTTCACTATTTTTCAGCTGTATTGTGATTTGTGAAGTAACGGTCATAATTTTACCCAATTCATTGTTATTTTTTCAATACATGTATCGTTATCATCCCTTTTTAGTACATACATACAAATATTTAATTTTAATAAATTTATAATTTTATTGAAGGGGAAATAAAAGTCCCAAGTCCCGGGAAGTCCCGGGACTTTGACTTTATCACGTCTCGAGTCCCGGGACTTTGCAAAACCCGAGACTTCAGAATCCCTAGTCTATATACTAATTCTTCTGCGTTTCCTCTTAAAATTATAGTGGAAAGATAAAAATTATTTACAAAAACGTTAAACAAAAGGTATACATATGTATTTCTTTAAATACTTTTTCGCACGTTATACTTAAATGTCGCCTGCTGTGGCCAGTTGTTTAAAGCTTGCTCTATTAATCACGCAGGTCTAGGTTCGATTCCCGGTAAGATCACAGTGAGTTTGAGAATTATTCACTTCTAAGTTTTGATCGAAAACTGGGTGTTTGTGATGTCAATTCACATTATTTCCTCTCCTCCCATCCTTCTGATCCTTTAGCCTTTTAGCTGCTGTGGATAATTAATAGTAATTACCTAGCACGCCAGCTATAATTTGCAACTATTAATTAAATAATTATTGACGAGATAACTCGTCTCTCGCGTGTTGAGCACAAAAAAAAACGAAATATCTCGTCTGTGGCAGCCATCGAGATAATAACTGGGTGTAGCAATAGCGATTAGTTAACCACTTGTCCTGTTCTAGCCTTATCCTTCTTTACCTACTACTCTCTTAGAAAAAAAAAGTAAAATTGAGCGACTGAGTAACAAACAGTTCTCGTAAAGAAAGCTTCTGTTGAAATACCTCCATTAGGAGGCCATATGCTCCACATTGGGACATGGATAAAAAAAAATATTAAAAAAAAAAATTGATTGAATTATTGTATATTTTTTTAAAAAATAGTACATTAATTAAATGAGTAATTTGATGTATATTAAAAAGTATTTCTGACTCGCGCACCACTTGACACATAAACATATTATTATGATAAAATAATACTGAGTATAATAATGTGACGTTGACGCAAAACGGGGGTTGGGGGTTGTATATATCTCGTGTCAAACGCGTGGAAAACTTCAAACTTGGTATTAGATAAATTCCTTCTTAACGCGAAAGCACACAGTCTTTTGTTCCTGGCTTATATCTTTGAACGATAACGCACCTAAGAGGCTTGTGTATATGTATTTCGAGGTCCATCGTTTTGAAATGTGTTGTTAGTTTATATTGTTACTAATATAATAATAAGTATTAGTTCATTGTTATAATATATTCTATCTCTTGTAATACTTTGATATGATAGACTCGCATTGAAGTTGTTCTGTGAAGAAAGAGAGGTTTATTTATATCAATACTAAACGACCCAATTCAAAAAATCTTAAGCGACACAATTAGGTAAAGTCCGTTTTAATCCGACAACTGTTCAATATCGCCAAGGGTTTCAGTGATAATTTTTTTATCTGAACGTTATCTCATTCGCCTGATATTTTTTATAACTTATGCATTTTATCGTTTTGGCTTGTTATCGTTTGTTCCTCGTGGACCCCAGTTGAGAAACACTAATCTAGAGCAGTGCTCCGCAACCTTTTCTCACCTACGACACACCAAAATTATTCATATAATTTCGCGGCACACCAAAAGCAAAAATATATAGGTAATAAATTGATACACGAATTCCACAATAAATTTTCGCTTTTTATTTGAAAAGTATACATAAATAAAACTATAATATATTTACTTTTATGCAATCTTAATAATTATTATAAAATAATAACTAATTAATGTGATATCTGCGCTTGTTTCAATATCAACACAAAGGTTCTATATTCGGCTCGATATTTAACAGCACAACCCGAAGTTCTGGGTCAAAATAATTTTTCATTATGTATTTGACCGCGGCACACCTGTATCCGGCTTACGGCACACCGGTTGCGGACCACTAATCTAGAGAACTGAAAGTATTCAGTATAACATCGGGATTGGCAAGATTAAGCTCCGGCACCCCGACTTTAGCTCACTAACAAAAGTGCACAAATTTGAATCGTTCAAATTATGTACATTTTCACAGATTTTTTCATTAAAGACCCGGGTTACGCCTTTCGGCATCTTCAGGCATTCAAGTGCACGGATGAACTTGAATTGACCTTGAAACCCGGGTCGTTTGTGACAAAATCTGTAAAAATGTACATATTTTGAACGATTCAAATTTAATATTGAAATTTCACCAAGCACTTTCAGTTGAAATCTTAAATTAAGAGTGCACAATTTTTTATATTTCATGAAAAAATAAATTTAATTAAAAAATTCTTAATATTCGGCAAAACTATTTTGTAAAAAAAATTCACGATTGTATTCAATATTAATAAAATAAATCATTTTATTAAAAAAAATATGGAAAAAAATAGAATAAATTAAAAATAAAAAGAGAACATGAAAAACAAAAATGACAGTTTTCATGATCTTAAAATGTTACAAAGAACTCTAAAATGTGTTTTTTTATCAATAAAAGGTCGAAGAAAATTAATGTATATACTATCGGCTCGTATTTTTCGGTCAAAATTTATATTAAATCGTCATAATATATCAGAATAAATGGTCATAATTTAAATGAAATTAAATAAAACCTAACCTAACCGTACCAAAGAGGTATAAAATATTCTGAGTGTATAATATTTTTATTCTGACCTTTCATATTTTTATTCTGACCAAAAATTGATTTAAATTCTGACCATTTAATTTGTTTTCTTTATTATCTTGCAATTTTAGTATAATTTTCATTGTTCTGTAAACTCCGTTTATTAACTGCTGTGTTTGCTATAGTAAACTAGTAGACTGTGTAAACGACACTTTTGTTACAAACTTGATTTTAATTGTTCAAAAATGTTAATGTTAGGGCATTTTTTAATTTTACTTACTACTATTATATATGCGAAATTGCCTGCTCTACACGATGACAATATATTGTATTAAGCTCATTTTTTTAAATTTAATCAATGAAATATCAATAGGAATAGCAATATATATATATATTAAATGTAACGAAAATATATGCAGTGGATTTAGTAAGAAAATCTTTAAGCAATCGTTCATTTGTTTCACGTTGAATAAGGCGTGATTAAAAAAAATAATCATTGACAAATATGTACAATTTATGAAAATCACTTTCGAAGACAAGTGACTAAGAGTTAAGGTACCTCATATAATATGTTCGTAAGGCAACTCTAGAAGAAACGAAGGAATTTCAATTTAAAAGCACTGAAAGAAAACAGCATGCGTGTTCTTCCGCGGCTATGAAAACCGGCGTGATATCTATCGGAGAATATAAAAATCGCATCGGATATGTTCCTACGTAAAACCATTGCTTATCGGAAGAGAAAACATCAATAAAATGAAATTCTCACGTATTCACCATTCAGTGCTCGCCAATAACGATTATTCAAAAAAATATATATTCGGCCAAATATCAAAAGAAAAGTAACGGCTGAAAAAATTCTGAGCGATGAATTTATTTTGGGGTTTCAACCACGCGTCTGTAATATTGTTTTTCACATCATATTATTTATTAATCTGTCACAAATTATATAATTCATTTAGTGATTTCTATATGGTACATGACCGTCTACGTACGAATTTTTTACAATACTCAGTGCTTATTTTTGAAAAAAAAGGTGCCAAAACTCTTTCATTTGTTGAAAAATCAGTCTTTAAATATTATTATCGTATTTTATACTTTAGAAACTTTAGCTGTGGCCCAGTTGGTTAGAGCTTGCTCTACCAATCACGCAGGGTTCGATTCCCGATCAGATCACCGTGAATTTGAGAATTACTCAATTCAAACTTGTGATCGAAGACTGGGTGTAGCAATAGCGATTGACCAACCACTAGTCCTGTTCTAGCCTTATCCTTCTTTCCCGACTACTCACTTTGAAAAAAGTGAGGTTGAGCGACTGAGTAACAAACAGTTTTCATTGCTTTTGTTGTATAGTTAAGTTGCATGTTTTTAATTCTTTACGTTGGCCTCCCTGTAATAAGAGCATGAGCTCTCTCAAAATGAAAAATGACACGAGAATTTCTTTGAGAGAAATAGTCTAATAAAATTTCTTCACGAAACACATACACCTGTATAAAACACATAAAAATAATAATTAAAAAATATTTATATCAAAAAAATAGTTTTATTTGATTATCTCAAAACATCCAAATGTAGTATAGATTGGTAGGGCAGTTTCAATTTTGAATTTCCAAAAATATTCATTGATGATCCCTGATCATTGTATGTATGTATATCTTCACGAAATGAAATTGTGAGATATATATATTCACCATAGTAAACGAACTGAGAGACACAGATTCGCGTGAGATTTTCAAATTAATTCTCCTACGGATAAAATGATGAAGGCGACATAAAATCGATAGGGCCCCTTCGTCAACGAATGTCTAATTGATTCGAATCCGATCTGTCGCCGAATTGACGTTGGCTTTGACTCAAAGTGATTTTCAATCGAGAGTAGGCATTCGAGACATTTTCCAATAATTAGAAAAGCGACTCGAATCATGATTCTTTCGACTCATTAGAAATATGCAAATTAATACAAACGAGTTAAACATTTGAAGCAGTAGTTCACCATTAAAATAAATTAAATCGACAAGTTTGTTTAGATGAATTGTTTGTTGGCTTAAGATTTCGGGCAAAATCAGGGGTGGGAAACCTTTTCTTATCTAAAGGCCGCATTCATTTTTCTGATTCGCCATGTGACTAGGGAATGTTAATAACACTTTCATGCTAATTTCTAAAGCCCAGAAATCTGCGGATTTCCCAAAATTACCAGCGTGGCACTTTTTTTTTTAGGTCTTCCAGGAATTTTCAAATCCAAAATCTCAGGAATTTACGAATTTAAAAAAAAAAGCAGAATTGGCCAGAAGGCCGCACCAGAGTAGCCAAAAGCAAGTTACCCACGCCTGGGTTCGATAAAATAAAATCAATGATACTACATACATACATATATCAACCAGACAAGACACCAAACTATGTCATGATAGTTTTCTTTGGTTTTTACAAGATTAAACTCGTTTTGCTTTTTTATTCAGTAAATATGCCAGCTGCTTGCTAGAGTGGTCAATTCTTAAAGACAGTTTTTATAAACTGATTTATATATTTCTGTCTTAATGCATAGATGTATGTGATGTCTTAATTTCCTTTTTAAAGGACAGGCATATAACAAGAGATTATAAGCTAGTTATGTTCTAATAATATTCTCTTTCCCTACTATTTATTAAAAGAGAGATTGAGCAACTGAGTAACGATTAGTTTTCGTAGAAACACTTCTACTGAGATAAATTCCATAACAGTCTTTATGCATCCACATTGGAAGCGTATTTGGTTTATTAATTCAATAAATAATATGGTTCGGAAACATAACAGAATAAACTAAAACAAAACACGTAATATTATTGACATAATAATTTTGAACTAAATACGTAATATCCTTCAGGTTCCTATGGGGTACATTCGCATTTCAAAATTCATCTTATTTCAACCATTCGTTATATACTATTAATATCAAGCTGATATTTATTGTAATCTATGATACCACATGATATCAATGCAATGCAAATATTACGTAAATTTGTCACTTTGTACCCCATCGCTCCTAAATTATATTTTCAATGTTGAGGTACTCGAGCGATATACAACAAAAAAATATTTTATAAAAATAAATAATATTTTGGTATGTAATAATGTTGTTTTGATAAAAACAATAATACGTATGAGGCTATTATTTGCAAACCCGGCTCATTCCAAGTTTTTTGAAACATGAAACGTGAATGTAATTTAGTAAATAAAAACAATTTTTTAAAATTATTTTTAGAAATCAGTCTCAAATCTGCCATGATAACATACAAAATATTAATCCAAAGTCATTTTAAACTAAAAATTCTTTTAATTAAATGTATATCATTTTAAAAAATGAAATTTAAGTTTCATGTTTTAACTGTTTTGGGATGAGCAATGTTTGCAAGTAATAGCCTCATATATTGTTTTTTTTTATAATTGAAACGCGTCAAAAAAATGTTAGTTTTCCAGAAATATTTTATTTGATACTTTTAACAGACACACATTAAAACTTATTATGAATATTACAGTACGTTCTCCGTGGTAAATTTATATTGTGTATGAAAGAACTTATTGCAAAATATCATTTTTTATGTTTTCAACACTTTGTTATTGGGTATTACAGAAAATTGGCTTAAAATAATAATTCGTAAAACGTAAGCAAATTTCGCCAAAAAATTCAAGCGCTTATCACTTAGTATTCAAAATGTTTTCACATATTCACACTTCCGGTGCGACTGACCACAGCCCTTCGCCCATATCCGAACCCCTTTCAAGTTCTGCATCCCCATTACCTCCTTTCCCATGTGCCTCTTGTTTGAAAACAGCAAGCCTGAAAACACATACACACACGTTGCAGTATTATGGCTCAACGTGCATACTATACGGGAAGTATTGGTCTAAGAGCTGTATTATTTTTTTTATCTTTTATTTAATTATTGAAAAGAAAATTCATTCATAAAAAGATCAACATATATCTATCTGATAACACTCAAATATTAAAACACGAATTGGAAATGTGTCTTAAATTTATCAAAACTATTTTTCTGTTACATATTTTTTTCCAATATTCTTTAATGTTAATTTATCCACGTCCACTACCAATGTGGAGCATATGACTTCCTAATGGAAGTATCTCAACAGATTTGTTATACGAAAACTGTTTGTTACTCAGTCACTCAACCTATCTTACTAGGGATAGAAAGATAAGGTCAGGAATCGCTATCGCTACGCCCAATTATTGAAGGGTTGGAAAGAGGGGGAGGAAGTTTTTAGACAACACAAACACCGATGCCTTCGAACATAAATTGATAATTCGATCAAAAAATGCTGTTCGCACTGGGACTCGAACCCATGAAGTCCGGCACGGAAGCCTACAACGCCAACCGCTGCGCCATAGTACCCGATATTGTTTAATATTTGAAACAAATTTCTTCGACACTTCCTAGAATGTCTATATGTATTGAGGCTACAAATAATTCTCTCAGTTCCTTTTGGTTCTTGAAATACAGAAAAGATAAAATGATTTGATAACTATACTCGATGTATGGTATTTTTATCAACCGGATTATTTCAAGAACTTTCTCTCAGCAATTTCATTTTTAATGTCTAGTATTCATCCGTACACTAGATGCGTACATGGGTATAAAATAGATAGGTTTTTTATCAGTCACAGTTAAGGTTTACAATTGCTGACGTAACTAATGAAATGTTTACTAGGTTGTGATGGAAAAAGCGCTAACTTGATAATATAGAAGCGGAGTGAAACACGCCGGAAAACGGAAGCGGCCGGTATCATAATTATTAAAGGGTGCAAGGGAACCCCGCAGGCACTGTATTCATGTCTACATATACCTACGTAAAAGCAGTGAAGAAGAAAAAAATATTACATATAATAATGATAAAAAAAAATAACTACACCTATACAACGCTTTACGGCTTAGATACGTTCGACGAAACTTGGCCGAAACAAAGCGAAAAGCTGTATAAGGAATTAATTATTCTAATACAAATTCAAACAAATTTATTGGGATCGGTTCCAAATTTTTTAAATATGTAACATGGTTTATCATTCAAAATGCATTTTATCTTTTTATTTAATTTAAATCGAAAATATATGAAACAAAAATGAAACAACTTCATGTTAATAAAAATAATTAAAGATTTTTAGTACTTTTTCCACTTAAAATTTATTTGATCAGGACCGGTTTCGCTCCTCGCGAGCATTATCAACTGATAAGAAAAATAAATTAAACAGTGCTATTTATACAAGTTAAATTGAAAATAAAAAGATGTAAGCAACTACTAACAATGAAAAGGATTTACAAATTACATTATAATTACACAAAATTAAAATGCTTAACACCTTATAACATACAATTAAAAAATCATAAGTGGCAAAGATGTCAATTATAAACACAATTAAAATTTGGGATTTTTTTTAACAAAATGAAACTCTACATTAGAGTTCTACATTGTTTAAAAATGGTTCATTGTTGTTAATTTTAATTCCTTCCATGATTCACATTTTTCCAAAATGTTTTAATTGAAGATTCACCATCGGTTTCCCTTATAAGTTGTTGGAAAGTTCGGCGTAGGTAATATCCCTTAAATGTGGCTACTAAATAAAAATACGCACATAAATATATTAGTAGAATGAATATGAAAAAAATCGTAAAGTTATGTTTTTACGATTTTATACGTCAACCATAATCGGTAGGGATCCCGGAATTGAAGGACCTAGTTGGAATTGGCTGGGTGAGCTGAGTCACGTGCTGCGAATGTATGCAGAAAGCCTTTAACCTACTTCTCTATTCTTCGGATCGGTGTGATTCCGGCGTCCTGCACTGCTGTCGAGCTTTATCCATAGAGTCTACTCATTGGAACTTAGAGATGCTGGCATGTCATGGAAGAAAGTAAAGGGATTAGTGGGGGACAGGAAAACTAGGAGATGTATAGTAAGGGAAATATGATTCATTTATGAAGCAAATACAGTCAAATAAGACGAGTTAACTTACCTACAAAACTGCATCGCTTTGAGCTGCATTTAGGAAATATTTAAGAGAAAAAAGTAGCATAATGTAAGATTATTTATCTTAATAGTTTAATAAACTTACCATCTGTAAAATCTAGTAGTCAACGTCTTTGGATTCGGTTAAAAAGGTTGGGTCCGAATCCCAGTACGGACAGATTTATGTATTGATTTTTAACCGATTTATAAATTTCTGTTGGAAGGCATGTATGTATGCGATGTCTTGAATTCCTTCCTCCCACCCATCCAATACTAAAAACAAGTTGTAGCGAGAATGATAAACTAACCACTAGTTTTGTCCTAGTCTTATCCTTACATTATTTTTTCCAATGAGAGGTTGAGCAACCGAGTAACAAGCAGTTCTAATAGAAACACTTCTGTTGAGATAAACTTCATTACGAGTCCATATATATTGAAAGTAGACATAGTAAAATAAAAAAAATATATTTAATTTTTAACGTTTGTGGATATTATCCTGGACAGCCACTGTAAACTGAATATTGTTATTTTATACACATATTGGAGGACGTTAAGCCACATTAGTTGAGAAGGGGATGGAGCAGTATTACGAGTCAGAGAGTCAAGCTTAATAACAGAGTTAAGTGGACACCGCATATAGCCAGGAGCAGTAGTATGCAGTTTAAGTAAAATTCATGAAGTTGTGGGTGTGTTATTTTTCCTTATATTAATTATATAAAGAAAACGTTACCGATCGAATTTTCTAATAATCTTCACATCATTTAAGTCAAACAACTGACCTAATATATTTAAATAAATTGTTAAGCTAGTGTAGATTTCGTCTCGAGGTTGACTTGTACGATACAAGATAAGTTTGAATTTTAACACTTCCCCTACGGTGCTGAAAAAATACTTCCGATATGTTGCTGTCCCTTTAAGAACTGAGTGAAAAACATGTTTTTTTTTAAATAAACGTCCTGGGTTTTTACCGTCCATCAAAAGTGCTAAAATATGTTTTTTCACTCGGTTCTTTAAGGATCAAAAACATATTGGAAGTGTTTTTAGCACCGTAAAGGAAGTGTTAAATAACGATAAGTTACAGAATTTGTCAAAATATAAAACGAATTTTAGCACCAATCTCACATTGTTTTTTTTTAAACAAGCATTTTTACAAATATTTTTGCTCTGAATAAAGTCTTGCCATATTATAACTGTTTTGTTACTCCTTGTTATTAATTATAATCATTTTTATATAAATAACTTTGTATTGTTTAAAATATATCATAAATTTATATTGCTTGTGATGTGTGAAACCGGACCAGATTTGGTTAAATAAATGTGGATTTTTCACATAAAGCCTTTCTTCTATTGACCTTTAAAATCATAAATAATTTTGATGATACCGAATGGGTCATATATTTTTTTTACCTTTACATATTCAACATGTTACATATAGGGAGCTATTTGTAGTCAGTAGAAAGGAATCGAGTATAATTGGAAAATATGCAGGATGAAAATGGACTTTGGCCATCAACATTGTTTACGAAAAATGCAAAGTAAGGAAAAGCTCTAGAAATTCATAAAAAGCTCCCTCCATATTCGTTGGAACACTGCGTACTCTTTTGGTACCCTGTGTTACACAGGTATGTGATAGTACAAGTAAAAATTTCAATATCAGTCTACGAACAGTGGATTTGAAATAATATTTTGTGAGACTCGAGATTGAAATTACACGTCATAAGTAAATATTTATCATTTCCCTTTGTTGACATAAACCAAAAGTTTCCTGTCATATGGATAATATTTGATTGAGATAATTTATACATTTACATTTTTTAGCATGGCTTGAATGCAAGTTTTCTGGTTATTATGCAGTGTATAGTTAATAATTGAATTGTCATTTCCGAGGTACAGCAGTCAAAGTCGTTGGGTTTCAAGACATATTTCATGGGCTTGCATCCCAGTACGGACACTTTTTTTAATGAAATCGATTTCTGTTTGAAAGTATGGGTGTTTGTGATGTCTAAAAAATCCTTCCCTTCCAAAATAAAATAAAGGTCTTCCGTCAATTTAGTGTCAATTATTCATATATTGCACTGTAATTTGAAAATGGTTTTTAATACCAATTGTTTATTAATCATTTTTTATTTCATTTCGTTTTGTATAAATAAAATTGTAGAATTGTATTTTGTTATCAATTAATAATACTCGTCATGAACGAAACCAGTCCTGATCTTTTAAAATAAAAGTGAAAGTAGTACAGGTGATTACTTTTTTTTTTAATATACAATAAAGGGGTGTGGCTAAAGTGATTACTTAACCATTATTCCGATCCTAGCCATATTCTTCTATCCTTACTTTCTACAAAAAAGAGTGAGTAACAAACAGTTGCCAAAACCAGCTGCCAAAAACAGTTGCCAGACATGGATAAAAAAAGTTTTTTTTTCACCATATCACTTCACCAAATAAATTATATTAACTCTAATCGAATTTGAATCCATTAATAATTTAATTTCCAACAGCAAAGATATCTGTGATGAATCATTTTTCCTTTCGATTTAAATTTAGCATGATCAAATAATCTTCGGATTTGTTAGCTATGGTTGCTGTTTTTACAAGGTCGAGTCCCATAACCAGCAGTTTTATAAACTAATTCTTCAGTATATTTTAAAGGAGACGTGTTCAAAGGCATAAAACGTTGTGCTGTTTCGATTCCCTCCCACCTATCTGAATATAAAAAAGAGGCGTAGCGATAGTCGTTAGTTAACTACTAGTCCAGCTCTAACCCCATAATGTGATCCTTAATTTTTTCAAAAAAAAGATCGGTTGAGCAACTTAATGATAACTATTTTTCGTAGATTAACTTTTGTTGAGATGCACTAATCAAAGTTTATATGATTGCTTTTGGAAGTAGACATGGTATAAGATTAAGAAAGTTACAAACCGCTATCTTAATTTGAATAATATTGTTATTTTATTTACAATCATTTATGTGTAAAGAAGCAAGCCTATTAAAAGAATACCATTTTATTTTAATATATACTGCATGAAGTTAAATATAGAAACTTAATTGAGTCATTTAATTAAAAATAATGCAATGATTTTTATGCGCTGAAAGCTTAAAAATTTAACTTTTATTCTCAAGAATTTATTCTCAAGAAACATTTTATTTATTTGGCTGTGAATAAAATGAAGATACCCGTTGTAATGAAAGCTTCAGGTTTAAGCAATATGCAGTGAAAACAATGGCTACTTCGTAACAATATCGTCCAATAGTATTTGCTTAGTCTGTCTGCAATTTCCTCTCGATTCTGGTATGTAAGCTTTGCAATTATTGGTCTTATATTCGAATACATTTTGCTGTTACCATTCGCTTCTACTATATTTACTAGCTGTTATATTAAGAACAGTCTATCACGTTATGGTAAAACAGAGATTTTTAATTTAGTGTCATTCAGTCTGAATTATTATTGATAACTCATTCGGTATTTTTAATGAAAGAAAATACGTGTCAAATAAATTTTGTTTTTATTTTCGATGATTTAGGAAAATTAAAATTGATAATAAAGTAATATGTTTTTAAATAGGACAGGCGGCTCACTACTGTTTAATTTATTTCGTTTGGGAATTTACCGTCATCATATACATACATCACATTTTTTTATAATAACTGCTATTAGTGATTGTGACTTACCTCCACTCTGGGCTTAGAAGAAAAGAAAAAAAAATGCAACTTTCATTTTGCAGATTCATAAGAAATCAGAAAATAATTTTTAAGAAGAATATTTTACCTACAAATAGTTTAATTCTAACAGATTTGAAATGTCAAATCAACACACACACAAATAATCATTTTGTCGCTAAATAAACTATATTGAACGTCTCAACTAACTAAGAAATCGAAATTTATCTACGAATAATTACAAATTTATTTCACGTTTAGTTCATGAAACTAGTACGAAAAAGAAATCAATACCAAATCCAAATTCAATCAAAAATATTCATACATCAATTTAGCACAGTATAATATTTTTTCTTTTGCTTTTCGCCCACGTTTCACTCGACGGCGACAAAATAATCTCAAAAAAACATAACATTTAAAAATGAAAAAAAGTGCTACCATATCTTTACGTCGCACGCCGTTTGATAATAAAAAAATGTTAATAATACAAATCTGTCTATCTTCAAAAAACAGTTTTAAATTCAAAAACGGTATAAGAGGTGATTTACCTTTGTGCTTCTGATATTATATTATAATTTCTGTTGAAGATATACCCCATTTTATCTTTTAAACGGATATATGAACGAGATAAAGTTTTGTGTCACTAAACAAAATACTTATAAAATAATCAAAATTGAGATTAAATAATACAAAACATGTATTTTTGTAATGAAACCGCCCTTAAGCCTTCAATTATATAATCTCTTGGTGTTTAATACTGTAAGTTGTTTAATAATCATTAAATATTCATTCTTAAATGAATATTAAGAGTTAATTATACATTATTTTCCCTTTTGTATTTAATTTCAAAATTTTTATCGGTGTTTGGTATTGTATTTTTTAGACTTTAATTCTAACCATTATTATTGATAAATGGATCTCTTATTCAAGCTACGAATGTTGTTTTATAGCGATGTTTTATTGGTTAGTAATAAAGTAAGTATTGATTTCACATTAAAATTGTATGTCTACCTGAAACGAATTAAACTTTCAAGTAATAATCACCGAGTGTTATTATGAAACGGTATTGTGTTAAGCTTCGAATTTATTTTGTAGGTGTACAATATGAAATTAAAATAAATTACTCATTAATGGAATTGCTTAAAGTACCTTTTCTGTGTTATTTGATTAACAACTTAATACCGTTTCTATGCGGTATATTTGCGCCTACACTGGGCAAATGAAATGGACGGACATTTGAAACGCTCTGTTACATTTCCAATGTATCCGGCGAACATAAATACGTGTCAAATCACTAATCTCTTGGATAGCGGGTACGAGTTTCCTCGCTATCCCAACAAACTCATGCCGCCCCGATAAGAACTTGACCACTTTCACTCCTGTGCTTGCCCTTTCAAAAAAGGTTTAATGGCTCTAAATTAAATGCTAATATGTACAACCAACCACCCATACCGTGAACGTATTATGCAAGTGTTAATAGGGTATTTTTCAATGGCCAGGTAAACATGCTTTAAGTGTACAATAAAAGTGTATGCCTTTACTCTTCAAGTCAAGTAATTTTAATATCACGAATTAATACGATGATAATAATACAGATCGATTGTATGCTAAACTAATGATTAAGATGGCACACAAAATAACATCGTCTCAGATTCATTTTCCAGCTAAATAAATAAAGTGAGAAGTTTTGATAATTATGCTTTTATATTATTATATTATACTAACACAATATTAGGTTACAGTGCATTTATCATAAGCAATGACAGTCGCAGAAGAGAAATCCTTACTGTATTTCTTACGTGGACGAAATCAAAGAGAATAATAAAAGAGAAAATATCAATTAGTCTCCGTCGCTATAGAGTGTCATACATGATAAAACGCACACCGCGATCAGTTTTTTTGATATTTTCGCGATTCAATCGCGTTTGCAGTGACTTCGCCTAGGCAAGACGTAGAGTAAGATAGAATTTTCAAATTCAAGCATAGACTAAACCAAACGTATCAAGCTCGTGACCCACGGCTCACCTACGAATCATAACAGTTATTTTTACGGCCCTACGATATGTTTAAGTAGAAAATTTGTTGCTAAATTTCGATTTAAACAGATCATAAAAAAAATGTTCATTTGTTGTTGTTCTTGTTTCCTGAATAAATCTGTATTTAAATTAAATTTGTATTATGTGTTTTTGCAGCCAATATAAACATCAACCTTATTTAAACTTTTTTGTCTGTGTCAGTCTTTAAGTTTGGCGTGCTTAAATATAAATTATAAAACACGCAATTGTGACAAACTTGTCAACATGTTGTTAACTATTATTATTATACTATTATATAATCCTTTTTTCTAATATGGATAAACTATAATATTATGACCGCCTATGTCACTTTTACGTTACATTTTTCATTTTTAATATGCCATATTTATGTAACATGCAAATATCACCACGCTAGATATTGAATTATTAATTATTTTTGTTTCTTCCATAACAGATAATCTCCAACCGTCTCCTCGTAAGCCACTACGCTGACCAACGAAGCTCATGATGATCATATATATATACTCGTCAAACTGAAACTATTAGAAGACGCAAGGGCGATGGAGGCAGCGGCGGAGGCTTTGAGGGGTGGAAATGGAAACGGAAATGGAGGTAGACGACCAAGAGCTGGCTCACAAAGTGGAAGAAGGCGAGAATGGCGAGGAAGTAGCTCTGAAGACGAAGCTGGACCCAGAATGGATCCTCACGTCTTCGCCTCACTTCTAGCGCAAGCCCATCATCAATATCCAGGTAAGATACACAATTATGTTATTAATTTAAGCCAACATAGTAAACTTTAAATTTTTATTTAATTAATGAGTTCAGTATTATTT
This sequence comes from Himalopsyche anomala, assembly GCA_031772345.1. Taxonomy (NCBI): domain Eukaryota; kingdom Metazoa; phylum Arthropoda; class Insecta; order Trichoptera; family Rhyacophilidae; genus Himalopsyche; species Himalopsyche anomala. Next base: position 4,033,985 of record CM062827.1, read on the forward strand.
TCTGAAATTCTTTCGGTATAAAACGTTTTGCGGTTTTTTTGGGTATACAATTTATGGAGCTTTAAGTACCAGGACGCGTCAGTTAGCGTCAAGGTTCTTTTAGTCTCCTTCATCGCTAATGTTTTTGAAAAATTGTATTCCCTTTCCATCGTTGCAGACGGAAAGGTGTGATAACTACAGAGATAAGAAGATGTTTCGTCTAAAATGAACAATTTAAGAACGAACTTAGCTTTGTATGAGGAGAAGCATACATAATATGAATTGTAAAATAGTGTATTTGGAGTTCCCGCGAACGACTTATCTCTTTAGTCATCACACCCTTCCGTCTTCAACGATGGTAAGGGAATACAATTTTTCAAAACGTTTTGCGGTATTATACTTTGATTATGTTGCCACAAAAATGTACTCGATCAAACATTACAACGCTAACTCGTGTAATTTCAAGAAGGTATTCTTTTTTCGACAAAAATTGACGGTGATGTCAAAAATTTGATGCGCTTAATAAAATGTCGCTATCGTTCAAATCCGAATTCCGAATATTCACAACCTTCTTACGCTTCATTTGTGAAGTGCCACCTTTAAGGTAGGCAAAGTATTATTTGAAACGGGAAAATGCGAAAATCCTCTCACTGCGCCCGTTTGCCGGAAAATTGTTTTTCTCGGCAAGGAGTCAACTTAGCGATGTAGTCGGCAGGAATAGATTTAAACTTTCAAGGTTGGCAAAGGACCTAGGTTGAAAGTTTCCATGAGGTTATATTATATAGTACGTTCACTTTAAATATATATATGTCTTTTCTAAGTAGTTTGTAGAATTTTTGGATTTTTTTTATTGTAGGTAAGTAGCTGTTGTATATTAATGTATTCTAAGAAATTACAATTGACATCTTGACAGTTTTCTTAAAAGAAAATACGGAGAAATAAAGGAGATCAAATAATTCCGAGAATGTTTTGTAGGGTACTAAGGTTTTCTCGGAATGTAAACATATGCCATGTTTTTATAGTCATAATGTTTGATATCTACAAAAGAGCAAAATATTTTATGAATGTGACAAAAAGAAGTCGAGTAAAATCCGAATTTGAGAACTGGTAAGAAATAATCTAAAAAGAATATTAAAAAACGATTCATTATTTAAAAAGATCGCTTTGTCTATGATGTTGACTGGTTCGAATCAAAGCAAAGATAGTTTCAACAATTGATTCATTTATGAATTTGTGTTCTTTACTTTAGTATGAGTGTGTTTGATGTTCAAGAATATTATTCCCTTATCTGATTTTAAGATCGGTAAGCAAATAAAATACCAGTAATTATTTTTTTTATCCATGTCCGCTCCCAATATGTTGCATATGGCTTCCTAATAGCTTTACTTTACTTTACTGTTTGTTACTCAGTTTGTCAATCTTTCTTTTTTAAATGAGAATAGTAGGGATAGAAGGATAAGACTAGGCCAGGACTAATGGTTAACTAATCACTCTCGCTACGCCTATTTATAAAATAATCGGAAAGGGAGGGACAGAACTTTTAGACATCAAAAAAATGCTGTTCGTACTGGGACTAGAATTCGTGATGTCCGGAACAGAAGCCCACAACACTAACTACTGCGCCATAGGACCCGACAATAAATATATTTATCTTTACTCACTCAAAAAAAGGATGAGCTACTGAGTAACAAGATGTTCTCATTGAAGATTTCTGCATATATGAGTTTTTCAAGGAGTTAATTTATTCAACATTGGAAGCAGATATGTTTTCAACAAAAAAAAATAACATTCAATTTGAATCGTTCAAATTATGAACATTCCCACAAGTGTTGTCACTAACGACCCGAGTTTCGCCTTTCGGCATTTTCGGAGTTCATGTGCACGGATAAACTTAAACTGACGAAAGCCTCGAAAGGTAAAACTCGGGTCGTTAGTGACAAAACTTGTGTGAATATACATAATTTGAACGATTAAAATTTAATATTTAAATTTATTTTTCGCATTTGTAGAATGCAAAATTCAACAACATAGCACTGACATAAAATCATAAATATATTGGAATTATGAGTTCAGATGAAATTTCACAGAAATTTTACTAAATAGATTTAATTAACTCGATAAAAACGGGGCCATGTGATGATGACAAGGCATCTTATTTGTCTGGAGATTGAAGTTTGATTTGATTTCCATCTCTTTGCTCTTTAGGCGGAGTTTAGATTTTGTTTCTCTGATCAGCTTTTAATTTTGTACGTGACAGCCTCAGCAAAATTAAATCCAATAGCGAACGCCAATAACCAGCTGCACACAATCTTTTTAAAGAGTTTTCATATTTTGAATAACTATGAGTATTATGTTTATTAATTTACCACTTTTAAGAGTTATCTTTTTTATATTAATTTAGTTTAACACTTTTAGGGTGTTCACTGTTAATGCTCGCAATGAGCGAAATCGGTCTTGACCTATTAAATAATGTGGAATTATGCACAAAGGAATATTTTATTTTTTTAATATAATTTAGTTTATTTAAATAAAGGACAGGACTGGCTTAAGCCATCACTATTCACTGGTTTAGAAAATCAGTTTTGAAAAACGTGTTTTTTAGTGAAATTTATGACATTTAAACTCGGTGAATTTTGCAAACCTAGTCTCATTAGAATTAATATTGTTTTTTTCAAATTATTTAATTAAAAACCCTAATATTTTGACATGAAACTGTTATGGGAACAAATAAACCGAGATAAAATATGTTGTTCGATAATGAGCATATTAGATCAATGAATGTGCTGAAAACATTATATTAAATTTTGTCATTAACCGCACTCAATTTTAACTTTTCCGGTTCTAAGCTCAATAACTGCGACCCCAATACCCACATTTTCTTAAATATCTATTTTAATATGGGTGATACAATGTTTATAATTAAGGTATTCTTATATCATAGTTTTTTGGACCTTTTGTAGTTTATATAAATACGATAAGATAAGAGATAAGCGCCCGCTTATCAGCGATCGTTCGTAAGATTATAGGCTGAACGCCGCTAAGCAAAGCGCGCCAGTCAGAGATAACGCGCCAGTAGCACATTGATATTTGCACTGAAACCACCTATAGTTTACGCGCAACTTAAAATATGAGTATTTTTTAAAAAACCACGGATTTTTATAAAAAAATGTATGAGGAATGATGCAGAGAGATATTTTAAAGCCCATAGACTACTTTTTTTTTTTAAATTCATAAGAATAAAGCCAATAATGAGAAACCACTGGGGTCCCTAAACGACCCCCATCGGCCGAGAAGTATTTTTCTAGTCTCCGAGCCGCGAGAGTTAATTAAATAATTTTGTTTGGACTACTTTTTTTTTATCAGTAAACGTTTTTCTGTTGAAATTATTTGTGTAAAAAAAGCAACAACATAAAGAAAATATCATTGACGACTTTGGAACAAGGGTGATATTACGATATTTTGGAATGATGGAGCTCAAATATATAATTATTTTTCTTATCATTCTGATATAAATTTAATATATTTAAGAGTTAAGTTATGATAATTATTTAACAATACTGGCAGCATATTTAATAACTAAGTAGTTTACTTTTAAAGTAGACCAACTGCTATTAATGTGTTTATTTGTTTTTTTCACTTTGTGAAAGTGATGTAATTTCCAAAAACTCATCAAAAGTATTAAAAACTTTCCGTTTCATGAAGATTTTTGGTATCGAAAACCACCATTTGAATTTAGACAAATCGTCCCTTCTGTAAATTTTCATAGATGGAGACTAAGCTACTCAACTATATCATAAAATTGAATTTATAATTAAGAAATATATTTTTATTATAACATAAATAGCCCTTATTTAAAAATAAAATACATAATGGAAATACTTGTTCGATAAAAGCGCCACGGTTACCGAACACTGCTATCCCTTAACCGTGAAGCTTTTGGCCAAAGCATCGTTACCTGAGAATTCCGCCTGTGAGCTTTCTGGGACAAACAGCTTTCTATATCTTCATAATGGAGGCACAAAATAGCAGCGTGTACTAGAGATAGTGAATGCTTGTTCTCATTAAACAAGATTTATCTCATACTTCTCCAGGAATCTGTTGTCTAATAATTATTGCATGAAAGCTACGTAAAATACTTAAGTTTAGTAAACTCTTTGAAGATAACAAACACCCTTTAGTTATAAAATGATTATGTTTTAATTACTGATAATGTGTAACACAGGCTTCTACTATTTTTTTTATTAAAACATACTTTCTATTATACAAGCAATAATGCGTTGATATTCATGTATACAGTGCTTTATATATATATATATTTAAAAAGTGCTGGAACTCAAATATTATCAAGCTTTTTTTCTTATTCTTGTCCGTTCTGAATGTGGAAGATGTGGCTTTCTAATAAAAAATCTCAACGAGAACTGCTTGACTGTCAGTTGCTCAACCTCGTATTTTAACGAAAGTGAGGAAAGAAAATAGGCAGATAGATATCACAAATACCAACGCATTCGAACAGAAATCGATTTTAAAGATTTAATCTTAGTTCTGATAATTACTTTTTTCGGAGATCATGATTAAAAAAATATATTATAAAAAATAAGTCGTTCTTTAAATTAAATACATATGTTATGTCAGTTCTCTCCGAAAGCTTTTGACTATTTTTCTATCAATTTAATATGCATGGTTATAATATTAAGAAAAAGGACATTCTGAAATACCGATAGTAAAGTCAGCTATCTCAGAAAAGTCATAAATACAGTTAAATAGTATGCAGTTAAGAATGCAATTTTGCGCTTTATCGGGTGCAGTAATTAAAAACGACATCAAGCAAATTAGACTTTGTTTTGATAATACTTTGAAAAAATATTGGTGTAGTCCAAATCATTACACGTATATTTTTAAATATCTGACTAATTAAGCAAATCACAGACTGGCTAAATCACTCACTAACATATTAAGCACATCGAACGAATGTGTTTAATGTGTAAACACCGTCTTGACTAATAAGCTAGTCAACAGTAAGTTGTAATGTTACTAAAATGTATACATATAGTTAACCTTAAAATGGTAATTTATGAAACGTTGTAATAACGAAATATAGCAAGGTACTAATTTTATTTAAGTTTGCATTATAACGAGTACGAGCACTAAAATGAATAGCGATTTTTATCAGCGTGTTTCTACTTGGAATATAAAACTGTAAACATAAACTATTCATGTAAATTGTTTTTCTCCTCCCACCGCTTTGGCGTTCTAGCAAACCTGTCTCTAAGTAAGAGATACACTCCTATTTATTGTACCAAACACGCTGCAGTTGAGTTTTCTGAGAAGGTGAAAGCTTTAAACGTTTCCCGTAGCTTCCACAGGTATTGGAGTGGAGTAAAAAGTAAGCGGAAGTAGAGGTGCGGTCGTCACGTTTCCTGTTTATGGCGGAAGTGCTTGAGCTTTCATCATGGCGCGCGGCTTGGCTTGTTCCGGGACATGCGCACTCCACATTACTGTCCCATTACTGCTATTCTGAATGTATAAACTGTTTGGATTTATTTTTGCAAACTCGCTAAAGCGATTGCAATTTTTTAAGCTTCAACAATGCTGAGGTACTATTTTAAAAATAATACCCTTCCATTAGAGTTGTATGAGAGAAAACAAAAAATATATATTTTTCCTTTGTTGCAAACATTTAGATAAATGTAATGTTAATTAAGAGAAATATCAGAAAATAAACTATGGCACTAAAAATTCAACTAAATAAAATTTCTTTCGATCCCACACAAATGAACACATCCTTAACAAAAGACAAACTTATATTAAAAATACTAAAAACTACATATTTTTTTTGCAATGGAGGATTCTTAAAAATATTTTTTCGCTAAATAATTCTAATTAAGTCTACTTCAGTTGAAGGTTCGGGAAACAAAGGTGGCAGTTTTAATAGTCCTAAAATTTTGATCATTTAAACAAAAATAAAAGTAGTATGTATTAATTATCTTACTATTCTAATATAATTTAAAATATTGTGTGGAATCTGGAATCTGTTTAATAACTGACGTGTTTGCTATTCAGGACTATGTGAAAATGAACTACTGCTTTTATTACAAACTCGAGTTTAGTTCATTTTGAAAATACTTTTTAGTGCATTTAAAAAAAAACTTACTACTGTTTGCGGATTCGACAGCTTTACATAACAACATATCTAACTTATTTTCGAATAATAATGGTAACTACAGTCATTGTTTCCAGAGAACTTCATTTAAATAAATAATTTGCCACACAAATTGGAATACAAGTATTAATATTCTGTTTTAATGATGATTTATACGTAATATGATTTTTGTACCATTAATATTTAAAATGAAGAGAACAATTTAATTGTGTTATGATTTCTATGACATGTTTAAAGCGTCATTCTTTTTTATTTATTATTTATCTTGAATTGTAAAGCATTAATCAAGTTAAAACATCCAAGTGATATTTCCATGGCAGACTTTTATATGGCATGAGAAAACTAAGGCAAAAACACAAAAACACGACTGGAGTAAAAACAAATGGCGGAAAATAAAATGACAAATCGCTGTAGTGCTGCATCATTAAATTTTATGTTCATTTATTGAAAAGCAATAAACGTAGGTACGATCATGAACTTTATTACGAGAGCTATAGTTTGATAACACGCCGGCAGATGGCAGTGTCGTTTCAGGTTAATGACAACAGAAAAACAAATAATTTTTATGATGAAAATATTATTTATACAAAAAGCTAAAATATTATATTATACTTACTGAAAATTTGTCACTGATATTGAAATATTTTTTTAATGCCAAACTGGATAGAGTGCTTTTTATTTCGTGAAAAAACAGTCAATTAAAAAAAAATATTAAAATTTAACCGGCCATTTTGAGCACCTCACAGAAATAAATAGCGGTGTGATTGTTTTTTTTTAATTAAATAGTTACTATACTAAATAATAAGTGTAAGTCTTATAGTGTTTTAGAATCGTCATACAACTTCTTGATTTAATAAAATTGGGTAACATGTTTACACTGATGCCGTCTTCGAAGAAAACTCAATAAACAAAAACCTGTAATAAAAGTGATTTCTTTTTTTGTAAGTTATGTTGTTTTCAAAATTACTAGTTCAATTACATTACATAAATTGATTACGTATTTTAAAACCAATACGTACTAAATGACATTCAAATTTTGTATTATAAAAATAAATATTATAATCAAACGAAAATTGACTTCATTATATTCGGATTACAAAATCTTTTTACTGAAAGATGTTTTCAGTTTACGTTTTTTTTTTGTAGCTTAAGGAAATGAAAATGCAGGGGAAATTGTAATGAAGGAAATTAAATAAATGTGCATCTAGCTCGGGGCTGCAGTACTGGAGTTGACACTTCTTTTTAAAATGAAAATTCTTGATATTAAAACGGGACGATTTCTCTCTTTGTAGATTTGCATGAAAATTAAAAACACAAATTCTAAGAAGCGGAAGACTTTAACATCTACGTTTTTTCCCTTTATGTTTATCATTCTTTAGATTTATTTAAATAAGTAGTTTGTATACTAAAATAAACTAAACATATAATATACTTAATGAAGTTTTATTTATTAATTATTTTAATGTTTAAGTAAATAAGGAAATACTTAAATTTAAAGAAAATTTGTAAATGGTTAAGGATCAATACTTAAGTATTTGTAGTTTTCTTATTTTTTTGTCGCAATATCTGCTCTCAATGTAATATACATATCGACTTTGAAAAGGAAAAAGGACGTAAGCCACACATAGACAATTTTACAGGAGGCACAAAAATCGTGTTTTCATGATTTACGGCCATATGCAAATTATGAAATAAACACAACCTTGAAGTGCACGGAGACTTCTAAACTGGTGTTTAAGTCTTTTTTTCTTGGTTTCATTTTTCACAAGCCATCTTTTTCAAATTTTAAAGTTATATTTAGATACTTATTTGAGATTTACAGGTTACATTCTTTTGATAGAACGTGTATCAAGTTAGATACATTGTGATTATCTTAAAAAGCAGTTTTGAAAAAACTGTGAGTTACGTTATTTTTCCTTTCCACAGTTGATATATCATGTGTACTAATAATGGAACTTATATTCACAAAAATTGTTCTATAAGAACTGAACTCAGTATTTCAATTTATTCTTAGAGAGATTCAGAATATAATGATAAGGTTAAGACAGTACTAGTGTTTCGTAATCGATCTCGATCTACCCCGTATTAATTATCAGGCGAGTAGAAGGAAATTTATACATCACAAGTGTCAATACTTTAAAAATAGATTCATAAATTTACTCAAAAATCGATTGTAATTGATAAGACTGTTTGAACTGGAATCGTTTGTACATTACTACCAAACCCAACGACTACCACTTGTCTTATTTAACACATATTTAACACAACAGTTCTGGATAAGATCAAGTAATACCGTTTTCAATTATGAAATGACTATTTTATTACACAAGTTAAATGTTATCTTCATTAAAACATTTGAAATCGACGTAAATTTTGGTTCAAGAGTGATTGAAAATAAATGTTTCATTAAATTAAAATACTTCTTTGTTGGAATAAGCTGAAATATCAGTTATGTATGTTTATAAGTCGTCAGAATAATATGAAACATGTTATAATACATTATACTCATACCTACTGTAACTTTATTTAAGATATTGTTTTTTGAAATAAACTTCAGTAGTAATTTCAGTAATTAGCTAGTAACAAATCATGTCAATAAATGTATAATAGTATGTTCTAAGATAGAGTTTCCCAACCTTCTTTGACTCAACATCCTGTGATTTTGGGATTCACAATTTTTTCAGGATCCCGGGATGATTGATCACTTTCGAAAATTATGGCGAAAAAGTGTGAAATTACAAATTCCATAATTCTCGAAGAACTTCCTTTAGCTCCGATTAATTAAATAATATATTTTAAAATATATATATTTAAAAAAAATGACTTCAGTACTAAGTACGGTCTTGGTACATTACTTAGAATCTCTAATGTCAAGCCAATTTAAGTATAAGAAGAAAAAAATCATTCGTACAACATAAATTTATGTTCCTTTTTACTTCATTATATAATCATTATTTTTTTTAAATTAAAAATATAGCAAAAACCACTTTATTTGTATTTTAAGCATTTATTTAAGACAATATGCAAAACAAAATAAAAATATTGAGTATGGGGTTCGTTGTAAAACCCAATTTTAATTTTAAATATTTCTTTACTAACTAAAACTCATTGGGTTACATTTTTAATTATACTCCCATCACAGGTTGTCATTAACAGCCTGTTGGGGTCGGTTCAAGTTAATTGACTTCTATACTATAACATAACTTACCAATGCCAGGCATGAATAACCGCAACGATATTTTCCCCAAAAATAACATGCTTTGACATAACAATACTTAAGGGTGATTAAGACGGTCTAAAATGACATTTTAAAATTAAAAAAAATATATTAAGTGACTTATTTACATACATTCATTTTATTGATAAAATCTAACATAATAGGATTTTTAAAAAATCCCATCTGAGTAAAATACTCCTTTTTATTATTATATTTCACTTATATTTATCAGTAAAACATAAACACGGACACAGTGGCGTGCTTAAGCAGTGACGTCTTATTATTTTTCAATAAATAATAACATCTCAACCAAATATAGTCTTATGTAAAACTTGCTCCATGTTTTGTGTCTAATCCTTTGTGAAATACAAATCCTTATCAGGATTTTAGGTTAATGAGGCCTTTTTAAGGGTTAAATAAGATCTAACAATATCATAAAAAAAATCTTTTCTAATGTGTATCTTTTAATGATGATTTAAAGATTTTCACTAAACGCGTAAATGGGTTATGCACACACATTAATAGTGTTCACTGCAATTGTTTTAATCACTTTTATTTTAAAGGTTTTTATCGAATAGTGTTAATAAAGCAGGAAGAAAATCGCCTTTAAATATCTTTTAATAATTATTTTATGAAAGTTAATGTTTAAGAAGCCAATTTTGCCCTTTTCTTCCCATGATTAGAAAAGAAGAACAAACTGAAAATAAACACGTTTACTTTAGCTTGTAAATTTAGTTGTCAAAATCAGGTCAGCAACTATTCGCAAATGTAGGGTGATTTTAATTATATTCAAAATAATAATGTGAAATATTATCATTTCAAAATTACGCAGTATTTCTTCCACAGATTTGTTTACCGAGAACAGAGCCAATTTAGCTCAACCGATTGAAAATTTTCAACTGATAAAAAATATAAAATACGGAGCTATTTATAAAAAAAATATTGAGATTATTACTCTGGTTTCGATAACAGTATTCATATTTTAAAAATAATTGTTCCAAGAACAGTGACTTACTTACGCGATTTTTGCTCAAAGACATCAGTTTTTTCCATCTTTATAAAAAGAAAATTGGTTTTGGTTATTATTTTTCGCTCCAATAAAAGGTTTCATATATCAAAGGTAACTGAATTATAAGAAATAATTATTCTTAGTTTAAATTCAGGATATTTAAACAAAAATAACAAGTTCACATTAATAACAATTTGTGAGAAAACTGTGTCACAACGAATGAAATTTTATTTTAAAAATGTACATTGTATGTAGTGGAAAAGAAAAATTACGTAACAAGTTTTTTCAAAACAGTTTTTTTTTTAATAATCAAAATGTGTACAACTAGATACACGTTCTATCTAAAGAATATAAGCTGCAAATGTAAGTTAGTACCTAATTTTTTATTTTATTTATTTATTTATTGATTTGGCATTTACTTGGTAGAACTCCATTATAATAGGGTACAAATATCTAAGTCACTTTTAGGGTGTTCACTGTCAATACTTGGTGGAAAGGCATTATATTAGTAAAAACACAATATTCCTTTGTACTTCATTCCACTTTATTTAATATGTCAGAACCGGTTTCGCTCATTACGAGCATCAGCATCAGCATCAGTTGACGATGCTCGTAATGAGCGAAACCGGTCCTGACATATTAAATAAAGTGGAATGAAGTACAAAGGAATATTGTGTTTTTACTAAAATATCTAAGTATTTCAGTTAAACCTGTAGAACTAAAATACTTAGATATTTTTACCCTATTACCTAAATTTTATTTAAATTTGAAAAACGAAGGACCTGCAAAAACTGCAACCAGGAAAAAAAAACTTAAAAAAAGGTTTTCTACCATTAATGTATATAATTAAAATTATTATAAATTACAGCAGTTTATAAGTCTCCGTGCATTTCAAGGTTGTGTATATGTCATAATTTAAACCCAAAACCATCGAAAAATGTTTTTTGTGCCTCTCGTAAAATTTGTAATGGGTTACGTCTTTTTCCTTTCCACAGTCGATATCTAAGTAAAAAAACGCTAGCAGCAAAGCACATATTGTAAGCAATGTGATTAACTTTCTATAGACTTTTATACAAACTTATCATTTTTCCTAGGTTTTTAACGCAACAAGTAAAATTTTGAGACAAAATAATAATATAACTTTTATAACCAATTTCATTGCTCTTCATAAACCTTTATTATTTTATTTAATATCATGTGAGTCTATGACTACAGCACATCTCAGCAAAAGTAAAAACATCACAGTTTTAGATTTTTAAATTTAATCTAAGTAGCAATTTCTTGTGATATTTCTGTTGAAAAAAGAAGATGTTGTAGCGGATAGTTTAATATGTTGAAAAAATGTCTTTCAAAACATTATTTTTATGGAAGAACCATTACCGGTATAGTACAGTTGATATGTATCGCTCCCAATTCATATATATGTCAGCACTCTGAACGTTTCCTTATTCAAACAGAGTTCAATAGGAAATGTCCTCTGGCGAAACGTCTGATAAGCGTCTGACAAAGCGCCGTCCATTTGTTCCTCACGACGACGTCATATCCGATTCAGCGTCGCCAACACCTCTCCGGAAATCGGTGCCAAATCTTCGAAGCGGATAGACCGCTTCCGGAATGCGTTCCGATCCAACGACCGGAAATGCTTTTAACCCGTGACAAATGATAGGAAATGCATGGATTTATAATCAAAACCGTATTTTCCAGTCAAGTAGTATGGAATAATAACGTACATTGATTTATTCTACACAATGTTATCGACTAAAAGTTTAAATGGAAAAGCATCTTGCGAAAAATAATACTACACACAAACGTCACGTATGACCCAGAAATATTCACCGTAATGTTTCTATGAGAACCATTTCCACTCTCAATGTTGATAATAATATGTGTGACTTTACTTAACAAATGTGGCCATTTTTATCGTAGATGAGACTAAGTAAAACACCTTTTTTCATTTTCAGGCTCATTCATCCAGTTTTCCATATTGTGCTATTGTATTATTTTTATTTCCATTTATCAATTTGGATTGAACAAAAGTTATGAATTAAAATTCCTTAATAAACAACAAATTAAGATTATTATTTTGATAATTTTACCGCGGTATTACGAAAAAGAAAATTAACTGGATGGCTGCCACAGACGAGATATCTCGTCAAATTTTTCGTGCTCAAAACGCCAGAGATGTGATACTTCGTCAATAACTAATTAAATTGATAATTGAAAATTATAGCCGGCGTGCTAGGTATAAACAAACTTTTTTCTACGACAGACAAAAGGCCAAAGGAAGCAACAAATCGGTCAGTTGAGATAGCAATAGCTTAAAACAGTGGTCCACCGTTGAAAAGCTCATTAATTCTAAAGCATCATTAAATTCTTAGCAAATTTAAAACATTTCAATTAATCGTGAATATTCAGATTTCAATCTAAATTAGTTTTCAATACTGAAGTCAATATTTTTTTATTTAAAAACAGTAAAACACCGGAATCCCGGTTTTAGTAGTTTCTTGAGTGGACAGTAACGTATAATATAATATATCTAACAGACACCCGAACATAAATCAATAATGCAATTAACCATATGGTGACACTTTAGCAAATCACAATTATTTCAATAATTAGTGAAGGAAAAGCATGCACTATGTTTTAAGTTATTGAAGTTGGCGTTTAGAGCTATACTGATTTTTCCTCCTAGACTTGACAAACATTTTGACCTACGTGTTGTTATATTAAATGAAATTAAATTAAACCATAAAATATTTTATCAAAAGTTTATTAATTTTCACTGTTATTTTATGTTTTGAATACTATATTTTTGCTAACAAAATGAACATACAATTTAAATAAATCTGCTATTGCTGCGTATTTAATAAACATATGTAGCCTTTGATCTGATTGAGTATAATTTATATATACAAGTAAAAGACAAATATTTGTTTATAAATAATATATTTACTTAGTTTCAAGTTTTTAAATAGATTTGACTTTTAGTTTACAAAACAAGTCTAGACTCATAACTCTTTTTAGTTGAAAATAAGTGTAGCATCAAGGACATATGGAAAAAAATGTCGTAAACTCATAATAGATTTAATCTAGGTGAGTAAGCAGGCTTCATTTACCCACATGATTGTAAAAAATGCATAATAATATACGATTTCATTGAATAAAATCACTTTTTACATCATTGTATTAGTAATATATTTGTAAAAATTGATCGATGAATTATTTTATTCATTGTGTTATAGGTAACATAACCACAATTCTTCATTGCTAAATAATTAAAAATTCCTCTCATACGAGATGTGTTCTTATCTTCTGTTGAAAAAAATAGTAGCTTTTATGACAAGGTCTTAAATTTTGTCATATAATCAATTAAGTGTATCACTCAAATAACTATAGTATATAATAAACTCAATGCAACATTGTTTTAGTTACAATTAAATAGTTATTATCCCATAAAAATCTTTACCGCGCTACTATTTTTGAAAAATACAATGTTGCCATAAAGCGGAAACATTTTTACAACTTGCTTTTTGTTAAGCTTCTGTTACAAACTCATAAACCAGAAAAGTTATATTAAAGTTATTAAGATATAATCTTTCAGGGCATTGTGGTACGATAACGAAGCGAGATTTTTAATACTTCATATAAAATGACTTTTCTTTGGGCATTCTTTTAACCGTGACAAAAGAGGTAAACAATGATAATTTTGTTTATAATGTTACGTTAATATAAAACTTGATTGGAAATTCATTCGAATTGTTTGAAAAAAAATGATCGCAAACAATTAATCGCAACGATAACTTAATCCTTCAATCCCGGGATTGTGATAATACTAATCCCGGGATTGAGAAAGTTGCGCGAGGGCTAAAAAAAGGTCCCAGTTATTTATATTTTGGCAATTCCGTAAATTCCTGGGGAGTTGTTTGAAAAATCACAGGGTTTCAAAATCACCGAGAACTTTTTTTCCAATTTGGAATTTCGAATTTATACACGATTTTATGTCAAGTGTTCAATCCCGGGATCACAAAAAGTGTTCAAGACTGGATGCCTTTATTGGACAGATATACTGCTGCACAGATCATAATTTTTGACGTGCCCCAACACCGTCTGGTATGGTTTGTGTAGCTTTTGATTTAATCTTAAATATCAAAACTAATTCCTTTAAAAATTATGTATTTAATTGAATATTTTATACACTTTCCTTAATAACTTCGCTGTGGTGTGGTGCATACATTTTTGTATAGTTAAAAAGTCTTTAATTAAATGAATAATTACCATAACAGTTGAAAATCATTAAAAGCATATTTATCTTTATCATAATTAAAGTGTGTCTCCGTTAAAGATTAAATTTTTAACTTATTGTTTTTGAGATTACAAGTCAGTAACTTACATACATTTTTTTAACGCTTCATTGAATTTAATTACAAACTTCTATCGGTCACCTATTTTTTTAAATATTAATTTGCGATTTGTTTTAATAATTATTATTTTGCATTTGTTTGAATATTGCAAATATTTATTTAAGTACATTGTATGTCTACATAAAATAAATCCGTACATGTCAATAATACATTTATTCAAATGATTATTTACGACCAAACTTGAAATCTTAATAATTCAGAATTGTATAAGCTTTATTATTTCCGAGGTTTTATTTTATATCAAAATTGAAGTGCTGTCTTTTTTGTTTTAAATTTATAAAATAAACCGTAATACCTCTTACAACGCGAATCATATTTTTGGTTTATGAAAAACTTATTTATGTGCCGTAAGACTCGACAATATAAGATTTTTGACAGAAACAATAATACTAAAATACTTTTGTCGTATAAAATAAAAGCACAAGAGAGCTGCTTCGTCAATCATTCAAGTTAACCCACATACATGGAACTCGTTTACTAAACACTAAGTAGTGTGGGGCAAGTTTTTGGGAGGGTACACAGGCCACCCTTGCGGCATCATCCCCTATGAAATTACCTGATTAAATTTTCATATTCAATCTTGAGTTGTTTGCCCCTGAGATTCGCGCCGTCCCGGCCTACCCAGACTTACCCCTAGAGCGAAACGAAAACCACCTCTTACGCCACGCAGCTTGGAGAAGCTTACTACCACTAAAAGCCTGAATACCTTCAAGAATGCTAAATGTCATTGTTATTGGTGATTGTTTTAATCAATAGAAAACTCTGGTGAGTCTTAAACAGTTCAAGATTTAACGAAATAAAATATATCGAACAAAAATAGCACCAATACCTTTAATATATACAGAAAACTGTGAACGCAATTGTATTTTACAAATAAAACACATTTGTAGTGATTTCACATTATTTATTTAAGATCAGGACCGGTATAACTCAAGAAGAGTATTTACAACCGATAAAAAATTGAAAAATATTTATGATTATTCATATAAAATTAAGACTAATATTACCTATGCTCTATAGTCCTATGCACACTGGTTGACGTTGTTGGCCGTGCCGGATTTCAAGGGTGCAAGTCCCAGTACGGACAGCATTTTATCGATTTTAGATTTCTGATCGAAAGTAAGGGTGTTTGTGATGTCTAAAATTTCCCTCCCACCCTTCCGATCAAAAACTGGGCGTAGCGAGAGCGATTAGTTAACCAGTAGTCCTGTTCTAGCTTTATCCTTCTAACCCTACTATTCTATTCGAAAAAAAAAGATATTAAGCGACTGAGTAACAAACAGTTCTATTGAAAAAACTTCTGTTGAGATACCTCCATTATGAGGCCATATGTTCCGCATTGAGAGTTGACATGAAAAAAAAGACTAATCAAAATTTCTGAAAAACGATTATTGTTAAAACAAACATAACCTAATATACCATACAATGTATTAAGTGATTTATTTTGAATTATTTACCGATTTATTGTATCGGTTAAAATGTAGTGCAAAATATTTTCAAAATTACAGTCAAATTGATCGAAAGTACACTCATTCAATCAATCTTAACTAGATCATGAATTTAGTTAACTGTCTAAATCTAAAAACATAAGTTTTTTTTATGCTTTCAGATTTCCTAATTTAAAGCTTTGACAATGCCTACTTTTACTATTGATAAATATTTTTGTATAATAATGAAATGACACAGGTATGATAGACACTTTCATCCAGGTTATTGATAATTGATTTTTCTACAATAATAGCTTGTGCACGTGTTGGCCTCCAAAAATTGCTTAAGGCTATGTTTCTGCCACAGCATTTATACGGAATGTTGCTATAACATAATCGTACATGAATTAAAACAATATCAAACATTGCCAAACTACAAAGTTAAATTTTTACCAAAAACAATAATGACAGTTAACATATATTATACAAAGAAATAATGTGAATAAATATTGACAGTAAAAAATAGTCTTAGACGTGTGTGATGAATAACTGTAATCAATTAATTATAAACAGTCATTTTTTTTTAAATATGAGTTAATATTTATTATACGGTAAACAATTCCCTCATTTTTTTATTCGGTAATTTACCGGTAAAATGTAGTATTAAGTATTATTATTTTTTTGTTCGATTTATCGATTTGTGTATGAAAGCATAAGACTCAGTGATGCACAACTTTTACCTTCTAGCGGGTCGCATAAAACAAATTATCGTGGGTTTGGGCAGCAAATAAAAAATGATTTAAAGTACGCTCAATCCTTTTTTATACAGAACTTAAGTATGTACGTTCCATCTAAAACGGCCTTAAAATCGTGTAAAAAAGATAAAGTGAATTTTAAATAAATGAGAAATAGGTTTCATTATATTATTTTGACCGTGTTATTTCGAAAATAAATAAGCCATGCAAAAAAGGATTATGAGTACTTGCTTATTAAAAATAGTTTCATTGTGAAATATTTATGTTTCATTTATATGCAATTCATAAGTTAACCATTTTTTTTTAATTTGACATAATATTTGTAAGCCTGTTTCTACGAACTGATTTATTATCCGTCGTTGAAGAAAACGTTTTCTTACATTTATTAAACAAATGCTTTACTTGAAAAAAATATCTTTGAAAAGCAGATTTAAGGGCTGCCACAAAATTCAAAAACCGCGGGCCTCGGTTTGTGCTCGGTTTAAGAATTCTCTCCCATCTTTCCAATTCTTCAAAAACTGGGCGTAGTAAGAGCGATTAGCTAATCACTAGTTCTTACATAGCCTTATCCTTCTACCCCTACTACTCTTGTAAAAGAGAGGTTAAGTGACTGACTAATAAACATTTCTGTTGATATACCTCCATTAGAAGATCCATATTGGGAGCGGAGACGGATTTAAAAAAAAAAATGGTTTGTGACTACGTTTTACTAAAAGCTGGTCTAAGATTGAAACTTAAATAATTTAAAATATTTGTAAGATGAATAATGTCATTAATACATAAAAGTATTTAATATTTTTACTGAAATATGGAAAGATATGAGTAATTCATATTATAACTTGGTTATTACATTTGATGTGTTACGAAATTTGACACGTGCTTTGCCTCCTGGAGAAGCAAAAAGGGAATAACAAATTTATTAATTTATTTTATTTTAAAAATTAGCTTCCACCAAGTTACCACCGAATCCATCAAAAACAAAACACTTATACTTAATTTTTTGTGAAGTTTTCCATTGACCTATAGAAGTATTTAATACATTAATTACATAGTTTACGTACATTCTTAATTTTAATTTTATACAATAAAAAAACAATTTAAAAATGAAAATGTATTCTTCTATCTTTAAAACTTAGTCTGTACTTCTCAAATTAATGATGTAAAATTACAGGAAGTAACTCGTCTATTTCTGATTTTATCGATCAGGTTTTGATGTATAATAACGTCTAGAAATATAATGTGATATTTGAAATATTTCTATTTGCTCCACTATTTCTCAGAGTTCTATTTGAAGGAGTGATTCATCTTATATAATATTATATTCTCTAAAATAACCATTCACAGAATTTGTAAGCAAATAAGTTTGTTTATAATTATTATGATTTATAATGGCTTATAATAAATACAAATATAATAAAAATAATAAAAGATTTTTAGTACTTTTTCCACATAAATTTGATCAGGACCGGTTTCGCTCATCGCGAGCATTATCAACTGATAAGAAAAATAAATTAAACAGTGCTATTTATACAAGTTAAATTGAAATAAAAGTTGTAAGCAACTACTGACAATGAAAGGGATTTACAAATTACATTATAATTACAAAACATTAAAATGCTTAACACCTATAACATACAATTAAAAAATCATCAACAAATATAGGTGGCAAATGATATCAATTGTTAACCCAATTAAAATTTTGGGAAATTTCTAAAAACAAAATGAAACTCTACATTACTCAAATAAA
The DNA here is from genome assembly GCA_031772345.1 of Himalopsyche anomala. Taxonomy (NCBI): domain Eukaryota; kingdom Metazoa; phylum Arthropoda; class Insecta; order Trichoptera; family Rhyacophilidae; genus Himalopsyche; species Himalopsyche anomala. The sequence goes on from CM062827.1 coordinate 4,052,700, forward strand.
TAACTTAATGATGATTTTGTGTTTTTCCCGCTTCCAAGTAATGTACTTCAACAAAATCAGCGACAATCAAGATTCTGAAAAAGACATTTTTGAAAACCATATCAATTCTTACAACATTTAAAAAAAAAATATATAATATAAAAGAGCAGTTAGCGTAGGCTTGAATTAGGTTAATGAAACGGATATCACAAAAGTGATGATGCAAATACAACCTGTTCGTTTAATAAATTGAAGTTTGGTAGGAATTTATGTTTATTTATTTCTAAGATCTCTTGTTTATCAAGTTTTAAAGATTTTGTTGTTAGTAGTTGCGTACACCTTTTATTTCATTTTGACTTGAATCAATAGCACTGTTTATATATTTTTCTTATCAGTTGATAATGCTTGCGATGAGCGAAACCGGTCCTGATCAAATAAATTGATGTAGAAAAAGTAATAAAAATCTTTTATTATTTTTATTATAATGCCATTTCACCAAGTATTGACATTGAACACCTTAAAAGTGAAATACAGCTATCATAAAATAATTATGAATATTGAAATAGATAAAAGCACTTCCTTTAAATTCCAAATATTTACTCACCAGTCACCATTAACTATTATGGTATTACATTTCATGATAAATCAAATAAAAAAAATATAGCAAACACTCAGGAAATCAAAATCACGCAACAAAAGGAAAATTGTAGTAAAGAAAATTACTACGACAGACTGAGTAGGCTTCTATGGGCGGTGACAGTAACTCCATATCCCATCATTAAGCTTTCACGGTAGAAGGATTAGCGGTAAACTACCCCAATGTCTTGAATTATACGCAAATAGCTTTTGTATTGATCGGAGCTTTAAGCACGCAATCGCGGCTAATATCATTTGACATTAAGTGAGGGGTAAAGAAGATGTTAGTTCAATCTTATTTTAGTAACAATATATTTTTTTATTAAAATAAATGCGTATTTTATATTCGACATGTTTTATTAAAAATAATAGCCAAGACTATTTTTTTTCGATATTAAAGAATTACTTGCTGTATATTCTATCATAATTTGATTTTATAATTGTTAAAGCAATTTTAGCTTAGATACATAATTGATAACAAAAAAAGTTTTAAATGTCTTTAAATATGTCTGCTCAAAAAAAAAAACACCAAAACGTCTATACAATTATCAAACATAACGTACAGTGTTTGTTTCCAGTAGGAGACCATCGAAGCTATCGTTCTGATTGTGATGATGCAGTCGTGGTCGTTGGAGGTCCTCGCAGTCCTCGTTCTCCTCAGCTGAGGCAAGCATCGCCTTTTCCTATTGAAAGTACCAACCGGAGACTCCACTATGCTGCATCACAGGATCGGCTTAGACCAAATAATGGTAAGTAATAAAAACGGGGCAATTCTATTTTTTTTTCTATGTAAAGTTAACAGAAAATATTAAAATTTGATAATAATGACACTTGTTATGATAATTGCTTGTCTTACACCAAAATATTTCAATATGAAAAAATAATTTGTGATGCAAAGAAAAGCTTTTAATCAATTTTGGCTTTCTGCAAATATTGATCATTCTACACCGGCAGTCACCAAATTATGGCCCACAGCTCTGATCCAGTACCTGATTTTTACATATACGAAATAACAATAACATATGTTTTCTTATAAATTTCCAACAAGAATATTTTTGGTCCGGCAAACCAATGTTTTTGAAAAATCATCTGGCTTGTTTCTCGAAAATTTGGTGACTTCTACTCTAGATTTATATTTTTGAAGAATATTATGCTTATCGTTAAAATAATATGATGTTTTTTTTTAATAATTTAAATTCTTACATTCATCAGAATAATAACTAAATAGCCAAACATAGTTTAAATTCAGATGGAATATTTGTATTGATTCAATTTATTTTGATTACTTTCAGGCGAAATAATCTATGCTACCAGTAATCCCAAAAAGCTGCCGTCAAGTTCAAGTCTTAGTCGTTCTGGTAGAGCAGTTGGACGTAGAAGTCGAGGACTTACTCCAAGCAGTAGTGCATCTAGTGGCCTTGAAGGCAATCAACCGAATTTAAGACATCAAGAGCCTTATGTCTTAGACCAAGATCCAAGGCTGGCTGGACTGTGCATGAACCATGGTGAGAAAAACAATATGTATTTCTTAATATTTTTTAACTGTTTCAACTTCAGTTTGAGAAGGTTGTGAAATTTTATGATCTTGTATTCTAAAATAACAAATTTACAGCTATTTTTAGCTTTGTGTCACATGAAATTTCATTAAATATTACAGATCCAGGTCGCATTTGAGGTTATCATTTAATTTAGTTAAAAAGGCTATGCACGAATGTAGGGAGTTGATAGTTATCTCGCGCGTTTCAGAGCGACGTTTGATGCCACATTCAATAACGAAGTCCTGAACACCTCTCTTTCATCCAATTGAAGTGGCAGACAAAGCCAATTTTCCAATTTGCGAGCCAGTCAAGCGCTTTCGTACATCCCATCAGTGGCTGGCCGGCCAATGGTTTCGCGTCAATGGAAAAGTTTTTGAAAGTCATTCACAATCATTGGCATTGTTTACAAGTTTTTTTCATGTCTAAACAAACGATAAATATGATTCCTCGATTTTTGTATTAAAATTTTTTTCATATCGATGTATTTATCTTTTTTTTTAACTGTCATTTCTTCACAAACAACAAAATTATCAACTCAAATTATTATCATACCGCATATAATTAAAAATTGAATATTTTTCAAGAATAATTTGAAGTCAAATCAACATCATATTAAGTATTTTGTTGTGACATCAATTATTGTAAAAAAAGTCAAAGCTATTGTTAACTTTCAAATATTACTGATAACAAAATGGATCCATTTAATTTTATAGAATAACCATAAAAGAAGCAAACACAAAATGTGTTTTTTTACTGATATTAAACTATATTGCTTGACTTGAATAAAATTAAAACTTTCCTTTCATAGATGTATGAAAATTAGCCTAACAGAAGTATACATTGTCTCATTGACTCTCTCGACCTAGACGCTTCTGTACTGTACAATATCATTAAAAAGAAAAATCGGAATATTCTTGTACATATTTTCTCAATGTTTCTCATAGACTTGTTTTTTTAGCTTGTAAATATAAATAATAATGAATTTTTCAGTTGTCTGCTATTTTATGAAATTTAAAAATTTTCCACGGTAATTTTCAGGCGCAAACTGTCTTGTATAAAACGAATATTATTTAATATATTTTTTAAGAAAATAAAATCCTTACAAAATTTGGCGGATCGGAAAACGTTTTTGAGCCAAAGGTTCCCATTCCACCGTTTCCCAAAGTTTTATTTATAAAGTTACTTTACTTTCACGTTGGCTGAAATTATTTGGCCAGGATATATGACTGGAAAAGTTACGTGTAGCGCTTTTCGTACGTCTAGTTCGTATGTTTCGCCCATTTTGTTTGCATATTCGATTTGAAAGTTTCACTCGTGGCTGCTGCCAGTACCTATATCGATACTTATTCAATTTATTCCAAAGTTAAAGTAAATAATGATGTTCATTTTATTTCAAAATATACTTCTAAACACAATAATGTTGAATGAATAAAGTTTTCGCAGTTTTATTCGGAACGAAAATTGTTATTCTTTATACATTCAGATTGTTAAAGGAACAAGAACTCTATTCATATATTCTATATTTTCAAAAGTTTGTACAGACATAGCTATTATTCAGAACCAAATAATAAATAAATAAGAAAAGTTGAACTTTTAAGGTGAAGATTAGAGGTCAATATTTTAAATTTATGTTTCCCATGTATCTATTGTACCCATACTTACCACTGAGCTAAAGTCGTATCATATTGTGAATCCTATACTCAACACCGTTACGAGATCACGGGTTTGATTACCAAAAAAGATACTTGCATACGTTTGTCTATAATTTTAAGATAATAAATTTGAATCAAACTTATTTATTGATTTGGCATTTACTAGGTAGAACTCCATTTTAATAGGGTAAAAATATCAATGTTCCATTGTTCCAGCAAACCATTATTAATCCATCACCGTTGTTAAAACCCCTAATGAAATTAATAATAAATATCAATATAATTTATCCTTATTTACCTTAAAAAATCCCATATGGCGTACTGTTTTTAGAAACACTAAAGCCATAGTTAATAAATTTAATGTAGCATAATTAATAATAAATATCAGTTTAAATTATCCTAATTAATGTTTAAAAACCCCAGACTGCTTATCGTTCTTTGAAACACTGAAATCACATTTAATAAGTGCAATATTGTAATTATAATTTGAATTAGTATGTTAGAGTGAATAATATGATGCATTGTGTATCTCTTCTTAGCCAGTATATATAGCTGAGCAAATTTACGTTTAAGCATAGTTCTGACGATGGCGAAAGCCGAAATAGCAACGCATAAAATATAAAAAACTGAAATACGTTAATATTTTTACCCTATTGTATCAAACTTAATTATTTTCTGAGACTTTTTCATCCTTTTTCGCCCATATTATCCAATCTTAAAAGTTTTAAAATTTATGATGAAGAATTTAACAACAATTGAAGCTTTTTTTTACCATTTTACTAGTTAGTTCACTCCACTTCTCGAGGCCTATATATTATAATGATAAGTTATTCGGTATTCATGAGCTCTATCAGCAATTGATTAAGTTTATCTGTGAGATAAATAATATAACTTGGAGTGTTTAATGTTAGAAGTTTTCTAAAGAATAGCAGTAAAATAAAAAGGCAGACTCGCCTTTATTTGTCACAGCAAAATTACATGCGTCTTTACGACATCGTAGCAAAATTTGCTCAACCATAAATTATGCCCAGGGACACTTAGCAATAATCGGCTGGACCTAGAAAGTGCCAGTGTATTATTTGGGCATTTATACAGCATGACCTTTTATTATATGATTTTTTTTGTTATTACTTTTTATTATTATTTACCACGGTATACATTTTTGAATGGAAACAAATTAAATGGTCAGAGTTTAAATCAATTTTCGGTCAGAATAAAAGTATGAACGTTCAGAATCAAAACATTATACGGTCAGAATATTTTATAACCATTTTCGTTAGGTTAGGTTAGGTTTTTTTTTAATTTCATTTAAAATATGACTATTTATTGTGACCGATACTGACCGAAAAAATACGAATCTTTTTGAATTACTAATAAGATGATATTTCACCAATATTAACAAAGTGCTCGCTGTCGCTCAATCTCTCTTTTCCAAAGAGAGTAGTAGAAAAGGAAGGATAAGGCCAGGATAGGATAAGTGGTAAACTAATCGCTCTCGCTATGCCTAGTTATTGAAGGATTGGAAGGGTGGGAAGTGATTTTTAGACATCATATACACTCATACCTTCGAACAGAAATCGACTGAAAAGATGCTGTTAGTACGATCCGGAATTGAATATAAAATACCAGAATACCGTTAATTCTCGTATCCTACAATGCATGTGTAAAGGTCTTACATACACGGTCATGGCCATATAAGAAATCACGTAATAAATTTGTGACCGAATAATAAATTAAATATTTAAAACAATATTACAGACGCATGGTTGAAATCTCAAAAAAAAATCATAGCTCAGAACTTTTTCATCACCCGTTACATTTATTTTTATATTTGATTATGAATATTGAATACGTGAGAATTGAGATATGCTGCTTGTACTAGGACTCGAACCCGTGAGATCCAGTACGGAAGCCAACAACGCTAACCAATGCAACCAAAAAATTAAAATGTACGTATATAAAAATAATTTAAACTACATACAATGTTTCTTGATACACCTTCTATATGTATCGTCCATCACATGACGTCACTCCAACGGACATAATGTCGTAAATTCCGACGTCGATTCACGAGCGTCATAAACTGGGCTATCTGGGACCGGTTTTAACCGGGACTCTGTTTTACTTGTGGCCAGGGAGTGTTAATACCGTTACTGATATTGTGAGGACGACATTGATATTACCGTGGTGGCAATTAGGGGTCGTCTCGCCTCGCCGATCGCCTGCGTTATGTATTTTTAATACCCTTAGTTACCATAATCCTTTATGTGACGGTTTTATTATTGTAAATAGATTCTTAGCTTAATAAATTTTGAATGAAAATGTGCCACTTACTGTTTTTATTTTTGTATTATTGGGTGGGTTAGCCTTTCTGAATTTCCGTTAATACTCAAATACGGTTTAGTATGCTTTGAGAATTGATTTGTAATGTTTTCATCTTTATATTAACATCAGTATCAAACAATCTTCCGATAAATGAAATAAAGCGTCTAGCTACAAAAAATATAGCCACACCTTGTCAAAATCGTGAAAAAAATGTGTACGTATTCTACGCGTTATTTAACAACTATTGAAAAAATATATAAGTTTCAAAACCCATCATAGCACTAATAATACAAGCCAAATATTTTCATAAATCGGATTTCAAATCTTGTTGATTTTGATAGCTGGTATGTACAATTATGCTTTGCTTATACTTATTTAATTGTAAGGTTTATTGGCTTACAATGAAAGCAATAAGTCTTACTTAATACATACCTTTTTTGTTTAAAACGTAAAATAATCTTGTCTAAAATATTTAAATGTGTGTATATCGCTTTATTAATTAACACTCGCGGCTCGGAGACAAGAAAAATACCAGTCTTCCGATGGGGGTCGTTTAAGGACCCCAGTGGTTTCCTCATTATTGGCCTTATTCTTAAGAATTTCAAAAAACAAAATAGGCTTTAAAATATCTCTCTGCATCATTCCTCATACATTTTTTTTTTATAAAAATCCGTGTTTTTTTAATGAATAATCATATTTTAAGTTGCGCGTAAAAAAGTCGTCATCCCAGCATACATATAAAACCGCAACTGACGAGATTTAGCCCAGCAATCATTGCAAATGCTATTTTACGAGCGACCCTTATCGCGTTATCGCGTTTTTATATAAAATGAGGCATCGATGTAAGTAAGATATTGTGTTTTTTTTGAGGATATTATTCGAGGATACATAAATTATTATCTTTAACTTCGTACACATCAATCCGTTTTTTGTTCTACTTTGAGGATCTTTTTTATTTAGTTGATTTTTTTCTTTTCTGTTTTATTTAATAGAGACGGAACTAGCGATCGAATATATTTTTTTTCTTCTACAAAAGGTCCAAAAAACTATGATATAAGAATACCTTAATTATAAACATTGTATCACTCATATTAAAATAGATATTTAAGAAAATGTGGGTATTGGAGTCGCATTTCTTGAGCTTAGAACAGGAAAAATTAATATTTAACAAGGCGTATATGACAATTTTAAATTTGTGGTAGATATAGAGGAAACTTTTAAAAATAAAATATTAAATCATGTTTGATGACAGTGTAATAACAAAGTTGATTGTAAATAAAAAACATAATATGAACATGGAAAAGGCCAAACAACATATTGTTTTAAATGAATATACTTTTGATAAAAATAATAAGTAACTCGCTGTCAAAGGCAAATCTGATATATGTAAGAGGTTTATTTTGTTTTCGAAGGTTTTATGCATCAAAATATTTTGCAACCCTTACCAGGAGCACATACACGTGTCAGCGGTCAGCGACCATCCAGCACGTGCAGGAAAAACGTGAATCCGTCCCGCCACTGTTTGCTTTATCGATAGCAATGAATGTATCGGGAGGGAAGAATTCAACGTCAAGATCGGGTTGAGGAAACTCGATATTTACCTTATGCCGTGAAATGTTCGTGCAGCGTGGAAAATGGGGGAAATTATGTCTTCATCAGGTTGAATAGGTAAAAAAAATGTGACAGGAGAGCAGAGCGATGTGTAGATGTTTGTGCAAAGGGTTTTTTGTTGACAGCTTTTATTATGAGTGGATTCTATGTGACGGAGGAGTCTGAAATATAATCTCAAAAGGGGGCTTCTTAATACATTACCTGCCATTAAGTGAAGGGTTTCCTTAATGTTATTTTCTGAATTGACATTTGATTAAATTAAAAGACGTCTGAAATATTTATACATGTTAAAGCAGGGGTTCCCAACTTATGGGTCGCGACGGGTTTTTTGGGGGTCGCCAACTTTTTTCGATTTTGGGTTTAAACAACAAAACTAAAACTACAAGTTGGTTTCCCACCACACAGAGATTTCTTTGATTGATTTCCCTATTTAAAGCATGAAATTAAAATCATATGAAAAATCTGCACCTACCATTGAAATGAAATCTCCAAGATACTTAACCTTTATTAAAATCTTCATTCTATTAAATGCTTTATACGCCATCTGTCGCATGAAACTAACAGCATGTCGCTTGTCTCCAGATACAGGGGAAGAATCGCCGCCGGAGCCTGCGCCCCCCGAGGTACCTCCACGGGGGCCCTCACTGCGGCGCAGCACAGGTCATGCGATTCCACCGAACGCATTGGAGGCTGTTCCGAACTGCAATTTTTACAATCAAGGTAGGAATTTTTGGCGCCAGGGAATCAGATTAGCTCAAAAGTTGGATGAAGAAAATTCATTAAAATAACAGTACATATAAGATATTAATAATATTAGAGTTATTTCTACGTTTAATATAAAAGAAAGTACTTTCCTGAAGTAATTGTTAAATATTGCAATATCATTACTACTAAGACGAGTTTAAAAGTGATTGTAAAAGAGCTTGATTTGAATTTTTAAATAAAAAATTTGCTTAAAGGCTTATATATAATAAATATTGATGTGTCATTTTTGTCACTATAAAATGAATAACTTTTTTATATGCTGAAGATAGGTGTAATTTTTTCAAATATAATGATTTGTAACGCCTTGTAATTTTTTTTTAAAAAATGTGTTACCTTGCTCATATATATGAATTTCGAGAGTGCCTTCGTTATTGTTTTTAACGGTATGAATCGGTTATGTTTGATAAAAAAAACTTAACGTAACAATCTGAAAATGACCAAGCCACGTACTTAAATTGATGCTTTTGAAAAAATGTTAAATAAATAAATTTTGAAATTATATTGAGCTGTTTTTGTGAGCACGTATGTTTTATTAAAAACAACTACAGTACAAAAGTACTTATACAATGCAATAATCGTATACAATACATGTATTAAATACGTGCATATAACAAAGGTTGAGAATATGAACTTACGTTTTAATTTTTTGCATGAATCCAAATTCTTGACGGTCATTAGGTTTCCAATAACTCAATTGGTACTGGTAGCATAAATTTGGATGGCAAAGTGTTTCGGTTTTAATTTTTCAATCGATGTAATTAAGAAGTTGCAAACGTGTTATTCTTAGACACGTAATTGGCAACATTTATGTTAAGTCAATGAATTCTTTATAAAATAATTTGATTATAATACGCTTCTTCATTGCTATTGTTTAGATTTCCAATAATTTGATAATACGGGATTTGTATACAATATTTCTTCGCCGAAGTAGCGTTTCAAGAAATACGTGTTTTGTCGGTTAAGCTTTTAAAGCTCTTAATCTGTTTTTATTATACTTTATAAGCCTTTATAAAAGCTAAGTACTATCGCGATAAAGTTAATAATGTGTCAAAATTATTCTCAATCATGAAAACGTGAGCAGAGTGTAATTCATCAACCGGCACACGGCGAGCAAACAACAAGTAAAGCCTTATATTAAGGGTAGCTCACACTAGATTAAGAGAGAAGTAATTTGCAAAACCAAGGCCATCGAGACAACAATAAATACTAAAGCACAATTTAACTAGAATGTAAGTTCAATTATTGCTTTTTTTAATATATAAAATTGAACACATGCCTTTCTTCTTGTCTATATGTTATCCAAAAAGTATCGGTTATTCCACTTTGATTATGTTTCTTAAAAATTGTAGACGCCGGTATCAAAACTTCCTACAGTATAAGTGACTGCATATATATTACTATCTTTCATATCAATTTGAAAATTCTTTATAAGTAATAGCAATAAGCATTATTAAAATTGGATTTAAAATATATGTTATACATATTATTGAGAGATTGCAATTCAGTTTTAATCAAGTTTTTTAAGTGCATAATGAAAATATTATAAAATTTAAAAGCCACATTTTTGATCGATTAACGAATAAATAACACATTGTTAAAAAATCCTTGAACGGAAATTAAATTAAACATGGGAAACGAGTAACGTAAACACGTCATGTATCTATATAACACGTCAGTGAAAAAATCTTTTTTTTTTGTCGATTTTGTGTTTTCTGTTCATTTATTTAATAAGTATAACTGTTTCACGAAAAAAATACTTATTTAAATTAAAAAGCCTAGTTATAGTTTGTTGAGTTTTTTATTCTGCTTTGTTTACTCATTTTGTCACTTTATATTGTAAAAACATTTTTTGAATGATAACATGGGCAAATATGAGATTTATAACGACACTTGTCTCTCGTTTTCTGCAATATAGTTCAGTTTGCTAGCGATGCATGGTGATAAAATGAATTGAATATTTTCGGTTTTAAAACGTATTCATTTCAATCACCAAAGTAACTACATTATAGAAGTCCGTCTTTAATTAGCTTTAGGCCTCGTGAAAGTTACAGGCCCGAACAGGGGCTAAAGTTAGTGGGCGATTTATAATTCTTAACCCGAGTTTAAGAACAAACAGCAGGGTCGGACCGCGGCTTTCCCAACAAACTTTTTGACGTTTGCCCAACAAGAGAGTCTGAGGGAAATCGTTGTGTATAGTGACTCCATGGCTAATGACGCGGCTCGGAGCTCAGCTACGGAAAGGGGTTTGGGAATAATAGTCCTTGGTTACTCAAAGTTGAAGGGTTTCAAGAGACGCTGATGAAAAGACTTGTTATGCTTTTATTATTTCAATTGAATAGAGTGTGGGCGAAGATTTTAAAATGATGTTTAGTTGAAATAAAATAACATTTTCGGTAAAACTTTGATTTACCAAATTAAACAGAAGTTTCAATAAAAGATTCTTCACAAATTAAAAGTTAAGCCCACTTAAATTTAAATCAAAGTATTGAGGAAATTATAATTAATTAGAAAAATCAAATTAAATTTTGGATCCGTAGTGCAGTGGTAAGCGTCGTTAGTTTCAGTAGCGGATATCATGAGTTCAAATCTCAGTACGAAAAAAATCTTTTCTATCGATTTTTAAGTTTCTGTTGGCAGGCGTGGATGTTTTTAATGTATTAAGCTCCCATCTACCTTTCGAACTCTAAATAAAAAACTGAATAACAAGCAGTCCTCGTAGGGAAATTCTCTTAGTAAGCCAATGCTCCAAATTTGGAGCGGGAATGGATTTCAAAAAATCCCAAACGTAAATTTTGATTCTATTACTAATTATTTTAAGTGAAATGAGACAAATTAAACCATGATGCAAATTCAATTACTATTTATATTTCATTTTCTTTGAAGTGTTTATTTTCAATACTGAGTGAGAAAGTATTATATTTAAAGAAAAACCCTCTTTTAACTCATTTCACATTTGTTTTATATGACCAAGACCAGTTTCGGCCAATGAAAAGCATTTTCATCCGTAAACACTTTTCTTAGAAGTCTATAATAAAATTAGTACGAAATCACCTGATATTTATGTATGGAGGAAACGATGAAAGCATAGTATACAAATCAATCTGTCTTTGTCTTGTTTCTAGAATCGAATTAGAGTTTATTGAAACTGAATATCACACACAAAACCTAGTAGGATGTAAGAAAACTTACTATTTTTCCATTATTCGATCAGTCAATCAAAAATACAAATAATTCTTGACATTTTGTTTTATATTAGTTGGAGAGGCTTGATATTAATGTTGATAAACAGTGGATGATTCAAAGTTTGTCCAAGAAAGTAGACACGTTTTATTCTCGTATATTTGGCTTAAAAATGAGTGAAATAGTCTATAGCGACACACATCAATAATAAAAAATGCTAATTGACTTGTATCCAAACATTCCTGTAAATGATAAAATTTCATTCAATAGAATTTTTAAAACATTCTAATTGATAAATACATTTCTTATTATGCTATTTGACTAATAGTTTACTGTTTATAATAAACAGGAAGCCAGTCACGTGCTTTAACAGGAAACTCTTATATTCTTACAATTAATTGATAAATCTCAAACAAAACAAATTATTTATTTTTTAAGTTATAACTTAACACTATTTTTTAAATGTTTAACAAGACATTTACTGCTAAATAAATTATTAAATTTAAAATCGTTAAATATCAAAAAAAGAATAACGATGGCAATATTTTATTTATCGATAGCGTTAACTATATTTGAAAAAATAAGAGGTCACTGCTTAATCACTCCAATTGCTTCCAGCTAACTTTATTACAGTTAACTGGTAGTGGAATAGAAAAATTAGGAATGCTTAACTCATTTGGGATTTTTAAAAATTCTATTTAGCTAGATTTTATCAATTGGACGAATGTTTGTAAATAAATCACTTTACAGTTCGTCTAAATTTTAGATGTCGTTGTAGACCAGTGTCCGCCAAACTTTTTTATTTCGCGGCACACTAATGAATAAGATTTTTTCTGCGGCACCTCAAATAAAAATGCTTTAAAAGAGAAATGTGGAAAATGTCTAGAGTCAACTACTATATGCGAACGTGACAAATATTAATTAGAAAACGTAGATGTTGAATTTATTTAAAATTGAAAAAAAAAAATTCTAGTTTTTGATGCGTGTTCCTCCACGACACACCTGAGACTTCTTGCGGCACACAGTTTGGCAGACACTGCTGTAGACCAATGCACTTACCTTTATGTTTGTATGGTATTGTTTTTTATATATTTTGTAATAAGTGGTGTATTTCCTAGACATAGTATACTGAAAAAGCTATAAAGAAAATTCGTGCACTCTTAAATTAAATGTTGGATAAAATCAAGATACCGAATAAATCATTTTATTTTAGAACACCGACGAAGGGTTAACACGTTAAAAGAAAAACATAACCTTTTTTGAGACAGCTATGACAAAATGGCCGAGACTTAAGTGCGACTTAAAACTTGGCCCAATATATATCGCCTCATACCACAACCCAAGCAATAAATTACTTAGTGCATCATTACAAGACGGGAAACGTGTTATACCACGAGACCGTGCTATAACACGAGACCGTTGCTTGCCAATACTGGGATTGTCGATAAATTACAAAATGTTGGAATATTATATCCTGCTTCTCGCTTATGCAAAGTTTTCCAGTCTAATATATTGCTTGTCGAAGCTAATATAAACATGCTGCTAGAACGTTTCGAGTAAGTTATCAGATTTTTCAAATCTTATAAACGAAACGTTTCGGTAAATTCATAATTAAATGAATAGTGGTTTTGTTTTAAAACAATAAGTTCTTTCAATTGTTTGTGAATATTTGAAATAACTATAAGATTAAAACCAATCAAACAATTGTATTTATTATTGTTGTAATAAAATACTTCAACTGTCTTTACAAATCTTTAAGGATCAAAGCTTTTACATCTTTTCATTAATAGTGAGAGATACCTGTCTCGATAGAAGAACACGAAAACAGTACTTATTTTAGGCATTTTAAAATTAAAATAATGAAGTTACAAAAATCTGATTTATAACCAGGGTTGCGGACTCAGAGTTTGAGTGGGAAGGCAAAACAATCTTACTACTCCGACCCATTTATTTTCAAATATTTTTTGACGTCCATTCAAACTTTAAGAGTCCATAGTGTTGCCGCTGAACTTGAACTTGAACTGAGTTTTTAGTTTGTCAGTTCAAGTTTATCCGTGCACTTGAACGCCTAAAGATGCCGAAAGGCGAAACCCGGGTCGTTAGTGACAAAATCTGTGAGAATGTACATAGTTTGAACGATTCAAATTTAATATTTAATTTCACCACGCACCTTCAGTCGAAATCTTAAATGATATGTATTTGTATAAATAGCTCTCTTAAATTATATTTCTTATCAGTTGAAAATGCTCGCAATGAACAAAACCGGCCCTGAACTTTTAAATAAAGTGGAATAAAGTACAAAAGAATATTTTGTTCTTATTAATATTTATTTAACTTTCATATTCATAAAAAAACTTGAAAGCTCACGAACGCGTTACAACTTTTCAAAATGGTTATGTTAATATTTGTCGTTACACAAAATAAATAATAATCATGTTGGCAAACTGTAACCCTTCCACTGGGGTGGAACTCTTAATATAAAGTTTCGGATAAGAGTGCAATATTTCGTAATAAAAATTAATGATCGAAGAACTTCTACGACAACATTAGATGCCCAACCTACCCAGGCGTATCCAAAATGGCCTGCTATTCTTTCCCTTGTAGGGTTATCAAGAAAGGTGTTATTTTAATAAAGATTGTACTTTTTTTAATACTAAAAATATCTTATATATTATGAAAGGAGTTATATATTTCACGATATGACAAAAATGAGTTATCAATGCCGAAATTTAAAAGAGGAACGTAATTTAGATCACTTTTATGGTATTTTACTGTCAATTCTTATATTATAGATAGCATAAATAAATGAAAAGTGTTTTATGTTTAAAAACAAAAGTTTATATAAAACTATATATATATATCTGATAAAGGCATACATTAAAAATAGTATTTGTAAACCAAAAATATTTTGTTATTTTTTCACCTTATTACAGTGGAGTTCTACCAAGTAAATGCCAATTTAATCAATAAAAATATGTGTCATTGACAAAAGAATTTTGTTCCAAAAATTTAAAAGACAAAGTGCACTTACATATAATGGTACAAAATTGGGTAATGGTTTTTACAAAACTAACTTATTACAAATTTTTAGTTGTTAATATGATTTAGTTCTTGGTCAAAAACAGCTTACTCTAAATAAAAAAAATATACTTTTTATTGACAACATTTGCATGTATTACGATCTCTATTTCAAATAGTAAAATTCAATCTACAACCCCAATAACAAAAAAGTATGCAAAACACCGTAAACATCTATTTTCCGTTTGTCAAAAACAATTTAAAGTAAAATATGTGTATTATAGAATTCAACTTTCGTGTTTCTTAATTCAAATCACAATATGAAACTTCGCACATGTTTTTTTGTATGGATATTGTAGATATTAAATCAAAAAAAAGTATCAAATGAATGATACCTTGATAATTTTATTAATAATCATATACTAATAATCGGTACTGTACTGGGAAACAATCGCTACTGTTTTTTAACATATTTTATAAGGAGAGTACAAGCTAATCTAAAATGAAATTAATCTAATTCGAAATTAATCTAAAATGTTAGGGTATACATTGGTTATCAAAAAAAGCGGATTTTGTACTCCAACACAAATATTTAATCTGTTTTTAAATATATGAAAAAGTATTGAAATCTGTCTAACCAATATAATAAAGTAATTCTTCGCTCAATAATAAAATATTACAGTTTTCATTTATTTAAAGTACGTCATACTATAAAGCATTGTTTAAAATTCATAAATCTCTTGTACAATTCCAGTATTCAACATTTGCGTCCGGTGACTTAAAATTTCATTTAAATCAAGTGTTTTTACATATCTTAAGTATATATGTATCCGTTCTCTTTAAAAGAAATCTTTACTAAATCGCACCCGAAATTTCTATGAAGCTCTTAGAATTATTTTATAGGCTCCACAAAGCAGTACCTTTATGAGTTGTTTAAAGCTGGTTACATACAATTCGTCAGAAAGTAATTGACGTAAGTGGATAAAATTAGAATTTTAATAGCTCATTTATAATTCATTAACGTATACTTTACTTTATTCAACCATTCTTATTAAATTTCTTAAACATTTTAGCTAGCTTAGCCAACACCAGTGTTATTTTAACTTCTGATATCGCCGATCGTGCTTTTTTTTATAAATGTTAATATGTAATATTTTACTTACAGACTAATAAAAAGCGATATCGTTTTCTCTGTGACATTTTTAAATCAACATAATTTTTCAAATCTCAATATGTTATTCTAACCTTGAATAGGCTTTTACAATCGTTCATGACCATGAAAAAATTCGGTGTTAATTTATAATTATCAACAAATTATCAGTAATGCATTTATCACTAGGAGAAAACATAAATTTAAAAATACACACTACCAAATTTGTTTTAGGAATGTTATAATTTCACTTTCTTGAAGTTCGAAGATCGTTTTCAAGTTTAAAGCATTTTTCTCTTCTTCTTCGTGGCCGAGTTAATAATCCTGAAATTATCATGACTATTAACTTACATGCTCTCAATTTATTCTTACATGGGCGAAATCATAAACAAAAGCTTTTGTTTCTAAAAACTTGTTCCCCACGTAGGACGTATGGGTTGCCAGTTCCAAGGGTCGTTCAACTAATCAACTCATTGCCTAGAGAAGTTTACATTTTTAGTGATAGTATTTATGAACTGTTTGTTAGGTTTTACTTTTTTATTTCTTGATTTTGTATGTTAGTTTTGATGTATTATGTACCATCTTTTAATTGTTTTCATTATGTTTGTCAAGTACATGGTGAATTGGCGTCAGCTGTAATGTAATGTACCGTAATTTTAATTTTTAACCAATAAATAAACAATTAAAGTAGGCGGCTAGAAGAAATACTAAATAAAATACTCATAAAGCATTTGATTAAAAGTGATGTTCATGATCTTTAATTGATAAAAGATGAAAAATAAGGATATTTGTAATAAGCTACTATGACATGCATTTTAACTAAAAACACTTGTAAGCGTACAGCCAAATTTGAATAAGCATATAGCAAGTGAAATTTAAATAAAAAATACTGACCAATTGTTAGTACTTCACTTGATCGACTCCCTTTCTTTATCCTTACTTTATCTCAGTAGTGGGGATTTAAAAAGCTTTTGCCGCAATAAAATTCCACCACCGCTTGTATGAATAAATAGTACGGCCTATCAATCCTGTACTCACACAGTTCGTCTTCTTTTACTGAATTATATCAACTGAAAAAAGAAATAGTATGCAATATTTACTTGACATAAATTAATTAGTAAAATTTGAAAGTCTGCAATATAGTTATATATGTATATACATATATTAAAAACACCAAAATAATACAAATTATTGTTAATTGTTAAAAAAAAATACGTTCCTAAATATTTCTGAGACATATCTTGCAAAAAAAAAGTTTGATGACACACTCTTCGGTATAATGACAAAATGAAACTGATTTATTTAAGAAAATAATTATATAAAATTAATATAAATAAGAAAACTTGGCAATTTATAATAATTATTCGTACAACATTGCTTGGTTGAAAGTAAGGTACCGTGCAGCTCTGTATTCAGCTAAGAATATTAGGAGTAAATTCGATCTATTGCGTTATGGAAGGCGCAAGATACAGCGGCTGCATACACATAATGGGTGGTGGTGGGATAATCAACAACCAAGTTGTAATTAAACGCTTAGATATTTAACAAATAAAATATATCACACGTAGCGAAATTCCACTTACTGTTAAATAAGATGACTACTTTATAAATAGTTTTGAATTTTTATAACACCTTTTTTTGCTATCGAAAATGTACTATTTCGACTGTTTTATATTGTCGATAATATAGTAAATTTATCTAAAAGAGTGACGTCTTACATAGCTGATATCTGTAGATTTTTTTTATTGTTGTTGTTGTTCAAAGCCTATAACAGTAAGTGCTTATTCGGCGATAAACTGTGTGAATTGTAATATTTTTAGAGTATTGCGACCTCTGAGACGATTCGGTTAGTTAGCAAAGTAATTCACAAAAGCGCTACATTTAAAAATGAACACTTATAGGAAAGCTTCTCTCACTGCTTCTGCAGCGAAAGCTCTCGTGGTTTTGACGCCCCAAGTGCTGAATTTTTGTACAGTATTACAGTCAATTTTAATGTAGAAGATCACGTATAAGAAGGAGTGTTACGTGTGAAACTATTCTATATCATATATGATATCATAGAATATTAGCAAAGTGGTGTGTCGTCACCGAATCATAATTTCAAGAGATTTAATTTCATCTGTATTTATATAATTCAACTATTGGAACCGTGCACTAGAAATTGAAAAACATTAATATTAAGTAGAAATCGTTTCTCAATGCCACACTACCAAGGTATTGTTACATCTCAATACAGCTTAATCTATTACTAAAACATCTATTGTTATAAATGAGAGGTGGAGTGAATCAACTAGTAAAATTCTAAATCTTTTTCTTCGACTTTTAATTAGAATCACGTCTTTACTTGGTATTTTGGTGGATTGCATATTTTTATTTTAATGTTTAACATAACATTAAAAAATATTAATTTGAAGTAAAATTTTATTTATTATTGTGCTTTAAATATATTATATATTTTTCAATCAATTGAGGATATTTCTTATGTACGTCACTTAAAATTCTTTTAATAATGTTTATTTGCATTTTTATACAAAAAAAAGTTAGTAACAAATGTTTACTAGGTAAGCAAAACCGCTGCATGTACAGTATGTTTTTTTCTGTAATCATGTTGTCGTCCAGTGTGAAGCACATGGACTCACAATAGATCACTCGAGCTCTGAAGAACCACAAATAGAGCCAATGGCGTTTACCACTCGACTATATGTCCGATAATAAATTATACCATTATACCACAGATTATTAATTAACACGAATTAGTTGTTAATTCACATTATATTGAAATGACGCAAGTGATAATTTTTATATTCATTTATTTTCAATATTACTCATAATGTTAAATATATTAATAAATATAAAAATATATGCAAGGTAGTGACCGTCAGTGAAATGGTTAAAAATAAAGTGGTCTGCGAAGAGAGGGATTCCAAATTCAATTTTGCCGCCAAGTGCGTCTTTCTTTGACGACATTTCTTATTTCCCCACCACTAAAAACGAATAAACTTCCGAGACTTAAATAAAGCTAGGGTCAAAGCCACGCCCTCCCTTTGCACTATGACAATCCAAATTGGCGTAAGATCAACAATTATGTTGTTTATATTATACTATTTAATTATTTGTGTTGTTAATCCTCAGAATAATGACAAAACAAAACAAAACACTTGAGCGAAGTTTTTATTGTAAAAAATATAATTGTAAACATCGTCTGTAGATAGATATCTTGCTCACAAAATAACCAGCAATGAGTTTTTACAACGATATTAGACCGTAACAGTTAAGTAACTGGTTATTTCAAAGACCTCATAACTGACAGAAAGAAATTGTTTCAGGAGTGATTAAAAAATTAAGTTACATTGGTCAGAACTGACATTAAACTTCTTACTTAGCGCGCTGTGGTCTGTCGACCAGGTGGGACTAGGTTCGATTCCCCGTAAGGCAGCGATTTCCAAACTGGGAGGCGCGCCTCCCTGGGGAGGCATGGACTATTGCAAAGGGAGGCGCGAACAGTCCAACATATTTATTTACCCTTTAAAACGTGTCTTTATTACTATATGAAATAAAGTATGGGGAGGCGCGAAGATATTTTTTTCTTCAAAGGGAGGCGCAGTAACATAAAGGTTGGAAGCCACTGCCGTAAGGCCAATCTCAAATTTAGAAATTTTAATTTGAGACCTATGACATAGGTGTTTGTGATGTAAATCTACCTCGAGTGACTTAACAATAAATTCTCATCGAGTAAAATATTTGGCTCATTGGCGTTAGCTGTAATGCCAAATATTTTTTTGAAATTTTAAAATTACAAATTAAAAAAAATCTTTAATAAAATTGAGTTTCATATTTACAATGAAGTTGTTTTCGATTGCAATAGCGTTACTCTCAACAAACACAAATAATTTCTCTTGTGTATTCTGGGCATATGTTTGTATGCGCATGTGTGTACAAGTATGGTTATAATATATGGGAAGGTATATATAATGTGATTTGCAAGTAAATGCATATGGTGTACCCGTGAACTGGCTTCTCTAAGGATTGATCACCTCTGTAGCGATCACGCCCTTCCGTCGGCAATGTTGGTAAGGTAATGCAAATGATCAAGGCATTAACGATGAAGGAGACCCGAAGAACTTAGACGTTAACGTGCCCTAGTACTAAAATCAACATACATTTTATTTTCAAAGAAAAAAAATCAATGCTCATAAATTTAAGGTAATTTTAGATTTCGACTAAAGGTGGTGGCTTGGTGAAATTTCAATATTGAGTTTAATTTATTTTAATAAATTGATTCAAGTTCATCCGTGCACTTGAGCGCCTGAAGATGCCGAAAGGCGAAACCCGGCTCGTTAGTGACAAAACTTGTGGGGGTGTATATAATTTGAACGATTTGAATGTAATGCTCATAAATGTTTGTAAAAATAATGTTACTGCTGATTTTATATTATATCTGTTAAAAAACTATCAAAATATATTGAAAATTGCTCAGCCCTGTTGTGTTGGTAGAAATGCTCAGAAGACAATTATGTTGGTTATCCATAACTCGAATAACGACGGGTGTAAAGTTAAGTACTATTACAAAATAAAATTAAAATAACGGCTATACTTAACAGATCAAAATAATGAACGTTGTAATTTCGTTTAATTGCATACTTGAATCGTGTACACATTGTATTGATCGTTCATGACAGTTTAATACCAGGCGCTTATTGTTTTCGTATAATTACTGATATAACACTGCGCCTACTGTTTTCAATGTAGGAGTATGTATGTGTTTATTATTGAAGCGTTATTTTGTTTCAATTGGGAATGGTGTTGGTACTGCTAAGCCGTCAAACGAAGAAAAACATCATTTGTTTCGTTCCAGCAAATTCAATTGTTTAAACTGTAACGTGTGGTATTTTTAGTTATTATTTTGAATTCTTCTATTAATGCGTAGAGTTGATTAAACGGTAACATTGAATTATTTTGCAATCAAAAATAAATCACAATTCATCACAAGGCGAATGCACAAACTTGTAGTGTAAATTTTATTATATGTTTGCTTTAAATGTATGTTAGAGCACTGTTTCTCAACAGTATGTTGTACACATTGTATGTTAGAGCTGATGGCTCCCCTGGGGGCCACAGAGAAAAAATAATTTTAGAGGACCCACAGAACAGCTTTGAGGGGCCACAGGCAAATTCTGGAAGAGCTAAAAAAAACGTATCGCGGCTTTTCATTTTATTAAATTCATAAATTCCTGGGTAAAATCTGCCAGCGAGCAAAATTTTGAAGGACTTAAAAAATATGTTGGAATCTCTCAACTAACTACTCACTTTTCCTCGAAAAACTCATAGGCTTATATAGAAAAATAAGTATGGGGCCACGAGCCCATAAAGGTTAAAAAAATATGTGTCAGAGCATACTACTGATGAAGCTTCTCAAAAAGTCAAACTAGCTCACAATATTGCCAAAAAGAGTGACGATAGATTAAAGGTATAAGTAGTCGGTAATGGAGCTTGTCGATTGGCAAAAAACCGGGTTTTATAACCAGTTTATATTGGTGACGAAATCCGGTTTTTTCAACTTAGTTTTTAATATTAGAATTTCAAAAAGCTTTTCTGAACAAATTTTTCAATCCAGTAAAGCAAATCATGATTTTGCTTAGAACTCTTGGATTAAGTAAAAAAAATATAATATAATATATAATAATATGAATATCAAAAATTGACAGTAAACGTTTATAAGAAATAAATTTATGTCAGTTTAAATTTTTCGTTTCCAAATTAAAGTGCTGTATTATAAAAAGTACTGACTTCGAGTCAAAAACTCGTAACTCCATAAGCTATGAAATTGATAAAAAACTTTTTTACATAAATCTCCAAGATCGGTATGGAACTGTGTAATATAAATAAGGCTCGTATTTATCCGGTCAGAATTTATATTAAATGGTCATAATATATCGATCAAAATGAATAGTCATAATTTAAATGAGATTTAAAAAAAACATAACCTAATCTAACTTTACCAAAGTGGTATAAAATATTCTGACCATTTAATTTGTTCTCATATAATAATGGGCACATGGAGTTGTTATTACATTATTTCATTTTAGCAATTGTGAGTAATGTAATTTTACTTTATAAAATACAGCTTTGGGTGGGCAGCCATTTTATGATATTAATAATAATATTACATAATTTAATGTAGTTTCAAACTCACTCCATTCCGGCGATATACGTTTTGTTTATCATTTCACATGGCTTATGGAAATGGTTTTGAATTTTAAATTTAATTTATGCACAACTGTATTCATCAATATCTTATTCAAAACCGCATGTGATGTTTCTCTAGTTAGATCCCGCGAAGTGTCCCTAGTTTAAAATAATGCATGAAGCTTTCCTCGCAGGGGTTTGTTTATTCTTACATAGATAACGTGCCGGCGTCAGACATTACACCCATCATACACGGTCCACGGTTAATTGTTACATGTTTATCAAGTCACCTTTCGGAGAGATGACCCATCGCCCGTTCTGGGTTCATGCCAATTACACATGGCACGCATGGCCGGTTAGCGCTCTGGCAACACCGTCCCGGATAATCTAGTTAGTATTCATGGAGTATGCAAATAGCCGTGACTGCGAGAGCCTCCGTGGGCGCGCTTGTAAAATAACCGGGACCCGGTACCGGCTCGCAAAAGGTTTTCATGAATAAAGATTTCTGGCGCGCGGGTCGGAGTCGCTGCATCGCGGCTGAACGATGTGCTGAATTGTGAACTGTGTTTCGTGTGGATTGATTTTTTCACATTCGTATTATATATAAATCGCTTCTCCTTTACTTCTCCAAATACACAAAACCCTGTTATTTTTTATTACTTTATTGATTGAATTGGCATCATGAATACATCTTACATGACCAAACAATCCCCAATCCATCACCGTTACTAAAACTCCTATTCTAATTAATAATAAATCCCCCCTTTAATTTAAACTAATTTACCTTGTATAACCCAATACTTGTTATCGTTCATAGAAACACTAAAATCAAGTTTAATAAATGATTTAAATATATATATTTTTTTTTAACCATGTCCGCTCCCAATGTGGAGCATATGGACTCCTAATGGAGTTTACCTCAACAGAAGTGTTTCTACGAGAACTGCTTGTTATTCAGTTGCTCAACCTATATTTTTCCAAAGAGAGTAGGAATAGAAGGAAAAGACTAGGACAGGACTAGTGGTTAGCTAATCGCTCTCGATACGCCCCGTTCATATGATAGGATGGGTGGGAGGGGAGAATTCAAGACATCACATACATCCATGCCTTTAAGCAGAAATTCATAAATCGATTGAAAAAATAATTTATAAAACTGCCCGTACGGGGATTCGAACTCGTGACCTTCGTAGCGGAAGCCAACGACGTTGACCACTCGTCCACAAAGACGGCATATATATGGTTGGAGCAAATAACATAATGTATTGCGTATTTCTTCTAAGGCAGTAATATATACGAGTATATACAATTTTAAATATACATAGTTCTGACAATGGCGCACGCCAAAATAGCTATAAACTCATCTTCTAAAAAATTTAGAACTAAATAAGTTGATATTTTTTACCTTATTAATTTTTTAACGTTTAAAAAAAGATAAGAGATAAAAGATAAATTGTATTGAATAGATATTATTAATATTATATGAGAACGATTGTCTCAATTTAGACTGCAGATTGAAACAGAATAACATATAATAAAAATAATAAAAGTTTTTTATTACTTTTTCCACATAAAATTTATTTGATCAGGACCGGTTTCGCTCATCGCGAGCATTATCAACTGATAAAAAAAAACAGTGCTATTTATACAAATTAAATTGTATTTCAATTTTATTCACACAATCATGATTAGAGAATGGAACAAATCGTGGAAAGTTATGGAAATGAATTTTTGTTTGTTAGTATTTTATGCGTTGCCACACCGCTCATCCGATTGCAATAAAACTTTGACAAACTTTTTGCTTGCATTTCCGGGAAGGTTATAGGTCTTATATATAAAAATCAATGTTTGTTTGTCAGCCATACAGTTCATTTTGACAACGTATGCTTGCACTTGCGCGAAGGTTATAGTAAAATTAAATTACAGTAGGTGGCGCGTGCACGAACACTTTCTTTCTTCGAGTGGCAATGCAACGCTTGCCGGGTACCGGCTAGTAATGTAATATAATGCCTTTCCACCAAGTAGCGGACACATTGATACACAAAATTAATACTGTTGTCAAATGTATGGCGTATTGGTCGAAGATATAATATCATTTATTATACTAAAAGAAAAAGCAATATTAAATTACAGTTCGTGAAACGCTGCCTAAGGCTTTCAAGGATTGCCGAGATGGAGTTATATAAATAATTGGTCAAATCACGCGAATGGAATTCACTGAAACTAATAAAATACATAATGGATTTCAAAATAGCAAAGCGATCTAGATAGCGAGAAGTAAATAATGATTATTAGGTACTTAGTAATAAGTAAAGTAATAAAGTAATTACTTTACGTAAAGTAATAAAGTAATAAATAAAGTGGTTAGCAGTTTTGAAAATATTTATTTTTAATTTTATATTCATTTGCATTCCTACGATTGTGATATTGTTTCCTCTATCAAATGAATTAATAGCGAAGTTATATTATCTTTTTTCTATTTGAATAATATTCATGATCAAAAAAAAAAGAAGAAGAGTGAGGAACTTTTTATTTTTGGAAAGCCGGAAGGCCACATTTAGTGAAAGCTTTTCTGAAAATTAAGCTGAAACTAGATAAGCCCGCATTCATGAAAATTCAACCATACAATTAACTAAATATATTACATACATATGTCAGGACCTAATTTAGAGCATATGAAATTTTAATGGAGTTTATCTCAACAGAATTATATCTATAAGAACTGTTGCTCAAATAATCTTTTTTTAAAAGAGTAAGGATATGAATATGATAGGACTAGTAGTAAGCTAATTACCGTTTTTAGGATAGCGTGGGTGGGAGGGAAAAGGCAACAAATAAATCCATGCCTTTTGACCGGTATTCATAAAACAATCTATATAAACTGTCCGTACTGGGATTCGGAGCCGCGACCTGCGCAACCAAAGCCAATGATGTCGACTACTCGATCACGTTCCTGAATTTTTTACTCTTTTTTATTAGAAATATGTTTTATTAAGATGAAAATAATCAATATGTTTTGGTCTGTAGTAAAAGTACACTCAAAAAGCTGCTACTAAAGCCGAAGTTTTGTCATACCCGGTGACAGGTATACATTGCATCTGATTTTTTTTATCCCTTTAAGAAAAGATACCATAAAAAAATATGTTTAAGCGGTGTATCAGGTCTTGGCTCTACCGATAGTTAATCTTGTGCAAAAATGGGTAGTATGTGGCCGTGTAGGTCTTCGAGTGCCACACTTCAACTTAATAAAAACACAGTTTTCATTTATTATGAAAATAATAAATTTAAATTTGTAATTATATTTAATATAATGTATATATTGATTTGGCATTTACTTTTTAGAACTCCATTATGATAGGGTAAAAATATCAACGTATTACAGTTTTTTATATTTTATGCGTTGATAGCTATTTCGGCTTTCGCCATCTTCTTCGGATCGGTGTGATTCCGTTGTCCTGCACTACCGTCGAGCTCTATTCATAGAGTCTGCTCATTGGAACTAAGAGATACTGGCATGTCATGGAAGAAAGCAAAGCAGTTAGCGGGGGACAGGAAAACTAAGAGGTGAATATTAAAGGGAATATGATCTTAAATGAACAAACCATTATTAATCCATCACCATTGTTAAAACCCCTAATGTAATTAATAATAAATATCAATATAATTTATCCTAATTTACCTTGAAAAATCCCATATTGCTTATTGTTTTTCGAAACACTAAAGCCATAGTTAATAAATTTAATGTAATATAATTAATAATAAATATCAGTTTAAATTATCCTAATTAATGTTTTTAAAAACCCCAGACTGCTTATCGTTCTTTGAAACACTAGAATCACATTTAATAAGTGCAATATTGTAATTATAATTTGAATTAGTATGTTAGAGTGAATAATATGATGCATTGTGTATCTCTTCGGAGCCAGTATATATAGCTGAGCAAAATTAACGTTTAAGCAAGAATATGGCGAATGCCGCAATAGCTATCAACCCATAAAATATAAAAAAACTGTAGAACTGAAATACGTTGATATTTTTACCCTATTTAATATAATGATCATAACTTGAATGTGGTTTCATCTGATTGGAGATAAATGGGACTTTCTTGCATAAAAAATATCTTTACCCTTGATACTGTAGAATTTTTATTAGGGTATATCACTACAATTTAAGCTTATGACTATTATTTGTTTATTTAAGTGTTGCTTTTTAATTAAAAGATAAATTTGGTTTTATGAATCCAAATATTTGTCCAATTACACGAAACACTTCGTACAGTCAGTGGCGGATTACCCTATAAGCGAATGAGGCATGTGCTTGGGACCTCTGAATTTTAGGGGCTTCAAAAATACCTTATATTTTATAACTCATATCGTTTTTTGTTCAGATTTATATATATTTTTACTATTTTACATGGAATTTTTATGATACTTGAAAAACAGAGCCTCCAGATTTTATTGAGCCTGGGGCCTCTCGAAGGCTTAATCAGCCACTGCATACAGTACAATACAGGAATAGATTTGGATAATTAATTTACAACTAATCATCAACCAAATGCTTACAGTTAAACAATTAAAAAATACTTTTTAATAAATAGTATGCGACACTTTGAACGACACGTTTGTAAAAATGTGTTTACTATCTAAACTAAAAAAAGTCTTATTCAATTTTTTGTTATTTCTTTCCGATGTCGTTAGCGATTAAAATTGAGAAAAATATTTTTTCAGCCACCATTCTGACAGGCGTATTGTACCAACATATAATAAATTTCCTACATTAATTCCGTAATGTTTTGCGATCGAGTAAGCCTTGGTCCAAAAACATGGTTCTTCGATAAACATCTCCTTACAACGTCAACGGTGACAGGTCATACAATTCATTTTTCCAGGAGAATCAATTTGAAATAGGCCAGGCAAGGTAATTGCTCCGTAAATATTTTCCCCACAGCAATAGCTGTCGCAATGCACCCACGCCCCTATAACCCGACTATAGCCAATAATTGATATAAATTTATTCAATAGAATATTTTCCCTACATCCACAGTGAAGAATGTCAAATATATTTTTCTATTTTCGATGCGTTCGGCGGTGGTTTTGTTGAAATTATTTTTAATATAAAAAATTAAATGTATTTATTACTCTCTCATTCCACTGGCTGTGTCACGTGATTTCGCTTTTTTGAACCTTCATATTAATGTAATAATTTATTTATAAAGAAACATTGATTTTAATTCTTTACATAGACACTAGCTGGCCCGACGAACTTCGTACCGCCTCAGAATCAATAAATAATGTGTTAATTTATTGGATGAGTTAAATTCAGTTTGAATGAATACTCAAAATGAATTAAGTTCAATAAATGTGCAAAATTAAAAA